>CM075856.1:82047144-82684644 GCA_037975125.1 Latrodectus hesperus
ATTGGACATTTCGTATGTTATAAACTGATGTTGATTGAATTAAATATTGTTCTTCCTTATTAAAATTCACTTGATTAATTGATACTTAGAGTTTAAAAATAATGTTTTTCAAAGTATGCAATTTGAAAAGACACGAGTTATTAGTTCCCAACTATGCACTGTCATGAAGTTTCTGTAAAATAAATACAAAATACCCTCTAAAATTTAAAATTTAAAAAAAGAGTAATGTCAATAAATAATTTATAAAATACTGGTAACTGCTTAAAATATCTTGTTATTTCAATTTTTCTAATTTATAAATAATTTAACAGAGTAACTTTGAAGCACTTGGACATAGAAACGGATAACGTGTAAACCTGATATATTCCAATGGAAACATGATGTTGTTTCATGGCATAAAAACGCTTCATCTTTAGAAGAAATTTGTGCTTAATTTTTATAAAATTTTAAAGAAAATGTAATGTGTTTTTAAGTGCTCAAGTTTTTAAATGGTATAATCAGAGATTAAAACATTCGAATTTAATATCTGAAACATTAAGGAATGAAACATTTCATTACAATAGCACTTTAAATATTTATCTTAAAAAGCATTATTTAATATATTGTGGTTTTAAATTACGAAATTTCCGATAAGAAAAGGATCTTATATAAAAATTTATATGTTCCTAATAAAGGACTTTAATTCAGATTTAAATTTAATAATATCACTCTTTTTGTAGGATTTTAAAAAGCTTTAGATTAGTTAAAAAAAAGAATCTGTAAGATTTAAAATGAAACTTATGAACTACTTTATTTGCAGATGTTGTACACAGATATTGAAAACATTAATTTTAATGCCTTAACATTAAGTATGGCTTCGGCAGCAGATTTGTATGACTGGCGTGTTGACAAGTTAGGCCCTGTAAGACGCAAAACAAAAGTATTAAAGTAAGTGTAGAAACTCCATTTTTAAGAATTTTATCAAATTTCTTGGCAGAGATATCACAATGTCTCTAAACAATTGTTCCATTCAAAGATTTCAATATTTACAAGTTTTAATTGAGCGAATTAAAATAAGTTAGAAAAAGAACGAAATCAAAAATGAAAGACTTACTGAAAATTGTAAACTGCCGGATATTGAAAATGCAAATCCAAGAAGGATTTGCCAGAAAGTGACTAAACTCTGCCAACAGAGAGAGACAGCAACAAACAATAAGTAATACGTATTTTTAAATGATATGAGCAATACAGAGAGAGATCAGTAAGACCATCGTGAACAGCGATACACGAAGCAACACGTCTAGGAAAGAGTCGATGAGAAAATGGATGGCGTCCTGAGGAACGGCTCTCCATTCTCTGTCGACCATTTGCCAGAGTGAATCCTCTAAAGGAGGCCTTACCAAGGTCTGCAAATGGCTTCCAATCAATGGCGTCAAATGTATTCGAGTGGTGAGAGATCTGGCAAGCACGGTGGCCACTGAAGCAGTTGTACTCCTTGATGGGCATGCTGACTGATGCCAGTAATGTGTAGTCGGGTGTTATCTTGCTGATAAATGGCATTGGACACTCCCTGAAGTAGGGAGTATCACTGGCCTCAGCACATCCTAAACGTAACCTTTGGCTGTCATAGTGCCGTGAATGCGAACTAGAGGTGAACTGGAATCGTACGCAATGTCGCCCCACACCATGATGCCGAACTGCCACGATGTGGGGCATTCCGTAATTGTTGCAAGATTAGACCTGTCTCCACGTCGATGCTCCACTCGTACGCGCTGACTATCACTGGAGAAACAGAAGCATGACTGATCTAAGAAGACGACTCTGTGCTATTCCGTCGTCCACATCCCTCATTCTGGCGCCATTCCGGACGTTGGCGTCTATGCTGTAGTGTCAATACAGTCTTCTTAACGAACGCCATGAGCGCAGACCATTAGTAACCAATGGACGTAAAATGCATCTGCTCGATATGGGAGCATCCTGGGTGTCTTGCATATGCTGGAAAATTTTGGTAGGTGTGCTTTGCGGGACTACCACCGCCTTCCGTCGGACGCGTCGATCCACGCATGCTGTCGTCATTCTGGCTGCACCCGGTATCCCGCAAGCGTTCCACGGTTTCTTGCTCCAACCATCTTCACCACAGCCGGTGCATTGTGGACGCGTCCAGGTATCTGTCAGCCGTGATTTGCCATAAAGATCAACATGCTGTTCTCATGCCACTATGACCCTAATAAACTCGCCTCTCTGCTGGAACTGACTCCGTCCATGATGGCCTGGCATTCCCGACAATTCCTTTCCTTTGCAACAAGAACATATTTTCAACGATTATTTTTCAAGCAGCAATAACGGAGCGAATATTGCCCACTCTGCTGGTTCTTCACCTTATATCTAATCCTACGTGTGCTAAAGAGCTATGCATTTCATGTCATTTGCATGACTAGGTAAGATGCGTCTGCCCTGAGATTTGCATAATTTTTTTACTACTCCTTCTTGGTGTATCATTTTCAATGTCGGGCAGAGTATCTTACGATTTAATTCTATATTTATTACGAATTTACCAGTATTTTTAATACTAAAATCGAATAGTGTTTAACTAAAAATATTTAATATTAATATTTCTATTTATTTTAATTGGTGTAGGAATCAGTTAAATTTTAATTAAACTAACTTTTATTGAGGACATTAAGACATTCAAAAGCATAGGAAAGGCACTCAAATTTTCGCCAAAAATGATCCAACTTTTTTTTACATATATTACTTTTCTAAAAACACATAATGCGAATATAAATTTATTACTTCGCAGTTTGAAATTAATGTATTTATATCTCTTATATTTACTTTACACCTTTATTTATTGCGGTTTTATAAAATTAATGTTATCTTTATGCATAAATTTATCCTCGGTTGGATTATAAGTAAATCAATGTAAAAAACAAATTAAAGTTAATTGTGTAGATACTTAATTTTTGTATTCTTTTGTAAGTCTGATGAAGTAAGACTGATGACGATTGTAATTATATCACAATTTCTCTTTCAGGAATACAATGGTGTTCACAGCCATCAAGAGATTAATGTTATTTTTATTTTGTTACATTGTTTACTGCTTTATTCGGATGTTTTTGTAAGGTAATCATATAGTGTTAAAACTGATATTTACATTGAAATCGAGGATACATTATGATATGTTTCTAAATATGCGAAAATAAAATGAATTTTTGTCAGTTTTGTTGTACTGTTATCCATAACATATTTTGGAAACTCTGATTAATTTAGAAAGCTCATTTTTAACACATTTTTAAAACTATTTTTAAACGACATTTGATTTTAAAATGTTCACTTAAATAAGGTGCATTATCATTTGATAAATTTGAGTTCATTTGGTTTATCTATTATGAGAAAAGAAAATATTCTTCACAATAATTAATGTTAGTACCTTTTACATTATAGGAATAAAAAATTTTATCATATAGTAATATAATTGAGACCTTTTACATAGATTTTATAATAAAATCATCTTTTGCTATATTCTTTCATATCTTATTGGTGTACCAAATTTACATTTTTATAGTAATGATATTATTACCTTTAGGAATAAAACTGGTTCCTTTTACATTATAATAATATTATTCATTTTAAAGGATTATATGTTATTTCGTTTGAAAGGAGCATTCTCGATATAATCTCTTTCTCTCTCTCTCTGCCGAGCTGGCAGGCGAATGGTTAGCGCTCTTGCCTTCGGTTCAACAGTTCGTGGGTTCGAATCCCACCTTGGGCATGGATGTTTGTAGTGGTTCGGAATCCACTTTAAGCCGTAAGTCCTGGTTTAATTAGCCCTCGTGTGCAAAAAAATGACCGTTGAGCGACAAACAAACCAAACCAAACCTCTCTCTCTCTCTCTCTCTTCAGGGAATTAATATCTGGTATTACGAAATAGTCAATTTTTTCCAGAATCATATGTCTTAATACAAACAAAACACCTCTAGGACTCACAAATTATTTCTGAAAGTGATTTTATTTCTATACTCCACTTTCACAGAAGCATTTCTAACTTAAAACTCGCCTACTAAAACTATCCTTCTTTTTAAAACTTTTTGAAAGTCTAAATATACATTTGGATTAATTTTTAGAAAAATTCTCTGAAGAACAGGAAAAATAATTAATTATTGTTGATAGGTGATTTAACTTTTCCCAGATTACGATGTATGATATTGAATAATGAGTTAATATATAAATATTATTCAAAACACAAGGATATTTCTTTGTCCTTGTAATAAATGAAGAAAATATAATAAATGAAGAAAATGTATATTTTTTTAAATGGTGCTAGTAAATTAATAATATTTTACAAAGTCGCTTAAGCTTTGCTGGAAAGTGGCATCAAATATTTATTTAAAATGTATTTAAATAGGTAAAAAATTAAAATTAAATTTTGTATTAAAATTTATTAATTAATTAATTAAAAATTAATTATTAATTAATTAAAAAATTTTAAAAATTAAAAAATTAATTATTTAAAAAAATCTTTTTTTTTTTTTTTTTTTTCGATTTTCATAATGTAAACTAAAGACTTTTACAGTAAACAATTAATTTTTAAAACTCACGTATTTATTCTCACTCAAAAAATACTTTCTTGAAAAATATATATTTTTAAATAAGGAAAATAAGTTTTGTCCTACTCATTCATACCAGGTTTCTAAAACTCAAATTTAGAAAGTTGTTAAGTTAGTATTTATAAGCTTTTTCTAAAAATCCTCTCGAGAAAGTAAATTTATATTGAATAAAGTTATATTTCACATTATATCACTGAATTTTTTTTACCATTAATAAATAATCCGGATATAAAATTTATTGCTTTAATTTTATTCAGGATTAGTGGAAGAGAAAATTATTGGTAGAAAGATGTGTTAGCATTTTGGGAAATAGAGAAAATAATATGATTTTATTAATAATCAGAGTAGTATTTTTACTACTGTTGTAATAATTTTAGCATTACATTTTAGTTTAACGTTATAGGAGAAACCATTTATTTATCATATCACTTTGACAATTTGAGAAATACTAAAATTCTTCTCTTTACGTTAAAAATAAGAAAAATATTTTTTTTTCATTTCAATCATTTGAACACACCAAATTTAATAAATTTCGATGACATTTCTTTTTCTCCAGCAACTTGCCCAACGTTTAGTAATATTACATAGAGATAAACAATGAAAATAATGTTCTTCTCCATCTTAGTTAATATTCAACAGACAGCTAATTATTTCGTTTACATTAGAAAAGAAACATTGTGATGATTCCTCCTCATTATTTTAACTCTTTGGGTTTGCCTTAAAATATGTTACTGCACTGATCACAAATTTAAAATCCTAAATTTTTATTATTACGAATGTTTATATTCATTTTTGTCGAAATTAAATTATTTGTAAGATGGCGCTGCTTTTCCAACGTAGAAAACGCATTACAAAGCTGAGTGAAAAAAAAAGATGATTTGCTTGGGAATAAAAAGGTGACCATTGTTTGCTTAAAGAGAAGAAAAAAGAAATTATCTGGCATTTTGCAAACATCTGCAATAAAATATTTCGATAACGAATCCAATACAGTAATGTCCTTGAATACGGTCAGTTACTTTGTATTTTGGGTACCAAAAATGAAGAGACATAATCAGATAATTGAGTCATTCTAATAACGAGGTGAATAAGAATAATTGAACAGAGGCATGTATTCATATGAGAAACAAGTTATATTTGCTTAAATCTGCAAAGTATCAAGACAAGTTTTTCGTTGAATTTATTAAAATATAAAACCTTCCTTCTAACCTTGTATACTAAGTTCAAAATCGCTTTAAGTACCATAAATCAGTACACCATACTTTGAACTAAATTGAGTTTCTAAACTGAATTTAATCCAAGGACCAGTAAAATATTTCGATATGCTCACGAGGATTGATAAGTTTGATAATTCAACCCACAATTTTTTTGCATAAATAAATCTTGAAGAAAAAATAATTTTTAAAAATAATTAGAGAAGTAAAATAATTCTAAAAATTAATAAGATGGATATTCAACATTCAAGTAATCAATGATACTCATGGCAGACACTGTTAAAAGTGTACGGTACGGCAATTTATGAGCAGCAATTAGGAACATAGTTGCTAGTTTCTTTTATTTTTCATCATTGATCATATTATTTTCTAAACTAGTTGGCTATTTTCATTGTAAAGTAAATGCTGTTTTAATACACTTTGGTACACTTCTGTTTTAATACACACTTTTAAATGCTGTTTTAACATACTTTTTGACACTTTGGATTATTGACTAATAGCTGCATATTTCTCAGAAGAACAAATATATTATATATATATATATATATATATATATATATATATATATATATATATATATATATATATATATATATATATATATATATATATATATAATATTTCAATTCAAAATAAAAATTTACATTACATTGATTTTTAATTATTTAGTGATAAAACTAACAATATCAAGGCATTTTAAGAGACATTTTATTATAAAAGTATTAGATAAAATAATATTTCTAAACGTTTAAATAATTTAATATTAATTAATCATGTAGTTATGTTTAATAAGTACCTGATAAAAAGTAATTAAAATATTCAAATAAAATCTTCAAAAATTAGAAAATGGATTATAACAGTAATGCTTTTTAAATAAATATTTAAAATTTTTTAAATTCAAATGCTAAAAAGATCTTAAATAATCGAGTTTATTATTTAAACATAATTTCTTACTGTGAAATATTATTACTCTCATTACCATTAATTTACATTATATTTTTTGCAAAATCCAGAAGTTTCGTTTTTTATTCAAAAAGGAGTAAATAAAAGAAAGTCAGACATCTTTAATATAATTTAGATATCATGTGAAACAAAAGTGAATAAAAATAAGAAACTAATGAATTATATGGTAAAAATTTAAATGAAAACAACTATCACAAATTCATTCAACAGGAAGTTTGAAATTACATGGAAAAATGGAAATTAATTAGCGAAATTGCATTCCCTTTTTCAATAATGTGATTGATTCTAGAAATCAAAGAAAAATGGCAAAATGACAAAGAAATTTGATTTATTGAAATCATGTTATTAAGTCATGAAACAGAATGAAATAGTAAACATTTGTTTCAATGGATTTTAATGAAAATGTCATGAAATACTGAAGATTCAATGTAAAAATTTAAGCAAATTTAGGAGACTAAAATGTTTATGCAAATTATGTCACTGAGAGAAACAACAAGTAACATTCTTTCTATTAATAAAAACTTTTCCAATTTTAAGTTTACTTTAGTGAAATAATTCTGTAATAGTTAATATAATAAGTGTGGGTTTAGTTATTGTGTTTTTATTTTCCTACAAAACTCATTACCAACCTGGGTGAAAAACAAACAGATCCATTAAAATATCACGAAATAATATGTTAAGAATAAAATTTTGTGTCTAAAAGACAAAGGCGATTAAAGATTTTAAATTTTCTCAATATCTCAAATAGAAGAAATATACAAATTTAATCGAATATTTTTTATTACTAAGTGAACCAACATGAGAAAAGTTTTAAACATTTTTCCCGAAATTTGAATGTTTAATTACAAAAATCTTTTATGTAAGATTAAAAAATAATTTAATGAATTATTTGCAATTCAGCACATATGTTTAACTATGACAAAATTTTACTAATAAATATAAGTGAAGTTGAATTTATGAGTGAAAAATTTTATTTTTTCATAATAATATGTTTTTATTGCAAACAAATATTTTATAAAAAAATCTTCCTATTATATGTTGGCAGTGTATGTTTGATATTTGTAATAATGGAAGCTACTGTAAGATTAGTAGTAACATAAATGATGTCAAGTTGCTGCCTCAATATGATATACAGAAAAATTTGCTGACGATTTTACATGACTTCACATTAAGACAAATCTTTCAGAAGTTGGGAAAATGTTAATTTTAATTAATGTAATTGTGATGTTCGGGATCTCTTACAGCATCATTTCATGAATTTGGAAATATTTTAAATACATATATTAATCAGCATTTTAAATTAATGGAACGATGACTGAGAATTAAATAATGCTTGTCGTAGTGTAATACGACATAACCAAACCCTGAGAAAATAGGTGTGTGTACTTTTATTGCACTTTAAATTTAAGAGTTTCCTCTTTTCCTTTCAAACTAAGTGGGAATAATATAAAGGAAATGATGTAATAAAAATTGGCGCAATGAAACAAGTGCAATAAAAGAATAAATTTTTCCTTTCGGAAGGGACGAGTGATCTGGAGGAAATTTCAGGCAAAGTATATTGTTTTATGATATGTATTATTTGTAAATCTGACCAGTCGGGAATGAGGGGGAGAGATTTCTGACCTATCCCATAGAAGTATAGGAGGAACTACAGAACTTTGGAAAACCAATAGTGTAAAGAGGAGGAGCTAAGACGAAAATTATGAAGAGTTAAAAACTGCATCCAAACAGAGAGGAGACACACAGAAGCCCGACATAGAAAAGGAGTCCACAATTGAGGACTGGGTCCTCATTGAGCATAATAAGACGCTAAAACTATGTTAGTTGTATACAAAGTATAACCACCGAATTCCAGAAGGAACCCTGCCTCGAATTTCCAGAATGGAGCTGCAGATGTCCGACAAATAGATGAAGGTAAAGTCTGAGGAGAGATACCAAAGACCGAGAAAAAGAGGGAAAGCTCATGAGCGATGAGCAAGCCAAGCGAGATCCTAAGCCGGTAATGCCATTGACATTAGGAGACAACACACTGCTACTTCTAAAAGGGGTGAGTCTGATCTCTCGTTCCTCGTCAAGCTGGTCAAATTCAGTTATGATATTAATGTGTAATTGTCATAAAACAAATAATAAATTTAGAATCTCAATTATTTAATCAAGAATGTTTTGATTGTAAATGTAAATTTCTCTTGTAATAAAGTTACTAAAATAAATTATTAAGTTTTATTGTATTTTTGTTTTGAATTTATCTCTGTCATTCAATTATTTGAAAAAACGAATCTGGGTTTCCTCGGGATTCTTCGAAAATTACCGAGTTCACCACAACAATGCTCGCCTATTTGCAGCCATATTTCTGCGGGTTTCAGTTATATCTTCTTCAAGCAGAAAAGGAACAAACAGAAGACAGCATAAGCAATCGTAAGACTTGCAATACACAAATGAACTATCATCTTGTTTTACCATCGTTGGGAACTGCACAGTAGTAGTTATCATGACTGTTAGAATTATATCTTCATTAGAGGCAAGGTTCTCTGTCTCTGATAAAGTAGTAGGAGTAAGTAGTCCCTAATGAAGTAGTGTTTCTGGCAAAGGTGATAGGAACACTAAAACAGGAAAAATGAGCATTTAGATAGAGTATTCTTTACAGATGATAAAAAATTTAGTTCGATGATTGATTTTAGATGAATATTCATCAGGATAGTGCAATGAAACCACCCACATCTTCAAAAGGAACATGGACTTCTCGTTTGGAAGAGAATTACATAATCGGTATTCGTACTGATTTTCATTTTATTAAAAAGGATTTATTCTCTATTGGACATTATGTTTTTCTCTTACACGTGTCCAATTTAGAGGAATTATGGGTATTTATTTTATTTTGTGTATGATAACGCTAAATTTTATCGTATTTTTGATCAAACTTTAGCTGTCATAGATCATTTAGAAAGTGAATATGGTCCTCGTAATGAATGATCACTTTCTCTGATCTATAAATTTAGTTTAACATGTTTGGAACACACTAATAAATCGATGAAATCACGTCAACAACTGCTAACATCGATTCAAGAGATTTGGTTCAAAGGAAGAGGCAGCCATGTCTTAATTGTTGGAAAACCTTATATTCAATATGGACAGATGGTGTAAAAGCTGGTTCTGTCTAGACGATCGTTGCCAGTTACTAATCACGTAATCATTTTTTACTTCTTAAATAAAGTTCCTTTTTATTGTATTAATTTTCTTTTTACATTACGTTTTGTTTGATTTTTCTTGTATTTTTACCTTACGAAATTTATTACGTTATTTACTTTGATTTAGAACATTTTAAAAGACATATGAAAAACAATCTGGTCATTAATTTTTACGACTCAATGCTTTTAAATGAACTGATTACGAATAATTTTACTTTCTTTTCAAATTGTAATTTTCAATAAATTAAGGAGGTTGTAAACAGTGAATAGCTTACTATATACAAACTAAATTTTACTGTTCTGTAAAAAATTTTAACTACTGAAAAATGGAAATGACAAGAAAATACAACATGCTCTTAATATTATCACAATTTTAACTACACCATTCTAAATCTTGAGAATATTTAAACGAAGTCATGAGAATTTTATTGTTTAATTAATTGTCATAGAATATACTTGCATAAATTAAATTAATTTTCAAAAGTTTTGGATAGTAATTGAAGTTTAATATTTGCTTTCATGTCAAAAATATGTCAGTTTTATATTTAAAACAAGAATCACTAATTAATTTTCAGCATTATCATTACTTCAAATATATAACATCATAAACAGCATTAAATGCAAAATTAATTTAACTTGAAATGAAATGGTAAGCAATATTAAAGAAACTATTTTTCTAGTGAGAAATATTTTTATCAGAAACGTTCTTACTATAAAATACACTTTACAAGTTTCAAAATATGTGTGTGATCGCATTACTACATAACGTGATCTCCTTCTGAAATTCACTTACTGCGTTTGGAGTAGAAAAAATATCTTCAAAAAATATAATAAATTTTTGTAAGTGTTATTTTCCTAAAGCAACTCTTTATACACCAACCTTTATTGATAAGGATTCACATTCACTTGAAAGTTTTTATTTTCTTATAATTATTCTTTAAAAATGGGAATAAACTACTAAAAATTATGCAAAAGGATTATTCTGAGCAGCAGAGAAATCAAATTGATAAACAATTGGCAGATTTTGTATTTGTATTTTTTTCTCTTAAAAGATACAAATTTTAAGGAACATAATATCTTAAATTAAACATTAATATGTAAAGTTTTCTTGCTGATAGAATAAAAACAAAAAACACCTAAATCATGAATGAAATGTCTATTTTAAATTAAAGACTTTAGAAAAGTTAATTTGAGATAAATTGTTAAGAAAAGTGTGTGTGTGTTTACAAAGAATATAATAAATAATTAAACATTACTTTTATGATTAAAATGTATACAATAGGAATATTATAAATATATATACATAATATCCATTTATTTCATTTGTATAATAATAAACTTTCAAAGAAATCCCCTTTAATGTTCAAGATGATAAAAAATATTTTAAAGTAAACTAAAATAATGGTTACATTTTTGGGAAAACAGCCTTAAAAATATTAATATGTGATGAGGATGCAACCAATTATTATTTGAAGAGATTTCCATTATCGTTTTGCATATAGTTATTTAAAGATTAAAGATGAAGTTGAAATATTTGTAGATATACTATAAAAAAGATTGTGCTACTTGATGATAATGGACAGATATCACAGCAGATGTATTCCTCCAGTGAACAATTGAACAAAACAATACTCAATTATACAGACAATAAATTACAGTAAATTAAACAAAACTAAAATCAAGCAGTGTAGTCAAACACTTGGTATATACATACTATTGCTAACAATAGTCACAGTGTAATAACACAGTGCACAGTGTAATAGAATTGTGTGATTACGTAATAAATTATCTGAAAAACATCAAGTAATTTACACACTAAGATAAAATTGCAAAAATGGATTCATTTTGGAAAATGTACGCCTTTTCTATTACGAGCACTAGCTTCAGAGATACTATCAAGTTTCATAATCAATTTCTACTTTGGTTCACAACGTGGAAACTTGTAGGGTTGCATATTAAGAGGAGTTGAAGTGAAATTACAGAATTCCATTGCACATTTGAATGTTTTTAGTCTATGTATTGATACTGCGTACTTTTATAAGTGACTTTAATATTATTAATTTTTATCACAATTGGTATCTTAGAAATACGACCCACTGGCGCCTTGCTTTTTGAGAGAACTAGAGGCCAACGGACTTGTATTTCACTGTGAATTCGTCAGTGAAATACAAGCTTTGGGACCTCAAATCTGTACAGGATCAAAAGCCTTTTAGTCTGTGCACAAAATGTAAAGCTGAACAGGCATATCTTGAGCTGCTTGAATTTTGACTTGGAAGAGGTTTTTTTCAAAGTTCCTTATGTTTTTGGATTTCCTGGCTGTTTATGGACTTGTGGAGTTGGTCTAGTATCGGAATTGGAATATCTGCGATTTGTAACAACAACAACTTTTTATCCTTTCTGATAATAACAGAATCTGTAAAGTAGGGAAAGAGGAGGATTTGCACTGTCAACAAGTAAAAATATATGAGAGCATGTTTGTGATTTCACTGAATAAATATAGTTTCAGTAGACTACATAGAGTTTAGAACAAGATTAAGAGATTGCTCCATTGATTAAAATTTGGAAAGGAATAAAAAATTCCAAATTGATTGAAGAATGTAAATGTGTCCAACGAGACTAAATTTAGAAATTCAAAAGTCAAAAATCTTAAGACTTTTGATTTAAAAATAAAATGCAATATTTGTTGATAAATTAACAATAAATTTAAAGTAACAATAATATAATTATATTATATGATTTGAATTATATAAAAATTAAGAAGTTTCAAATATAATTTATGTATTCTAAGCAATGCTTTTGTGTAGAGGTTCTAAATTTTAATGCAAAAATAATTTAAAGAAAATAACAAAATGCAAAAAGTATTTACTACCTGATAAGTAAATATAGTATTATGCTACTTAATAAATTTAATTTAATTTAGGAAAACTCTTATTTTGTTAAAACAATTTGTCTATGAGCATAAATGCTATTTTCAAATGTTAATCTTGTATAAAAATTTGAGAATCTATATGAATACTCTAATAAAATGAACTGTTTTAAAATATTATTATGCATATTTTATAATATTTCTATGATTAATTTTACTAGACATTTATGTGAATTTTACATATTGCTGACAAAATGTAATAACTGAATTTTTTTAAATTTCCATTACAACAAGATCAATTTTATTTGAACAAACTTTGTATTTATTCCTAGACTATAATTCCTAAAACATATCTTCCTAGAAAGTCAGAATAATAAAGTTTACAGTTCTTAAGCTATTTTTATAATTTATTGAAGAATCTGAAATTAGATTATCATATTATTTTATTTTGCAATTGGTAAATTTTTATACGATAATGAAATGAAATTTACATTATTTTCATTTTGAAAATAGAAATTTGTTGTAAAACTTATAAAGTGCATCATAAAAGACATAATTATTTAATGTGCAATAACCTTTATCTGCATCAAATATCCGGTAAATTTAATATTATATGTAACTTGTACAGTACATTAACTTCTTGTGGTTAAAGTTTATTCATCAAATGCAATTTCCAAATTTTCATTAGTAAAATTAAGTTAAATTATCTTTCTATACTCTATTCCTATGGGGATATCATAGATAACTTGAGTTTCAATCTTCTTAAACGTATTCTGTTCCAATTTCCTAGCAGAGCTCATACATTTAAATTTCCCTTGAGATAAAAGATAAGTGATATATTTTATACTTTATGGCAAAAATATATTTTATTCTTTGCTTCATTTTTAAACAAGAATAGGATTAGTTTATTACTTTTCAAGATTTAATCATTAATAATAATGCTGAAAAAATACTTTATCCTTGATTCCATTTTTCCATTTTTTTATATTCTCTTATACTTGAAAAAGAATTAAAGAGTGTGTATTTAAAACTCGCAGTGAACATGGAATTTAAATATTTCTTAACAGATTATTTTCGCTATCTGTTACGTTTAATAAATAATATAATTACGTGACAGATAATAGATAATAATAAAATATAATTTAATGTAACAAAATTTATTTATTTCTAACAGATGTTATTTAAAAAATATTTATATATATAAATAACAAATAGGTGTTGAATCTTTAATTTATTATCTAACTACAAACATCTCTAGATGTTTTAGTTCGATAATAAATTTGAATGAAAAAAGATGAAGACTAATTGAAGTGATTTTGTTAAAATTATCTAAAAGAAACTAAGTATATATATTAAAAATATGTATGTTATATACAGATTTCTAATATGTACATTAAAAGATATTACTAAGTATGTATATTAAAAAACTAAATATGTATATTAAAAAATATTTTTGTACTTGAAATATATAAAATTTTAAGGTGATGGTTATAGAAGGCACAATTTAATGCTTGATAGAAGTTTGATTCATAAAATATTAGTTACAATGTTATCAATGAGTTGTGCATTTTCTCAGACTAATTCATATTTAACCTATAGTATGAAAATTTTTATGGGTTTGCTTTTTCTGGTTGAATATTTTTTTATTATATCGTCTTCGAGTATTATTAATGCTATCCTTATAAAACTCGAGTAAAATAATGAAAAGAATTTGCAAGTTATGAAAAGTATTATACAAAATAAAATAATTTTGCATATATTTCAAGGTAAGTATTAATTTTTTTACAAATTTATTACGAATGGAAAATAATGCTATGAATTATATACTTTGAAAGTATTAAGATTAATCTAATCTGACGAAATCAATATGGTAAAATATTTAATTAATTATTATTAATAAAGTAAAGTATTTGAAACAGGTTTTTAATGTTTCAATTTCGTAAGATACGACATAAGGTGTAAAATTAAATTATTCAATAAGATGTCATATATAAAATTTCTTTACAGTATATTTCAAAATTGGATTTTGAAAATACAATTTATGTAATAGATCTAATGGGTTGAAGCTAACCCTATACAAGTCTATTTAGTTAATAGCAATGAAATTCTTATCAAAAATTACAATCTCAACTAGAATATCGCATCCAATTGCTTAAATTATCAATGATCAAGGATTTCAAGTGATCTAAATAAATGTTTACAATCAGTAATAAGAGATTTCCGTTACAAAAAATTTCATTCAATTATTTCAAAGATCGCAAGTGAAAACAATCATTCATTTAAATGAGTTGTTAATAATCTCAAATTAAAAACGTAATCGTTTTCATATAATTATCAATTATCTCAATTGAAACCGAACTTTTCAATGACTGATTTTATTCAGTGATCAACGATGTTAAATGAAAGAAATGATGCATGAATGATACATAAAGTGTGTCTCAGACTTTTACAACATCCTTATTAGATTAATTAAAGTTTTATTAAATTATTTTCCTATTCATGTATGTTTTTTATTTCTTAAATTATATCATATAAAAAACTAAAAAAAATTATTTACTTTTATTTTCGTTATTGAAATCAAGAAAACTCAAGAAAAGAAAAAAAAGAAAACAAGAAAAGAAAAAAAGAAATCAAGAAAACAAGAAAAGAAAAAAAAGAAATCAAGGAAACAAGAAAAGAAAAGGGAAGATTTATATTTAATCCTTTTATTTTCATAATAATTAGATTCAAGAAAATTTTAAAAAAAAGGTTTAATCTTTTAATTTTCTTAATATTTAAGAAATCAAAAATCTATAAAACATTAGCTGGTTTAAAAATTCTTGAATTCATAAATTCGTAGAATATATAACTCGCTTTTATGATATTTGAAGGCTTCTAACAATATAAGAGCTGTAGTTGTCGTGTGCCAGCTAGGTTGGCAATATGGCGTGCGTGCGCTGCTCCACTTTTCCAACTGAAACATATGGTGTGGAGTCCGACTTCCTCAGTACACACATGCCATAGGGACCCGTTTATAGGGTTGGAACAACCAATCACAACCCATTCATACAAGGAAAGGACAAAGACAGGATAGATAGAGATAGAAAGTACATCCATGCCCGAAATGAGATTTGAACCCAGGACCTCTCTATCCGCAGTCAAACACGCTGACCACTAGACAAGTTGGGCGGCAACAATATTAGAATAATTGATGATATTGATTACCGAATTAGAATTCAGTAATTTATTCTGTACCAAATAATATAACGATAGAAAATATTTTTTTTGTACAGCATTAAGCGTTTACTAAGAATTGTTACTCTAAGAAAATTTCGCCTGTAATCATGTGTGTAAAGGTAATTAGAAATTTATCACCCACTTGGTCCGAAGACTTTTGTTACATTGCGGTTGAATTGAGTTCATTTTAACGTATAGTTCCGATTTTAATTTCAGCCATTCTGAAGCAAATAATTTCTACTATCCGGATGTAAGTCAATTGGGACAGAAATTTTCAAATTATATTTATTTGCTTTAGATTAATATGACCCACAACTTGTGAAAACAATTCCAGGAAGGCAAAGGACACAAAATACCTTACAATGACTTTCAATTATTAGACCTTTCTCTACTCGGTGTCAGGAGATAAAAAAAGCATGCAGAAAACAGAAACGATAATCAAAATTGAAACGAATATGTGTGTACTGGAAAAATAAGTGTTCTTGATTTTTAGCAATTTACAATAATCTAAAAAGGATCATAAGAAATATTATTACAAAAAAAACAGACATTTAAATCAGGTCTTAAATTTACTTTAAAATATCTGACTTCATACACTTTAATGAAAAAATTCAATTTCTCCACGATTATGTACATAATTTCCACATACACATGTAATTTCATTTATTTTCTAGTAAGAAAAATTATTGTTAAGAATTATTTTATAAGCTATTTAAAAAAATAACTATAAAAAATCTAATAATTAATCAAACATTTGTAAAATGTAAGCCATAAATAATTTGTAGAATGCATGCTACGATAATCTAATGTATTTTTTAAAATTACTGTCTGATCTTAGCTCACTGTTTGATTAAGATAAATTTTAAATAAATAATAACTGTTTAATAACACATTTTTACACTTGAAGTCAAATAAATTTCATTTAAAACAAAGTTGTTTCCTTGAAATGTAGAAAAGAAAAAGTACTTCAAATATAAATTTTGAAAGTAATCAGTCTTTATTACTTTCATTTTAGTATCTATATTTAATATTATGCTATATTTTCTATTTATTAAGAAACTAAATGAACTTTTTATAAGAGTATGTAATAATTCAAAAATTGGGGTTTGTTTAAAACATAAAAATTTATTCTTCAAATTTTAAAAAATACAATTATGATAACTGCTTTTCAAATTATTTAAAATGGAGTCTTTAGATATTTTTTACATGAAATTATCTAATTCCTGAAAGATTTTCTGAATCCAATGTTCTCTTTTATTTAAAGCAAACTTCTGTTTCATGTATCTCTAGTAACCTTTCATTTTTTTCTTAATAAAATACTTATTTCTATTCTCCATATATACTAACTTTAAATAATTGCCTACTTTTTGTTTACTTTTAAAACTCTCTGATAATCTAGTTATAGTATGCTTATAATCGTATGTTTTTTAAATAAAGTCTCAGATTTCCTTAAAAATTAAACTCTGGATGCCTGATAAATTTTGTAAGATGCATTATGCAACAAATTATCGAAAACAAACAAAAGCTTTGGAATTTTTATTATTCTCTATTATAATAAATTTTTTATTTCCATTTCATGAAGTTGATGATTCAAATCTAGTTTCTTTAATTATTTACTATTACAATAACGTTTATTAAAATAAGTTATGAAAAGATAGTGCATGGATAATATATTTTTTCCTATGAAGCGAAAAAATGTAAAATAAGGAAAGAAAAATTTATTTAGTCTTTCTTTGTGAGAGAAAAATATTTTCAAATGCAGATTATGTATGCAAAGAAACTATAAATTTTTACGTAATGATTGATTTTCAAACAATGCAAAAATAATTCAATTTCGTATTGTTTGAAAATAATTCATCAAACACAATACAAATTACTTTCAAGCAATACAAAAATAGTTAATAATCAATAGTCAATGATATTTTACAAACATTTGACATTATAACTTTGTTCATTGATATTTAAGGCTATATTGTATTTCACATGTTGAAATGGAAATAATAAATGTGTAAATGTCTGTAATATGTAAATGTAATAAATGTGTAAATGCCGTGTAAAATGTCTGTATATTCAATATTTTCTACTGTCTTAACAATGCTGTAATATTCTTTTATTAATTATAAAACTCTCATACTTTTATAAGCATATTAACTTTTATTGGTTAAAAATGAACGTGAAATAATTCAAAATTATTAAAGAAATCTGAAGTTAAAACTCAAACTTTTCTACGGTGCTAAATATAAATATTTTAAAAGTAATATAATTGTATCTTTTATTTAAAATTATATAGTGTATATTAAAATATTTTATTCCTCGTAACAAATGACAATGAAACAAAAATCAGATGTTTATATATCATTTTACTTAATTATTTAAAAATTCATTTATCAAAATTAAATAAACTTATGATACATTTTAGAAGATTTCTTTTATTATGCAATTGTATTCTTTAATTTTAAGGCAAGGAAGTAAATTTCAGATCTTCTTTTCTAAGTTAAAGTATAAAATATTACTTTTTCTGAAATTATTCTATTTGAAAATTTATTATGTAAAATACTCAATGATAATTTTGTTCAAAGATAATGTATTCAAAATATAAATTTAGTTTTCTTTCTTAAATTTTTTTTCAATTTTTTTGTATGTAGTTAACATTTTATAAAATTTTTTAATTCATTATGATTTCATTTATATTTATTATTTTTTCTATTTAATATCTTGCAGCATTTAAATTCAATACCCCTATTTTTCCATTTTCATTTTCAGTTCTTCAGTTTTATTTCATAATACAAGAGAGATAAGTAATAATTTGGGAAGTTCTAAACTCTCTAGTAGACATGTGTTTGTCTATAATTTCCTGAAAGATTTTGAAATTCTTTTGTTAGAGAATATACTTAGTGTAAATCAGATGTCTAGACACATTTAGATTACAAAAAACCTATATGTTAAGGAATGGTATGAATACTAAACAAATTTTGAAAAATAATTAATCACCAAATGAAATCCAGACAGTGGAACATGTTTAAGTCAAAAAGTTGCATTGCTTAATTTTCAAATTATATGCAGAATATTTCTATCGATTAGAAAGGTGTTTAAATTTGTAACATAATAAAAATTAATTCTGTGGAAAACATGTATTCAGACAATTTAAAATTCAATTTAATATTACAGTAAAACAGACATACTTATAAGAAATATATTATTTAATTATAATTTAATTAAAATTAACAATATACTTAAATATTTATGTCCTTTGTTAAATGTATTTATTTTAAATATGTATGTTTATTATTAAGGAAAGAAAAGTTTTGTTGATAAGAAAAAATGTTGGTATATAAATGAAATTAATTCACTTGTTTTGTGCATATATTTTTTAAGACTTCAGATGGCTTGAAATAATTTAAAAAGATAACAATGCAGAAAAGAAAATATCGTTAGGTATAATATACAGATACTCTTTAAAATAGAATAAGATAGGAATTTTTCTAGAAATGTAAATATAGTAACACATATAAAATTAGTGTTCCTAGAAATAAATATCTTGTAACACAACATAAAATATGTCTAATCCAAAAATATGCGTCATATTTACCACATATCTTCTAAATTCTAATTTTTTTGAGAGGCTAATCTCAAGCATCATTGAAAATACTATTAGATATAAATACGATGCAGCAAACACTTAGAAAACTACAGTTTCAAGTCTTTCAAGGATCTTTATTATAAATAAGTTATAATATTGATTTGCAGAAACTTCTAGAAAATCCTAACATCAAACAAATCAAAAAAATTCTTACAAATAAATTTATGAATGTGAAATTCTTACAATTCAGAAAGTTTTTTAGTAAGAAGTTTAAAAATTATTTAATTTGAAACTCATTATGCTTTATACACTTTTAGATATTTTTACTCAATTTTTTAAATAATAACTTTTCGTTAAAGTAAATTAGTGTTAGAAAGAAAAAAATTTTTATTTATAGCCAAAATTTTTATAACATTAATTTTAGTGAATTAAACAAATATATACAAGAATTTATGTTTAAATATATAATATAAACATATCTTATTCATTACAAATGTACAAAGGAGCCGATATAGAGATAGAAATATTTTGTATTTTTGACATCATTCATATTGACGATATGTATTTTCCATGGCGAATTTATATTTTGAAACATACCATTTTTTATTTGCATAGAATTTATTTAGAAATAAACTAACATATTTAAGCAAATTATTATCAAACTTTGAATTTATTTTTGCCGAAATCTGCAAAAATCAGATGTTGAGAAGAAAACTTCCTTTTCATGTCAAAAATAATTTGTAAATTATTCTGGCATCTTTTTAGTATTAGATAAAGATATTAATATTTAAGAAAATGAATAACAATGTATAAGGTTACCAAAATTAAAATTCATTAAATGAAATATCTAATCATAGTTAATAATTGCTCTAATTTAAATAAAATTTCGAAAATAAATCGTACAAGGGCACTTATTAGTTTTTGTAAATTTATGTTAAAATTAAACAAAATGGAAGAAAAGTATTTAATATATATATATATATATATATATATATATATATATATATATATATATATACATACACACACACACATATATATATATATATATATATATATATATATATATGAAATGATGTATGAGTAATTGATTGATTTTCATCATAGTATAGCATTGAACATAGAACATTTAGAGCTTACCAGTATCAAATAAACCAAATCGATTTTTTCACTTAATCCAAAAACTACTGAGATTAAGTTATATATAATTAGTTATTTTTAATCTGAGATGAAAAAATAGCTTATTCGACAAATATTGACATACCTTACTGCTATGTATTTAGTTCAAGAGAATTTTTTTAATCACTAGGTATATTTGACAGCTTAATAATGATAACCTTGAGTATGTATCTTATCCTTATGATATATATAAATATTAAGTTGTACTAACAGATATTAAGAAACTTCATTTGATTTGATATTCAAGATATTCAGTGTTATATCTATATAATCTTTTATTTATAAATTATAACAATTCTTCCGTTTTATTAAATATTTTTATTTTATAATATAAGGATTAAGTCTTATTAATTTTGCAATTTTTCTTATAAAAATGTTAATATTTGATAGAAATTCTGAAATATGTTTGTAGTAAAATACAAAGGAAATTTAAGCTAGAATGCATTCTGAGTTCTCAATGTGAAGTTTTTATTTGTTATTATGATATTTATATTATAATATTGTTTATTTTATTTAAGAACTGCATTAATTTTTTTTTCTTCTGTTCATTCTTATTTCCACCTACGAAAGGCATGTTTTTGGAGGTTTCGAATAATTTTAGATCATAGATCTTAATCATATTAACCTTCATGCATAAAAACGGATAGCAAAGTAATAATTCAAATCTAAATATTAATGATTCGTACAAACATTCCTGCCGAAATAGCTTTTAAGATACTTTAGAACAAGGTTTTTAAAAAGTTTTATGACTGTATACATAAAATACTACTTTAATTCTTTTTTCAAAGTAATTTGTTAATAAAATAAATTTTTTTTCAAAAGAGTTTAAAAGCAATTTTGTGTCGTGAATGAGGTAGAAAAGTTTGAAACGTTAAAATTCTAATTTTCTTTTTCTTGTTTTTGCCAATCGATGAATTAAATCATCTTTTATGTATATGAGATTTATATATTTTATATAAAGCTCCAGTGGCTCAGTAGCTTCACGCCGCTTCCCGTAAGCTCAGTAAAGTGAAGCATCATTTGCCGCGGGCTGTGGTTGGGAGGATGACCACGGTGTACTCTCCTTCACTGGGTTGCTGGAACTCCGTGGGTTGGGGACGTGTCCACGTTATTCTGTGACGTCCAAAGTCCTTCCACTGGTGTGGCGTGGATGTGGAGAGAAGGGTACCAGTTCAGGTGTGGCCTCGTCACCTGACTGTGGTTCAAAATTATGAGGCACCTTAATAGAGCAAAGTCGTACTTTCACCTTCGTGGTGCTCTGATCCAAAACGAAAGACGCTCGCTCTCTATTGACTTAAATTTGCATAGCCAACGGCATAGGGAGCTTGGCTTGTCCAAGTGTCAAAAGCAACAACAACAACACATATTTTATATTCAATTAAAATAATTCTAGTAATAAAATTATTTTTTATTATTTTGGAAATTATTTTTATAAGAAGAAACTATTGGTGATGAAATAACGATTTTAATGATTTAGCTTTTAGCTATCGTTTTCATGAATGCTCTAATAAATCATAATAAATTGAAGCATTAATTTTGTTTGAACAAATATTTTCCTCTCAACTATAAAACAAATAACACTGTTCTCTTTAATGGAGTCAGAATTTGCATAAAAAGCAACAGTATGATCTTCGCGTCATTTATCAAGCTTATCTTGTCATATTTTATAACATTCGTCTCCAGTAATCAATAATTGTTTCAATATTTTAAGCAGATAATTTGATTTGCTAATTCGATTCCAGAAAAAATGATGAACTTATTACGCAATTTTAGATAACAATTGATAATTTTAGCAATATATTTTCTGAAAATAAGATAACTTGTTTTATTATTGAATGTATATAATTCTTAAATCTAAATTTTTCATGATCTTTATTCAAATCTATGTATCCTAAAAACTAAAGGCTGCCCATTACTTACGGAGTAAAATGCAAAAAAAGTCCAATTAAAATAATTGCTAGTAATTACTTATTTTTTGAAATTATCAAAGACGTAAAATTGTTAGAATATTATCTAAGCCCCGTTTCCAAGCTTTTTATATTACTAAGTGTAATAACCTAATTCAAAGTTTTTTAACTATAGCGTTTTAAAATAAAATTTAAATAAGGAAAGTATTTAAATTAATCTACAAGAAAGTAATGAAAATTTTTCAGAATAATTTTTTTATTTTAAATTTTGAAGTTCATTGGTAGAGTTAAATAAATCTATTTTACTTTTAATTATAAGATTTAAAATATGGTAAATTTAGTGAGATTATTTTCCAATATTAAATATAAATTGTAAATAATATCGCTCAAAAATTCTGAAAAAATATGATTGTAAAAATTTGTTACTCACAATTCAAAATTAGATTTATTTGAAAAACCTACAAAATGCATTATTAAATAGTGAAAATTTTATTAAATAAGAATTAAATTGTTAAATCAATATTCTAACAAACTGTCACATTAAAAACTTTATATTCTTCGTGGATTTTTGTTATTTACTCAAAACAAAACTTGAATTGTTCTTATATTTTATTTATACTTTTTGGGGTGTTTATTTTAATATTTGGAATCATTATTTTTAGAGACATTTTTATAAAATAATTTATAATATGATTTTAATAATAATATTTATATGATTTGAAATTATTAAATTTAATATACTTGATTAACTTAATAAGTTATAGAGTAATGGAAAAAAATTTAATAGTATATAAAAATAAAACACCTGATTATAACATGTAACATCATTAAATTACATTGTATTATAATTATCAAGATCATTTAAAAATTTAATAACATGTATTTTTAACAGAATGCATTGGAGTTTTGCAATTTAATAATAATAATACTGAGAATAACTGATATTAAACACAAACTTAAGTAATGAGCGAATTAAGGCGCAATTTTATTGAAAACATTTTTACGACTAAAAACTTAACTTTATTGTTTTATTCATGTTATTTCTACGTTATGTTTGAGGATATATGTGTAACAACAATATTATGTTATTATAATAGCTGTATTAAGCCTGACATTAACTATATTATTAATTATCAAAATTGTTTTCTAGACGTAAATAAGCTACTATTTATAAAAGTTATTATTTTTATAAGATTTGCTGCTGAGTGGAACATAACACATTAAATCAATATAAATTTTTATTTATCTTATTTTTAAAATTTCAGAAATAGGTTATTTAAATATCATTAAAAGTAATAAAATGTTTAAAAAATGTACTTGTTTATAAATTTACTCTGACTCTTGATTATTATTACAGCAATTTGAATATAAGCTTAATTCGAGAAGAAAATTGTATAAACTAAATGTTTTATGTAAATTTGAAAAAAATATCATTTGATAATTCATAAATTCGGAGCAAAATAATGGTTTCCTTTAAAATAAACTCTGCATATTGGAAGCATAAAAGAACAAAATATACGACTAAAAATACATTTGAAAACAGTTAAATTTTTAAAACAATAAGTTAGTTTCTATTAACTTAATAAAAACTCTTCATTATTTTTATGATTATTTCAAATATTATATATAGACATATATAAAACGGGGTTAAGTTAATAAAACTAAATAATTTTTAAATGAGTAAAATCATTTTTTTAAACTAAGTGCAATATTGGCTTTAAAAAAGTAGTTTTGAAACAATTTATGACATTGTTTAAAAGTCACTTTGCACAAATAATGTTTTCGTCTTAAAATTCTTGTTTAAAGCTAACTAATAAAAATATGTTATAATGTTTATATCAAAGGCAGTTTTAAAAGTAAAGTTATACTGGTCTATGGAGAAATACTAGTAATTACTATATTTCTTATTAAGAAAAATTATTAAAATTACTTTATTTTAAAATAGTTTATATTATTACGTCTCCGTTATTGCTTGAAAACCCCAAGTTACTTCCAGATTTTCGATGGACGTTAACACTTTTGCAGCTGTCAACGAGATTGATTTCCCACGTTGGAATTACAGGAACAACATAGTACCCAAAAACAGTCAATTAGTTCTGATTGGAATATGATGTGGAAACGACAATCAGGATTCGTGAAGGGCTATTAAGTCCTTCACGACAAATGTAATTCTTGAAATTTAACTGGAATCACCTGGTGAATGGACAATGTGATTTCGAAGAATTTATTGCCTCATCACTCGTTTCTGATTCAAATCAGTGGAGTGGCTGGAAATAGAGGTCAAAAGTGACATTAGAAGATGGATCTGAATATTACTGGAGGTCAGATGTTGGGGGAAAGTTTAATATAAATAGCAGGCCCATGTGGGGACGGAGGAGAGCTTCGACATACGTGTGTTGTTCCTAATACTCCTCTGAAACAGGTCCCGGAGCGGACAAGTCCCAGCGACGGAACGAGGAGTCTGAGAAAGAATCGAGATATAAGAGAGACGCCAGGCCTCGATTTGACTACCCTGATGCTCCAGTGCTGTCTGGAGAGGATCTTCGACCTTATCGAGGGACTGTCCGAGACCGTGTTCCCGAGTACGGAATTTAGGAGTCTGGTCCCCAATACCAGCGAGGAGTTTTTTCCCCAATCGAATGTACTGTGAATGTTCCAGAAGTGAGAAAATCATCAGTTTTCCTGGAGCCTACAATTTACGACAGTTTTTGTATATAACCAAGTTAATTCGTAAATAAATATTTAGTCAAGAATATTAAATTACGTAAGCCGGATTCCTTAACGGTTCTTGCCTACCTATTCTGATTGAGTACGTTACAATATTAATAATAAATACAAATATTAATTTAAGTGCATTACTTCAAATGAATTTCATTTGGCAAAAATTATAATAATTATCAAAATCCTAGGCATTATTTAAATTAAATATTTTATTCAGAAGAAAATCTTATTTGAACTATTATGGTATATAAAATCACCATAATAATGAAACTTGAATAAACAATGTTAATTATTTTTTATTATGTGATTCATTTGATAGAAATTGAGTTATAAATTAGTATAATATTAAGTAATTTAAAGAAAGTATATATAATTCACAGAATTTATTATATGCTTTCATTCTGATATTTTTACAGAGTGTATCAATTTTACATTGTATCTTCCTATTAATTAAATAGGAATTTATTATGACATTTTTCATCAAACATAATTCTTTAACAATAGTAAGCTAACTAAAGAGCTACCTCTAAAGAACAGCATTGAAAATTTGTAAACTCGATTTATGTAAAATATATTGGGTCTTTTTTCAAGTGAAACATTTTTGATTTTTTAAGCAATTAAACATATATTTTAAAAAGTAATAAAATAGCTAAAAGACTAAAAATTTTATTCCAAAAACATAGAAGTAGATTTGTTTACATTGAAAACATATATGTTTTATGTCAACACTTTGTAAGCATTCTATTAGAATTTTTTATGCTTGTAAAAGAAAATTTATATTTAGGTAACTTTTTATTAGAAAATAAAAAATAATGCATCTATTATTTTCCTTATTCTAAGAAGCCATATTTTCCACGTGTAATGATAAATAAAAAATTTTTTAAAGTTATCGATCTTGAAGAAAAATTACAATGTAGGCTTAATTTAAAAATTTGCTGATTACACAAAAAGTAGCATTTTTCATATTTTTTTGCAAACATTTTTTTGAATTATGCTAATTCTATGACTTCAAATAATTTTTTAACTCTTATTATTATTCATTTTTGGCAAAAACGTTTTCTTTTCTTTAAGAACAGTTTGTTTAACTTGATGTTTATTTTATCATAATTTTTTATTCTTCAAAGAAACATTTCTTACAAAAGATGAATGGTATAATTTTAAATTTGGTTTCTGTGTGAAAGTAAGAAAATATTTCCATACAATATCATTTTTTTCAATCCAAACTTTCTTTATTATGACTGAAAATCTAATTTTAAGATATATAAAGAAAGAAATAGATAATTGAAAATTTAAAAGAATTATAGAAATAAATATTGCTCATTTTTTAATTCAAACACATTTGAATTAGTCACATCAAAACGGAAAATTACAACTTAAGCATTTTTGTATTGACGAAATATAATTTAAAGAAAATATGTATTTATGTTTTCATATTATTTAAACTATTAAACGTGCAGTATTTAAGAAATAAATGTTATTATTTTCAAGTATAAAATATCTGCATTAAATTGACTAAAAATAGTCAGTAATTAAAATTTTAAAGAGATGTAATGGATATAACGAGTGAGTCATATACACAAAGAAAATTTTAAGATTAAAATTTATGTCCCGAAATTAAATAAAATGGAAAGAGCAATCCCCATACATTGTTTTTTTTAATTTGAATTATTAGAAAAGCTGTTTTCGGATTTGCAGAATGATTTTCTTATGGGATATGAATTTGTAGATCGATAATTCAACAGTGTATATTCGTAAAATCTGTAAGCCAAAATTTGAGCTAAGTGTATTATTTGAGTCAAGTTTTGGTCAACCGATTTATTAAAAAGTTCTCCCTGAAGACATCTTGAGTCAATCTTTGAAAAGTATTACTATGGTCTACAAATTTTTATTTGATTTAAAACAAACATCATGAAATCAAAACAGAACAAGTATTTAGGTTGGATTATCTTTCAGACCACCTTCTTTCATTGAAATTCTAAACCAATAAATTAATTCATTTAACCTAATTTACGTATATATACTATTTATAACAGTGTAAAACCATTGCACTGTTATATAAATAAACTTGGTATAATATTCCGAGAATCCATAAGCCTTTTTTTTTCGACTACTACCAATATTACAGTAATCAATAAAGTTATCTCCGTACACGAGATCCTTAAAATAAGCC
Organism: Latrodectus hesperus; assembly: GCA_037975125.1. Taxonomy (NCBI): domain Eukaryota; kingdom Metazoa; phylum Arthropoda; class Arachnida; order Araneae; family Theridiidae; genus Latrodectus; species Latrodectus hesperus. The sequence goes on from CM075856.1 coordinate 82,074,729, forward strand.
AAATGAAATTAATTTTTTGACTGAATTTATTTAGCTTATGTTCAAAATAAATTATTGTCTGAAATTTAATTGCCATTTTAGCGATGAATTATTCTATTTAATAATTAATTGTAATAAATCAAGTGAAATAATTTTTGTACTTAATGATGATATAATTATTACATCATTTACCTCATTGTACGCATAATTTCTAAAAATATTGATTTAATTTTAAACGTTTGTAATTTAACCTCATTGTCGTTTTAGTGTTATCACACAATTAACAATCATTTGTTTATCACTATTTTCTTCACTTCTTTCTTTATGATTAGTTTTATTGTATATGAATATATATGGATCTAAGGATAAACAAATTCTAAGTATCATAGACAGCAATTTTATGAACTATCTAATCTCTTCTAATATTAATGCACATATCCATAATTTAAAGATATTTAATTTTGTAACATAATATCTCGTTTTATTAGTCTTTAATTATATATTGAGGAATTAATTTAAAGATATTTTAAAAGTTTAATATTCTTTCTTTTTTGACAGCAATTAATAATTTCCACAAGTGAACAGATGTTTTAGAATTTTGAAATACATGAAAAATTATTAAAGAAAACTTGGTCTCCTTTTTAGTAAAATGATTCGTATAATAGCTTTTATTAAAATCATATGGTGATTTTGAATGTATACACAATGTTTTTATTTGATAAACGTAATCGCAAAATCATTTCTAAGATAACATTGTGTATCGCATCTCAAGAAATTTTACCTGCTGCTGCATACTTTAAGAAAATGATTTTATATTATTTATTGATGTTTGTAAATTGTATTTCTTATAAAAATTAATGAAGATATTGAAAGATTGATTCATTCACTTAATTTAATTCAACTTGTATAAGTAGCATAAGATACATTAGTTTTTATAGTATGGTATCAAATAAATAATTTGATTAAAAAGTTTCTAATTTGGCATAGTTATATACGATTACGATTAGAATTTCAAAGGTATAATGAATAAGAAATACATGGAACATGAAAATTTGAAAAATAACATAGCATAATACAGTTAATTTATTCGATATGTTGATTTACTATACACGCATAAAATTTGCTCCTACGTTTCAACTCAATTTAGTAAATCATAAAATAAAATTATTTCAAAATGTATATAAATTTTTAAAAATTATTTTTATTTGTGTTATTTAATAACAAATACACTCAAATGTCATATGAATTTATAAACATGATTTTCCAAAGTATCTCGCACGTAATGTTCAATGTAATTTTAATGTTTTTAATTACCTAATCGAACTTTATTTATATCTATCAAATTTGAATAAATGAAAAATAACTTCAAATAATCGCAATGGTTACAGTTAAATAAATTACAAAATTCAGAAATTTTAAAAATGTTGCCAATGGATTTCCTTTTGACTTTTTTTCATTTGATAAAAGTAAATTAAAATTTCCGAACATACAAATTAAGCATATTAATGAATGTTGTAGAATGTATTGTATTTTATATAATATGTTAGGAAATATCAAATTACTGTAACATCGAAATTTAAAACAAAATAGCGCAAAGATCTTCGACACAACATTTCGTGGAATGAATCCAAACTCGGGAATGATGTAGTTTGAATAAATTTAATGAATAAATTTTAAATTGTAATTCCATGTATTTTTTATTATGTAAGCTAATTGTTTTACTGTTTCTATTTACCTTAGTTTAATTTCGTTTTACTCATGAAATAAAGTAATAATAAAAAAGTCTGTATACCTCGGCATATATCTGTATTACTATAAATGTTTATAAAAATGTTCTTTATTCATTGCATTGCTGATTAATTTCTTAATTAAAAGGCTTTTGTCATTTATACGTATTTAATGCTTTTATATTAAGATCAAAGCATTAAATCATTTATGGTGAAAAATCTCTTTAGCTACAAAAGTTAAATTATGTACTAAAGTTTACAAGCTGAATAAAAAATATCTACTTTAGTTCTCAGAATATGCATTGAAGATGCATTAAAATTTTAAAATAACAAGTGACACCGTAATAACGTAAGTATTTTTGGTTACACAATTCTATTAAATTGAACAAGTGAGGCATAAAGAAATATTTTATGGTAAAATAATTTTAGACTTAAAACGAGAATAAAACCGACATATCTTTTAAGCGAATAAAATATTCTTATAAAAGATTTTATATTACATTTATAGAAGATTACAAAAGTATTTGTAGAAATTTATTTCGCAGTCTTTTACTGAAAGACGAAGGAATAAATTTTGTCCTTTCAATTTTAAAAGACTTACTTGAATGAAATAAGATTTCTTTTTATTGTTGTTCAATTTTTTCAAGTTTCTAGGAAAACTAGCTTAAAAAAAAGTATTTAGAATCCTAAAAATTTTTCAGATTAAATCATAGATAATAACTTTTCTTCTAGTTTTGTCATAGACAAAAAAAATTATTTTTTTCATCTTTATAGAGAAAATTCATCAAGGGCTTGCGAAAGAGTAGTTTTTAGTTCTTTGTTTATAAATATAACTGTTTCGATTTTAATTTATTCAAGAAAAAAGTATAAAGATGTGAAAAATACAGTATATATAACCAAAATATCTAAAATTTATAAAATTTTTAGCAATTATCTAAGAATCATTTAAAACACATTATTATATATATTTTTAGTGTAATTGATCTTAGTTATAAATTAGTTATTTTCTTATTATTTTTTTCATTTACTCATAAAAATGATGATTCTTTTAGGTTTGGTTTCTTGTACATGATTACAGCTTCAATTAGAGTTCTCTTATAAGATGTATCGATGTACAAGGATTTAGCCATTATTTTTAAGTAACTAAATATTAAAATAAATACATTAAATTTTTTAAATTATTAAATAAAAATAAAGTAAAGTAAATATCAATGAATATAATTATGTTTACTGTATTCCGTTACTGAATTCATTTAAAGTGTATGCAACATTGTTGTCAGTAATTTTCATATATAGAAATGACAAGAAGTGTTATATTTCTGAATAATATAATGTAATATTTTTAATAATAGTTGATTTAAGAAATAACTACAGTATTAATTATTCATGGTAAAAGTACTGACAGAAATATTAGGATATACAATAGCATTCTAAATTTCCCGTTTGATTGGTGTAGTGAAAAATATGCTGCTTGTGAATATTGGAATTTAACAGATTGCATAGAATGTATACTGCAAGACGCTTTTGAACAAACAGAAATGAATTTTGCAACTACACTTAAAACTTTAATGATAATTTTAAGCGATTTATTTTATAAAGGAGCATAATTAGCATCTTCTACTTATCTAAAAAGTCAGCAGTTATACTTTCGTCAAAAATATTTCCTTGAAGACTCTCTATTAGAATTTTCAATGTAATAATGTATTCTTCCTCATTTCTATTAGAATTTTCAATGTAATAAGTTGTTCTTCATTTCAATTAAAATTTTCAATGCAATAATGTACTCTTCATTTCGATTAGAATTTTCAACGTAATAATGTATTGATTATTTTATATATGAGTAAAGTTTTTATATTAAAATTAAATAAATGTTAACTCGTAATGACTTTTTAGTAACCCTCCTTCGGTTAAGCTGATTTAAATAATCTCGATAGGAGCACGTCTAAAAATTAAAATGCTTAAATCTGCAAATAATATTTTAGACGTTTTTTAGAAAATTCACGAAGAGATTCAGATTTTAATTTTTGAATCTGAAAAAATGTTAATATTAAGATGACCAAAACCTAATGATTAGAATATTTCATTTAAAATTTGGTCACAGAGGCTTTTAAAAGTGATTTATAGCTGTGATTTTTATTAATTACTCATTTTAAATTAATAACAATGTAAAACGGAAAATTACTATAAATTGTTCATTAACATTCTACTATTCTGATGTCCTTAATATATTGCTTAAAATCGTGATCAAAAAGCTATTATGAGAAAATTAACAAGATAACATATTTAACACCGTTAATTTGGTGGCATTTATAAATAATCTAAAATTTTAAGAACTTACTCAATTGTCACTGCCAAAAAAATGGAAAGTGTATCCTAATTTTATAGAATACATATTAATGTATAAAAAAATTTAATCGTAATATAATCGTTAAATAAAAATGTAAAACTAAAAATTAAATTTTTAATTTTATATTTTATTTAATTGTATTATTAAATATTTTTATTGCATTATCAAATTTGCTACGATAAAAATTTTTCTGTTAAAAATTTATTTTATTTTGTCATAATGAAATATTTCTAAGCATATTTGAAATAATAAAACTCTAAAAAATTACTTTTCTTTAATACTTCTTTACCAAAAAGTAATATTTATGTTTTAATTTGGAATTCTATAATAAAAAGGAAACTGCTTATGCATTCATCTCTTTTTAATATAATTAGATTATGCTAACAATGATTAAAGTTTCGGCTCTAATTCCTCAAATATATATAATGTTTTAGATTTACTCATATCTAATAACATTTTGAAGGCAATGTGTTTCTTAGTAACTTATTTAATAAATCAGAAATGGTGATATGAGTCCTTATGTTTGTGGTAAAGCAAACAAATAAGGTTATTGATTTCATCAAGTTCACATTGTGATAATTAAAAAATATCTGAGAAGAAATCGATTTTATAAAGCAACGTGTCTGAAACAATTCATGTAAAAAAGAGTCCCTAAAGACTGGCAATTAAGAAAATATTCTTTTAGTTGCTAATGAATGAGAAATTTTGTTGATAATTCAGTCACAGAATATAGTTACGTTGTCTACTGTTAACTTTTCTTGTTAATTTATAAAACTGGCCTAGTCTATCCCATAAATTTTTCCGATGATTTTCGTATAAATGAAGCATATTTTTGAAAAAATTAAATTAAAATGAAAAAATTATTTTTATTACTAAAAACAAAGGTTGTATGTTGAAAAACTGATAAAAAATAAATAAAGATTAATTTTATAATTTTATTTCCTTTTAAAAATATATGTACACACTTTTTTAATTTGAGAATTTTTAATATTACACATTTTTAAACACTTCTTGAAAATTAATTGAAATCACAAATTGTAATTAAGTTAAATTACTAAGCAATTTTTTGTGGATTTTTGAATTCTTCCATTGAAATTGAAAAAAGAAATTTAATTTTTTTGGAATATGGAGTTGGAAAAATAACTATTTTAACTCTGTTTTAATGTAAAATGAGAGAGAGAGATAGACCAAGTTATCTCAAGTTATATTATTATTTTCATAAACTTATAATTTTTTCATTAAATTATAATTAAAAACAAAGAATTATTATGCACCAAATGTCTGTAATAAGAGATATATTTTCTCCTTCACTATATGGTTAGATTAAAACTTTAATTTGTTTATACTGCATCTTTATAAAAATATTAATTACACTATTTAAAGTGTAATCTGTTTTAAACCATTCTATTTACTTAATCTTTCATAGCTTCATTATGGAATTACTTGTAACAGAAAATTCATTATGATATTTCCCTCATAATTTATTATATTTTTAGTAAGTTAAAGAAAAATTAAAAGTTCATGAAAAATTAATGAATTTTGTTTTATAACCTGGACATAACTTTAGTGTTTTCAAAGACAATAGTATTTTGAATGAAATTACCTTGAAATTTTAAACGATATGCATTTCAATTATTATCGCAATAGTTATTTCCAAATGAAAAAAACTCTTTCAGTTTCTCAATTTCTTCTGTGAAAATTTGCATTACTACATCAGGCAAATTTACAGTCCAAAAATTAAGACCACCCACACATATCAATTTAATAAAATAACTCTTCATATTTACAAATAGGTCAATTCCAATCAATAAGTCAAATACTATTTTACATTGAATTAATCAATTAAATAGAACAAAATATAATAATTTGCAACCAAAAATTTAAATATTAAGAAGACATTCTTCAGTTTGGAATTGTATTAAAATTTTGTTTCGAAGTATATTGCAATAACCCTCACCAATTGCTTATAAAGGTTTTAGGGTATGTTAATTCAAAAGAGATTAAATATTTCAAAAAAATAAAAAATATCTTTACACGTATATTCATTTAATTTCAAAAGCTTGTTTGTGTAAAGTTATTATAATTGTAATAAAGTTATAAATAGGAAAAGAGAAGACAAAATCAAGCTCATTACAATTTATACTTCTGTAGAAGGTAATTCAAATTTTTAATAGAAGTTTAGTTATTATCTCAGTAAATTTGGAGTACTAAAAATATCAACATCCTAATTCAAATATTTACAGAAAAATGTTATACAAATTACTTATCGTCAGCGCCCTAATATTTGTTGACTATTGCGGTAATGGAACGTAATCTTTTCCCTTAAGTATACTAAAACGGTGTTAATGGTTATAGATGCCATAAAAAGAACGTACGCTGTTATGTTGTTGCCAGTATGTATCAAATAAATGTTTTTTACATAAGATATCGTTCCCTTAATATCAAAGATGGGTTACTTTTATGATTAAATATGTATTGAACTACTTAAAATATATACTATTCTTAATTATGGTAATTTGGAAAAGTGCCTAAATGTAATATGCATAAATATTTTAATTTATTTTTTATGAAATAATATATTTATAATTATTCCAAAAATACATTAAGAAGGGTATTGATTTATAAAAATTGAATATTCTAGGGATAACTTAGGAATCATAGAATATGATAGAAACCAAAATTGAATGGAAAATCAAAACAGGAGTCGCTCTTTGAAAACAAAGATTTTAAATATTTAACTGGAAACTTCAGATATAGTCTCTTTTTGAAACTGCATGTTTCGAATATGATTATGTGGCAAATAATTTAAAGTAACAATTATATTTTAAATAAAAATTTCACTTCTTATTTCACATTGATTATCTTTAATTCATGACATAATTTTCCTAAATGAATTCTTAAAAATTATTTGATTTAATTGTTTAATTGAACAATTAAACTCACAGTTAAGAGCAATAAAAATGAATATGTCTTCAAATACCAATAACTAAATACTTTTCCAAGTACTAATAATCCAATTTCAAATTCCATAAAAGCTCATTACTTGTAAATGAGTTAAAATTGAAACAACGTACAATGCAGAAAATGACTTGATTCTATTCAACTTAAAGCAATTTGGCATGAAATGTTTAAATTTTAGATATTTTTTAAAAAATATTTTAACCTCATTTCATAAGTTTAGTCCTGTATATTTAATTGTTATGTATGTTTAAAATAAAATATGTTCTTGTGATAGTAATAATTGTTAAATGCATTTTCGTTATACTAAAAATTAATGTATAGAATGACTGTCTGTATGAAATAAATTCCTTTTTATGAGTTCATGGCAAATGCAATTTTTTTACTATGACTACTTTCAACGTAGAGATAGTTCAGCTAAAACTTAGGAATAAGTTTTTATTAAACTTATATATGAGTTAAAATTAAAATATCAATAACAAAATTTTTAAAAAATGAAAAATTAATGAAATTTTAAATTTAATTAATGAGCAAAATATGCGTGTTAATTCAAATGATTATAATTAAAGAATGTTTTCTTTGAAATGTTTAATTCAATTGCAAATTCTCAAAATTTCTTATTGTTAATCATTTAATTAAAGAGAAAAATAAATAATTAAAAATATTAAACTTATAAATTTAAGATTTATTTTAATTTTTTCTTTGCTTGATTCATTAACATTTATCATATTTTTATGGAATAAAAAATTAATTTTTAATATATCTAAATAATATTTCCTATTTTAGTAATAAAATTTTAATAATTATTGTAATCATAATTTTTTAATCATCTTTTATCATGATTAAAAAACATTTTTAACATGGTATTTTTCAAGAAAAAGTTATGAACAAACAATGTTATATTTTATAATTAATAAAGTTATTTCTTAAAATATAATTAAATTACATATTACGTTATTTGATTTTACTTAATTAGACTTAACAAATATGATTTATTAGTTTTTATTTTGTATGTAAACTCTTTGGTTTTATAGCTTTCCCTTAAAAAAGCTATAAAACCAAAGGAAAAGATCTATTTATTTTATAATAATTTTAATGAAGTATTTTCTGTTAAATAGAAATATTTTCCCAGGTATTTTGTTCTCATTACTAAATGGGCACCTTTTTTTATTTTTTCTTAAAGTTTTATTTATTTTAAAAGCCAGCGTTATATGAGTTCAAAACAAATTTTAATTTGCTACTGTACTTTTATTATTCAAGATTAAAAAATAAAATTTTGGCTTACACAGAATTATTTATTTTCGAGAAAAATTTTATTTATATTACATTAAAATTTTAAATAATATTCAAGCATGATAATTTTATAAATCAGTTCAAATACTTGATAAATTAGAGTTATTGATATTGTTAAAGGAAAATGCTGTACAGAATTAGAGTTAATTAGATATTCATTAAATAACTATTAATCCAATTAAAAATTATATGCTTTAAAGTTATTTTTAATGTAATTTCTGTAATTTTATCAAGTAAGAAGTGGAATTATAAAACAAATCACTATATATCCGTAATTTTTAATGATATGTAAATTAAAGTGGATTCCGAACCACTATAAGCATACATATCAAATGTGGGATTCGTACCCCCGAATTGTTGAACCAAAATCAAGTACCTGTCAGATCGGCAAGTTATGTAAAAAAATTTATTAAAATTATAAATAACAATAAATTGGTCTTGTTACATAATTTCAATCATAAAAACTAAGTTGAAAAATAAAAACAACAATTTTTTATCAACTTACTCACGTGTTTGAAAGCGTTTGTATGTGTAAAAAAAAATATTAACTATAGAAATAATTTGAACGACTCTTTTTAATTGTAACATTTAACATATATTTGTATACAAAAAAAAATAATTTTCACCCTATCTTAAATAGTGGAAAATAAAATGTCAATAAACTGACTTTATATTTATGATTTTTTATCAAAACAAATAAACAAAATGAAGCTAAGATAATGCTTAGACTTTTGTTGAAAAGTCTGAAAATATGCAGTTGTTATTGTTTATTAGTATGTTATACTTGTGGACATCATCAAAATTTACCCAAAATATACAACTGTTGACCATCAGAAAATAAAACTTAGTACCAAAGTTTTTTATGAAGAAGCTGAATTTTGAAATTGAAAAAGTGAAAAAATAGAATAGAAATTATCGAAAGTAAAAGAGGTAATAAATAATTATATGAATTCATTCTAATTTTTTAATCCATTGGTCTAAACTTTATAACTCCAAAATCATAAATAAACTCACTAAATAATGAACTGGATGACTAAGAAATATATATTTGTAAATTTATTAGAATGGTAAACCTTAGGGTAATATGTAAAAAAGTTAAGTGTTTTGTATATTTCCTGATTATAAGAAATATGCAATGTCCATAGTACAGAATTATCAATGTTTCCAGTAAATTTTGTCTTGAAAATTTTTATCTGTTTACTATTTTACATTATATTATTTAAAAACAATCTTCAAGAATGTGAATTTGGGAGCCTCATCTGATTGTGTTAAATATTTAAATCTTATCATAAAAATCATAGAATAAATATTTCTGATTTATTCTCAGAATCATAAAATTATATATTTATATTTTCTTAGGATCATGCTTAGAATTATAGAATAAATATCTTTAGTGAATAATAAATCTATTCTATAACAGATTGAGTTTTACAATTCTATCATTAAAAATTCCTAAGATAAAAAGCTTCTTATTCATATTCAAAAGAATTTATCTTTTAAAATATTATCAACTCCAGAGTATATTTTTACTGCAAATCAAAAATGATGCGATTTTTAAAATCCGGTGAGAATTCTTTCAAATAATGAACTCTGCAACAATGTACGAAAATATATGATTTGTAAATTTAGATGAAGAATATAACAAAATTTTGTGTTTAAATTTTCATTTGCATTTAGTTTCTTAAGAACTTTTCTGCGAAAACAAGTATTTAGCTTTAGAATGGAAAAGCTCTTTTGATGTATATCCTTAATGTACTTAACGTCATATATCATTTTCTCCGAAACATTCTGAATAAAGATGGAAATTAATTTTAAGATTTCTTGTTAAATAACAGATCAGAGAAATAAAATAGGAAACAATTTTAAGTTTTCAGTAAATTAAAATTTATTAAGTTTAAAGAAGGCTTTAAAAAATTTCATTTTTAATACTTATTGTTTTAAAAGAAAACTCAAAATTTTTTCACTTTTGTTACTTCATCATCATATAAATGATATAAAATAGAATTACAAGTTTTAAGTATTATCGTATACTTATTGAAATATCTAAAATAATTTACTTAAAACACAACAATTTTAAAAGTATGTCTTAATAAATTGGATATATTTATGTAAAGTAATTTTCTGTTATTTACTTTAAAATGAAAATTAATTTTCGAGGCCATATAAATCTTAAAGATATAAAGTAATTAATTTCTGTGATTATTATTTTAAGATTTAAAGTTTCTGAGTGATATTTCCCTTAGTTATTTTTTGTAATTATAGAAAACACCACATTACACTCTATCATAAATTTTAAAATAAATTTTTTATGTCGAAGATGGTAACACACTGATCACATGTTAAAAAGTCGAATTCCAAAAATATTGTGCTAAAAATTTCCTGGGAAAGTCACAGAAATTATAAGAGAACATCATTTTATTTTTTAATAAATACTAAAAATTAAAAATTGTTTAAATGAAAATGGAAAATTAAAATTTTTAAAAGCAAAGAAATATTTATTGAAGTATACTTTATTTATCAAGTATTTCATTCATATGCAAAATGCACTCTTAAAATGTGCGACATCTATTTTTAAAAGCAAAAAATATTCAATATAACTACTTTACTATTTTTTGTAGCTAAGGGGGAAAATTACTTACAATATATCTTATTTATTTAAATTATAGCTTCAAAATAACCATTCGAATAACTTGCACTAATGACTTTTGTGATTAACGCCTATAAAAATCTATCTACAAATTTTAACAAATTCAATTTTTTAAGAAATTTGTTGATTGTAGACTAATGAGATTTTAATAAATTTTGAAATTAAAATGAATTAAAGAGGAAAAATAGATTTTAATCATATTTTTGCCAATATTCTTAGTTTTATGAATATAAATTAAGAAGAATTGAAAAAATCCAGTACTATAGGGGATCTTTAACCAAGTCTTGTCTTATAAGTCCAAGACAAGACTTTTGTAACCAGAGGAGGCTTGTGCAGAAGAGTACCTGGGGTAGATTTTGAAGTGTTTATTGCCTCCAATAAATTTCATGTACTAGATGTAAACATAACAAGAAGTGATCCATGAAATTCATTAGGAATGATTTTAGAAGCTCTGAACGGAGACATTTATTTTTTAGAAACAAAGCAATAATAATTTTCACAGAGCCATACCAGAAATCAGTTTACAATTTCTGGAGAAAAAATAATTTTATTTGAAGAATTTTGGCATCAAGTAAAATAACTTCGAGATTTCGTTAGAAAAAAATTATTACTTTCTGATGATCAGGAATATTAACGGTATGTTAAAAAGAGAAAGCGCAAATATAAAATACCTGGAAAATTGTGTAATTTTAAATGTCATAATACCAAATTAATCATAATTTTAAATGTCCAATGTAGACAGAGCAATAAGCGATTCACGAAATAATTGGAGATAATATTAGAAATTTTCCACAGAGATATTTATCCTTTTGAAGCAAAACAAGGAAAACTTCCATTATGATATATTAAAAATTTGTTCAGACAATTTAAGAAGAAAGATTTATTTTTCTTCAAAGTTTTCCATATCATTCAATATCACTTTGAGATTGTGGTAGAAAATCATCTTACTCAAAGTCAGTAATATTAATTATATGTTTGCAAGGGAGAGAACAAAAGTAAAATATCTGGGAAATTCTAATTCTAAATATCAGAAAAGTCTAATGTATCAAAATATATAAACTTACATGTAAATATAAATACATACTTTTTTAGAGTATAAGATTAGTTTGTAGTGACATGAAACTGTTTTTTTATGTTTTAATAATCTAAATTGTTTCTATCCTGATCTTTTATTTAACAAGACATAAAAAAATTATCAATAATAGTGATTATTTCATTTGAAGTTTTGTTTTATTCTCATAAAAATGAAGCATTTATGAAAATAAAAGTTAGGTTTTATTTTACTCTCAGTGATTTTAATCATTTGTATTTTTTCAATCCCTTTTACAACTGATAATATGTAACTTATGCTACTATATAATATGTCTGTTTTAAAATATCTGTTAAAATAAACGTACAAATGGAATTTGTTATATAAATTTTTAAAATATGAAATATAATTGCTTAAATTTTATTCTAAGTCACCAAGGTGTTCTTCAAATTTTTAAGAGTAAAATGTTAAAAAATTCTTGAACAATTTTTCTTTTGAATTAAGGTATCATTTCTCTACAAAATACACAGAAGCTATTACATTCCTCATTACGAGTTGGGAATTTTAAAAAATTACCAGTAAATTGATAAATATTTAATAATTTATCATAAATATCACGTTTAGTGATGATTATGAATAATCACCGGTTATTATGCATAATTACCAGTCATGATGCTTTTTACTGCAACATGCAAAGTATATAGAACTTTTATCAAGTTTTATGCAGATTCTCAAAAGTAAATTTCAATAGTTTCAATAAACTTTTCAAGAGTCAAATTTTTTCTAAAAAATTTAGATATTCACAAATTTAATAAATAATATACTACTAACTAGTTTTGGCTATGTGTAATTTTGTACATAGAATATTCTCAGTTATATTTTTAAATAATGATAGTGATACATATTTATATGAATTACTAAAAATATTGATTTGAGTTACATTTTAAAAATATGATGATTTCAAAAATGTTTAATAAGCCCACAGCAACAATATAATCAGTTTCATTTAAACATTTTTTTACATTAATTACATAAATATTGTGTACAATAATGACTATTTTTAGCATTTTTTAATTTTCTTACATAAATGCTTTCAATGAATTTACTGTAAACTTCAAAGATGAATAAAATATATTAACGTAAAATAAGAATATTTTACAATACCTTAAATGACAAAAAATAAAATATAATAAATGTAATAATTACACAAAACTTCAATGTGAATGGTGTTTCTGTTTTACATATTGTCACTATTTAATAAAAAAAAGAATATTTTTGTTTACTTTAACAAACATTTTAACTTATGGAAACCATTATGTATGCGTATTCCAGATAATCGATTAATTTATTTACACTCAACAGATGTACATGTATTATTCATAATAATTTTAGATTTTCTACAGATCTATGGCAATAACTGTTTGCTATGGCAATTCGTGTAATTGCTTTTAGTTTATCATCTCTTTTTCGATTTCTTTGGCATAATCTACAATAGATTTTTCAAATTCACCGACTTCATTAATCAGCGCTTTGACTTTTCTATATGATATGTGTGTGATCTGACAAAACCATTTCAACTATAATAGCCAGACTTAGAACAAAACACTTGAAATGCATGAGGATTTCTATAGACGGAAAAAGAGTTACACCAGGCTTTGTCCTCACTGCCCGGATAATATCCAGCTGTCCAGCAATGCTGGCCAAGCTTTTTAACATCAGCATAGAGGATCCTGTGGAGCTTCTTTTTACAGATAAAGCTGTAGAGATCGCCAGGACTGTGTTAGACAGCTTCGGGGACATTTAAGGTTTCTATACGCATTCCATGGACACGACATCATCATCAAAGGATTGAAAAAATTGAGAACTTATATTTTCATTAATAATCTAAAATTGATAAGAATTTCTTAGCTTTGTATTAAGTTAGTGAAGTAAACTAAAAAAAGAGATTTTCATTTTTGTGAGACGATTTATTATTTCTTTAAAAATAATCTTAAACTATTTTTTACTATTTTTTTTTACAAAATATCCTTATTTTACATTTCTACACATTTTTCTACAAATAAAAGAAATCAATAATTTGTGAGTGTTAGTCGCATAATTTTCAAACTTACGTTATTGTAAGAAAATTAATTTTCATATAATTTTTATCAAAATAATTTGTGTAATTATTACTCACTATTTAAACATTCAACTCTTTCATTACTTTATATAGTTTTGGTATTTAAACATGATTAGTGAGTAATCCACAAGTCTTGTTTCTTTTTGCATAATTTTTCTTTAAGCGTAGTGGGCTTTAATTTTATTAATTTAAGCAGTGTATAAATTAATTACAATACCCATCTCAATGCATATAAATTAAAACTTTGAACTTTCATTAAACCTTCCATTTTGAGCTTTTCATGATTATTAATATTAGCAAGTAAATAAAAGTAATGAATTTTGCATTTGTAACAAATGTTGATAAAAAAAATACTACTTTTAAATAACAGAATTATAGAAATTACAAAATTAGAAATGGAAAATAATGTAAAAATTCTTAATAACAGAATAATAAGAATTACATAAAAAATAAGTTAAAGTGATTTGAGTTATTTCTGATATTTGATAATCTAAATTAATTGTGATGCATTATCAGTTGCAAAGGAAAATGAAGGAACGTTTCACCAGTAATTGATTTCAATATTAATATTTTGTTCAATTAAAATATAAACAAAATAGATTTTTCATTTAAAATATCTATATGAAATGCACAATACAAATGTGAATATAAAATCTACAAAAAATATTAGAAAATTTTAACAGAATATTATTTTATTTATAAAATAAATTGAAATTTCGATGGAATTCTGTTATTTTAGTAAAAAAATTTATACTTTAATATTAAGTAACATCTACTACATCTAATTAAAATTTTAAATTTAGGATACCACACATTATCTGTTACCATAATCAGTAATATCCCATCCCATTACATTATCTGTCAGCTGTAACGGATAATATAAGTCATTTGTTAAAAATTAAATGAATTCAAAATTCATTGAGAATTTTTAATAAACTCTTTTATTTATTTCTAAGTTTAAAGACTCATAAAAATTGAATTAAAGCCAACGTTAGTTTTTCATCATTATCATTAATGGCTGATCCTTCATAAGCTATTAACTAGTTCTGTTCTTGTTCAAGAATGAAGATAAACTCCCTTTACATAAAAGAATAATATATATTATTTATCGTTCGTCTCAAGGGAAATTTTAATATATGAGCTTCGTTAAAAAATAGGAATTGGACAAATTGTTTCTACTCAAGTTATTTATAATAACCTCACAGAAATGGATTACAGAAAAAGATAATTTAAATTAATTTTCGTAGTGAATATTTGGTAATTATTACTTGAGGAGTTACCTACAGACACATGAAGTTAATATATATAGCAATCTATATGCAGCATTAAATGCACCGGATGTTTGATGCAGATAAAGATGTTGTTCATAAGGCAAAACAATCATAATAATTACTTTTGCGATTCACTTTACAAGTGAAACGGCAAAATCATATTTTGAACCGATAAATATTAAGTCAATTTTTGTCTTACAGTTGTATAAAAAATTTTAATTACAAAACAAAATCAGATAAAATTACATGATTTTCATTTATTTTCAGACTAATTAAATTCTATAGAAACAAATCAATAAATATCATAAAACAATTAAATTTTATGACTGTAAATTTTGTAAAAGAATTCATATTTTATAAATTATTTTTAAGGAATAAATATATTTTTATCAAATGTATATAAAATCAGAAATAAATTGAATTTAAACTTTAAAATAAATTTGAAATTCTATATAAGTAACTATTCAAATTATATAACTTAATTTGTAGTTTATAAACAAATATTATATTATACTTCAAAAGAATCAAAAACTATGCATGACATTATAGTGTTATTAAATCATATAAGTGTTAGTGAATAATTATGATGAATGAAATTCTGTAAAAACTCTTTTTATCTCAATCTGACACTTATAATTTGTAATGTATATTCCACTATGAATGTTAAATTTGTTTCCATTAAATTTAAAAAAAATTAATCAAAGATGATGCTTTTTAAAAAAATTTATTTAGTCTCATAATATATTAAAATCAGTTGAATTCTTGTGGTAAGAAGAGTTTAACAATGATATAAGTGTAAATAAAGTTGGTTGCATTATCATAAAATAAAAAAAAATATATAGAAATAAAATGTTTTAACACTTTTATTGCATGGTAAATTATTTACTATATTACTAAAAAGATATTTATGAAAAAAATTATTGAATAATACAAAGAAGACAATTTCGAAGGAGCTAAATATTTTCAAAATAAAGTGTTATTGAATTCTATCGAAATTTGATTAAATTAAAATCCTACTTTAAATAAATCTACTAATCACTATAAAATAGTAAGTATATAGATAACTAATTTTAAGTATATAAAAATATAAAAATTTTGACATTTTATCTATTTCTTTTGTGTTTTTTTCGTTTAAATTTAAATTATTCTTTTGTCAAAATATCGTGAATTAGATAACACAAAAAAATTGTTGAACTTAATCTAATAATACTACTCTTTGATTTTCTTTAAGAAAAGATTTAATTTATTCGTAAGAAAATATCGTAGTTAAATTAATAATAAAAATAAATAATTTACAAAAGTATTTCATTGGATTTTAAATGAAACTAAATGTCTTTATATAATTAAGCTCTGTTTTAGGCTGCGTTTGTTAAATAAAAGAAACTCATTAGAGTGTAAAAAAATTCAAGAATATATATATTTAATTCCTTCTGCAAAATGTAGATTTTTTTATTCTTCTGTATTCATCATTAACATTTATGTTTTTTGAAAGAATAAATGTCAATTTGTATGCTAACAAATTATTATATTTCTATCATATATGACTTAAAGTTTTATATTTCCATTTTCTAAATGCATACAACAGAAATATTAAAATTAATGAAAGTAAAATCTAATTAAAATTAATCATCTTTTAATCTCTTTCCCAATTTTAATTTCAGAGTGTACTCGGCACATTCCTTAAGAAATAAATGCATATTCTTTGCTATATAAGATTTGAAACTTCATTGAAGGAATTGTACATTTCTGTCATCCAAGATCAGTTAGAATCTATTAGTTAGAATTTTGGGACTAATTAGATGATGGGCGTATTAAGTAACCAGAGAAGCATCGACAATTTCTATTAATTTCATAATTCTGTACATTCTCAAATTCCTGGCAAATTCATTTACTTTGTCTTCAGGTCATACAATAATTTTTTCCTTCATTCCCGCTATTTCAATTTTAATAGTAAGTTGTGTATGAATAAAAATAAATGTATGATTGATTATGTAAAGATATTTAATCAATTCTTTTTTAAAAAAATTTAAGGCCAATGTATGTATATATATATATATATATATATATATATATATATATATATATATATATATATATATATATATATATATATATATATATATATATATATATATATATATATATATATATATATATATATATATATATATATATACACTTCGCATACGTTTATTGTACGAAACTTATCTTCTGCTTATGAAATCTAACAATCAATTGATGACGTTATTAAACAACTATAAGGCTTATCTCTTGTTTCAGCTTAACTGAAAAATTATCTTCCTTATTTTTCAAACAATAATTGAATCAAAAAATTGATGAAAGTTTGAAAATTGAAAATGATTCAGAAATCATCTAAATGAACAAACATGCCACTATGAATTATTTGATAGTTCAAATTTTCAAAAATTGAATTTTAGGAAGCTTAACGGAAAAAGAATCTGATTAAAATCACTTCTTGAATTTAAAATTAGTTTCTTCTCAGGAATTAGAACACATAAAGAAGAGAAGAAAAAAATTACTATTTGTAGGGACTTTTAAAAAAATCAGAGGCGGACTTCTAATAAAAATTGGGAATAAAGAGGCTATCATATTGAAAAGGTTGGAAATGAGATGTGACGTAGGAAAAAATCAAATAAATATTAATACTCCATACACATCTATCTCTAAGAAAGGATAAAAATTGAAATAATAATTATTTCTTACCTTGCACACACACAAATAAACAAGAAAATTCCAAGTAATATTGTTTAATAAATTATTTCTTCTCAGGATATAAAATCAGATATTGTACCCATTTATCATCATCAGCACTCTTTTTATTATAGCATGTTATATAACAGTTACATCGTAATAAGCGCAATTAACTCCCGACCATAAAGAATTTTTTCTCCTTTCGGAATTACAAAGGCATTTTCAACTGATAACATCTTATACAACGTAGTAAGTCATTTTTTAGCCGAAAATGCGTGGATTCTTCTTTTTTAAAAGAAATCAGAAGACTCCCAGATATGGGCTACTACTTACAGAGGTATCATTTCACTTGGAGGATATTGCAACTAAGGCATAATACCAAAACACACACTTAATCGTTTTTTATGTAATAACGATGTCATTTTAAACTAAAAGCAGCATTTTTACTAACACATTTAAGTTTTAATATAAGATTTCAATTTTCATACATTCAGTTATAATTATTTTACAAAATAAACATAAAAAAATGCATGCAAATCGAAATCTTATACGACACCACATCTGGTCACACAATCTTCCCTCACCTAGTTATTCAAAACATTTTGTAAAAGTGTAGTAGCTGTCTGCAAAAGCAGTGTTCGTCTGTACAGAAACATCCTCTCTATGTATAACTAAACTGTATTACTGACTTTTAAAATTGGCACACCAGAATCTATATTAGAAATTACAAGCAATTCAAGGGACAAATGACTGCTTCCAATACAATGTTGTAAAGAGCATCAGTATTCATCTGCAAATGCATCATCACTCAATTTCTGAATCCATGCTCGTTTTTGCTCACTTAAAGCGAAAAGGTCTTCAGACTATGATATATCATCAAGAGTTTCTGAAGTCATTGTTCCTAAGATGCTAGACCATGTTATTGTAAATATTTTGAACTGTTCTTGCAGAGGCTTATTGTCTTGCAATCAATCTCATTTCTTGACTAAGATTTCGTGATGTAGCTGTACAATCCGTTAAGGCCCTACAGATAATAACGCCTATTTCTCCAGCTGTTATTGATAACCGGCCACTGAGATCCAGCAAGCATTTCGTGGGATAATCCTTAATCTAATGGTTCATATTCTGAGGATAATCATGTGATCTAGAATGACGCGAGCACTAATACCACATTTTTTATAAACTGCTGTCCCGGTTACTTCCGTATCGATTTTTACAAAAGTCAGAAACGTGCTGATAATCTTTTTTTCATCCTACATGATACATTATAATAGCTTTTTATTAGATAAGAATGTTCAAATACAGGAGAAACCTGTGGTAAAATTTTTCATTAAAATATATGTTAAATGTTACAATCCCTGCCGATTTTACATGGATGCATCGAAAAATCATTTGCAGATCGAAACATTTTCTTACTGGTACGTAATTTTTAAGTATTTCCCATCACCTTCCCGTGTATGTGTGGTATTGCAATTGTTATTATCAGTAGTGTATAAAGTACTGTAAAGCCTTCTTTTAATTTACTCTCTTTAATGTATTTATTAACTGTTGCGTTGTTAAACCCTCCATATTTTCCACAAACATCTTGTTTATTTGAATCTCTTAAGCCCCTTTTAATTTTAAAGATTGTTTGTTACTGTGATTATGATTGTTGAATAAATAAAATATTAACAGTAATAATCTAGCATCTTTATGTAATCATGGGAATTAAAGTTTATTAAAACTCCCACGCAAACTGAATAACTAGTTTTAAAAAGGAAGATAAAATTTTACGAAATAAATTTAAAAAATATTCTAAGTTGAAATTTTTAACTGGTCTAGGATTTTGATGACTGAGTATATTAATGTGTGTAAAATGAGGCAAATGGTGATAATGAGATGTGTATTGGAGCAGTAAAAAGCATTTGGAATATCAATTTATTTTACAGCATTTGCCAAATCAATAAGTATAAATTTGATGTCGATTTAGAAAGTTCTTTTGAGACGTTGTTCTCTGCAATAAATATAAAATGCAAGCAATCTGCCTTAATCGATTCTCAATGAATCCCATATCATTAGAAATTAATTGTAAAAAATAACACGTGCAAGTAATAAAAATCAACATTTAAGGAAAATTTCTTTCTAAAACTATCTTATACGTCTTACAGCTTATTAAGTATAGTAATATTGAAAAATGAGCTTTCTCATAACAAAAATGCTATATACTTATACTGATCAAGACAAGCTATATGCAGTAACCTGTGACTGCTTAAAAGTAATTTTTTAAATATGAGAAAATATGTATTATTTATATATATATATGAAACAAGTAAGTATAAAAATGCTTATTTTAATATTCAATTGACTACTGATCTCATATGATATAGATTTTTAACAGTTTTATACATTAATTTTAAAAAATAAAACACAGAGAAAAGTTTAATTTTTGGAAGCATATTTGAAATTAAGTGTCTGAAAATTATCATGGATGTAAAAATTATAATATTTAATAGTATACCATTTTTCCGGCATAAGTTCTGCTGTGTTGCCATTTTTGGTAACAACTCACAAAAAATTAACTACAGAAATAGTAATTATTTGTTGAAAAAAATTTATTTTTAGACGTAACTGTTTATTATTTAAAATGGTAATAAAGAGTTTAAAAAATGGTAAAAATACAAATTTATGATATTTTGTTTCTTTTGGCACGTTATCACCAACGCCAGCGAAATGGTAAAGTACTCAACATTCAAATTTATTACAATCATGAGTCACTGTTCGCTATATATATATATATATATATATATATATATATATATATATATATATATATATATATACATACATAAACAAATTTTCAATTCTTAATTTCTTCTTTTAAAAAATATTTTTTTAAAATTCCATTAAAATTAAATATAAATGAACCTTGTAATTCTTGAAAATACAATAACTGAATTGTATTCATACTATGTATCTGTCAATGAATCGAGCCTCTTTAAAAAAAAGTTTCTTTTAATAATGACTTATAGGTGAATCTATTAAAATTTCATTCAATCAACTTGATTATAAATAAAAATTAATATTATTGTAAAAGCAAATATATTGAAATTTCTCATAAACTTTTTCTGATTTTAGAAATTTATCGTTAGTTAAAATTTTAAAGCAACATTTTTATTAATTATTAATCACTAAATTGAAAAATTCTTAAAAAAAATATACATTTAAGTAAAATTTCTTGATGAATGATTTTGTATGTATCGCTATTTTCGAAATTCAGTAAACTATTTAAATTAAATACTTACTTATATATTCGTACGTATACAGTTATACAATCTTTCTCCCTTTATTTTAAGCAATGTTAGCATATATAAACATATTTTACAACAACCTATTTCCCAATCTAAACTTTGGAAGGAAGGACCAAATCGAAAGCAGAATTTTCTAATAAAGACCAAATGCAGAATGTTGTCAGTGATGGGAAATTGTAATGGCTTCATTACTGCTTGCTTTTACAAGCAGTATTTGAGGAGAGTCACTGTTTCACTTAGCGTGCTTTAGGCAGATGTCAAGTGCAGTTGGCTTTAACTTTAGTTTGAAATGTTTCAAGATACATAATTTTACAACGTATTGCGAAATGAAACTGCGCTGTAAAGTTCTGATCTGTAAAGTACTTATCTGTATGTAACATAAATATGCAAAAACAGCAGAATTTTAAAAAATTAAAATAGTATAAATAATATTAAATTTAAATTTTGTTGAGTTTAGTTAAAGGCAATTTTTTGCAACATTATTTTTTTAATTTGTTATTTTTCTCCCCCTTTTATTAATGTTTAATAGAAAATCTACCTCTAGAAGAATTATTTCTGTTTTGATGATTAATAATATATTCCTATTTGTGCAGCTTGTCAATTTTCTACGTTTAAAATGATTTCTTTAATTATTCCGGAATTAAAAATATTTGCACATTTACATTTCAATTTAAAGCAATAATTTCCTTTCTAATTGCGTGGTTTTAATAATTTTTAATTTATTAAAATACATTTATTTATTTTTATTCAATTTATTATTATTAAAATACATATTTTATGATATGCATTATTCAAAATATAAGTAATTGCTTAATAAATGAATTAATAATTGTTTTATAAATAAATGCTTTTCATTTTTTATTTATTTATTACATAACTTCTCATTTTTACATCAAATTTTCCGTAAAAGAAACTCTCAGTATATATTTAAAAAATAACTCCTCACCCTCCTGTTCTCATACATGTGAAACAAGGACCGATTTTGAGTTGATCAGACATCTGATGTTGTTTTGAGACATATGGTCCCACAAAACTTATAACATACTCATTTAAATTGTATACAGAATGACACGACAGTCCCTGGCATTTCAATTGATCCCACATGTGCTCTATAAGGGATAAGTCCAGGAAGCATGCTGGCGATGGCAGAGTCTGACTATGACGATGGCAGCTCTTGAGCATCTCGAGAGTTATGAAGACTGGTATTACCTTGTTAGAAAACTGCTCCTGGGATTTCACTTTGAAAAGGTCCCACTTGGGGTCGAAGAATGTCATCAACATAATTGTGATACGTTAAGATTCCATGTACCACAACTAGAATGAACAAGCTATGTGTCTTGAGATAGCGTGGGTGGGATTGCATCGTTTACCAGGGCGTGTCCACACACATACGCAGTTATCATTTATTTCCAGAACGAATCAGCGTTCAACACTAAACACATGTTTTGCCAATCTGTGGCATTCTTCGTCACTCTGGCTTAGTAGAAGAAGTCACCGGTGTTTTGATGTTAAAGTCAGTTCACGAAAACCTCGTTTGAATCGCAGATTCGCTTTTGCAATGTGTCTGGAAATAATTAGTGGGACAACAATATAGGTTCCATGAGCACTTGCTGCACCATCCTCGTCATCTTCCGGGTAGCTCTAGACATCCCGGTCTTGTCCTGGTACGTCACACATGGATACTATCTCATGTCCACTGCCCCTAACTTACTCTAACGTTCCACACTAAATGATCCATATAACTAGTAATACACATATTATATGGATCATTTAGTGTGAGATTAGTGTTACATACTAGATGCGTTGACTAACCTCCAGTTTTCAGGCCGATAGTACAGTCTCCCTGGTACACGCTTAACGCACCAAAGATAGATCATTTGGATATGAGATTTCACTAAACTTCTCTGGAAAGTTTCTCGTTTATTTCTTTCTTACTTCTTATGTTATTTTAATGTTCTTGATAGTTTTTGTAGTTCACTTTTTAAAACAAATCATGCCATTATAGTATAGTCTAAATAAGTTGCAGGCCAAATAGATTTTAAATTATCTTTATAACACATATTTAAACATAAAAACTTGAAATATTTTAATCTCTTATCTTCAGCATAAAAAGTTAACATGAATCTATATAAAATATAATTTCTATAATAATAGGAATACTTTGAAAATAAATTTAAATTTTTTTCTTCAAATTCATCATTTGATTCTAAATCAACTTTAAAAACTTTCACATATTCTCGAAGTGATATTTAAAATTCTTTCTTGCAGTTAATAACTATGTATAGAATTTCTTAATCATTTTGGTAAAACTATATCCTGAAATGTTTAACAAAATAATTGCATATCCTTCTGAACAATTTATTTGGAATTCTACGCTATTTCTTGCTTTCTCTAATAATTTTTGCTAAATTCTCTTGCATTATGCTTACCAATCTATAAAGCTTTTAATTTTGATTCACACTTTCATTGTGGTTATAGTAACATAAATATTTAGAAACTTAAAAATAACCCAATTTTACATTAGAAATTACACTTCGCATTTCACTTTTTATCCCTAAAACATGAATATTTCATCCCCAAATATAAACATAAATCTTTTTAGTCACAGTTAGCTTACATGCGACATTTTGAAATTTGATGAAAATTCAAGGTATTAAATAATAGTTTTAATATAAATTAAAACCTACATCAGCTGTTTAATAAAAATATCTACTTTTACAGTTTAAAAAGTTAGAAATGATTCCTAACTTGTGTTAATATTCTCTGCAGATTCATATATTTACATTATTTAACATTTTTATTTAATATTAACAATTCTGTTTTTCTTTCATTCTCAATTAAAAATCGATATTGGCTTTTTTTAATTCCTTAAAGGAGGAAAACAAGAAATAACTCTTAAACTCAGGAAAACAAGAAATTCCCTCAACAATACAAATAGGCTTTCACTCAAGCGCGCGCAGTTACGCGGACAGTCGGAGAAAAAGATCTCCAAATTGCCCCTTCTTCTTTGAATCTGTCGTACTTCACATAATCTATTGCATTCCAAAGTCATGGGTTCAGCTTTATTTATAACAGTGCATTACAGAGAAACGTACTTCAGAAATGCATTTAAATATGCTAACGGTAGGAAAGAGGTTAATAATCTAAATAACAATTAAAAGTTGTAGTGAGTTATATTTATATGTGAATGCATACTTTAATTCAAATTCTTGATTCATTAGAAATTAATCATAATTATTTTATTAGACATTTAGGCTGTAAAATTAGCTATCAAGACATTAATGTAATTACAAATAAATATTTCTTAATCTGAAAATGATTTATATGTAGATTGAAAGTGGTTTCTATTTAAAAAAAAAGTCTTAGAATTCTCCTTAGCCTTTCCTGTACATATAAATCATATTTGAATGTGCAGATTCTGTCAATTGTTTTGAAAATATTTTTTGTATCATTGAGCATGAAAGAGTTTAATAATATTCGGCTTATTCTATGAGAAAAGTAATATATAACATAACAAACACTTCTTCTTCCTTTGCATTTTATTACATATAATATTTTAGATCCTATTTATTTTTGGTTATAACCTGTTGAAATATTGCTAAGTTAAATTAAGGGATAAAATCATTATTTTTTTCCTTGTAATTTATTACCTTAAGTAGAAGTTTATGCAGAACATTTATATAATATTTGTGGACACATTATAAAATATTTCTTTCATTATTAAATCAATATATGATGAAAAATACATGTGTTTATATTTAGTTAAAATCAATTTCTAAAAAATTCATTACAAATTTTTTTTACTCACATTTTAAATATACAGAAAAATTCAGGACATCTTCACATAAAATGTTTCATAAAAAATTATAAAAATACAGTATAGATTTCTGCAAACAAAACATATATTCGGTTAACTAAATTAAGAGTGATTTTAAATAGAATATACAGTATGCCCACTATTCACATTAATGCCAACAAGGTATCTTTACTTACTATATCGAGGATGCTCTACAACTTATTAAATCACTTTTTCTCTCTATCTCTTTCAGTTTTCGAGATAGAAATGCTAACTCCGCAGTTTTCTACCAGGTAGCGCAGTAGTCTGTTTCATTCAGTAGCGCATGATTACTTTACTATACCTAGACACCACTTTTATAAATATAGTAGCAGGCGTTCCGAAGTTAAGAGGGTGGCAAGAGACTTTAGTGAACATACTGTATATTTTCAGATAATGCAAATAAATTTAAAAAAAAATTCTTCCAATGAATAAATAACATTTGATTTCAAATAAAAATTTATTTTACTGCATAATAAAATGTCTCAAATTATTAATAATTTTAAGTATAATAATTCTTTAGCAAAAGATATCTTTTAGTTTTTCTTATCTGAGTCTATCAACAACTTTCTTTTTACTATATTAGAAATCAATAAAATAATTGCAAAAGTAAATTTACATTAACTTTTATTATTAGTTAGCTGCACATAGCTTGTTTAAGTATTATACTAATGAAAGGGAATTTATAGTTTCACATAACAAGAAAATTAAATCCTAAATTTTCATTATTTTAAAATGATAAACTAAACATATTATTAATGACGTTCAGGGAATGCTATGACAAATGAAGGTTTTTCATATGTTTATTTAAAATATAAAAGCACACAATTAAACTTAAGTAATATACTGCTGGCCACCGTAAATCCAACACCCTGAAGGTAGCACGCAAATAACATGACATAACATGACATTTACAACATGCATTAGTGGAGGTGGGATATGCAAATGATTAGATGTTCAGCACAGAAGCACGTCATCCGCGCCTGTGGCGCCACTTCAAAGTGCAATTTAAAATTTGATAATTTTGACGATTTCCGGCAATTGTGTTTTCTTGTGGTTTTCATAGAAATCAGCATCATTTTATGAATTATCTTTCAGGGAAATCCATAGTCTTGTTGGACAAAACCAAACAACTGTAACGCGGATATGTGATCGTTGGATGCATGAGAGTACGACGGATCGACGTGTTCAGTCGCATCCACCTCAGTGCACCACTGAGGTGGATGCGGTGAGTGATGACAAGCAAATTGTGCGCATGGCAGTGACGGATTTCTCAGACACATCACGAACCATAACACTGTGTATTCAATCTGCAACGCATCATCCAGTGTGTGCGAGTACTATTCAAAGTTGTTTACAGCAGAGTGGTCTGTCCGCAAGATGCCCATTGCTTTGTATACCCTTGACGCAGAGCCACAGACGTCTTCGCCTCCAATGGTGCAATGAAATAAGGATGTGAGCGGCAGAATGGAATGAAATTGTCTTTACTGACGAGTCACGTTTCTGTCTGCAACACCAGGATGGTAGCATTCGAGTCGGCAGACACCGTCGAAAGAGTATGCAAAACAGCTGCATTTTGCACCGCTCTACTGATTTTGCACCGGGTATTATGGTATGGAGCTGTATTGGATATCACTATCGCACTTCTCTGCTACGCATTACCGGTAGTTGAAACAGCCAGCCCTACATCTTCGAGTTGTTGGAGTCAGTTGTCCTATCTTAACTTCAGGGCTTGTCCACGGCCATATTTAAACAGGATACTGCTTGACCAGAAGTGGCAAGCATTGCCTTAGGCTTCCCTGGCTCGCTTGCTCTCCGAATTTTTCGCCGATAGAAAACATGTGGTTCATGGTTGCTCAATGATTGACCCAGATTACATCCCCAGCTGCCACACCAGATCAACTTAGGTACTGTGGGGAAGTTGCTTGGTCTGCTGTACCCCAAGAACATATCCAAATTCTCTTTGAATTAAAGCATAGGCGTGTGACAGCAGTGATCTCCATCAATGATAGCTACTCTGGCTACTGATTTTGGCAGGAACCACATTTCACAGAAGTCTATAAATTTATAATTAGTCAACATATTATCTATAAAAAAATTTTGTTGTGATATCTCTTGGTTTCTTAGTGTTCCGATTTGGGTGGCCAGCAACGTATGTTGTTCTAAGAATTCTTGCAATAAAGAATTTACTTAATGAAAAAACGTTTATATGTATCTTACCATCTTTATGTAAAAGCAAATATTTGATAAAATTATTAAAAAATACGTTTTAATAAAAATATTTTCGTGTGCGTATCATTAATAAGAATTTTCCAATTATCAACAGAAAAATACATTTATTCTATACAATAAATTCTGATCTGCATTAAGCGACACTTTGAGTATTCACAATCGGTAAATATGCAATCAAGCGATAAGTAGGTAAATAAGGAAAAATGATTTACTGATTGTATTCAAATATAAAAAGAATTTTACATTTGTGTTACAATTTTTCATTTCATTGATGTGCAAAAGAAAATGGAATGTTTTTGTAATGAATTCTTTAATATTATTAAAGAAATATGTTAGACTTCATAAGATGTATTAACGACTTATTAAAATTAAAGTATTTTGCTATCAAACCAATTGCGTTATTTTTTGATTGTATTGATTAATATACTATATTATATCAAAGAAACACATAGCACAATATCTTACTTAATGGTGTTCTCTTCAATTTTGTGAAACCATTACAATGCAAAAGAGTACGAGTGTTGCTTGAAGAAAATGTGAGATTATTTAAATAAAATTAAGCGTTTAATATATAATTTCAAAAGTATACTAAGTAAATGAAGTAATAGAAATTTTGCATGAGTGTGTTATAGTATAATTCGTCCTTTAATAATAAAGTATAAATTAAGAAATTAATCACTTAAGAAATTAAAATGTTTATAAGGAAATATGCTAAAAGAAAATACTTTTTGATAGTAAGAATAATGTATTTTTAATATTTTATATTTTAAACATAAGAATAAATGAATTGCATGGGGAAATTAATTTTGAAAATTTCAAAATTATTTTTACAATCATCGTGTGTGTGTGTTCATTTTAAATTTTGAGTTTCTTCATTAATTCTTAATAATCCTCTATTTTATCTTTATAAATAAAAGTTAAATACAGCAACAAAGCTTCCGATTTTTTATGCTTCCATGAGCATAAATTCTATTGAAGAGTTTAAAAGGAATCATTTATTGTATTTCATCTAAACCAAAATTTAATTCAGTAAATTATAAAAAAAACCTAAAACCAATGTTAATGAAAAGAACTTACATTCATTAAGCTTACTATTTGCTCTTTGAAAAAAACATTTAAAAGAACAAAAGAAAGAAAGACAGTTCTTTTTCAAAGTTAAATAAATTCTAAAACAATTAAAGACTGGAGAAATGTAATTAATTCCTTTTAGGAAGTTCCTTTTTGAGAGAAGGAAGATTTAACTTTTTAGATAAAAGAAATCATCCGTGTATAAAATTTACAGATAAAAATAGTGAAATTTGTTTTAAATTGGTTGCTGGAATAATTCATGTTAATTAACATCATCTCTTAGATGTATTTATCAAATAGATACACAAATTCTTCTGAACATAAATTTAGAAAATTTTAAATAAATATGCATTTACTGGTATTTTAAAATTATATTTTGTAAGATGAATTTCATAATATATAAAAATAACTTATTATATAAATAAAATTATTAAATCGTAATTATATATCAAAATAATATTTTTATAATTATTCTTTAATATAGGTGAAAAGTGGTAACAACTAAAAACTCGATTGACATAGAAGCAGGACTTTCAATTACAGTTTTGGCTAAAATTTAACGTATTCGTTCGTAATTTGCTTATAAAGCAATTCTAAATTATATGTTATTTAAATCCTATTCTGTATATTATTTAAATACCTGTGTTTCTACCTCCAATGGTTACAACCTTTGAAAACAATTGGACTTACTGTTATTGTGACTAAGAAGATTTGAAAAATATTCTTCCCTCATAAAGCATCGATTGTTTCTGTAGGCATTAATATCTCAACATCTTTATTAATATGTGTGTCGTAAACATCACTATATATTCTGTCAGATCCAGCAGGATATGATCATAGTGGTATTGCAGTAAATGTTTATAAATGTTGATTAGGCTGTTTCTAATTGAGTCAAAGTTATCCTTAAACATTGATTAACATTTACACGGCAACCAATGATAATAATGTAAGATTTTGAAGAATTGAGACTCATACAGTTTGTTTCTTAACGTCATAGAAACATCATGAATTTTTTTTAGAATATCGGTCAAATTTATAGGTCAGATTTAATTTAATCTTTAATTATGTATATAATCTTAATGATTCTTTCTAAATACCTGTGTCTTTAAAAATTATCGGTATATTTTAGTTAAAACATTTTTTATACATAAAAACTAATTAAAGATATTTTTTTTAAAAATGTATAAAAAATATTTTAAGTAATAACAACCAAATTATTTTATTTTATTATATAATATTTATAAATAATTAAACTTATTAAGATTTTCTTTCAATGATTTGTCAATCAATTTTTTAGTGACAATTTATGATAAAAAAAAAGATTATTTTATTAGAATATCACTCTTATTTTCCTTCAAGACGGTTTAAACTTATTATTACATTAAATATAAAATTTATTTTAAACGGATTGAAAAAAAATGTAATCATTTAAATAAATAATTCATAATTAGCATCATGACTTCATTTCGGAAAACTTATTTGTTTTAAAGCAGTTGATGTCAGGCAAAGATTCTCAAAACAAAAATAATTCGGAGAACAAAACAGTTCATTCAAAAAGAAACTATTCTTTTATTCTCAAAATTACTTAGTCCTATTTATTATATTATTTATTAAAGTTTGATAATTTTAAGATAATTAGATGAAGTGAATAATGTAGCATTCGAATTGCTCTTTAATCAAATTTTATAAGAGCATTTTACGTTGTAAAAGTCATTTTTTCCATTCAGTGTCTCATTCCCGAGCAAATATTTCCACGTTACATGACTTTATGTTAATTGTATAGTTATATGTTCACTTGTATACATTTGTTGAAATAATTTCGCCTATGTAACTACTTGCATACATTTATTAAAATAATTTTACTAACAATGATTTATTTCTAAAACAGTTAATATGCATAAATAAATTCAATTTTATTAATAAATATTTAAAAATAATGTAACGATTTTATGAAAAATATATAGAAATATAAAACATTTTCTTAAATTAGTTCTAACTATATAGTGAAAGCTACATTATCTTTATGCATTAAAGTATTTCGTTTCTATCAAATGAAGATAATTTTTGGAAATATTAATATTTAGGAGTAAGAAAACAGTGTATAAGTAGCAGTTTTTGGATAG
Source organism: Latrodectus hesperus (assembly GCA_037975125.1). NCBI lineage: Eukaryota > Metazoa > Arthropoda > Arachnida > Araneae > Theridiidae > Latrodectus > Latrodectus hesperus. The sequence goes on from CM075856.1 coordinate 82,105,357, forward strand.
ATTTTTGGAGGAAATAATTATTCAAGATTACGTCTAAGATAAGTTTTTGAAATGGCAAAAGTTACACATAAATCATTTAAAAAGAATCAACAGACAGAAAATTTTTGTAGAGTAGTGACAATGATATTTTGTTTAGATATCTTATTATTTTATGTTCATTATTATTATTTTATTTTTATTATTTTATATTTCTTTTGAACCATAAAACTTATCTGAAAAAATCGTCAATTGCAGTAAATATTTGAAATGTATATACATTACTTAAATTTTAAAAATTATAGATTTTTATGTGTAGATTTTCTGTATTGTGAACTTTTAATGAATTCAAAATTATCATACATTAAATTCATATTTTCTTTATTATTTAATAAAACTCATTTAAAGAGATAACAAATTTAGTAAGATATTAAAATGAGTTTAAAATTAAAAAGAGCTAGCTATGCTTTTATAAAAAATTTTAATAATGACATTTGCAAAAACAATTAAAATTAGGAATTTTAATTGTTTTTGCAAATGTCATTATTAAAACTTTTTAATGACATTTGCAATGGAATGACACAACAGTGAAATAAATATTAAAGGGCAAATGTTTACATTTTCTTCAATACATTTTTCAAATTATTTTATTTCAAATTTTGCAATTCGTTTCAAAGATATTCTAAACTTTCTCAAAATTTAAAATAATAAAATAAATGTAAAATTAATTTATTTCATGTAATCGATGATTTCCATTTTTTTGATGTTAATATATTGTTTAATCGTCATTGTTTCTTGTTAATAAAATCTATCGTTTGTTGTGAATAAAGAAAAATTTAAAATTTTGGGAAATATTGAGTTTTCTTTCAGCGTTGGTTTTTGTTATGTGGAGAAAGTTGCAGACTCTTACTGGTACGAAAATACTTTTTCGAACTTTATTAGCTTTAAGAAGAACTCAAGCAAAATTTATTTTAAACCACATTATTGGTCCACACCATAAACCTTCACTCATTGATTTCACCTTTGTATCACCAGATATTTATCACCTAAATCACATTGAAGTTCATCCAGATTGTTTTGGAAGTGATCATTTACCATCTAAAACTAGCATAGCTATTGGAGATATTGATCACCATATACCGAACAGATCACATATCCTGTGGTCAGAATTCTTTGCTTCCATCAATACTGATCAAGAAATTTCTAATCCTCTTTCTATTGAACAATTCAATCATCTCTGCATAAATACACTTCACAAGTTTCGAAGATGGCAAAAAATGCCATGTAAACCTTATCCTCCATGGTGGTCTTCTAGATGTGGTTATCTCCTGGGCCAAAAAAGACGTTTTTGGCGTAAAGCTAAACGCACATGTGATAAGTACATTTGGTTGGCAAATAAAAGAACTGCATGCAAATGTATTCTACATCGACTACTAATATATCTCTCTCGAAAATATTGGGACAAAATAATAATTTCAGTTGGAACATCAAAAAATATTTTCAATTTATTAAAAAATCTCCAAAATAGAGTTGCAGTATCTCCAACTTCACATATGATCCTATTACATAATAATTCTCCAGTGACAGATCCTACCTATCAAGCTAATATGTTTACAGACTTCTACATTCGTTCACCAATTTTAGAGGTTATTCCACTGGATTTAAGTACAAGTGAGGATTTCTCTTACAATAAACTTTATACTGCATCTGAACAGCAAGAAGCTTTGGTCAGATTCAAAAACTTCTCAGTTGGTCCAGATAAGATATCTGCAAAAATATTAAAAGGCATTACTACTACCAACCTAGACTACCTCCTCTCCCTGATAAATAAATCGTGGCTTACAGGTATTGTACCAGAAATATGGAAATCCTCTATTGTTATTCCAATTTTAAAAGCGGGAAAGATGGCCAATCTTGTGGCATCGTACTGTCCTATATCTCTAACTAGTGTCATGTGTAAATTAATGGAAAGAATGATTTTGAAGAGATTTATTGACCATATATCAACCATATCTTTCTTTCATCCGAATCACCACGGATTTCTGCCACATCGAAGTTGTGACAGTATTTTATCCACCATTAATCATCATCATAATTTCTGCCAAATCCTCTAGAAAATTTGTTATTTTGATAGCAGTGGATATTTCCCAGGCCTACGATTCAGTTTGCCCAGATGGCCTAGTTTATAAATTACTTCAAGCAAACATCAAAGAAAATGGTGCTTTGTGGATTCAACAGTTCATTACAACTCGATATTTTCAAGTAAAGTGGAGAAATAAGCTATCTTCATCAGCCAAGTAAAGAGTGTTATTCAAAATAATTAAACGGTACAGAAAAACAGTTTTAAAATTTTATTGTTATCGATAGCCTCAATTGTAATATTCTAACACACTTAAAATACACAAAAAAAGCTACTTGGGATGTAAAATGTTACGTTTAAATTAAAAATAATTCTTCTAAAATTATTTTATTATTTCTGTTATTATTGAATTTTTTTTTTTTTTTTTTTTTTTACAATTTTAACATTATTTTCATCAAAATGTTTTTCAAAAGAAGAAAAAATAGTAGCTGGAGATTAATGATGTAATAATTAAATTATTAACTTATATATGCAAATGACAATTTATATTATTAATAATATATATATATATATATATATATATATATATATATATATATATATATATATATATATATATATATATATATATATATATATATATATATATATATATATATATATATATATATATATATATGTATGTATGTATGTATGTATGTATGTATGTATGTATGTATGTTATGTATGCGTGTATATTCCTAATAAAATGCTTATAACTCCTCTGTAAAGATACATACATTTTATTAACATTTATACTCATTCTGCTTAAAAAACTAGCATATAAAAATTATTTTTATTATTAACATTATTTTTTGAATTAAAAATATGGTAAAATAATATGTTATATATATATAATTTTACAATATTTTTAATTCATTACCATATATTATTCTGATATATGATAAAATTCTAAGTTAAAAATATGGTAATGTTTTATTATTGGAAGCATTAAGCTAGCAATTTTTATTATATTCAGACGTTAAATTCAACTTAATGGAAAGAGTCTAACAAAATTCAAAATGATAATTTATACATTTGGTAATAAGAGGTATACCAGATATTGTAATGAAACTTTTTTTACTTCATTTGTGTAGCATTAAAATACTACGTAATAAACATTCAGTATTTTTATAAGCTAAAAAGCCTAGTATTTAAATCAAAAGTCTCATTTTAATTAAACTCAACATTTATATATATAAATCTTTACTTTTATATAAATAATCTATAATTTATAAGTTAGAGGTATTTCCAAATTTAAACAAACGACATGTGATTCTGTTAGGGCAAATATTTCTACACGATGTATTATTCCCAACTTTATATTGTCACTGTTTCCATACAATTAATCAACTTTATGTGGAACTAACATTTCCAAATTCAAGCATATCTAATTTCATTCAGTACAAGAATATATTACCACATGTTATATGAATGAAATCTTAGAATATTGTGTAACTAAAGAACAGAACTGAATCCATTATACATATATGTAACTAACTATTACAAATGAATTTTCTTCAACTCCGGTTATATCTGGTTACAATTACATATATTAAATACCTAACCATATATTAAATATGAAATATAGTGTAAAATAATTTGTATTAAATTACCTTTATTTCATTTGGGAAATATTCATTTCATTAAAATGAAACTTTGGCAGATATAAAATAATTTTATTTATTATATTCAAAATAATTAATAAATTAAAAGCAATATTAATTTCAAATCACGTTCATAAATTTTAATAGTGATTTTTCACTTGTTTTTTTCATATTTGTACAGTTAAAAATCAAGTTAGATTTAAGGAGAATTCACAAATCTTGAAATATTTCTAAGTTCTGTTAAAATTAGGACACTTATGAGAAATAGCAATAGGAAATAAGTTTTTTAATGTGAATTAATATTTTATTTGATTTATATTAACTAAATAATTAAAATTTGCCTATTATAGTTTTATTATTATAATTATTATATATATTATTTATTACTTTTTATATTATTATTATTCTATATATATATTAGTTCCATTGTAAGCAATGAAGTATAGTGAATAAGTAAGGGCTTTAAACAACTGAACTTTTTCTGGAACTTCAAATAAGTTTGACATTTATTGTATAAAATTATTGCCATATTTAATAATTAATACAATCAAATTAAATTTAATTAATTATCAGTTAAACATACATATATACAGATATAAATGCATATATGCATGTATAATTAATATAAATTAAATACAAATACAATAATACAAAATGTAATATGCTAAATAGAAATAAAATGCAATATCAATAAAAACACATCTAGTAACCCACTTAATTTTCTTGTCTTATGTTTGGAAACTTACGTATTACTTACAGATATGTTATGAGTTAATTTTGAATTTAATTTTTTTGGCAGAACTTTACACATTATATCACAAACTAGATATTCAAAGATTACATGAAACAATATATGTATATTAAATTTTAATATTATAATGGTAAATTGCTGAGAGAAATATTAATACATTTTTTTATTTTTCATTCATCTTAAGAATTCAGAATGAAAATTTTTAAGAAAAATGCTTTCAAGCTTTCAATTTTGAAATATGAACACTTAAAATTTAGAATATTTCTCATACTTATAATTAATTCAGTAAAAAATAATTAAAATCACATTGTATCCAAATTTATGGTAACTTTCTTGTTATTATTTATAAAGCAACACTATATTAATCGTCATAAGCATTAATCCTAAACGGGATTTTCTGAAAAGTGATAAAACGGCTTGCTCTTCAATTTTATAATATTTAAAAAAAGTAATTCGATGAAAATCAATAAATATGAAGAAATCATATTATTTTAATTGCCTTATTCAATTATCTTTTAATCTTTTTAATTTTTGAATTTATTGAATTTTACATAAACTAAGAAGTGATTTGATAATCAAAGATTTGCTATTTTATCAAATTCAATGCGTATAAGTGTTCAATGCATACGCGCAAGCACTTATACTAAAAATTTGTGTGATAAAAATTTAGCTCTTTATCAATTTTTATCTAAATGCTGCATGATTTCCATGCACTTTTCTTGTGTGTAAGATTTAATTGTATGAAACTTAAATTTGGTGCTAAAGTGTGCATTTTTATAATATCGTATACATAATCTACACTATTTTATCAAAAGAGAAGTCCCTTAACTATATCATATGCAAATTATTAATAAATATTTATATTAAATTGTTTTTGTTTTTTTAACCCTATAAAATTTAAAAAAAAACTTTCTTAGAGTGAATGATTATAGAAGAAATATAAAATTTCAATTTTGTACAATTGTTATTCTCAGAGAAAAATATGGTTAAAGTTTTTAGAAGCTATGTAAATGAGAAGCTGTTAAAAGTATCAGGTAAAAAAATTGATTTTAACAGTAATCAATTTATAAGTGCATGTACTAGGTAAACAAGAAAGTTCTTTCCGTTTTTAATGACCCAAAATAACATGACCTACAGAAAATGAAGTGTATTGTAAGTTCTCGAAGTAATCAACATCGGCATCCAGCACCTTCTATCAACGTATCTCCAGTTATGCAATCCTCTTGTTGTAAAATTCGAGTGTTTCGGATGTAAAGATGTGCATGATGCTTGGAAGAAGTTTACTTCATTGGTGAAGCATTTGCCGCGATGATTTTTCAGGAAATGGAAGAGTTGTTAATCTGGTAATAGAATGTCAGGTGAGTAAGAAGAATGACACAAATTCTGTCAACCAAGCCGCTGCATATTATTCCTGGCCATCCACGTGGCATGCGGCCTCGAGTTATCTGCCAAGAACAATACACCCTTTCGATTAACCAGTGCTGGCTCCGTCTAATGGAGTGACTGATACACATATTCCAAGTGATGCTAGTAGTCCGAAGCGCCCTCTTGACTCGTTGGTAGTAACTGATAGTGAACCATTTGATGAATAGTTCATCAGCTTCATCACAAAATGGCAAAACTCCTGACTTGAATTTGTGAAGCCAATGCCTTGCCGTACATTCTTTCACAGCACTATACCCAAGAACATATCCAAATTCTCTTTAAATTAATGCATAGGCGTGTGACAGCAGTGATCTCCAACAATGATGGCTACTCTGGCTACTGATTTTGGCAGGAACCACATTTCACAGAAGTCTATAAATTTATAGTTAGTCAACATATTATCTATAAAAAAATTTTGTTGTGATATCTCTTGGTTTCTTAGTGTTCCGATTTGGGTGTCCAGCAATGTATATATATCCAAGTGATGCTAGTAGTCCGAAGCGCCCTCTTGACTCGTTGGTAGTAACTGATAGTGAATCATTTGATGAATAGTTCATCAGCTTCATCACAAAGAGGCAAAACTCCTGATTTGAATTTGTGAAGCCAATGCCTTGCCGTACATTCATTCACAGCACTATACCCAAGTGCTTGATATATTCCACGACTTGATGCAGCAGCCGATACTCCACTTTGAAGTCGTAAAGCAAAGAGCCCCAAAGGAGCTCCTTCGACACTTCCATTTCTATTCACACCGTACGAATTACGATTGATGAATATGAGTGATGGACCTGCTTTTATATAGCGACTGATATTCCTACTCTCGACTGACCTGTGTCTCAACAACGTCATACACTAATTTACATACTTATTTTCACTTCATTCAATGACAACACAAAAACAATAAGAACTTTCTTGTTTACCTCAGTATTTATTTTTTAAAATACTAGATTTAAATTAAGAAAAGCTCTGTAAGTTAACTTTATATTCTCAATGATATTTATGCCAATAATTTTGATGAAATTATTTACATACATTTGTTTAGTCAAAATTTCTTGTGTTTTTGCAATCTAAAGAAAACAATAAAGTCATTACTCTTTTTAGTCTTTATTAAATTATTAGTTTTTAAAAATCACTTTATTAATTTTTTTGAAAAGTAAAAATTGTTTATTAAAAAACTTCCATTCATTTCAGTTATCAATAAATTTATAAATATCCATACAAAAATCATATGCTGAAGAATGTATTCAATATCATATGCTGATTAATTTAAACATTAATGTTTATCAATAACACTCACATTATAATAATCATATTTTATAATCACTGGTACAATTGTAAACAAAAGTTTATTTATCAACAAGTTAAAAATATTTTTATTTTGCTTAAAATAATATTAAAAAAATTATACAATTCTGAATACAGAATTATTTTTAAGATAAAAAAACATTTCTAAAAAAGTAAATTTAAATAAAATAATCAGGCTAGATACCCTGAAAGGTATTTTTCAAGAGTTATAAAAATATATGTGTCTTCAAAAAAAATTATTTTGATTTTAATTATTTGAAAATTCACAAAATTTTTTACTCAGACATAAAAAAATGCAGGAAAATATGCTTAAAAATAATGTTTATAAAATAAGAGTGTTAATGAAATACTCATTTATTTTAGTTTTGAAGAAGGTAGAGCTAAGAAAATATACTGAAATGTTTCCCTAAATTTTAAATAAAATGAATTTTGAAAATTGATTTTCCTATAGAACACTTTTTTTCAGTTTTTTCTCAAAAAGAAAGATTAAATGTCTTGTTAACATACTTTTCATGTGAAATGTCTTTATTAAACATTCTTAATGATACCACATAATGCACAAATACATTTTTAGAAGATTAACTTACCTTTGTCAAGAAAAGTTCTAACGACTTTATTACAAAATACCTTTTTAGAAAGCTCATTTCAATAAGGATATTTTTTCTTTAATCTTTTGGCATCATTTTTATTTACTGTTGCAGTAAATGATATACAATAGGTCACATTAGGTACCATGAACATCAAAAGAATGGACTCTCTTAAATTCGCAGAATTCTAGAATCGAGAATGCTGTTCGATTTCATTTTTTACTGGTTGCATCGAAAGAATTATGTTTCACATTTTGCGAGTAATTTAATATTTTAAAATGTTTTTAAACAAAATAAAACTTTGTGGCAATAGAAATTAAGAAAAGAATTAACTTTTAAGGTTATAACTTTTGTAGAAATGATTAATTAATTACCCTTCGGAAATATTTTACTTATTTATTGCAACTTTGAGATAAAAATAAGAAGCACTTTACATAATAGTTTCATCTTAGTTTCATAAAAAAATTTGTTTCTTAAAAAACATAGTGATAAGGTATTTCTACGTTAAAAATTATTTTCATATTATAATGTTTAAGTTTAATATGGTACTAACTTGACAATACGTGATATATATATATATATATATATATATATATAATGATGTCATAAATATATTGCAATAGTTTTCAATTATGATTCATTTCTTGATGCATTGTATGAAAAGAGGAAAATTTTCATTTAGCAAATTGTTCCTAGTATCCTAATTTTGTTTTTGTTCATGTAATTTTAACATTTTAGCTATTTTCACTGACCTGATGTTTAAAAATTTAGAATGTGTTCTGAGAGAGAGAAGATTGTGAATCTGAATTGAATTCTAATATTATGTATTATTCTCTGCGCCCAATCAATAAGTCCAAAATATTGTTTTTTTCCGTTAAAGAATATATTTTTAAATAAACATTTAAATATTTAATATATTATTTAAAATATAAATTTAAATATTTCAAAATGACTATATATAAAAAAGTTATTCTGAAGTCTATAATTTAATGTAAACAACGCTGTTTATTTTCATATTTTTCGACAGCTCCAATCGCTCAACAGATGAATAGTGTTACTTAAGAGTACGTTACGTATTTATAGTTACTTTAATTTTTAAAATGCAAAAAGACTTTTATGACAGTCAAAAAATTTTTCATTACCTCTTTTTTTCCCAAAAATATTTTTACGCCGTTGAGTAAATAGAAGAAAATAGTATAATAAACTATCAGTAAATTGGAGATCATCAAACTCAACTATATAGTATTGTTGTTCCGATTTTCTCTCTGATAACTCCGGTCTTATTACCTAAACTTCAGATTAGATTATTGCAAAATTTTGGACGCACACCTCGTACTGAAAGTGGAGAGTATTTACGTTTCTTAATTTATATATATATATATATAAATGTGTGTGTGTGTGTGTGTGTGTGTGTGTGTGTGTGTGTGTGTGTGTGTGTGTGTGTGTGTGTGTGTGTGTGTGTGTGTGTGTGTGTGTGTGTGTGTGTGTGTGTGTGTGTGTGTGTGTGTGTGTGTGTGTGTGTGTGTGTGTGTGTGTGTGTGTGTGTGTGTGTGTGTGTGTGTGTGTGTGTGTGTGTGTGAGAGAGAGAGAGAGAGAGAGATCATGAAACTTAATCCATAATTCAATTTTTTTATTCAATTTTTTTGAAAAAACCACTAGAAAAACACAATTTAAGAAGCCTTTAATAGCGCTTTGAATTTGCGCCACAGGTGAGCGTGATGAGCATTCTGCGCTGAAATGCTGAAATTCTATCATTTGCATATCTCACCTTCACTAATGCATGTAGTAAATTTCAAGTTATTTGCATGCTTCCTTCAGGGTATTGCATTTGCTGTGGACAGCAGCATACATGAATCATGATTACTCTTTTCTCCTTCATTATAAGAAATCAATATTCAAAAAAAAAAAGTTTAAAACTTTGTATTAAATTACATTTTTTTCTCACAGCCGTCCTTTACTTCCTTTTTTATTTTATTTCTCTTGTACCATCAGTAAATTCTATACATTAACACATTATCTTGTATTATGCTTCGTAATCAACAAAAGTCAAATTGTATTCTAAAAACAAAGAATTTTTCTCTTTTTTTTTGCCGGTACTTTAGAAGGATTAGAGTGTGCACACTTTAGAAGTAGTTTATATTTCAAAGTGCTTTCAACAAAATGGAAGTTTTACAAGTAGGTGAATCTTCGGTAATGGTGTTTTAGTGAGAGGGTATTTAGAGTGATAATATTTTTTGGGAACAGTTTATTCTTTTCTCAAAAATGTTATATTTTTCATTTAGTACTACTTTATATTGTAAGTACTTTTAGTGTTCATTTTGAATCAATATTGCTTATTATCTTTCAGATCAGAAAATGATTAATCTATAGAGATTTTAGCAGAAACATTATTTAATAATTGATTGTTTTTACAAATTGATAATCAATTGTTAATCATAAACATTATCAATTTGTTTTTACAAATTGATAATTGTAACTATGCACGTATTTTAAGTTATTTAAAAATTTATTTTATTTTTATTTACATAATCACATTGAATTAATGCATAAAATTAATTTTTTATGAATTTACTCCGTTATTTCAAATTTTTCTTAAAATATAATAGATAAAATATTTTGAATACAGCAGTTGTTCATTATTTTACTTGAATTTTGAATTAGTTTTACTTAATAATATAAATGCATTGGTGCTATTTACCATATTATTAATATAAAAATGTAAATAAAAATAAATAATAAATGTAAATATGATTTTTAACTTAGTTTGATTTAAAAGTATGAAATATAAAAATTATTTAAATAATTTATTTAAAATAGTAATTGTTTAAATATTTACAATTTAAATATAAGAAATTGAAAACATGATTTTGAAACATAATTCGCGTTTTAAAATTAGACTGAAAGACTCAAATTATAATTTTGATGTTCTTCTTCTTCTTCTCCTTAGAATTGGGTTTGTATGTCCTTGGGCACCTCTGCTTTTATCAGCATTTTGTACCATTAACTCCTAACTCAATGTTTCCTAATTCCAGTTACTCGGGTCACCCACTTTATTCATAAAGTCCGATAACCCTTTAATGGAGTCTAGGTGTAACTCTCTAATATGGCTGATGCCTAAAGAAGTAAATCTAGGGAGGGCAAGAGCCTCACATTCGTAAATGATATGCTCTGCCGTTTCCTCTTGCGTATGACATTTCCAGCAGATAGGGTCTTGCTGAAACAGTCCCATCTGGTCAGAAAGACAGTCATGCTAGGGATAGCTTCCTGACTTTCACCAGAAGGAGATGGTTTGGAGGTCATTTCTACCTCAAGTAAAGGATTCAATGCTGCCCCTTTACAAGATTGCCTCTGAGTTCCCTTGTCTTTTTCAGCAAGGTCTACTTCAGAGCCTCACCTGCAAATGCAGAAAGGTTTGTTATTTCTTGTGTCTTTTCAGCCACAAGATAACAAATGAAAAACTCAGGTATTATAAGTCCACCCAGCATTGCCTGAGTTACTGGGTAAGACAAATTACTCTAGAAGTTCGCCAGGCAACTAGAGGCTCCGTTAAGACACCAATACCGCGGTGCCAATTAGTCCTAGGCACGGATCGCATAACACCAGGGTTTACGGGAGCTGGTTCGTGGCCTCTGATTCTATATTCAAGGCTATCCTGTTATTCTTACAGGACATTCGGCGATCCACTACCTGCCGACGCGCCTGGTGGCTGCTCAAGTCCCAGGAAGATACACGTACCCCCTGGTTCCAGGTAATTTTGATGTTTGTATTACATAATATTTTCTTTTACAATCTCTTTTTTTGTTTTCCTTTGTAAAATCTCTTTGTGTACTCTTCGAATAAACAACCTTTTGTAAAAAATATTTGCTTAAAATTTTCTCATTCTCTTTTAATGCAGTTTAAAATATTAAATGAAAATTATTCAAACATTTTCTCACATTCCAATTACGAAAACTTTGAGTATAAACTTCCATCATTTGATATTTTGACTACTCAGAAAAACATCCTACAACTTTAATGTTCAGAATGAATTGAAGATTTCCTTACAATATCCCATTATTAGAAATATTTTTAAAGTATTGTAGAAGAGGGATTTGAAGTTAAATGTCATTTTAATATCTATTTTCATTATTTGCCTTTGAAGTTTGTTATATTGCACACATAATAGTTACTTTTTGCATAAATATCTAATATTACTCATTGATCCAAAATGTTAATTCAATGAAAACTAAGAAAATTCATCAAATTAGCATTGTTATCAAATTATTTTTTTATAAAAACACTTATAGAAGAAATTAATTTTTATTTTAATTGGTGTAATAAAATATTATATAAATTCTTGATCAAATAAATAAATATTATTAGAATCATCATAATGCAATATCTATTTTGCAAACAATGTAATAACTTAAGGACAATGATTTAATAGATTCATTTTGCAAATTATACATCTGTCGGTAAACGGCAACACTTTATTTCTTTCGTGAAACGGAACAAGTTTAATCGATTTAAAATAGTCTTGTGTTAATATTTAATGAAAAAAATTTTTAAAAATTTTACCATATAACGTTTAACTTACAAGTTTAACAGGCTTTTGATTACTGATATGCTAGATGCTTCCGGATAATGTATTGAACTCATGAAAAAAAACTCAATAAAAAAGGAAACAAATATAATGTTTATGACACATTCTGAAGAAATCAGATAACTTAAAAATTAGCAAAAAAATTACTAATATGAAAAGTATGTACTGTAAATATATTTCCTACAATTGTTTTTGATTTTATGATAATAATAACTCATTTTGGTCCGGAATTGAAATCCTATAATATAATGTGATCTATAAGCAATTTGTTACTTGTGTTGAGTTTATGTTTTACTATGTATTAATTAAATATGAAAGATTAAGTCTTATTTTAATTTGGAAATTAATTGTATTTCTTCATCAATATCATAAAGGAAAATTATTTACTTATTCTAAATTGACTATAATTAAATATTACCTGTATTAAAAGTTATTATATTTAAATTATAATTTAGAAATATAATATTTTTAATGGTATTTATATATTACATACATTTTATTTAAAAGATCTGAAGTTTGAAACTATTTTCCGAATTTATCAATGCTTGATAAAAGTATGTTTATTTAAGTTTCTATATGATTATTTTAAAAAATAACATACTAAACAAATTAAACTAAACAAATCTATTGCAATTATTTTTATTAATTAATTTTAATTACATAAAGCAATTTGGCTAAATAAATTTCACAAAAAGCTAAATAGTTGTTTTGATATATGTGTATGCATACAATCTTACATTTAAGTTAAAATATGCGGAAGTGAGCATATTTCTTATTGCATAAATATCTAAAAAAATATAGAATTTTACATGTTAAATTGTTCTAGAATTTCAGCTAATATCTTCCTATATTTTTCTACTCGCACTGTCTGAGATATTCAAGAGAACCAAATACCAGCTCCAGAAGATTAACTCTGATAGATACCTCAATTAAGAATTGGTAAAGCCTGAAAACTTAATTAGGTGCCTTCTTTTGGCAAAATGAAGTGCGTCTTGCGTGATATTCTCCTGAATGAAACCTGAAAAGTCACATCACTGGAATGAGAGAGCTATTTATTTTACTTCTCTTATCTGTAACTTACAAAGTAGTTACTGAGGGCCATCATTTACGTTGTACAAAATTTAATTATTTATATATTTAAGAAGTAGTTAGAATGTTTGAATAATTTACTGTGTTAAGTACTGTAATTTAAATAATAGCTGTTTGCTAAAGTATTTATTTGAATAGTTGTGTTTAGTATTACTTGTATAGCTAAAGTATAAAAAAAATTATACTTTAGCTATACAAGTAATACTAAACACATTATTATTGTAAATACTTACACTAAACAAATTTACGAATTTAAGTTAAATGAAAATCTCAATAAATTTTATTCATGTTAAATTCTTAAATTTTGCAAAAACTTTAGTGTATAAGTAAATAATGGATACCATTCAGGGAAGAAAGTTAAATAAAATAATTAAGCATTCAAGGCATTATCGATGAAAATTAAGGTTTTGTTGATTAGATTATTCCTTACATTAATAACAATTAACATCAAATGTAAAAAAATATATCCAGGTTACTTTCCTAAAAAGGCAGTAATTGCTTTAGCATGAGTAGAAAGGTCAACCACTTATGTTAAAGGAATAATAGGCTCGATATCAGACGCACACAAAGACCTTCGTATTGATGGGAACAATGGATGTTAAAAATATCATAGATTCTGATGTCTTTCTGCTAATATAACATGGAGTGAAGAAAAGAATAACAGTCATTATTATTATTACATATTGACCCCGTCACTTGATCGTGGCTAAAATTTAAATAGCGGTATTCTACAAGAAGCTTTCCTTAGGGCAAAAAGGAATCTTAGTAATCTAAATTTACTCTGCAAATGAAAACTACAGAACTAATAAGGTATATCTTCCCAATGGCGAATTTTGCTATTTTTTTCGTAGCAAAGGAATTCTAAATTACTGTTGCCACTTTAAAAAACCGTACATATGACACGAAAATACGGAAAGCATGAAAGAAAACTAAACATGGCAAACAAAAAAGCAATAAAAATTCAATTATGCAATGCCTTAGGGAAAACCAGAATCACTATAATCAAAACAAAGGACTGCAGATTTGGCTAGAATACTCATGGAGGATGTATATCATACTTATACTAAAAGTACATGAATCAAACTAAAAAATATGTCATAATGTATGTAATACGAGAATAAAACTCATGTTTTTCAACACAAATATCTGCAATATTGAGGCAACTTGTTTATTTACTTTAGGAATCAAAAATTTCCATCATTTTCTTACACGCATTTATTTTATCTTTGCTTCTTATTTTAATTTTTCTTTTGTAAAATAGTTAATTTATTTGGTAAGTATAATTAATTTCAATTTAACTTTATATTTAAATGCAAAATGTATTTTATTTTGAATTTGCAACGTACGATAATTGCACAGTATTTCACAATTAGTATTAAAAAGAAATTAATAATGTGCTAAAAATTTTTGAAAGAAAATCTTATAGCCAAGATTTTTAATTTAAATAAAAACATCGTAGAAACATCATTTAAAAATTTAAATTATTAAAAAAAGTTCAAATAGCATAGAAAAGTTTTGAAATTTTACTCAAACAGAATATCGCGAGTCATTATTATGAACTTTCTAAATTTGGTTAGTTAATTTTCACTTTATTGCATTTAATTAAAATAACTTACCCAAAATAAAATTATGTATTTTTTGATTTTGAGATAATAATAACATCTCTAACTCAATTAATTGAAAATATAAAAATAGAAACACAATTTGAATACTGCATATTTTAGTTTTTTATCCTACGAAATTAATAGTCTTTTATCCTGCGAAATTTAAAATATTGCATGGAAAAAGAAAAAATTTTATATGATTAATAAGTGATAAGTGAATAAGAATTTTCCAATTTCCAATTTTTATATGATTTAGGAGAATTTATCTATATTTAACAAAATAATATAAACAACAAAATAATGTAACAATAGAATATAAAATAATTTTCATAATATAAATTGCGAAATGCATTTATATATATATATATATATATATATATATATATATATATATATATATATATATATATATATATATATATATATATATATATATATATATATATATATATATATATATATATATATATATATATATATATATATATATATATATATATATTATACCTTTAGTTTCAAAACACGAACTGGATTATAGCTTCAAATTGACAACAAGTCTGATGGGCCCGTGATTGTAGAAAGGAAAGTTCTATACCTGACCCAACCAAAAACAGTCGTGTAGAATGAGCCTATGCACATTAAAAGTTACGTAGGTTTAATGAACCTCTACTGATACAGAAAATTTTCCGATTCCGTCATATAGCATTGCATGTATAATCTTCTATTATCTATTAGATTAAATTAAAATGGCACAGAGATTAAATATGTGGAAGCAAATGCACTTCAATTGATGAATAATAGAGAAACCATGTATCTTTCTCACTCAGCTAATATAATTGCGTTATCATTTCTAATAATATGAGTCATCATGAGGATGTACCTTTCCTATGAATTGAAATCCTCCTCTCATCCCTCTCCATCAAAGAAGAGCCATTGGAGATCGATCATATGGAAATTTTAATGTTCATAGACTCTCTCGGCAGGACGATCTTCTGCTGAGTCAGATACCGAACCATGTTACCTTCCGGGCACGATTGGGACTCCTTTTCATACCAAGCTTTCATGGTGCTTATTATAATGCATTATTATTCCTAATTTTAAAATCAGTTTTCTTTGAAGTGGAGGTTAATTTAAATGATCTAATATTATCACTAAATATTTTTATAGTTAATAAAGTAATACATACCAGTTAAATTTTTACTTCTTTAAATAAGATTGCGACAAAAACTATTTCAATTATTCCTTTTATTAGTTCTAAACTTAGCTGAACTATGTGGCACGACAGCCTAGTAGACCAAGGCTTACAGTAGTGCCCATCTCTGTGTACCAAGCATATGTGTTCTGGAGGACTACGCATAGGTCCTGATTAGATGGTGAGCCTAATGCAAAAATCCCAGTGTTTAGTTCCCAAGCATGCTTTTGTGTGATACTCAATTTATCCACTCACAGAAGGGATAAAAGGTTGAATTTATAAATTCCAGAGCAATTAAAAATAACAATTGCACATTATCATTATTTTTTTAAAAAATAAAAATTTCTGTTATTGAAATATTATTTTACTTTGAGTAAAAACATAGTTTTTTTTTTTTTTTTTTTTTTTTTTTACAAATTAAAAAATATTAATACAAAAATGAAGAAAATCAGTAAAATCCTTTCCAGCACGCAAATATGCATGGTAACAATACGGGACTACCAAACATCATTACATTAATATTTGAAAATAAAATCACGCAAACACTGCATTATTTAAAAAAATACTGTAAATGTTTTAAAAAAAACTGTAATAAAAATAATATATAATTTTCCATTTTATCGATGTGAAACGTCCAATTACTTTCAAATATTTATTACGCATATCAACGCTATTATTTTTAACGTTTATTTAAAGTCATATAAGGAATATCTTGTAACATTTTGGTTTTTAAACTATGTTTTATTCGATTAATCTTAATAAAAATGTATTTCTTTTAATATAAAAGTATGCAGAAAAATTAATTAACATTCCTTCTTTCTAAAAGGAACATATTTTCATAAAATGTGTAAAAATCTTTCCTAATATTCTATAATTTATTATTATAAATTATCAAGATTCTGAATTTATTAAAAAAAAAGCGAAATAAATTACTCATTTCTTTAATCACGCATTTTTTCTGCGTAATCCGCAATGAATTTAATACCATTCTTATGACAATTTATTACGAAATTAATAAATTGTGATTAACGAAAAATAAATACTTTGAATAATTTCTCCAGCTAGAAAGAAATCCAAATTTAAATATGAGAAATTAGATTCAGAAAATATTTTGAGACAGATATTACTTATATAAATAACGTTTAATAAATTCTAAATCGCTCGGAATCTTTCAAAATAACAGGAAATTATTAAATACTTATTTTTATCGTTTTGGAATTTATTATCAAATTTTATAGTTAATATACATGCATATTTTTTCATCATGTGTGTGTGTTTATACATATATATGTGTTCATGAATAATTGTCATACATAAAATGCTTATTATGATAAACTTTGTTGTATTAATAAATTCTTACAAAACCAATACTTTAATTAATTTGTGATGTCCAAACTAATTGAGGTTTGTTTTTATAACAGTATATAAACACTTAGCAGCCCAACTTGTCTAAAGTCAGCGTACCTGACTGCGGATAGGGAGGTCCTGGGTTCGAATCCCGGTTCGGGCATGGATATACTTTCTCTCTCTCTCTATCCTGTCTTTCTCTTTTCCTTCTATGAATGAATTGTAAATGGTTGCCTATCCTATAAACGGGTACCTATGGCATGTGTGTACTGAGTAAGTCGGACTCCGCACCTAAATATGGTTCAGTTGGAAAAGTGGAGCAACGCACCCCATATTGCCAGCCTAGCTGGCACACGACAACAAGAATTACTACCGCGGTCATATGGTTTTTTTTTGTTTTGTTAATAGTATAATAAAATTAATTTATATTTCATTTTATTTGGTTGTCGTTCTAGATAGATAGCTTAATAGAAGTATTAAAATATTCAGTTCAACAGTTCATGGATTCGATTACTACCTAGGATGCGAATGTTCGCAGGGGTTTGAAATTCACTTTAAAGTGTATGTTTCGGTTCCATTAGTACTTCTGCGCAAAAAATCGTAGTATAATGTGAACCAATCCATTCTTTTCCTGTAAATGTACTTTTTCCTTGTCTTCTTTTCTGACAGCGATTTCTTGCTCCAGAGGCATAACAGATCAATTATATAGACTTCGTCATTCAACTATAATTCAGAACTCCAAACATTCAATAGAGCAGCTTGAATTATTAACCAAACCATATAGTCTAGGATTGCAACACAACTTGATATGTATAAATACTATTAGGTTCATACACAATTCTATTAATAATATTATTAATTAAATATAATAAGTATTTAATTAAATAAGTATTAAAAATTTACTTGTAAGATTTCCTTTAAGGTATCTAGTGGCAAATAGTGTGTTTACGTGCGTGAATTTATAATTATCATTTCACAGGTTTATGATTGAATTTATTAACTTTTGTTATAAGAAAGACGTCATAAGATTAACTTTTGTCATAAAAAAGACGTCTTCACTAGCCATTTTTCCGAGGTTATTAAGTAAATCAGAAATAAAAAGTGCTTCTCATTACTTAATCTCTTTTAGAGCACTTGTATAGAATGTATAACTCAAAATGTGTAGCAAATAGTATTAACTAAGCTTACCTCTATACTTTATTAAATTTTGACTATTAAATAAATTTAAAATTAAAAAGAACTTTAAAAAATGAATATTTTCAATAATAAAACAAATGTAAGCACAATTTGTGAAACGTAAATTTAAATGCAGAAACTAGTAATGAAATTAAAGAACCATCCTCAAATTTTTTAATGCTTATATTATTTAAATTTTTTGAAAATAATAAAATATCTTTTATATTTAATCTAATATATATTATGTATTTAACGACATAATTAGATAATGGTAATGTCGTTAAATACATTAGATAATGGTAATGTATTTAACGACATTACCATTATCTAATTTTTATAACAAGAAATATTTGGCATCAAGTGTTTTTAAACAATCTTTTTCAATTATTGTATTGGCTCGAATTCCTTCATATACTTCACGGATACAATATTAAATATTTCAAATATTAACCATACCATCATCATTACCCTATACCATATTCCAAAATAAGATTAAAAATAATCGCAAAGCATAAAATACCAACTCACATGTGCTTTCCTATTCTTATATTTCTTTTGTTCAATGTATTTTTTTATCATTTTCATTTAATGGTTATTTTGTTTATCGAGAAGCGCTTTTTAGTTCAATTTATATTAATAAATACTTCATTACATCGTATTATTTCATTACAAAATTAGTATTTGTTATATCATTCTACTAAATATGTAATAACATTTAATTTTTTTAATTTTAACTTCATGCGCAAAATTTCCTATTCATAAATATTTTAAAAGTTTTTGATAACATGTTGAGCATAACAGTCGAAAGCTGTTTCACGGGCGTTTGAATACCTACCTCCTGTAACTTTTCACATATGGAAGGTGACATACAGAAGCACGCAAGAATTGCATGTCTCAAGTAGGAAACATAGAAAATTCCCAAGCATCGACCTCTATAGTTGCTCATGCAGAAAATGAAAACACAACACTCATATCCTATCAAGAGCCACTGAGATCGAACTCGAAAGTTTCTACTCTGAAGACTGTGATTCTTCCACTTGGTCACAAAGACCCTTCTGTCTACTTGTGTGTGATATAGTACTTATATTAGTTATTGATTTGTTCTTATTCTTAACTGTTATAATTTTACTTCTTATTTAGGGAATTAGTAAGCATTTTTTATCACCTCTTGAGATAGAGAGAGAGAGAATTGCTTAAAGACTTCAAAAATCAGAATTTTCGGCATTTTGATGTTTTTAAATTTCCAAAATATTAAAAAAATTTGTATTTTTCTAATTATTTTTTAAGTTTAATTTTCAATTTTATTAGTTAATTTTTATTTTTTAGTATTTTTTTGACATATTTACTTTTAAAAAATTCCTGTTCAATGTTTAATTTCTTACTTTAATTTTTCTTACATTTTAAAGTTTTCCAAAAAATTGTTTATATAATACATGAAAATACCTCATTATATTAATAGTAAAAAAACTTCAGTCATTACATTTGTAAACATGTAAGTTATACATAAATATATACATATATATGATCCCAAAAAAAGAGTTCTAAAGAAACTTTCATCATTTGATAGTCAATTATATGAATTAAAATTGTATAAAATTCTAAGCAAAATAAATATTTAAGAAAATGCGTACGTCTATTTACAAAGCCTTGAGAAAAGAAAATTTTACAAACAAACTAAATCTTTATGAGACTATTATTTCTTTACGTTGATCATTTATCTGACACCTTAAAAATAATAAGAATTTGTTGTAACTTATCAAATGAATTTCCATGGCAAGCACAGATAAATCTTGTTGGACATGAATAAATAATTAAAGACAACATTATTAATATAAAGAAAATTTATGACTACAGAAAAATAAAAGTGTTTTTGAAAGTAGCAAATTGTATAAATGAAAATTCTATAAATGTGAGCAAATGGTAAATATTATTTGGAAATAAATCTAGTGAAACATTATACATAAAAAAAAAAATTTTAACTTGGTAGCTAGACAACGACAAATATTTGCGAATATTTTCTTACTTCATCATTATATTAACTGTTAAATAAATTAAACCGTTTTCGATGAAGCACTGGTGACTGTATTATAAATTAGCGTATAAATAAAGCCAATTGATGGAATATTGTTTATTTAAGCTAACTATATATATTTCACTGCATAAATTAGCTTTGAAATGATATTGGTGTTTGAACACAGCACATTTTATGTCATATTTAACTATTTATTATATAAATTTTGCTAATTTAATTAATTAAATTCATTATACGTGAATAATATTATTTGAAGACTATAATTTCTTACCTTAAAAATGAAAATGAAAAAAATAAGACTTAGTGTTTTTTATGTTAAAATGTGTTCCCACCTTTTTAGATATGTTTTTTTTTTCAAATGAATAATAATCTGGATTTATTTTAAATTAGTCCTAATTCTATTATATCTTGTTTTTAAATTATCTCAGCATTTTTGTATAAGCTTCAGTAAGCAGTTAAATTACTTTTTCTTTTGTTTTCAATATTTTACTAACTCAGTATTAAATAAGAAAAGAACATAAGAAATTACTATATTTAAAGTAGATTATTTCAGTATAAAATATTATTTCTTTTACAGTCATGTGAATGCTCTAATTTATCATCTCATATATAGAAATTTCATTTAAATACACTTAATTAAATTTATATTTTACATATACTTTCACACACACGTGTATATATATATATATATATATATATATATATATATATATATATCAGCGTATATATGCTTATATAGGCTGTAAATCAATGCGTGTGATTAAGTAATTTATCTACTTCATAATTCCTTATTTACTTTGATTACTAAATAAATAATTAGTAA
This sequence comes from Latrodectus hesperus, assembly GCA_037975125.1. Taxonomy (NCBI): domain Eukaryota; kingdom Metazoa; phylum Arthropoda; class Arachnida; order Araneae; family Theridiidae; genus Latrodectus; species Latrodectus hesperus. The sequence goes on from CM075856.1 coordinate 82,126,972, forward strand.
AATAAAAAGTTTTCACCCACGTTGTGTAAAAAACAGACAAAAAATTTTCATCTTGATTTAATTATGTTTCCACATAACTGCTAAACTGTCACCTTTTAATTAACCTTATACAGCAAAAAATTGCCCTTTCAGCAATATCTTCCATTATGCATTTTAAACGCTTTTTATTAAATTAATTTCTAAGAATTCTCAATGTTTGATTTTCTTTTGAAGTGTGATAATGAAAAACGTTTTTGTGTTCCAATAAAAAATTCATGATTATAAACTAATATTTTTTATTTCTGATCTTTACGGATTAGTTTAAGCATATTGTAAACCTAAATATTATTTAAAATACGTTACTTTGTTCCTCAAACATGGAATTTTAGTTTGCATTAATCGAATGTTTTTAACATTTTTTTTAATTTAAGATTGTTAGGAAAATACTATATTTTACAAAAAACAATCCCGAGAAAGTTAATAGTAAAACTTGACACTTTGACTTGATTTCAAACAAGAATTCAATAAAAAAAGCTTTTTAATCTATTTTTTAAAAATTTTTAAGACAAATTAGTTTATACTCAAATAGTTATGCAATCAGTTTGTGTAAAAAGAATTCTTTTTTCGTGGGAAAACTATAGCTTTATATTTTTAGTGAGAAAATATAATAACAGAATAAATATTTTAATGGGATATTAAAGCAAAAATGTAACTTTACTGATATAAAATATGTAACTTAACTGTTTAAAATTCAATACTTAGAATGTATATCTGAAATAAGTGATATTTATACTCCTTTTAAATTATCCATATTCTTTTAACCATTTCATTCAAAGAATTCTTCTGTTGAACTATAAATAGATCTATTATCTTACTATTATTTATTTTATTTTATTTTATTTACTTGAAAATTTATATAGATATGATTCAATAAATTATAGTAATTACCTTCACAAAGAATTAATTAATTATTGCATTTTAAAAGCTTCAAAACAGTAAAAGAAATTTTTAGTTGATAAACTTACTTAGGAGTAGCAATTTGCATAGACGAAAGACTTGTTAAGATTAAATAAGGTTTGTCTTTAAAATTTAGTTTACATTTGAAATATGTTATTTTAAAATTCCTAATTTGTTTGCATTCATGTATATAATTATTGTTAAATGTTATTAAAATAAATCTTCCACTTTTAAGAAACAGATAAATTGCTATTATCCATTTCATTTCATATATTTTATATATTTCATATTTATATAAATTATATCTAATAATACCCATAAACATAAAATTTGTAGAATAAAAATAAAACCATTGTGTTTTTTTATGTAATCAATTTAAAAAAGGTTGTCATTTAATTAGTTTTTTAATTAAATGATTTAAAATCAACCTAATTGAATTTTATGAAGTATGTGAAATCTTTTTCTATCATAGGATGAAAATATTTTCATAACCATAAGTACAAGGATTTTTTTATTAATGTAATAATTTAATATGTATCTATGATACTTGCAATTAATTAGAGCAAATTGTGCATTGTTTATTTTTCATTGTTTTAATTCTAAATATTTATAAGAATGTGAAGAATTAGTTTATTTGAATTTATTTACGAATAATTTATTACTACGTAGGTTATATTTTCAACTAAGTTCAATAGAAAAGTAATTATTCTTAAATTCAATTTAGTTGATCTTACAAAATCATTAACCACATCTTGGAAGCAATTTTTATGTTTTACAAAGTAGAAAACTAATTTTTAAATGCCTTCCTTAATATTCTAGATTTTATGTTTTCTTATTGAGAAATTCTAAAAAATATAAAAAAAATTAACATGTAATATTGCAATACATTGATAAAAATGTTTTTAAGACAAGTGCAAGGAATCCATTTACTTAAGTAACCTTTAGTATGCACTTTTGATTCTATTTTTTCTATTAAATACAACATATTTAGGGTCTTTTATGTCTGATTGCTTTTTTTAAAAGCAAAATAATAGTTTTGATACTTTTCTAGAATTTAAGTGTCAAACTGAGTTACATTTTAAGGAACTATTAGATCTATAAAAATCTACTACAATCTTAAAATAGTGCTAGCAATATTCCATTGCTAGTTAATTTAATTTTCTTAAAAGTTTTTTGATAGAAATTTTCGCAACTAATTTATTTTACCTTACTGTTTAATATTTATTATAATTATAATAAGTATTATAGAAAACATTAATCTCATGGTTCATTTAGTTTAAAATGAAATTGTAATGAACTGCTAATAAGGAACATTTTACAAGTATGTATAAACATTACAAAAAAACTTAAATATTAAAAATAATTATGTCAATTTATCAATCCACATAAAGTAAATTACTATAACAATAGTAAAAGTTGCTTTTCCAAGTTAATCCAAGTCTATTATACTTATTTGAATAAATATGTATTGTATTATATTACTGTATAAGTTTATGTGTAATGTTAAAATAAATAAATATTTCATGTTAGAGCCTTGTCTAACTGTTCATCTTAGGCAGCTCAAGCTATAAATTTTACCTCCAAATTTAACTCACTATAGCGCAAAATCTGATGGTTTTAACTCGTTTTTATTATGTCAGCTATCACCATTATTATTTGTTAATTGTCAGTAAGCTATAGTTTATGATTGCGAAAGGAAAACTAAATCCAAAAGACGGTTACAAGGAATCCGTTTGTTGGTTTAACATTTAGCATGCACTTTTAATACTATATTTTACATTAAGTAAAATATAATTATTTATCTTAAATATTTAGCAGGAATTCAAGATCCGGCTGTTAATTTTATTTCTCTTGGGATAAAAATATCATTTGCAAAATGTTGAAAACATAGAAATTTGAATTATGGTGTTTGTTCCATACCCATGAACCGCTGTGACAGCAGCGCCATCTTTTTATGTAAGAAAAACAAAGCAAAAAAAAAACTGTGAGAGAGGAGGGAGTCGAGTTACTGCTTTTGAGGAGAACAGTTGTAAAATGAGTGATGTGAATCAGCTACGAAAAATAAAGAGTTCTTTTATGTGCAGAGTTTTACAGTCCATTATTTTATAAACCCGAGTTACACACAACCATATCTGGTCCTGCTCACCGGAGGTTTGATGAGATATTGCCTACAACGAGTGCGAGAATGAGTAAACATCAACAACCCAACTGTCTTTGAGAGCGGTATCAGTTGCTATGAGGTATGTGCTTGAGCTTTTTTGGCCATTCACTCCCATAAGATAATTTATATTACCAATTTGAATTAATTGTGTTGAGCTTAATAACTATTTTTATAATTTTTGTTGTTGATTAACTTAATTATATATACATTAAAAACTGAGTTTCGAGTTCCCTTTTCAAAATGTTTAAAAACGTGAATAAAATTGATTTGCAAGTTGCGGCTACAGACTTAGGAGAGATCATTACTGATAAAATGACAATTGTAGAGTTAACGAACATTATAAAGAATAATATCACGTTTAAAAATGAGCCCGAAAATATAGCTGATCTCCTAAAATCTATGAAAGAGAACCGTTTATTAGAGTTAGAGATAATTGAGAAAAATAAGCAAACAGAGTTGCAATTAGAGCAAATAAAATCAGAGAGAATGAGAGCTGAATTAGAATTAACACGCTTGAGAGTGGATTCAAAAATTGTAGAAACTAATTCAGAAAATAAAACTGAAGACTGTAACTCTTTAGATTCCTTAATAAAAAGCCTTAAAACATTAACGATTCAAATACTTAGTAAACCAGAAGGTTGTAATCTATTTTTTACTTCTTTGGAAAGAGCATTTTTTACAAAAAATGTTTCAAATAAATTTAAAGCAGATTCTTTTAAATTTGCTTGGCGAAAAAGTGACAAATGTAATTTCTTACTTAGGCGACGAGGAATTAAATAATTATGAAAAAGTTAGAGAAATTATTCTCAGAGAATTTGAGCCCACACCACAGTCATGTTTAGAGCAATTCAGAAAAACAATAAGACCACCAAATGAAACTCATGTCCAGTTCGCTTCGCGCTTAACAACAAGTTTTGATTACTACTTAAAATTGAGAAAAGTGTCTGATTTTGAGAAATTAAAACACTTAATTGTATCTGATAAATTATTTCAAACATTAGATAGAGAAACCGCTGCTCATATCAGTATTAGACAGTCAGATACTTGGTTTGAACCCATAAAATTAGCAAAAGAAATTGATTTATTTTATGTATCCCGAGGGAAACCGCTAACGGTAGAAAATAAACTAGTGAATCCGAAAACACACCCCACAAATCAAAGAAATATTTCTAGAGTATTTTTACCCGATTTTAAGAATTCAAAATGCTTTCTTTGTTCGGAAAATCATACTTTACATAAATGCAAAAATTATATGGCTTTGCCTGTTTCTGATAGAGTAGAGATAGTTAAGAAAAATAATTTTTGCTTTAACGGCCTTGGTAAACACCAAGTAAGTAACTGCAAATCGCGGTTTTCTTGTTATTTATGCCAAAGAGAGGGAGTCAAGAGGCGGCATCACTTTCCGAGAACTGAGGAGTTACCGCCTGCACAAAGTGAAAGCGTTAACCGACCCTTATCGGTCCCCCGTGAAAAGTCATCACTTTTCCCACTTACCCCGATCTTCCTTATTAACCAAAACCACCCAGTTCTTTCTACGCGAATCGTAAATCTGTCAAAAACTGTTTTGCTTAGTACGGTGAATTGCTTGCTAAGAGATCATGGAGGAAATTTTTATAGAGCGCGCGCTATTTTAGATCAAGGCTCAATGAATAATTATATGACGACTGATTGTGCAAATAGTTTAGTCTTAAAGCGAAATAAAACAAATTTGACAGTCTGGGGTATAGGTTATACATGCACAACAATTAAATCGGTTGCTAAGACTACAATTTCTAATTTAGAGGGAAATTTTAAAAAAGAGTTAGAATTTTTAGTTGTTTCTAAAATTATTGATTTCATGCCGTCAAAGATGCTTAAAGTTAATGTACCAGAGTTAAAATATGTAAAATTAGCAGATGAGAAAACTTCAATAAACTAGGTTGCATAGAAATCCTTTTAGGCGCTGAAATATTTTACGAATTATTACGCCCAGATTAGATTTTTCCTGTAAATAATGATTTAGTTCTTCAAAATACTGTTTTTGGTTATGTAGTTAGTGGGAGCTTACCCACTGCAATGGAGGAAAAAGTACATTGCGGATTTGTTAATGATACTGCTGCTTTACATGAAGCAATAGAGAGATTTTGGGAAATAGAAAATGTTGAAGCTAAAGTTTCTAAATGTAAAGAAACAATAATATGTGAAGAACATTTCAAAACAAATCTTAAGAGAGACAGTACAGGGAGATATGTAATTAAAATGCCTTTAAAAGAAGACCCAAAGTGCTTAGGTAAATCTAAAGAAATTGCATTAAAAAAAATTAAATTCGTTATGGAATCGTTTTTTAAGAGAGCCTGAATATTTAAAATTATATAAGGAATTTTTGAGCAAATATGAGAAATTGGATCACATGACAGAAATTCTAGATTGTGAGGAAGAAGTAGGAAAGTATTATATACCCCATTTAGGTATTTATCGCCTTGATAAAAGTACTACAAAATTTCGCGTAGTATTTAATGCGTCATCTCAAACAACTTTAGGAAATTTACTTAATTCCTTACAATTTAATGGTGGTACTTTATAAGAGGATCTTTTTTCAATAATGGTGAGGTTTCGTAAACATATTTATGCTTTTGTAGCAAATATTAAACAAATGTATAGAATGGTTTTAATTGATCCTAATCAAACTAAACTTTTGAGAATTCTTTGGAGAGAGGGAGTGAATGAACCAGTTAAAATTTATGAGCTCAAAACAGTTACGTATGACACAGCTAGTGCACCATACCTTGCAACTAGAGTGCTTTTTCAGTTATTAAAAGACGAAAGAGAAAAGTACTCTCTAGCATCACCCGTTTTAGAAAGAGACTTTTACACGGACGATGCGCTTAGTGGTGCTGCCACTATAACTGAAACCAAACAGCTTCAAACTGAACTGGAGTATATCCTTAGGAGTGGAGGAATGACGCTACACAAGTGGTGTAGCAATAACTATGAATTAAAGACAAGCTCTGATAATGACTACCATTTCCAAGAGACAAAGGCCTTAGGAGTTCTGTGGAGACACAGCACAGATCATTTCACTTTTCAAATACATCTTGAGAGTGCAATTTTTCCAACGAAAAGATCAGTGCTTTCTACAATTGCAAGAACTTTTGATCCCCTTGGCCTCTTGGGTCCAGTAATAACTAAAGCATAGATTTTCTTGCAAAAACTTTGGTGTTTAAATCTAGAGTGGAGTGATCCCCTTCCAGCAATGGAAGCACAACAATGTCAGAACTTTATTGAAACTTTACCAACGATCAACAATGTTAAAATTAAACGATGCATATTGATAGACAAATCAATGCACATTGAGCTTCATGCATTTGCGGATGCATCTGAATCTGCGTATGGATGTGTCATCTACTACAAATCAACATCTGAGACTGGAGATTCTGATGTGACTTTGGTTTGTTGCAAGTCACGAGTGGCACCTCTTAAAAGAGTTACAATCTCGAGGTTGGAGCTGTGTGCAGCAGCTCTTTTAGCGAAGCTGATACAAAAGTTAAATATGCCCTACAGCTTAAAGACTCCAGTAAGAATATCCATTTGTGAAGTGATTCCATGATAACTCTTTCGTGGATCCGGAAGGAGCCTTACCTGCTGAAGACGTTTGTTGTCAACCGAGTTGTTCTAATACAGGACTTGACTGAGATTCATCAGTGACGCCACGTGTCTTCGAGGGACAATCTTGCTGATTTTATCTCGAGATGAATGGAACCTGATAAACTGATTGAAAGTTAACTAAGGTTTAATGGCTTACGGTAAACTATGGTTTCCTGAAGACTATTCCAACCAAGAAATTCCTTCATCAGTCATACAAGGTGAATTTACCTCTGAACTGAGAAATATGCCTTAAAATGACTGATCTGTGTTGACTTTAACTTCAAATTCCTTTATTTATGACTTACTCAATATTAGTAATAATTATACTAAAATATTGTATGTTGTAAGTTATTATTTTTAGATTCCTGTACAACTTAAGAGCTCATCTAAAAAGAGGATAGCAGAATTGTCAATAGAAGAAATAAAGGTAGCAGAAAAATTCTTAGTAAAAGAGGTTCAGAGACTAGAATTCCCCTCCAAAAAGAAATTTTTGGGTCAACAAAAACCAGTACTTGATAAAAGTAAGATAAAATGTTTATGCTCCTTTTTAGATCAAAATGGATTATTAAGAGTAAATGGTAGTATAAAAAATGCAAGTATAAATTTCAATAGTAAATTTCCCATTATTCTTCCAAAGGGCCATAAGCTCACAAAAATCATTATAGAAATGTATCATTGGCGATATTTTCATTTAGGTCCAACTGCTTTGCTGAATTATGTCAGGCAAAAATTTTGGCCTATACAAGGTAAAACAACGTATCGAAAAATTGTGCATGATTGTATTACATGTTTTAAAGTTAAACTTATAGGGTTAAGCAATTAATGGGTGTTTTGCCTGAAGAGAGAGTTACTCCTGATTTCCTATTTAATTGCTCAGGAGTTGATTTCTGTGGACCATTTAATATAAAATATAAATTTTCATTTAATATAAAATATATCAAAGAAAAGGTGGTCTTGCGCAAAGTATATGTATGTATCTTTATATGTTTGGTTACTAAGGACATTCATCTTGAAATGGTAACAGATTTGACATCAGAAGCATTCATTGGATGTTTAAAGAGATTTGTAGCTCATAGAGGTTTAGGTTCAAAACTATATTCCGATAATGCAACAAATTTTACTGGTTCAAATAAAGAATTGCCCAGACTGTACCATTTGATTTTAAAACTAGATGAGAAACTTGCAAATTATCTTTCAACAGGGAATTGATTGGCATTTTCTTCCACGAGCCCCCAACTTTGGTTGTTTGTGAGAGAGTGGTGTGAAAATATTTAAATTTCATTTTACTAGAGTGTGTTTCAATGCTAAACTTAATTATATGATGAGTTTTTAACTGCCATTACTCAGATAGAAGGTATTCTTAACTCCAGACCGCTTGTACCTCTGTCCTCAGATACTGATGTGTATGATGTATTAACACCTGCTCACTTCTTAATTGGTAGACCTTTAAATACTGTTGTTGAACCTAATTTAATTGACAATAATGAAAATAAATTGAGTAACTGGAAAAAAATTAACAAAAATTATTCAAATGTTTTGGAAAAAATGGCAGGTGCAATATTTTAATAATTTGCAACAGAGGTCCAAATGGAAAATTGAGAAAGAAAATGTTAAAATCAATGAGATAGTGCTCATCAAGAATGAAAATTTACCTCCTCAAAAATGGTCATTAGGTAGAATAGTGCAACTCTATCTGGGCGATGACAAACAGGTCAGAGTTGTTAAAGTAAAATCTTCTTCAAGATTTTTCAAAAGACCCATTTCAAAAATTTGTATTTTACTTAGTATTAGTATATTACTTTAGTATTAGTATATAATTTATTATTTTTTATGTATTATTTATAATAATTTGTGTTTAAATTAATTTTTGTGTTTTTGTTTATATAATGTTTATATTAATTACTGTGCGTAAGTTTTTTTAATTATTTTTGTGTTCATTGGTTGAATGTAACATTGCAACGTGGGGCGGAATGTTCCGTACCCATGAAGCGCTGTGACAGCAACGCCATCTTTGTATGTGAGAAAAACAAAACAAAAAATACTGTGAGAGAGGAGGGAGTCGAGTTACTGCTTTTGAGAAGAGCAATTGTAAAATGAGTGAGGTGAATCAGCTACGAAAAATAAAGAGTTCTTTTATGTTGAGTTTTACAGTCCATTATTTTATAAATTCGAGCTATTGTACACGCCCAATCAGTGATATTGAGATTGAAAGTTTATTTTATTATAAGATTTCCGATTTTCACAGTTTCTTATGAGAAACATTTTAATAAAAAAAATAACAGTAATGTAAAACTTAAGTATCATTGCGTCTATTCTTGATACACAGATATTTTTATAAATAATTAAATATTTATTTTAATTTTTTATCAAAATAAAATTTAATAAATACTTATATTAATAAACAATAAATAATTTTAATAATCAAATAAGTGTAAATATGGATGCATATATTTGATACGTATCGATTATTACGATTGAGAAGAAATTATGGATAGCTTATTTTTAATATAGAAACTGCTAAATATATTTTAAAAGATATAAAGGAAAAAGGAACAGGAAAAGTAAATGCAAAGAAAATAACAGTTTGAATTTTAAATTATATTTTTAATTTACAGTTGCTTGCTAGCAAATAATTACTTACTAATCACATTTTCCAAGAAAATTCGTTTAAAAATAAATAATTATATGTATCTTGATTCAACACAATATTTTCGATTTCATCTCTACTTTAAAAATTAATCAATAAAAAGTTAATTCTAGAGAAATTTTTAACTTTAACTGAAGTTCACACAGATTATTTTTTATACATTCCTAAAAATTCTGAAAAAAATTCATATTATTCTTTCATCTAGCACATAGAATATTCAAGTCCTGAAGCTTAAATTGTTCAGATAAAATAATTATGGGTATTTTATATTTATTACAGTGTTCAACTACATTGACTCAAAATACTTCACTCCATTACAATTATCAACTATATTAAAAATAATAAATCTCGTTTATTAAGTAAAATATTTACTTAAATAGAATGGATTAGACACAATATAGCATTTTATAAATGCTGAAATCTTGCAAGAAAATATGGGATCTACAAAATTTATTCTTATCCATTGATTTTCTCATCCAATGCACAATAAAAGAGAAAGTATTTCATCAGGATTCCTTTATCTCTCTTAAGCTGTTTTCCATACTGTATACACCCATTATCTTGCTCGAAAGTGCAATCAACTGGATTCACTACGTTGCTTAGCAACGTGTTAATTGTTGAAGTTGCAAAGCACTTTTGCACTTTTTATTTCCTACGACATAAACCTTTGCTAATAAGACAGAAAAGTGATTTTAAATAAATCACACTGTATTCAAGAAATAGAAGTATAAACGTTTTAACACTTTTTCCAAGTAATGTTTCCAGCATTTCTGAAACAAATAAATTCAGAGTTTGCTGTGAATTTGAATAAATACTTAAAAACACAATTAATATACAGTGTAAAATAAATTTTTACTGATTCGTGCTATTCAAAAACTCATGCATGTAAATGCATAATTTAAGAAATTTCAATGTGCAATAATATTATTTTTCCTTATGCATTGAAGTTTTTAAAACAATTAGGGGAAATAATAATCTTTAAAAGAATCATTATGATAAAAAATTAATTTTTGATAAATTAAAATAGAGTCATTGAATTCTTAAATAATGAAAATATATTGAATATGCCTTATATGAGATTTAAGACTTAAGTTTCTTTTTATAATGCATGATTTTACTTACAAAATTACACAACTACAAATAAAATTAAATGAATTTTTTTTACATTTTTTTAAAATAAAATCATTATATCTTTTCTCAAAACAAAGTTATTGTTAATATACGCTCACACACACAAACCATTAAATAAGTTTATTTCTCAAACTTTAAGATAAAAAATAAAAGAAACTAAATTTTTCAATAATGTAACACAGAATAAGTACTTTCCAATATTATTAGAAAAATTCCTATTAGCAGATATTCTTCATTTTATAAAACATTACACCAAATTATAATTTAACACAGATATTTCTAATTTTAAATTGCTCTCAGAGTATCATAATGAAAAGACACATTTTCATGTAAATTGATTAATCATTTTTAAAGAGAAAAGATTGCCAAAACTCAAAATTTATTATCTTTATTGCTTTTATCTGGAATTTGGAAAAATAAAAGTAATTTTTCATAACAATTAAACAGCCTCATTACAGGAGTCAAATATTTTAACTTGTATACATAAATAAATAAATTTATAAATATATATAATATATATATATATATATATATATATATATATATATATATATATATATATATATATATATATATATATATATATATATATATATATATATATATATATATATATATATATATATATATATATATATATAAATGTGCATATTACATAGACACCATATAAATATGTTAATATGGTAACTCAAATTTAGAATCTTATAACATACATTTATTGACTCATAAATAAATTAATAAGATACAGCGCAGTTCAAAAAATACTCTATTTTTTATGTTCTCAAAATTTATATACACAATCAACCATTTATGGAAAATGTTAATTATTTTTATTTATAGCTTTATTAATGGCTCTAAAAGTTTCCTGAAGTTCACTTAAATTAGAATTCTTCAAGTTAGATCAAAAAATATGTTGAATTCTTTGCGTAACTTGTATGTTTGAACATTTTTTTCCGTTATATGTAAAGAATGTCTTTCCTACGAAAATATTCAGTTATTCATAACTTAAAAACAGTAATAATTATTAAAATTTTATCAGTAAACAATAGAATAAGGATGATTGGCAGTTTATTTTAGTCAAAATAAAAAAATTTGGTTTTAAATAAATGTCCCTTTTATTTGTGTTAATTTTATCGAAAAAATTGATACATAAGAATGTGTATATAGAGTAATCTTGAAGTGAAACCTGCTTTATGCATTTACATTTATTTTTTTAATGTGTAATAAAAATTTAAATTGCATTTACTTTCCAAGATAAACCAAATGATCATAAAAAAACATTGTTATTTTTTAAACTATTGTTCATAATAATTGTAATTATGCTCATTATAAATTAGCATTATTATAACTTTACACAATATATTTTATCGCGATTATGTTCTTTACCAACATTATGGTGTTATCTAGTGTTATATTTAAATTGTTAATATCAAGAATATTTTTATTTAAATTAGGAATAAAATATTGCAATAAGATATTATTAAAGTATCTCACATTGCAGTACATTTTTCATTTATTTATGAAGTGATGTGGATAATATCTAAATAGGAATAAAAATAATATAAGCAAATATTTTTCAGTAAATTTACCGCTGTTTTTTAACATTTAATTATTTAAAAAATTAGTTTTATTAAATTGGCTTAGGAAAATAAAAAGGATTAGGGTTTTAAAAGTTTTCTTTTACTTATCAACATAATTGAAAAATATGGATTAGAGAGTAAAAAGATATAACTGTGCTTATTTAATTAATGTCAGTTTAGAAACTAAAAGTTTCATTAAATTATGTAGTTTTTTTATTCTCCTTCTAAAGGGATAATAAACTTACATTTTTTTCTTTATTTACTGAATGTTTAGCTTTATTAAAGTTTATTAACTCCAATTTTTTTCAATCTTTACTCATTTCTATACGTTTGCTTAAACAATACTCGAACTATAAAGTATGTTTCAAAACTAACTCTTTAATTTTAAATAAAATAATATGCAATTCTTTAAAGTTACTGGAATTTTTAATTCAAAATATCTGATTTTAACTCATGTTTTAGATAGTTATAATTTGGGTTCATTGGTTTATTTGTTGCTCTATTATCACTTTTTCAGACAAGGAATTCTCTTATAATTCAGGTTAAATGTAATTTATTTTTAAGTTATTAAAACATATAATTATAGCAAATAAGAAAAAATTCCATAAAAATCTTACTTTTAAGTAGAAATTAATTTTTTAATAATATAAATCAGTTATTTTAGGTTAGTTGTTACTTACACTTTGTAAATTATGCATATTCTGTACTGGAGTAAATAAATTTTATTCGAAATTAACTATAAGTAGCATTAAATTTAAGTCAGATTAGTTAAACTTTGAAGCAGAATTTTATTCATGTTTTCCCAAAATAGTTTCTATAATTAGGCATCAATATTAATTTTAATACTTGAAATTTTGCAATTATTTTTTTAATATTGAACCTAAGTCAGAAAATTGATCATAATCATTAAATACATAAAAGAATTCAGTTAATTTTTAATTCGTATTTTAAAAATTATTTTTAAATACGAATCTCAAAAATATTTGAAAGATAAATAAAAATAGATTGTTTTATATGAATCCCTAAATTTAGTCATTACTGAATAAATCGTTAAAATAATTAATTTCTTTAACTCTTGATACATTACATCTCAATCTATAAATAATTTCTTAGAATATTTCTTTGTAAGGCCACATATATAATTATTATTTATTTTCATATTATCATTCTGTGGAAAATATTTAATCAACGAAATTAATTTCACCTTTTTTCACCATGTTGTGTTGATTTCCAGTTAATAAAAAAGTTGCTTTTAGCTAAAAATAACTTTTTATTTTTATTAATTATTGATAAAAAATATGTGTATAAAAGATAAAATGAAATCAGTAGTGATTAATTTGCCCTAAAGAGGTTTTATAAAAAAAATCAATTTCACTCTAAATAATTGAAGTGTTAAATGCTCTCTTACGAATAATTAAAATATTTTGTTTTAAATGTGTTAGGATATATAAAAAAAGATAAAATTATAGTGAAAAATAATTATAAAAATCAAAAACTTCAAACATTCTTAAACGCAACTCCTTTTTTTAATAGGAGGCATTTTTCTTAACATTTCAGAATATAAATGATTCTTAAGATAAAGATTAAGCAAGAAGTTTATAAAAAAAATTATTTGATTGAAGACATAGAAGGATGAATTTGTATTATTTTCCTGTATATTATAATTAGCTTCTGATATATTAATGGAAATTTAATTAAATTAACACATGAATATTTTTAACAATCAATTTTCTATGTTATGCGTTTACAAAATTTTTTACCTCTTGAAAATTTGTATTTTAATTAATTGAATAAACTAAACCTAAATTTTAATTATAATAATGTTTCAAAAAAATTCTTTTCACTTTTGTCCTTTGATGCATGTTAATTTATTCATTAATGTAATTAAATCTATAAACAAATATTTTTTCATTTTAAGATTTTGAAAATAAAATATTACTTAAAATAATTGCATATTACAGCAAAACTTTCTTCCTAATTAAATAATAATATTAAAAAATATTTCATAATAATGAAAGTTTTTGCAATGGAAAATAATATTCTGTAATAATATTTTTATACATCCAAGTTATTAGGAGAATTAGTGCAATGCCCATATTTTTGCAAATTCATCTGAAATATACAACGACTCAGAAAATTAATCGAATAATTTAGAAATTTCAACTATTACGAAACACGAGATACCAATAGAAAATTAATTATTATTAATTATTAAAAAGTAAATTTTTTTATGTTTTAGTAAGAAATGATATTAATATCTTCGTAATTTAGCATACAAAAAATGCTTAAAGAAGAAACTCGAAGAGAAAACGAGACAAAAAAAAGTTTCTCTTAAGCAATACTATGTGAAAAAGTAGCATTGTTTAAAAACAATTTAAGTCTGTGTAAAAAGAGATAAATTGATAGAAAATTTGTAAAGTATTCAAGTGTAAATGCTATAAACATTTCTCCAAAATATGTTTTAAAATTCACTAAAAAATTTCTCTTTTTCATTTTATCTAAAATTGCTAAATATTTCTATAAAATATTTGCGTTTTGTCGATACTTTACTATGCAGATAGAACCAGTTTATGCATAAAAATAAATTTTTATTCTAAGATTGCTATTAAAACTGTGAAATAAGTCAGGACTTATGCTAATTTTATGTAAAGTTATAAGCATTAACATTTGATGATTCGCGTGATGTATTTTTCTCATTTTATAATTACTTAAAAACTTAAAAAATATTTTAACCTCGATTTCAAATTTTTTGATAGAAATTAATTTGTTTATTATCAATACAATAGACATTCATTTTTCGTCTATCTTGATTTTACTACAGAAAAATGAAAGTACTCTAGTATAAAATAATGTGTGAAAACAAACAGTAGTGAATTTCCCCTCACATACTTGGAAACTAATATAGATCCTGAAACATGCTTATTGTGTTCTAAGTAACAAAAAAGTAATAATTTTATTTATAGTAGCTTTTGTAATTCTGCGAACTTTTGTGGAAAAAAGCTATTTATTAATCTTTATAGCTTGTCATTTTTATAACTATAAATTCCATAACGAATAAAAATCTCGAATATTGCTCACTTTTGAGAAATATTGTGTTCTTCAGTTAGAAAAATATTTAAAATTCCGGCATTTAAAATTAAATTCGTTTTAATTGTAGAGAAAAGTACACTATTATCATTTAAAGTAATTAAGCCATCTAGTCCTACACTTAGTACTATTTGTTTGGTTTTTATAAATAAAAGCTCTGGAATCCTTTTTTAAATATTTGTAAAATTATATTAATACAAGACATTGGGTTTTGAAGATATTTTTCTACGCTACTTTGTAATCCATTAAGTATTTTGTTTCTCAGACTATATACGATAAAATTCAAATGTTATTGCTAACTTTTTACAATTAACACAAATTCAGTATATATTTTAATAACTTGTATCTAAGTACTTTATGAAATTTTTTTAAATAAGAAATGTCAGTTTTTTCATTTCTTTTAAAAAATATCAATTTATTTATTAAAGGATTATATACTCCGACTATATAAATTTTAAAATCTTAAATAAAATTACCAATAAATTTTAACGTTTTCTAAAAAATACAGTAATGTCTTAGCTGGAGTTTATTCATTTAATTTCCATTTATAGTTTAAGTAATTTACAGAAAATATCTATATTGTATAATTTTTCCTTAGAATACTAATGACAAATTAAAATGATATTGTTGAATATTTGGCTTTTGTGAACTTATATACTTTAGTTAAAATACATCACCGTCCATTAAAATCGCTATACCAAATTCGTGGTACCCCAAGCATTTAAAATTTGTTTTACCATATTCATCTTTGATTTAGTTTAAGTTTCAGCTTATGTAACTACACTCTATTCCATTACAGTATGGTGTACACACATTTTTCAATATTCCATAACAGTTAATGCTATAATTTTGAATGAATGGATTTACCAGAAACGTATGAAAAACATACGTGTCCAGCACATACGCCTCCATCACTGAGAATCTGTAAAACAGATATGATATCTACATGCTTTAAAGCAATTATTCAAGCACTTTGTAAGTCTAGAAAAAAATGGAGGGTTTTCAAGAAAATAAATGTCAATATGTACATACGTACGAATTAATATGATGTTTGTCACAGCATAAACTATTGTCAACTATAGCAACTATAGCCTCGGCTAATACTTGACGCTGCATCACAGATCAGAGTACTTCAAATTGTAAATATCAATCGGAAATCTAGACGCAGGAATAATTACGGGTTTTTTTCAAATAAATCTCCTTTCTGTGTATAGCATTATGATGGCAGCATCTATAAATTTGATGCTATTGTGTAGAAATTACATAATTGGCATGCAATGGGTATTATAACAGTAAGGAGTACAAATATATATACTTCTTTATTACTTATTCCCATTATAAAACTTTTAAATCCAGCCGTAACATTTCTATTTTATTTTAGCTCTTGAATCTGCTATATCCTACGTTTCAATCTAGATAAGGAATGGCCATACATTTTCCGTATTATCCTGAATATTCTTGATACGCAATGTGATCAATCGCTGACATGGTAAACATCTTCTTCTTTCTGGTTTATCACTAATACAAATGGGTGGTCATTGATTGTTGAGCAGCGTCAACTGGTGACTAACAATGGTCAAAACTGTATCATGTAACTGAAGTTATATGGAGCATTATACCTGCATGAAATATATATTTGTGTCATGAAATATATATTCAACATTATGCTCAAATTGATAAATTATACTATTAAGAGTGGTACCAATAGTATTTAAGGAAAAGAAAGTCTCAAATTTTCTTAAGATTTTTATGAAAAATTTATTAAACTGTTTTTTGTAACACATATAAATATTTTTAAAATTTTTTTACAAAAATGATATCAATGAAATCAAAAATGAGAATAGGCTTGTTTCTAATGTGTTCTTACTTGTTAATTAAGCTCTTAAATTTATAAAGAACAAAAATGCATAAGATTAATGAAATTTTAGTAAATCTATTTATTTACAAAAATTATATCAATCCTAAAAAGAGCTTCATTACAGGTCAATACAGATTTGGTTTGCTGACCCTCTGGGAATTTTTTGTGCACAAGGATTAATTAAATCAAAACTGGATTTTCTGCAAAAATAAAAAAATATAAGCATTAGAAGTGGAACAAAAGTTTGAGTTTTCTTAGGTCGGAATCCTTTTATTTTCAGTTATTTAATTCTCATGAATTTTTAAATTCCGTTAATCTTTATATTATGGTATATTTTAAAGCATTCATGTTTGAATAAAATGTAAAAAAAAAGATATTTAAGAAACTGGATAACTTCTACAACAATTATTATTAATTTTTCTTAATTAAATATTATTTAAACTTATTTAAGGCAAGATGTAAAAAATTTTTGTATTAACGAAATTAAAATTCATTTACTTAATAAATTAGAAATTTTACATTCAAAGTAATAAAACAACACTAAAATTTAAAAAAAAACTCACAAATTTAATCATTATTTTCTTGTACTATTTCATGCATTTAATTTCCTTCACAAAAAAAGGAAAATTTTTAATTTCTTGATTTTTGTATAATTAATTCTAATTCTGATACCTTTTATCCTTACAAAATATCATGCATATTTTCAAAATGTTAAGAAAATGTAGGCATCAATTCTGGTAAGTTTTGCTATGACATATGAATTCGCGAATTTCTTTCGATATTTTTAAAGAAATGTGTTGATATATTGATTGCTATAAAAATTTGTTTCTTCCACAAAAAAAGTTAAATGAGCAAAATTTCTAAGGTTTTGAATAAATTTTCTCAAAACTTCTTGTGATATTACGAGAAAATTCGAGTACTACATAAGAACTAACATTACATGACCTGTAATTGAAAATTTAGGAGTCAATTTTTTCATTTTTTTCCACTCACACTAACTTTACATTTACTGAAAATTCTAAGTTATGTTTTATTTTGTAATTAAATGTTTATAAAAAATAAATTTATTTCAATTGAGAATTTAAAAAATCGAGTTAAGTAAAACATACTCATTACGATTTGAATTTTCAAATCCCAAATCTAACTCAAAACTCACATATGTCTTGAAATTTTGAGTCAAATTTATCTATAGAAAACTTTCTGAGTATGTTAACATTTTACTCAAACAATAAAAGATTTCGCATTTGCTCTCAAAATGATATTTTAACCAATATAAAAGCAAAAAGAAGAAAACAAAAAATAAAAGAGCTAAACAAAGGAATTGGTATAAAAAAATAAAGAAACAAAGATCTATTCATTAGAAAAACGATGTACTGTTTTACTTTTCTTTTGTTTTTAATCTTACTCCTTTAGCCTTAATGAAGAGGGTAACTTTATGAAAACTGAAAAATTTTTTAGCTGTGCCAATTTAATTAACTTTGGTAGATAATGAAAATTCAATTAAATGAACACATAGATGTTTCTGTACAGTGTGAAAAATTTTTTTTCTCTTTTGTAATATTCAGTAGAAAGGAAGAGCTAAATGTGTGTATTTCAGGTATTAGAGTAAAATTAATAAAATGGAATAATTCAGATGTAAAAAAGTATTTTATTATGAAATAGCAAAATCACTATAGTGTTTTACTGTTTAAATATTTCCTTTAAAAATATAAATATACACCATTTTAAAAATTTACATAAAATACTTTTATATAATTTAAAATTAAAAATGAAAAATTATATGAACATTCCATTTCTTAACCAAAAGTCAATTAGAATGAAAAACAATAATGAATTTAGATTAATATAAAAATATATAAATATGAAATCAGGAATAAAGGAAAATAAAGATAAAAATTCTCAATTGCCCAATATTAACTATCATTATTCGTGAAATATTTGTAAAAAAATAAAATTATTGTTATAAATCTAAGTTAAATATATTAATTTTGACTTATAATTTCTTGAGTTTCCAAAGTTTTCTTTAAACTGAAAATGAACTATATAATTTTTTCGAAAAAAATATTCGATAAAATATTATTTCATTTTCCTCAAAAGAAAAATAATACATAAAAATTCTATTATTATTTTACATCTGGTCTCCTAAAGAGCAACACCAGTAAGGAATTCAAAGTATATATATATATATATATATATATATATATATATATATATATATATATATATATATATATATATATATATATATATATATATATATATATATATATATATATATATATATATATATACAGAAAAACTGGAAATGATTAAATGCTCAAAAGACTTCAATGTAAGGATCCTATAAGTCCCTATTCAGTATTCTGGCTGCAGTGATAGCATTTACACGCAGTAGTATTCAGTCGAGTAAATATTGGAGAACATGTACTGGAACTTGTACCTACTCATACATTTTCAATACCATGTTATTGTTCATGGATGGTTGTGATTGGAATGTAATGATGAGAGAGTCACTCGAAAACTACTGATCCGACATTTTCTTGTGGATGATAAGTCTTTTAGAACGTCATTACCAAAATGGCTACTTAACATTTCATGCATCAAGAACATTCCATTGAATACGGAGAACATGCGATCATTCATAATCATGCCTAAAACTTATTCCCCCATTTCCCATTTCGTAAGGATAGAATAAAGCTTAGATTCACTGGCCTTAATACTACAAAAATAAAAAATATATAAAAGTATTATCATAGTGAACAAAAGTGGTGAATGAACAGAACAGAACAAGATAGATGGTTGTGATTGAAATATAATGATGAGAGAGTCACTCGACAACTACTGATCCGACATTTTCTTGTGGATGATAAGTCTTTTAGAACGTCATTACCCCAAAATGGCAACTTAACATTTCATGCATCAAGAACATTCCATTCAATACGGAGAACATGCGATCATTCATAAGTATGCCTAAAACTTATTCCCCCATTTCCCATTTCGTAAGTATAGAATAAAGGTTAGATTCACTGGCCTTAATACTACGAAAATATAAAAATATAAAAGTATTATCATAGTGAACATTAGTAGTGAATGAACAGAACAAGGTGGCCGTAATGATTTCAAAAGGAACTTTACTTACAGTCCATGTCATTGGCATGGATAATAACATCGAATGCAAGCTGACAACTTGAGCTTTCATGATGAAGATAAACACGAATGCAACCCTCATGGTGCTGTAAATAGATTCGGGATTCTTTTGAAAATATTACGTCATGCCATTTTTGGGTTTCAAGTTCATCTTTATTCAAGCCATTTAAAACTTTCTTTTTTGTCAGTGCTGCAGTGTCAAGGGTCACCTAAACTATGGTCTCCAAACTGACTGTCCTTGAGGCTGCAAACATGATAGAAATGATTATGCAGACAATTATTGTTTTGCAAAAGTTCCCATTTCATCAACTAGGAATCTTGACATAGCTGTATGTTGTATCCATGAAGATCATAATAATATACTAATAAGTATTTTCTTCTTCTTTCATGAAATAAACATCAATTTTTAACCAGGCAATTTTCAAAAGCAATTTATGCATAAGATTCTTATTTTACTGAGTCTTCATTTAAGCGCATTATTGGTGCCGCTATAGTCACTTATTTTACAGAATGCACTGAAAAGTTAATCATTTGCATATCACAATATGTTCTTTCTATCGTGTTACGTGTGTAGATGTCATCTTCTTATTATAGCAATTTTCGTGGCTAGTATAGTAAATAGTTTTAAAAAACTTATCGCGAGTACTAATTGTTTTGACATAACTTTTATTTCGAATTCAGTACCCACAAGCCTAAGAAATAACTATATATATTACTAGAAATAGTTCATAATTCATATATCAATAATAATCTATTTTTGCTTTTAATTTTTGAACATATTATCGCTTATTAAATCCGATATCAAATAGATAATTTTCTCATCAAACTTTAGTTCTCCTTAAAGTTAATTATTCATTTTCATAGCTTATACTTTTATAAATTTTTTCTTCATTGAAAACGTCATTTCATATAATAATAACTTCATAATTATTTCAAATATATAACTTTTTTATTTCGTTTCAGACGATTTACTTATTTACAGATCTTTGTTTCTAATATCCTTAGTATTAGCAATATTATTGTTGTTAATATAAAAAGGATTTATTTTTATTAGCAATATAGTAATCCTGTAACTGCACTCGCAATATTTATGCTTTAATGTTTTCAACAAATTTCCGTTTATTGTTTTCATTTTATATCTATGGACTGAGAAAATAGGTTTGTTTTTGGTCCTAAACTAACACAAGAATTTCTTTTTAATATTTTCTTTAATATTTTTTCTCAGTTTTTATATTTTTTCATTCCTACAAATTACTTTAAAGGAAACTTCAGTGGCCTTTTTATTTTTTCACAATACTGAAACCATAGATACAGACAGTCCTTATTTCTGACTTTTTTACCTTTTGTAATAAATTAACAATCCTTATATCTGCAGAAATAATTAATCTTTTCCTTTCATATCTGTCATTGAGCTTAAACTTGTTCTTCTGCTATATATTATTTCATGGATCATAACCATACCGTGAAAAGCAAAGCCAATAGGAGGAATTAGCTCATTCAATATTGTAGTATTTTATTCCTTCCCGAATGATATATTGTTGTGAATTGCTCGTAAGCAATTTCGATCTCATTTTCCACGGCAATTCTCTCTTTAATAACATAAATTGTGATTTTCAATGTATTTTATCTCAGGATAAAACTATTTTGATTGTATCGAAAATCAGTCAGAAAGAAAGTAAAATATGTATCCAAAATGCTAAAAAAATTGTTTCAAATACTTTAGATGAAGTAGGATATTAAAGAATAATTTAATAAAAATATTTCTTTGGATTTTTTGATTGAATAAATTTGTTTGAATTCGATATTAATTACAATTATTGCTTACTAAGTTTTTATAAAAACACAAAAACTATCATAAAATCCATAATATTAAGCCAAAATGAATTCATAATACTAAGTTTATAATTTATTTTATGTTTATTTAGTCGTAAGCGCTTGAAAGAAATGGAGTAGGTCATTGGTATCCTAATGATTATAACCCAATTCTTCCGTCCAGATGAACTAGGTTCGATTCCCAATGCCGCCAAAGACCTACCTTTGTAAATGCGATATCCGTGCTCGTTAAATCTGTGAAATCGAAAGTCCTGATGTCGATCGTTGAGCAATTACCATGGGTGTAATGATCTGGAAAATTTTTTCTCCCTCTCCAGATCAAAGTCAAAATTGAGGTAGTGGATCCTCTGGTGCTGCCATCTATCGGAGGAGTCTGAGAGCAAAGACACCTACACGGTGCTCTGGTTAAACGAAAGACGCACACTTCTGACTTAATTTCGCATAGTTGCTTGCGAGTTGGCTTGTCCAAGTGTCATAAATAACAAAAGAAATGGAGGGGACATCTTGAAACTATAAATATTATCGTTGCTTTTTCATGTTTTATTTTTATATGTAAAACAAGAAAAAACACCCCGATTCCCAGAAGCTCATTGTATTCAACAGCTAGAAATCTTATTGGTTATCTATGACTTCAAAAATAACCTTAGATTGAAAATATGAAGATTTTTAGCAAATACTTGCTTTTTTATGGGTAAATGAATACCTATAGATATATCACAGATTTAGCGTTATAAAATACGCAAGAAACATTTGGAAAACTAAATTTTAAAGATTTTTTATATAAGGGTTTGGAAACGGGCTCATAGGAAAATTGAACTAAAATTGAGAAAAAGAAAATTTATAGCTTTTAACTAGATTTATATATTTATTTTAATTGATTAACTATTTCTGAACAAATTATTATTTTTAAAATCATGTATAATAAATTCGTCTGCATTTAAAAATGCCCTAAATTTTTTTTTCATGTTCATTAATCATTAACGAACCATCAGCTAATTCCTTTGCTTCCATTTGATTTATTTAGCGTTACCTTCATGGAAATGAACCTATAAGAAAAAAGTTATCAGTTATATTTTAACGCTAAACATCAAACTTCTTATCTGGAAAAGTACTTAGCATTGCAGAGTTTATTACATTTAAAAGCATCTATCTTAAGTGAAATGATAAGCAGTAACTATAGATAGACAATTGTTATTGAAAACCCAACCTATTTTCATGTAAGATTGGGTATTACTTTCCAAGAATAGAAAAAAGCTGTAAAATACTCATTTTGAGCCTATAAAATGCAAAATCTTCAAATTTGAATTTTTATTTAAAAATGTCCATAAAAAGATAAATTTGAAAATTGATGATACGTTTTCATATGATTTATTTCTTTTACAAAGAAAGTTCACAAATTCTCTGTGAGGAACGGCACTGTATTATTGCTTATAGAAATAAGATATAGAAGTAAAAACAGAAGGTTTTGTATATATTACTAAATCTTGCCTTAAAGTGTGTTACATAATTTTACAAACATTAGTAGTTCGTAGCAAATGAGAGCTCGGACAAAAGGGTTCATTTTATTACAGAAAACTCAAAAGACATATAAAGTGCATTTCAACTTTTCAAAAATTTACATTTCTCTTCCCAAAAGCTGTTTACAATCCATTACGACTTTTCGCAGCCCACAGTGTCTTCTGTAAATAACTGAAAATATCTTAAATTCATGTCTTCCTGCTTTATTATTTTAAACAAAACAGCTCGTTACACTCTTTCTCAAATTAAATGACTTATTAAACTTTTATCGGAAAATAAAATGACCTCTTATAATAGCTGTTACCGAATTTCATATTATTTGGGCCAGTACTTTTCATTTTATAGGTATATATAAGTGAAATTTTAATTATAAGGACTCTGTACAATGAATTTCCCTTTTAAAGAATTTAAACTTAGATGTCCAGTAGTTTACAAAAAAAATTGAAATTACATATATAGCTATAAAAAATACATTTTGAATATGAAAATTATATTAACTATACATATACCTACTTTGAAATTCTATTGTTACATTATTCACACTAATATCAGTATTCAAATGAAGATATTTATTGCGAAATTTTCTTTTAAACTATTACTATTGCCTAGTGTGATTGTTTGAACATACATGATACAGAATTATGTTTATGAGGTGATGATGCACTATACTTTGATGGTTGGTTGATGACGTCTCCATGGAGAGAATTAACAAAATGCAGTCTAATTTTGGCTGGCTATTTTTTTTTATTTTTTTATTTTATTTTTTTTTTTTTTGAAGTTTTCGGAGTTTCTTTTCATTATCGAGCAGGGGGAATTCCCCGAGCTAAACCAGAGATCTTAAAATAACAGGGCAGTCAAAAATGTTTTGGTGTTAGTGGAATATTATCGCAATTAATGCAGAGACGGTAGGTTCTGTTGCCAATTTCTCTGGATCATCATATCTAGATAGTGACCGGTTCTAAGGTGAGTAATAATTTTAGTAAGGTCACTATTTGCGTTTATTTCACAAATCTGTGAGTCTTTTTTATTGGTGTTTTCTCTTAAACAGTATCTTGCAATCGCAATCACATCGTCAAGAGGGACTTTGAAGGTATTTCTGTTACTGAGTTTTGTCCCTTCCTTGGCAAGTTGATCTGCCTCCTCATTTCCAGAGATGACATCGTTCACGGGCATCCACTGCAGAATACATATCTTGTTTAATTTTTCAAATTCTCTCAATTAATGTTGAATATTACGGGTGAGCCTTAATTGATCGTTGTTTAGTGGTGCTAAGGCAAGTATTGAAGATGTTCTCTCAAGGAAAAATGGTTGCCATTGCCTCCGAGGAGGTTGGACTTCTGTCTGTTAGTCCACGGAAGGTATTTTATTTCCCTTCTACCACCGAAAGGGTAATCCAATCGAGGCCTTCCCCTATCCACCACCTGGGGACGCGCCCTCTAGGTTTTACAGGCTACCCTAGATGGACTATATTTTGATACTTAGAATGATAGTACATAGTAGGATATGATTATAGCAATAAAATGAACTATGAAAAATACTATTCTGGTTTTGAAAGAAATGTTTCTGTAGAGAGTTTGTGAAAACTTATTTTAATTCCTTAAAATTCTTTTCATTTATTCTTCACTCCCTTTTTAATTTCAAAGAATTTTTAAACATACCATATCATTATTGAAATTCATCAAACTCTAGAATATACCGAGAAATATATAATAGTGTGAGAATATATTTATATGAATATAGATATAATGTATATTCCCGAAATTTAACTTTTCCTGTAAATCGTTATAAGTATGCTTCCTTTCTCTAAAAAGTATTTTCCTTTTAATATTTAATAAAAAAATTAAATTACATGCTCAAACATACCAAAAATGCTTATAAATATTAATAATTACAAAAAAGGACTAAGGTAATTTTGTGTCAAAACTGAAAAGCTTGAAATAGGAATCCCAGGAAAAACATTTGGTTTTTTTGTCTCCACTAAAGCAAAAGGAGAAATTACAGACAACGTAATTTCCAATCAATCATAGTGAAAAATGATTTATACACCATTTTAATTTGTTTTATAAAAAATACTTAAAGAGAGAGATAAAGTGAAAAACAAGTATCAAAGCAAAAAGAATAGCTCATTCTATTTGTCTCTGTCAAATAAATTCATTTAAAAACAGTGATTTGAGAATTCAAATTAATTTTTTTGAGAAAAGTACTTGGGTCTAAATAAGAAAAGCATTTTATGCGGGATTCATTGAGAAAAATTAATTAAATTTATGTTTGAAAAGTCCTCAATTCTATAATTTGAGTTTTTTATTAGTTTGCGTAAGATTTATACCATGTTAAAACATATAACTTTTGTATGCACAAGCAAATTTATATTCTTAAATATTCTAAAAATAAAAATTTCATAATTTTAAGTTTAAAAAAGTGTTTTTGTATTTTATTATTTATGAAAGGAATTTGTAATTTCATAGCATGATTAATAATTAAATACAAAACTTTTGACAGGGAATTTAAAAATGAAAAATATATATCATTCAAAATTAAGCATTAATAAGAAACTAAAATAATGAACTCTAACAAGCAATAGTGAGAATATGAGAATATATATATATATATATATATATATATATATATATATATATATATATATATATATATATATATATATATATATATATATATATATATATATATATATATATATATATATGTATATATATATATATATATATATATATATATATATATATATAACAAGTTTAATCTTAAGTACTTTTTACCCATATTTAAATATTTATTTTACAAATACTCAGCTCTTCCGATTTTCTTCAGCAATTTTTCTAACTTATTTATCTTTAAAATTTATTGCACATCACAATAATATTCATTGCTTTCAAATAAGTCTATGTCACCGTCGACTTATCATCACGAAATTGTTTGCAAACTATTAGCTTATAAAATCTTATATTAAATTAAACATACCATAAAAAATAAATGCGTATATTTATCTATTAAAATGAAAATGAATGTATGTTTTTTTTAGTCAGAAGTCGCTATCCTCTAATCTCATTAATTTTGTTTGGCATGATAGGGGAATACGAAACTCATAGATAATTTGTAATATAAAAAGATTTCGTCAGGGGATATTTTATATGTATCATCTTTAAATATATATGTCAGAAAATATCTTGTAAGAAAAGGAAAGTTTTTCCATCTTTTATTATAAAGGTAATGAAATATAAGTTGAAATCTTATTAGAAAAGATCAAAACTTTATTAGAAAACAAAAGCATTTTAGTAATTTAGGATACACACATGAAGTAAAATCTATTAAATATTTATTGAGATACAGGTATTCTTCTTATAATAAATTACAACAAAAAAATTATTAATAGAGATTAATAATTCAATGAGTATTCCTTTGAGATCATTTTTACTTACATTACTATTCACAGGACAAATTGTGTAAATCGTATAGTTTTTATCATTAATATTAAGTATATCTGGAGTTGGAATCCCAAAGTAAAGTAATTTTCATTTATATAGTATAATATTTATCAAAGTGTTTTATTTATATTACGCCTAATTATTGACTCATAAGGCTATAACTGATTTGATTTGATTTGATTTTGTGAGGTTTACTGATGCAAGGTCCAATATTGGACATTTCTGCACCGTACAATATTTAAAACTGTAGGTAAAAGTTCTGTGTTAAAATACTAGTCCGATGTATGCAATGGAATGTATTAAAAGTTCAAGAAAAGCATATGTAAAAGGTTATTTTGGCTAAAAATCTTAAATAGAATTCAAGAAACCTATTGCACGTAAAAATGCAAACAAATTTCTATGTGGTTTAAACCCAAGCAAGTCTGATAAAATTAAATTTGTAGTATTAAAAAACACTATGCGTAAATCATTGAAATTAGGACAGACAATTAAAATGTGATGTACTGTATATGGTACATTACACATGCCACAAACTGGAGCACTACGAGACAAGAATAAGTGCTTGTGTGTAAATCTAGTATGTCCAATACGAAGCCGTGTGAGTTTTACATCTACTCTTCGCATGGGAGCAACTGGGAATGGAAGAATGTGGGAGGATATACTATATAATTTATTGTTCTTCTGCAAATCCCATGTTTTTTGCCAGTGGGATGAAATGAAATCTTTGATAATTTGTTTAATGTCAAAAAAAGTTAATGCTTTATGCAAAATGTCAGAGGCATTTTTAGCAGCATTATCTGCAAGTTCATTCCCAGCTATGCCAACATGACTTGGAACCCAACAAAACAAGATGTCAAATCCTTTATTCTTCAGTATATTTAAAATATCCAATATTTCCACTATAATTGGATGACATTTATCTTTAAAATTGTCTAATTGCATGAGCACACTCATGCTATCTGTATATATACAGTACTTTCGATAAGAGCTGGATTGTATTATTTCTAGAGCACGTTTAATAGCAACAGCTTCAGCTGTATACACAGAATATGATGCATGCAGTTTATAGCTGTAAACTGTATTTCCAACAACAATACCACAACCAACATGACCACTTGATTTTGAGCCATCAGTATATACAGAGATATGGGAGGAATAATGAGAATGAATGTGTGAAAACATTTGTTGCAAAATAAGGGAAGATGTAACTGATTTATTGTATCCAGTAAAGGGTTGGATTATATTGACAACAGGAATATTCCA
This sequence comes from Latrodectus hesperus, assembly GCA_037975125.1. Classification (NCBI taxonomy): domain Eukaryota; kingdom Metazoa; phylum Arthropoda; class Arachnida; order Araneae; family Theridiidae; genus Latrodectus; species Latrodectus hesperus. The sequence continues at coordinate 82,155,197 of CM075856.1, forward strand.
AGGAGGAAATCTTAGAGCATCTGTGATTTGAATATGTAAATCAGGGAACTCGGATGAAGACAGGAATGAATTTGTACGCTCATAAAATGGTAATATGTTATGTGGCCGTGCATTATATAGCCTTCTTAAAGAGGGACAAATAATCATCGATTTCAAAGGGTGTTGTGATACTGATAGCATTTTAAAATAATAATGTAGAGAGAGTTTTTTACGCCTCAGATCTAGAGGTAACTGGTTGCAAATTACATAAAGGCTCTGGACAGGAGAAGTCCGGAATGCTCCAGAACAGATTCGTAAAGCTGAGTGATGAACAGGGTCTAGTTTGCGCAAAACTGATGATCTGGCTGATCCATAAACTACGCTACCATAGTCAATTCGGGATAGAATAACTGACTGATACACTCGGAGTAATGCTTGACGATCTGCACCCCAAGAGGTGTTAGAGAGAACTTTCAGAATATTAATTGATTTTTCGCATCTTTTGCGCAAATCTAAGATATGTGGTAGGAAGGTTAACTTTTTATCAAATATAAGCCCAAGAAATGATATCTGGTTAACTACGGGAATAGTTGTACCTGATATCTTAATTTCTGGATCAGGATGAAGCCTAGTTTTTCTGCAAAAATGGATACAATTGCTTTTACAAGGGGACAAAGTATGCCCATTTTCATTACACCAAGCAACTAGATTATTGACAGCAGTTTGTAATTGCCGTTCAATCAGTCGCATGTTGGAACCTTGGCAAGAAATTTGGAGATCGTCAACATATAATGTTCCATGGACAGATGGTTGCAATACATGAAGAATGTTGCTGATGCAAATATTAAAAACAGTAACACTTAAGACACTTCCCTGAGGAACCCCCTCACATTGGATAAATGGATTAGATAAAACAGATCCTATACGGACATTAAAAATGCGAGAACTTAAAAAACTCTGAATAAAAATAGGTAAATTTCCTCTGAAATTAAAATTATACAAAGTTCGAAGAATTCCGTAACGCCATGTCTTATCATAAGCTTTTTCTATGTCAAAAAATATAGACACCAAATGATGTCTCCGTACAAAAGCATTCCTAATTTGTGTTTCTAGGTATGCAATATTGTCCAGAGTAGATCGACCTTTCCGGAATCCACTTTGATAAAGGGATATGTACTGATTGTCTTCAAGTACATAAACAAGACGGGCATTGACCATACGCTCCAAAGTTTTAGCAAGGCAACTTGTGAGAGCAATTGGACGATAGTTTTGAGGATTAGTTGGATCTTTCCCAGGTTTAAGAATTGGAATAATAATTGCTTTGCTCCAAAGACTGGGATAGACATGTTCATTCCATATTCTATTGAATAGAAGAAGAATGTTTATTAAAGATTCATGATTAAGATGACAAATCATCTTATATGAGATACCATCTGGTCCCGGACTAGTATTTTTAGTTTGGGACAGGGCTCTCTGCAGTTCCAGCAAAGAGAAATTGCAATTATATGGATGTATGGCTTTTTCATGAAACTTTATAGGTTTCTTTTCAGCTTGCTCTTTGGTTCTGAGAAATTTAGGATCATAAGAGGCTGGACTAGATACCCTTGCAAAAGTTTCACCTAAAAGATTGGCAATATCATATTGAGAAGAAATTGTGTCAGCTCCTGTGCGTAGTATTGGGATAGAGAAGTCCCGATATAAACCACTGGAAGCTTTAACTTTCTTCCACAACTCTTTGCTGGAAGTTGATGATGTGATGGAGGAAACATATCTTATCCAAGATTCTTTTTGACTATTTCTCCGTACTCGACGAGCAAAAGCTTTAGCTTTTTTGAAAGCCATGAGGTTTTCCGTGGTAGGGCACCTGCGAAAAACAGTCCACAACTTTTTTTGTTTTTTGAATGACATTTGGCACTCATGGTTCCACCATGGTTTATGATATTTGCGGGGAATTGGGGAGCGCTTGGGAATTGTGTTTTTGGCAGCATCTAGAAGTCTATCAGTCACTTTTTGCACAGCATCATTGATATTATCCATTCTAACCATGCGGTCAGTAATCGCAGCTAATTGAGTGTAGAGAGACCAGTCTGCACGATGATAAGAATAAGAGGAGAGAAAGACTTGTGGTCTGCTCATACCAGTTTGATTTATAATTAAAGGAAAATGATCGCTGTTATATAAGTCCTTATCAACATTAAGATTTAATGAAGGTAGAATTTATGGAGAGCAAATAGCTAAATCTATTGAGTGAAAAGTTCTTGATGGCTGATGGAAATAGGTTATTTCCGTGGAATTTAGAAGGCAGATATTGTTATTAGAAATGAACTGTTCAATTGTCTTGCCCCGAGGATTCATATTATCACTACCCCATAAGGTGTTATGACCATTGAAATCACCAAGTAAAATGAAGGGTGTAGGTAGTTGGTCCAGCAAACTGTTTAAATCGCTTTCATGGATGATCGCATGGGGAGGTAAGTAAAGGCTATAAATAGTAATGAGAGATGTTGTGTGTATGCGTACTGCAACAGCCTGCAATGAAGTGTTAAGGGATTGTATAGTGCTAGGAATATTACAAGACACAAGAATGCATACACCTCCAGAAACTGAATCATGACTAACATCTTTCCTAACACAATTATATCCACGCAATTTTAAACTGTACTGAGGTTTCAAGAATGTTTCTTGGATGGCAAAACAAACTGGATTATGCAGGTTTATAATTGTTTTTATATCTTCTATATGAGTGCGGAAACCTAGACAATTCCAAGAAACGAAGGTTCCCATTAAGCAAAGCTGAATGCTCCGGCATTGGAGCAAGCCATCTGGGATTCAGATGAATCTCCACTTAGGAGTGTTTCATCATCTGATGGGTCTGCGTTTTTTATACCTGTCTTAGAGGCAGTTGAGCTTCTTTTACTCTTTAAGTATGATTTATGGAACCCTTCTTTTGCATTCTTTAATTTTAGGGATCTTTGGGATTTAGATTTTGCAGAAGACAGTGGAGAAATTCCTTTCGGAATAGGTGGGACATTTATACTAGGAATATTTGAGGATAAGTTTGGAAATTTTAAGAAATCTGTTTGAGTACTACAAGATTTCATGACTTTTTTAATTGCTTGTGAATAGCTAACACCTTGATTAGAGGTACGAGATGATACTGTATGCCTGGCTTCAGGGTAAGATAAGTTTTGTTTTATTTTCACAGTAATAATCTCTTTTTCTAATATCCAGGTTGGGCATGACCGGGAGTATGATGGATGTTCACCACTGCAGTTTACACATTTTTCTTGTAATTGACATTCACTACTATCATGTCCAACAGATGCACATCGAGCACAAGTCAAATGTCCCCTACAAGTAGTTTTTGCATGGCCGAAACGCTGACACTTAAAGCATCGTAATGGATTTGGAATATAGGGGCGAACATTACAATTTAGGTAACCAGCTTTAATAGATTGAGGTAGTATAGGAGTAGCAAATGTGAGTATAAGGTGCTTAGTTCTTATAATTTTGCCCTCTCTCCTGATTGTAATACGCTGCACATGTTGTACTTTTTGGTCAACGAGATTATTCAAAATTTCCTCCTCTGAAACATTAAATAGATCATCTGCTGAAATTACTCCCCGTGTAGAATTTAACCTACTATGCGGAGATACTATAACATCTATATTACCAAGGCATTTTAATTTTAGGGTGGCTTTGGCCTGTTCAATTGATAAGACTTCAACTAAGAGATCACCAGATTTCATCTTGCGAACATTTTTGACATTTCCAACTGTACCAATAAGACTCTTATTAATTAAGAAAGGAGAAACATTATCGAAATTGCCCTCAGTTCTTTTAATAACAAAATATCTCTGATCCTGTATCATTTGTTGCTCCATAGGAAGTAAAGAATTAGAAGTACATTCCATAGAAAAAAGTTAATTACTTCAAGGCCCGACTGCACCACCCACCATCGAGCCCAACAAGGGGATGCAGTATAACTGCATCAGTGCTAGCCAGACCTTATACGCTTTCAATATATCTCTGACGTGGCCTCCACCCTTATCGAGTCACACAGCAGATATATGATTGCTTGATCCATGGAAGCCGATTGGTATGCTGAGGACCACAACACACCTCCCGTTTACCTGAAGCAGAGGCCAAAGTAATGTGTTGGTCTCTGAGAGCCTCAATCACCAGGATCCTCCTTTCCAGGGACACGAGTATCCACGCACGGCAAACACGCGGGTGATTTAGTCCCCAAGAGAAGCTAATAGTAACAGGGCGACAATAGCTACTCAAGGGGAGCCCTCAACCTCTTACAAGGCAACCACAATGAGGGAGAAGAGGAAGAAAAAGCAGAAGAGGAGAGGAGAGGAGAAAATAAAGAGGAGAAACAGATCACTAGGGTACCTCGGGATTGTGACACCCGTGTTTACCTAAAGAAGGTAAACCCCCTGAGGGGAAGGTTATAACTAAAAATACATTTTGCAACTTCAAAGCGACGTGAAACCAATTACTGAAATAAATAATTTTAATACTTCTATAAATATTAAATATAATATTTATAATTAAATAATAATGTAATAATTAAAATATACTTTTATTTTAATTATTAAATTATTATTGGGTTATTTTTATTATTACATTATTATTTATTACACTATTATTAATAATAAAATTATTTTTTATAAATTATATATTAGTGCTAATTTTAATATAATATAATCAATAAGCAAAATGTGTGCAATAAAAATATTTTAATTTACGTTTAAATTTACGTATGCTAAAAGTACTTTAATGTCAAGATATCTATGACACTTTACGGAAGTTAATTTCAGTATCATATTTTTCAGAGTGATAACAGTATAAAACATTCTGATGTGTTATATAGTATCATAAATATATTTACTTACAATTGCAAACATATCAATTCAATATTACTTTTAACTGTAGAGTAAAAAAGTTATTCAGATACTAAAGTTCATAACAATAACAATTTATGATTTATTGTTATGAGTAATACAACTTTGAATCAATATTTAAAAAAATGCAACTTGAATTTTTTGTCCTAAAAATTATAATGTTATCTACAAAGTAAATTCAGATTACAAATTATATATATTTAAATTCTTTTAAATTATAGATGACATTTTTGGCCAGAAAATAGATAAATAAAAAAATCCTTCTCACCCACTAAAAAGGAAGGGATGGCTTCTTACAATAATAATACAACAGAACTACAATTATCCGAACTCCGTCAGCCGAGCTGGCAGCCGAATGGTTAGCGCTCTTGCCTTCGGTTCAACAGTTCGTGGGTTCGAATCCCACCTTGGGCATGGATGTTTGTAGTGGTTCGGAATCCACTTTAAGCCGTAAGTCCCGGTCTAATTAGCCCTCGTGTGCAAAAAATGACCGTTGAGCGACAAACCAAATCAAACCAAACCGAACTCCGTCTATACGAATCATCTTCAGAATATCAAAAAATAATTATGTAAAAGAGATGGAAAATGAGAAAAAAGAAAAAGATCAAGAAAAAAGAAAAGTAAGAGAAGGGCGAAGATGAAAATGACTTGTGTGTGTCACTTGAAGAATTCAGAAGCATTCTTTTGAAAACACTTGAATTCTCAGAAGTCAGTGCTGAAGATATGCAGATGAATTATGCAGTGCAGATGAATTATGAATCAGTCACTGAATTTCAATTTGCAAATGATGGTCAACTTATTGAAAATGTAGAGGAAGAAGATAACTTTAATGTCCAAGTTGAAGCAGACATGGGACAATCTTCTTGTGAAACATTTGCCAGCTTTGAAATTGCTTTGAAGTGGATGGATCTTCAGTCTAAGTATGACCACATACAAATTCTCATTGTCAAGCGTCAAGCTACTCGAAAACGGATGAAGGTAGGGAAACTGCTTACTCTGACCGAGATGTTCAACAAGGAATGGCTTTCACTCACAGCACTGTAAATACATACTGTATTAATGTACAGCAATTGTAAATACCTGAACTTGCAAAAGTGTTACCTTTCGACTAAATATTTTTCCTTAAAAATATAGAGTTTTTATTCACATTTTCACTATACAACAATTAATTAAAATGAGCCTTTTTTCGAAAAAAATCCAATTAACTGAATTTTTGATTAACTGAATGAGGTAAAGTCCCAATTGAATGGAATTATTAAAGTTATAATGTAGTTTGTTTTGCTTCTGTATTTATATTCTGATGAGGTAGCTGCAGTTAAATAATTATGCTTTTTATTATTTGTTTCAGGCTTTTCTGTTTCCATTTATATACTTTTATATCATCAGATACTTACCTCAGAATTATTTCTCTATTACTAACTGTGCACAAAGGAAATAGTTCATCCGTCATCAGTCGTTCCAAGATACATTGTTTTTAGCATAGGAATTTAAATAGCATCTCTCTCATGTTTAAAATCTTGTTCATGTTGAATAAGAACCAAAATAAAACAATATTCTTTTCTTCTAAATACAGTTTTTTAGTTCTTAGCATAACTTATTCTTCTCGGATGTGGAACATAACCCACTCTGTCCTTTTGATGAGGCCATTTATTTAATGAATTTCTACCATCAATTTTTTTCAAAAGTTCTTTAATTCCCAATTTTAAGAGAGAAACGTAAATTACCTCATAATTTTATAAATGTATTGTATTGATAAAATTCTGATGGGATGAATTGAAGAAAGTAGTAGTGATAATAGCTAATTATTTCGGTAAAGAAACTGATTGATTCAATTTACTTTGACATCACCAAAATTTGACATCTAATAAAGAGTCTTTCCCGAGAACTTTTCTAAAAGACAGTTTTCTATAAATCCTAATATTGAAGTGGAATCACTGAATATAGAACATCATGGAATATAATGTTGGATGAGTTATTGTATCGATCTTATTCATAATAAAAAGAAAAGAATATAATGAATGGGAAAGAAATTAATCTTGTGTGTTAAAAATGATGCTACTAAGTCGGTAATTTGTGAGTAATCGTTAAAATTTCTCGTCGAATATGACATCAAAAATGAGTTTGAAATTCTTTTCACTATGAAAGAACATTATTAAGAAGCTTAAAAGAGATGTATTTACTTTTTGAAAAGAAATTAAATTCCAAAAAAAATAAATCTTAAATTTGCTAAAATATTATCAATAACTTTTCAGCATTTTTTATGCTATATTAAATATTATAATGTGTCAAGCATTAAGTTTAAACTTCATAATTTATATTCAGATGTTCTTATTGATTACTTTTTATTCATTTTGTAGTTTTATTATTCAATTTGTTATTAAATTTAAATATCTTTTATAATTTTATAATTTACATCATTAAGATCTTCTTATTATCTTTTTTATTCATTTTTATAGTGAAATTAAAATTTTTTATTACAATCACTTCATTTTGAAACGCTTATTATTATACACGAGAAATTTCTTTTCTTGATAATGATAAATTTATAAGAAAGAAAAATTAATTTTGTCCCACTCTCTTACCTCAACTATTTTTGAAAACTGTTGCATTAATATTTAAATACTGATTTTTTTTAAATCTATTATAATAAAAATAGTAAATATGAAAATCACATTTCTGAAAGTTTAACAAAAATATTCTGATAACTTTTTTTTTCATGTCTCACTTGTACATATATTTCCTCATAAATTTATAAATGAATGAAATTTATGGCTGAATTCTTTAACTTAATTCAGGATAGTTAGGAAAGAAAGTTATGGTTAAAAAGAAGTTTCATTTTGAAAAATAAAGAAAAGAATAAGATAAGAATGAAATGAAGAAAAGAATAACAATTCAAATGTTTTTTAACCTTTTCTTAGAACCATTTTACTTTTGATATAACATTTTATGGAAAACCATTTCTTAATCATGTGAGCTTAGGCAACTTGAAAAGTTTTTTCAAACTCTCCTTTCTATAGGTTTGTGTTAAAAAGGTTTGTACTTCGTTTCAATCATTTGAATACACCCAAACTTCAACTAGAAATATAGATTATTTTCTCCTTCAAATTGTTCGTTTTGACAATATGACGTAGAGATACACATTGAAAATAGAATAACCTCTTTTATTCTTAGTTAATACTCAAAAGATTTTCAATTATTTTGCTTATAATTGACATAAGACCTTCAAATGAATTTTCGTTATTTTAACTCAGTGGATTTCCTATAAAATATAGGATTCTTGAAGTACTGTAAGTGAATTTTCTTGCTTAAATTTAAGAATTACAAATTGTTTTCCTATTTTTTGTTTCATTCATACAATACTGGCCATTAAAATTGCTACACCAGGAAAGCGGCACACCACACACGTGAAATTTGCATGACAGGTAGAACTTGCTGTGATATGCAAATGATTAGATTTTCAGCGCATTCATACAAAGCAGGCGACAGTAGCGACATCTACAATGTGTATAAAACCAGAGATTTGACAGCAGTTTTCTCATACTCAATTTCCGTTTCAACGTTGTTTTCGGCAAAGAAAGAGAAAATTGTTGTAATGCCTCGTGTAAGAAGAAGAAATGCCTATCAGTACGTGTCTGACTTTGATCGAGGAAGAATTATAGCCTACCGGGATTGCGGTTTATCGTACCGCAATATTGCTGCTCGCGTCGGTCGAGACCCCATGACTGTTAGCTGAATATGGAATCGATGGGTTCAGGACAATCATACGGAACGTCATGCAGGATCTCAACGACCCCCCATCACTAACAGCAGAGAAGACAGACATCTTATCCGCATGCTCACAAGGGATCGTACAGCCACGTCACGAACCCTGAGTCGAGAAATGGAGTCATTTGCAAGGCAACAAGTTTCTGCTCGAACACTTCGACGACGTTTGCAGCAGCATGGATTGTCTGCACGGCGACCATGGCTTCGGCTACCATTGACGCTGCGTCACAGACAGGAGCGCCTTCAATGGTGTGATCAGCGTTTACGAACCTGGACGCGGGAATGGCATCACGTCATCTTTACAGATGAATCTCGGTTCTGTATACAGGACCATGATGGCCGCATCCATGTTTGGAGGCATCGTGGAGAACGCGCATTGCCAGCTTGCATTGGACATTGCCATACTGGCCCATCTGCTGGAGTGATGATATGGGGTGCCATTGGATACACGTCTCGATCACCTCTTGTTCGCATTACCGGCACTTTGAACAGCAACCGTTACATTTCCGATGTGTTAAGGCCCGTGGCTCTGCCTTATGTTCGAGGCCTCCCTAATGCTTTGTTTCAACAGGATAATGCACGACCGCATGTTGCCCGTATTGTTCTGAACTTCCTTGATACAGAACAGATTCGACTGTTACCCTGGCCAGCACGTTCTCCTGATCTGTCACCAATTGAGAACGTGTCGTCAATGGTTGCCGAGCGATTGGCACGCCATCACTCACCATCCACTACTGTCGATGAACTGTGGCATAGTGCTGAAGCTGCATGGACTGAGATCCCCGTACATGCCATACAATCTCAGTTTGACTCTATGCCTCGGCGGATAAATGCTGTTATTGCAGCCAGATGTGGCTGCTCTGGGTACTGATTTCTCAAGATTTCTAATTTCCTAATTAACACCCTAATTTCCTGTAAATCTAATCACTTGTTCTTTCCACTATAATGTATGTGTCCAATATTGTTCTGTTATTTGCATTCCTTCTTGGTGTAGCAATTTTAATGGCCAGTAGTGTATTTATGACGTTATGATGAATGCTTTATGTTAGAAATCCAGTTGGATCCACTTCATCGCCAAGAGCGATAAACCCAATATATCGTCAAAAGCAATTATCCCGAGAAGATTCTAATAATCTTATCATTTTTTTAGCTTTTTATAATATTTAAAACAAAAGATTTTTAAACTAAAAATTTTCTCAGAAAAATCAAACATAAAAAGCGCATTTTAAAAGAAGATATTTTTTATTAATGTTTAATTGAAAGAAATGGATTATCTTCCAACTGTGCAAGGTGTACATCTTTTCTTTCGCATTACACTCGTTTTGAATTTACATCAGTAAATTTACTATCGTTTTTTACTGTTTTCGTTAAATCTAGGGTCGAAATAGGTTTTTACCTAAAAATCCTAAATAATCATGTATTGTAATTAGCACGAAAATATTATCATAAAGCTTTGACTCAACTTGAATTAAAAACTTTTACAATAGAAATTACTTTTGATTACTTAGCAATAAAAAATAAAATATTAGCATAAGCAGAATGTTCTTAAGAAACATTTAAAAAAAAAAACTGAAAATAAATATTATTTGATCTACACATCTTAATAATTTAAGATTAATTAAATGTAGTCGGAATTTAGATATCTGATACTAAATAAACATTCAAATAAAAATTCTCAAAAGAAAATTAATGTTGAATTGCAGTTGCAACGTATTAATGGATTACTTATAATAAGTAATTAGAATTTAGAATTTTTCTAAATTTAAATTTTAGTGATGAAAAAGCTTATTGGTTTCTCTCATAAGCTTAAATAAACGAAGCAAATTATGTATTCTGTTTTAAAATTTATGTTGAATGATTGAGTATAACTTTATCTTACTGTAAAAATGATTTTAAAAAACAACATTTTGATTAGAAAAGGCAAAAAGATTTTTTAATATATTATTTGGAAATTATAGGAATCCTATGTAAACAAAACCAAAAAAACAAATGAATTTTATTAAAAAATTTTAATTAAAAATAATAATGTTGAATTGACATAACACGAAATTGATAATATCATAAAGGATTATGAATTAATTTGCGAAATAATTACATTTACCCTATTAATAATGATATTGTTTTAGAAAATCAAACATAAAATGACAATGAAAATTAATTTATTTAAACCATGTAATTAAGTCATGAATCAGAATTTTGAAAAAATAAATACTGGATTTTTAATTTGAAAGTTGATCAAATTTAAAATAGTACAGTGTTTATGTAAATTATACCACTAGAGAAACAACAAACAAAGCTCTACCTATCAATTTGAGCTTTTCAATTTTTAAGTTGTTTAATTTTGTAATAAAATCATTTTCTAATATTAGAACTTCAAATATTAATTTCTAAACTGAGTGAAAAAATCCAGTAACTGAAAAATCAAGGAACAATCTGATATGATTTTGTCACCAATGATGATGATATTGACTCTCAAATATTAAAATTTTCTTAATTTTAAAGCCACAGAAAAATATGAAGATTTCATCAAATGAGTTTTATTATTACATAAATTAACATAAGAGGAATTTTGTTAAATTTTCTAAATATTAAGCATTAACTTGAAAGAAAAAATTTTGAGAGAGCAGAAGTTAAAATATTGCATTACATTTTATTATGTTTGTGATACCTTAAGACTTAAGAAATAAATAAAAGGGCATTTATATATATATATATATATATATATATATATATATATATATATATATATATATATATATATATATATATATATATATATATATATATATATATATATATATATATATATATATATATATATAATTTAACCACGCTTATACGACGCTTATACGAAAATAATCATTTACTAAGATTTCATGTTCTTAAAACTGCTCACTCAAATCAATATTTTTGGAGATATTACATTCTATAAAAAAATATTACATAACAAACCTATAAAAAGAATTTTATTTCTCTAAAACACCTCAGTATCCAATTTATATATAGATGCATAATACTTAAAGATGAATTTAAAAAATAACGGTATTAGTAGAAAGAACAAGAGGTGTGTAGACCGAAAGACTAACGAGAACAGCAAAAGGAATCAGAAAAGGTTGGGACGACTATCAGACCACAAAGCACACTGAAGATAAGCCTTCAACATTTCTTGGAAAGATATTGCACGGTATGCATCAATTTAAACAATGTCAAATTGTCGTCCAAGTGTGATATGTTCAACAGACAATTCTTATATCTATATGACTTGACTCGAGACCTAATCATTAGGAAAGTTAAAGGAAGAAGAAAGGATGACTAGTGTCCCTGCGAAGTTCAGTATTGCTCACAACATCGTTTCACGAGCCCGAAATATTTCAAACAGTAGGTTAGATTTTAAATGACTTAAACTTCTGTCCGAGAATTTAGAAGTACTCTTTTACGTAAAATATAGGAAGTGGACATCAGCTGAATGATCAACGCTTTGGCCTTCGGTTCAATATTTCGTAGGTTTTATACTCTTCTCGGGTTTGGATGTACATGATTCGGGATTCATTTTAAATTGTAGGACCAAATCTAAATAGCCCTCCCATGCTAAAAATGAATCTCAAACGACAAACCATTTAATTGTGATAAAAAAATGGAGTCTGGATAGTATGAAAGCCACGAACCAGACACTTGAGAATGCTCAGTAAATATCAATCAATTAAGATTGCTCACTCTAAGCAGAAGTCCTAGTCTATCCCTCAAGTTAAACAATTATCTCTTTGTGACAAACAAATCAAACCAGTAAACAGCGAGCATCCGGTATATATCATCTTACAAGTGAGAAGGAACAGGCGGCAAAAGAAATTACAAAATACATGCTGCAGATTAATTAGCTACGAAAAAGATTATCGAATTTTATCATAGCTAATAGACTAAACATAATGGTGGCCTATTTACACTATTACTATGATGTGTACCATTTAATCTTGTTCATCAGAAACAGCCATTTTGTCAAGAACACCAAAACAAGGAAAATGAGCAATAAAACCGAAATTGTCTTTACGAATGAAAGCAAATTTAACCTTACTACCCATCCTAGGTGATTGCTTAACTGAAGAGAGCGGTGTGTACTTTGTTATCTCTCCAACACCATCGAAAGAGATATCGAGCAGACTCATTTGGAATGGGATTATATGCTTTATTTTCACATCATCCAAAGTAGTTCAGTCACCAGTGCACGCAAATGAATCTTGGTTTTCCTTCTTCACTTTAGTCTTTTTAGAGGTGCAATGAATCTTTAAGTTATCTTTATGGACGAAATGCTAAAACCTATTGTACAGTTGTTGTATCAAAGCTGTTGGGAAGTATAGGCATTCAATGCATCAATTGACTAGGAAGATCCTCTGATCTAAATCCAATAGAACACATTTAGGATACTCTAGTCCAAGGAGACACTTGGTAATATGTCAACAGCCGACAGTAAAAATTTCAAAGACGTGGTTTGTTCTTTAAGTGGAATGGGAAGCCATGTCTTCACAGTTCGTCAAAGTCAAAGAGGTTACATTCTCTACTAAAAGTTGGATTGCTCGTTACTTGTCACGTAGACATTTCTAACAGATCGATTGTTCCATTGAAAGTTATTTTTTCAATAAAGTTTATTTTTATTCTTTAAACTTTTTTGTTAAGTTTTGTTTACTTTTTCCATGTTCTTTCGTCTTTTGAATTTTGCAATATTATTTACATTAATGTAGAACACTTTTACACAACATTATTTTAAAAAAAAAATTCCGTCTTTAAATTTTGCATTTCAAAGTTTTAAGAAGATTGATTTAAAAGAGAAGTCCATGATATTAATGTCCAACAGACTAAGAGAGTAGGGGAAAATAAATCGTTCACAATTCCATTTTTCACATTTTCGTAACATCTTTTAACTATTGAAACAATTAAAAATGAGAAAAAATGAGAATTTGAATTTATTATTACAATTTTCACTCATACTAAAATTGTGATAACATTTAAACTAAATTATGTGAATTTTGTTATTTAAATAACAACATCAAAATGTATATTATTAATTTAAATAATTTATTCAAATATTTTTAAAAGCATTTATAAATTTGATTTATAATTCTTTTCATGTGAAAAGATTATTATTGTTTTGATCATTAAAACAAGCACCATTTTCATTTATTTTTAGCATCATCGCTATTTCAAAATTATGTATTTCATTAACAATATTAAAAGTAAAAAAATAGATGTATTTAACTCAATATTAAATAGTAAGAAATTTTTAAAAAATATATTTTAGTGGGATATATTTTTATCACAAGCATTTCTAGTATAAATATATTTTTATAGGGTGAATTTAAAAAAAATTATTATATATTAATCTTTTACAAATTCAGTGACTACATCTAAAGTAGAAAATATCTTCTAACTGACAAGCCTTTTTTTTAAAGTTATTTCCCTAAAGCAACTCTTTATACACCATGCACCTATTGCTAGATTCACTTACAAAGATTCCATTTCCTTGAAAGTATTTTTTAAAAAAAGTAAACTACCTGCTAAAGATTAGGGAAAGTAATCCTTTTGGAACAACCAAAAAAAAAAAAACTCGACTAGAAAGTGAAAGAATATTGCTTATTCTTAAAAAATACAATTTAACTTTTGTTGATTACGGCACATAATACTAAATAATACATTATTGCGTAGAATTTTCTCAAACACAAAGCAAAAGCAAAAAAAAAATGCTAAATTTAAAGAAATGTCTTTTTGGAAATGGAGTTTTTGAGAAAGTAATTTGAGATAAGTCGTTAAAACTTTGTTCTTCGAAAAGAATATCATGAATCATTTAAAAACTCTTTCCGTTGTAAAGTGGTGTCATTAGGACAGTTGACAGATGTTGTATGAAACATGTGTTTCAAAGAAATTTCGTTTTCAGTTTTTAAGAAAAAAATAATAAAACTAATGTTGTATAAAAAAATATTTATTTGCACCAAAAAATATCGTTAACTTATTAAAATTTTTCTGATTAAATAATTAGAAAAATGAAATTTTCAATTAATACGTTATCATTTTCAGAAAAGTTTCGTTTAAAAATTTTAAATATGGTTTTCAATAATAAATGTTTAAAAACTAAAAATGAGAATTGTTTGAATTTACCAGATATTTAAGTCATAATTTATTCTTGTAGAATATAATTCTTTAAATTTTGATAAGCTAAAAAATTCAAGTCTAGACTATTAATAAATATTACATTGAAAATTCCACAAAGCTTTAATTTGCACGGATTAATTTCCGAAAATTATGTGCTTAGTTAGAGAAAGTTCTATAGACTACATTTCATACACTATAGGAAATTTCTACGGAAAAATCCATAAAATACACAAAACAAATTTAGAATTCAAAACTACTTAAAAATATCATCAATTCAAGCTTATATAAGTGCCGACCGATGGCTGAGTGGTTATCGCTCCTGACTCCTGAACTGTGGGGCTTGGGTTCGAATCCCGGTTCGGGCATGGATGTTACTTTCTTTCTCTGTTCTCTGTGTTTCTCTATCCTTTTTTCCATGATGTTGTATGAATGTGGCCCACCCTATAAACGGGTTTGTGATAGTATAACGCGGGCAACGCTTCTCGCATCCGTGACTTGGTTCACATGTGCCCTCTGGGTAACGACATATGAGTAGCAGTTTCTGGCCTTGTTGTGGCATAGGGTTCGTCTCCCAAGTGCCCGTCATTAGAAAAAAAAAGCTTATATATGTATATACAGTTAATCTAGGAGTGTGACTATTGCAAAGAAAAATATATTAATTTTTAATTTGTTTTGCGCACAAAAAATTATCGCTCAGATTACCATGTCCAAATTTAATCAAAAAATGAAAATATTTATATAATTGTTTATATTAATGATTAAATAAAACATGGTTGTAAATAATTAACTAATAAACCTAAGCAAAATTTTTATCACTTTCACTTTTAAGTCATCCACGAAATTTTCCTTCATTTGTTATTTTTATAAATAGAAAAGAGAAGTAGTCACCCATACTTTACATCTTTGAAGAAACTTCTAATTTAAAATACTGTAGTGAATTATGTAGTGAAAAAAGAGAAATTGCTTAACCGCAATATATTTTATAAATTTAAATTGTTTAAAAAGTGCAATATATTTTATAAATTAGTAATCTCTGCTAATATAATTAATTAAAATAAATTTATAAAATAAAATTTATAAAATGTAATTCTGCTTAACTGAATTTGTTTTGTAAATCGAAAACGATTTATAACACATGTAGATAAAAAGTATCAAATCGAAGAAATAATTCAAATATAAGGGAAATAACTTTTATGAACGAAAAATACACTGCTCAAAACAATTAAAGGATATTGTAAGTTTTACGTAAAATAAAGATATAAACGAAATTTTTTTTGCTGAAAATGGAATAAGAGAATCAAAAATGAAAATTCTTCTGATTTTTAAACTGTGGAGTATGCTAATTTTGAGTTCGACGTTAAAATCGTCACTTCAGCGGCAGTGAATGAAATTTGACTTTCAACTGAATAAAAGACAATGAATACAAGAATGATCGGTATTCAGTGACTGCTTTGTTTCGATGAGTACGATGTCTGAGCGAAGTCATTTGACCGATTCAGAAGCTTGGAGCGTTGTTGGTAGGTTAAAAGGGGGCCAAACTCAAACCGGAGTAGCGCAAGCCATTGGAGTGTTACAAAGTGTGATTTCCAGGATCTGGAACAGTTTTTTGGAGGCTGGAAGTGCAAGCCGAAGACCAGGACAAGGTCGTAGACGGGCAACAACGCCCAATGAAGATTGTCATTTAGTGTTAATGGCTCGGAGACAACAAAATATGAACGCTACTCTTCTCCAACAACACTTTCGCTCGGCTACTGACACCACGGTTTCAACTCAGACTGTCCGAAACCGGCTCCATAGTGTAGGTCTGTATGCTCGCCGACCGATGGTATGTGTTAAACTAACATCAAGGCATCGTCGCGACCGCAGGGAGTGGGCAACAGAGCATGCGAACTGGAGGAGAAATGAATGGAGCAATGTTCTTTTTTCTGACGAGTCCTGTTTTTCTGTTCCTCCTAATAATAGGCGTATTTTCATCTGGAGGGACCGTGGCAGTAGGAATAATCCAGCGTTCGTGCACGAAAGTGTCAGATTTGGCGGTGGGGGAGTGTTGGTGTATGGTGGCATCTCCATTGACGGACGCACAGACCTCTATATCATTCGAGATGGACCTCTGACTGGTCGCCGATATAGGGATGAGATCTTCAGACCTATTGTAGTCCCTTACGCTGCAGCAATCGGAGATGACTTCGTCTTAATGGACGATAACTGCAGGCGACATCGTGCTAACCTGGTGGAGGATTTTCTTTTCAAGGAAGAAATCGTTCGAATGGAATGGCCAGCGTGTTCTCCACACATGGATCCAATAGACAACGTTTGGGACGTTCTAGACAGACGAGTTGCTGGTCACCAACCACCCCTACAAACTCTCCAAGAACTGGAAAGAGCTCTTCTGGAAGAGTGGGACAGAATACCCCAACTCGCGTGACTAATAGCCTCATTGACTCCATACCTCAAAGGTGTTCAACGTTGCTGGCCGTCCGTGGAAACCATACCCCCTACTGAAAATGACTTCCTTTGAAGACAACACCTTTTCTTATTCTTTTTCTCTCATATGAACAAATTGTGTTTTTTTTTCTTTTGTACACAAATGCGCAATAAAATGCATTTTTTTCTGCCAAACATGTGTAATTTATTCTCATATAATCTACTACGTCTGTCGATTACGTATCAATCAGCTAATAAGTTTCCCATCCACAAGATCCACCTAAAACGGCAATATCCTTTAATTGTTTTGAGCAGTGTAAATAAAACCATGCCTCCTTTAAAATCTATGTATTAAAAATTCAGAAAGACTTCGAAATATTTTTTCTATTCGTAACTTCTAGTAGGCTTTTAATTTTCATTAAGATATACAGAAAAGAATCGTTACATACACACACAAACACAACTGGTAAACTATAGACATAATTATTTTTTAATTATATTTCATGAATACGGATGAATTGCTTTTTCACTGTTACTTTTCTTGACTTTAAAAAGAATATTTTTATTTTTAAAATACACCTACAAACATTTATGTTGAGGTTATTGATAAATAAAGGCCAAAACGGAAAGCAATTAAGTACAAATAAAAAAGGTTTAAGGTGCATATGAGCAAGCAACGTAAACGTTTATTTTTATTATTAAAACATTCTAAAGTTAAGATACAGAGTAAACAGAGGAGTTAAGCTGTCGCTTGTCTGATTGAAGATTCTGAAAGTTGAATTGTTATAATACTTCCTCCAGAAGCCACAACTTATTTAGATTAACACAAACATTCACTGACAAGACCATTATATGAAAACAGTCCTCACAAGGTACACAGCTTTTTGAACCTAACACTAGGCAAAGATTTAGTCATGATGTCTGCTAATTGCAATTTACCTGGAACATGCTTGATGAACAGTTCACCATCAATGATTTTTTTTCGTACAAAGTGATAACGGACATCAATGTGCTTGGACCGTTTATGGTATTCAGGATTCTTGGCGAATTTCACAGCACTAGCATTATCTACCAGAAGAGAGGGAGTTTTGAGATTTCTTATGTCAGTGAGCAGATGTTTCAGCCAAATTAATTCTTTAGCACTCTCACTCGAAACAACATATTCAGCCTCTGTAGTAGATACCACACTCTTCTGCTTTTAGCTCATCCAAGAGAGGACTCCACATGAAAATTTAAAAACCATTCCAGTTCTTGAGTGTCTTGTTTTTAAATCACCTGCATAATCAGCATCGCTGTACACTTCAAGCTCATTGGAATGACACTTTGCTTCATATAACAAGCCAAAATCTACAGTTCCTCTTAGATATTTAAATATTCGTTTTACAACACACCAATCTGAGGTCCTGGGATTTTCAAGATTTTCCGAAACAATGCTTATGTTATAAGCTAAATCAGGTCTTGTAGCAGTAGGTACATCAGACTGCCAACCGCCTGGCGATAAGGGACTTCTTTCCCTATCAGTTTGTTTTATGTATCATCAAAAACAAAACTTTTGTCACTTGGAGTTGACACTGGATTGACAGAGTCCATATGAAATTTTGACAGAGCTTTTTTTGAATAGGCACACTAATTCACAAAAATTATTCCATCATTCAATCTTGTTATGTTCATACCTAGAAACTGGTTCAATGAACCCCTTGTGATCTGAAAAGAATGACTAAGTTGACTCATAAACTCCTCCACTTCAACTTTCTCTGTCCCAACAACAAAGCCATCATCTACATAAATAACAACAAGGAGTTTCTTTTCAGTTCTGTACCTGATAAACAAGCAGGGATCAGCTATACTAACTTCCAGTTCCTGGTCTCATAAAATTCACAAAACACTGATTCCAGCAACAGGGTGCTTGTTTGAGTCCATATAAACTTTTATGCAGTTTACAGACTCTCCCACTATTATCATTGAAGCCTTCTCGTTGTGTCATGAACACTTCCTCCTTAAAGGTTCCATACAAGAATGCAATCTTTACATCAAACTGCTGCAAGTGCAAATTTTCCTTTGCCGCCACAGAAAGAATAGATCTCACAGTGTCATATCTTGCAACAGGGCTGAATGTTTCATCGTAATCAAAGCCTGCTTTTTGCGCATAACCCTTGGCTACAAGACGAGCTTTGTGTCGTTTCACAGTACCAACTGGATTAAATTTCTTCCTCAGCACCCATCAACAATTGATAACTTTGAAACCTTTGGGTCTCTCAACAAGCTCCCATGTTTCATTTTCATGAAGGGCTTTTATTTCTTCTTTCATGGCTTCTAGCCACAGGTCACTTTCATTTGACGAAAGAGCTGCAGAATACGTGGATGGATTTTCACTGTTTTCAAATTCTTCAACTGCAGCTATGTCTACCATCAGATATTCTCCGGATTTCATCCATGCAGGAGAGCTTCGGTTTCTTCCAGATTTTCTATGCTACTGTTCTTCAGATTACATTCTTCAATTCGAGTTTCTTTATACCTATCATTTAAGTCTTCCTCCACCTCCGCTGTCACAGGAGTGGTGCACAAACGTTCTGGTTTGAAGTCAACGTTTCGAGATTTTATGAATTTCTTCTGAGAGGGCAGATGGATCTTATAACCATATTTCTTGTTTACATACCCCACAAAATGACCACGAACACTCTTGTCTTCAAACTTACGTCTGAAGATCTTTAGCATATGTGCATAGCATTCAGTTCCAAATACTTTTAGGTGACCAAGTTTAATTTTTGGCTCACCAGTCCAAAGCTCATGAGAACTTTTCTTTTCATCTGGAGATAAACCAGTGTGATTTAGTAGATACACTGCGGTGTCACATGCATTGGCACAAAGTGAACCAGGCAATGCACTTAATGCAAGCATAGAACGAGCCAGTTCAACAATTGTTCGGTTTTTCCTCGCTGCTGCGCCATTTTGCTCTGGTGAGTATGGTACACTGAGATTTAGTGCTATAACTTTTTCAGCAAGTATCTTTTGAACTTCACCACAGTCCTTTGCTTGAAATTTCTAGATTTATTACCAACAAGAGTCCTTTCAGGAAGTCTTTCCCCATTTTTCACAGTTTTTTGCTTAAAACCAGGTACACAACCTGCAAATGCACCATAACCTGTTGAGTTATTGATAAATAAAGGCTAAAACAAAAAGCAATTAAGTACAAATAAAAGAGTACCAAGATACATATGAGCAAGCAACGTAAACGTGTATTTTTATTATTAAAACATTCTAAAGTTAAGATACAGAGTAAACAGAGGAGTTTAGTTGTCGCTTGTCTGATTCAAGATTCTGAAAGTTGAATTGTTACAATAATTTAAATTTTTGAAATGTTACAATTTTTCTAATCCCTCATACCAATTTGTAATACATGCATTTCCAATAAAACTTGTATAAGCCACAACAATAAAACTTTGCTTAAGAATAAAACAAACCTATTACATTTTGCTAAAAATAAATATCTACAAAAAGCCACACTACTGCAAAATATAGAACCGGTGAGTTCAAGACGGTCATACGATCTCGCACATTATTTGGAATAACAAAATGGGGTGCCACTAAACACACACACACATATTAATTACAACTTGTTCGTATTTAGGGTTCTTTGGATAATGCTTGCAACATTTATGTTGTGCCAAGACACGTAGCTCTAGCTTTTAAAACTCGGCGAAATGCTGATTAAGTTGGATTACGAACGATTACATGTACTTTTGATACGAAAAATCTCCCTGTGTCTCAATCCATCACTCTCCAGATCTGTCACAAATTGAAAATGTCTGTTCAATCATTGCCGAGCAACTGACATGTCCCTTGTATGTCGATGAATTATATCATCGTTAAAATTTATATACTTGCATTCCAATTTCTTTTTGATTCAATACTAAGGTGAGTGTTATAATTATTTCCAGAAATCTTTTGTACTGGTTACTGATTTCTCAATGTTTCCAAATTAAATCATTAACTTCTAGAATAATAATTTGTACAATATAATTTTTTTATTTACATTTCTTTTCAGCATATCAATTTCAATGGTCAGTAGTGTATACGTATATATTAACATATATATGCATAGTCAAAGTTTACAATTTGGTTATGCATATATATGTTGCAGTTATGCATGGAATATATGTTGTCATTATTACCATTTTATTACAATAATGTTCAGCTCAAAATGACAATACCTATAAATTGCAAGATTATTCCACTCCCTTACATTCCTAGAAATTTCTGTTATTTTTAAAAGTTTCTAGTTGATGTAAAATATTCCAATTGAAAAATTCGCAACTTCATAAAAAGGATTATATATATATTATATATTCACATGTATGTGATTATCTTTTATAATAATAAGCATCATGTATGTGAATATCTTTTATAATAATAATTAAAATATTTCTGACTAATTCTATTTAACTCATTTCTATTAATTTACTAATTATTTAATTCTACTTGCATATCTTCCAATAATATTGTTCTAAAAATTAGCATTTCTTATTTACAGATACGAGATCATACATAAAAAATATAATCTTTTCTCAATAATTCTAGGATAAAAGTGTAACAAGGATCTCTTTTAAAAAGATTTATTTTTTAATAAATTTCAGTTGTACATAAGTAATAGTAAGTAATGCACATTAATTAATACATAAGTCAATTGACTTACCACGTTAAGTGTGCAAAGTCAAAAATTTTCTACAGTTTACTTAATAAGAGCACATTAATTTTGTATCACTAAATTTGAAAAAGCGATTACATCAACTAATTATTGATTTAGCATGGTTCTTTACTTGATTCCTTGGATATCAAAAAATAAAAATGTTAATTTAAATGTTGCTTTTGTTTCATCTTTATTCATATTAACAAGAGTCTAATAAGTAATGAGAAGATTACTTAATTTTAAAAAAGAAACTATTCCCAGCACTTTAGAAAACCATACTAAATAATCTGCATATTGCTTAGATAATCTACAGAACAACTGATTTCTACAATTATCCGTAACAAATACAAAATGCATATACAGTAAGTTCAGGTTTGAGGGAAAACGTGACAAAAAATAATGATAAACATGCATCGCAGACATATATACAATCATTCTTCAAAGTCTAAATACAAACTAAAATAAAATAAATTGCAAAACTAATGATACAAAATTTTTTTATCTAGATTGTATTCAATCAAAATGCAAAAATATTAAAAAAATTTCTTTTAAAAAAATACTTTTAAGTAGAGCTCAAAATAGCAAGATAAAGGTTATTGAATACCAAAAATAATTTCCCTCCAAAATTTGACTCTCACCATCAGATGAGTTATAAGCTTTCTCAGAATGACTTCTGAGAATAAGGCCTGTCTTTAAAGAAATTTGTTAGCATAAATGATTGTCTCAAATTCTAAGACCTTTATTTGCATGTTAAAAATGCATAATTAATATATTATTTAGTATATCTATTGCCGAGAACAGTGTTGTACCTAAACACCCTAAAATCATTAAAATTTCTTAAAAAGAAATTTAAAAATATGTAATTTAGTGAAAATATATTGTTTAAATACCACACACCTCTAAATGTAGATAGGCCAATAGTTATTGGCTTATCTTCAGTAGGTCATCAAGAAACTGAACCAAGAGTGAAAGAGAATATTAACTCGAATCAATAATTAATTTACAATGGAAGGATTGACATCAAGCTGCCTTGCATAGTCCCTTTTTTATTGGTTTCCTTCTAAACACTATGGTTCTCTATAACAAAATATTTTTACCTTTTCTTTTCTTTAACATTCTGGTTATTTCCAGATTATTTAATATTGTTACTTGAAAGCGAATCTCCATAAACAGCTAGTTTAAAGATGTATAACATTTAATGAAACTTGTTCTGAGTACGGTCTTTGTGGTGCAGCAGTAAAACATCACTCTACTGAGTAATTTGTCTGTGATTCAAACCCCACTGAGTGAACAATTGAAAGAAAATTCCTTTTCGTGCTATATTTCCTAATATTTGTTTTATTTAAATTATTCTTATGTTCCCTTTAATTCTATTTCTAGAAAATTCCTAGGTTATAGTGTTCTAGGATAACAATCAAGAATGTTCACGTACTATATACAAGTTGAGATAATGCTCGGTTCAACTGATAAAAAGTATTTAGTTAAAATCTGTCCATCTGACTTTAATTTCTACACAAGTGATAACATCATATATGCGACTATATAAATAACATTTGTTAACATAATATCAAGAAACAAGCTCTGCAAAAAGTATTAAATATTTTTTATGGAAAGCAATTTATTTTATTTATAAATTATAATGTTTTATGCATACATCATGAAGTATAAATATCAACTGTTAGAATTTAAAAAACAATTTTTCAGTTAACTAAAATTTAAGTTAAAAACTAAATTGTTTCACATATCAGAATATGCCTACTTCTAGAATTTGATTATTTAAAGCAATCATTAGGAAAAATTTCTTTAAAAAAAGTATACAATTTTTAATACAAATATTTATCAATAAATGTGTTAAATTATTTTCTTAATGTACCTTTCGCTTCATATATAAATACAAAAGGTAACAGAAACTACAATCGAATAAAGTTATTTTGTTTATTATATAGGCAATCCAATCAACAGCAGATTCTTTTAAGAGGCATTCAGATACTTTATAAACTATTTCCATTATCCAATTAATCATTTAAATTCCTAATTCCAATCCTAATCTAATTAATTACTTAGTTTTCTATATAATCAATCCAATGAATAGCAGATTCTTTTAAGAGGCACATTCAAATATTTTATGATTAATATTCAAAATATTTATATAAAAACATTTTCTGGAGGAAACAATAACGAAAAGTTCTGAGAAGATTTATTTCAATAAACCAAAAACAATTTCAGAAAAAAAAACAATACAAATGATTATAGCTTTTCTAAGATTTTATTATCTAAAATTTATAATGAAAATAAATATATACAATCACAACTTTATTTCAAATTACAGATATACAAATTGAAATCTTATTTCTAAAATAATTTTCCAATATTACAGAATTATACAAACAAAAAAGCTATCCTGAATTAAATATTGAAATAAATCTAATATTTTACAAGAGTAAAAATATAATTCACTAAAATAACAAAGGTTTTAAACCTTTAAATTCAATTTCAAAAATTGTCATTTTTTACAATATATTATATGTAAGGGATTTGAAAAAAATAATCTTATTAATATAACATTAATAAATTATATTATAAATTTATTTTTCTATATTATACTAAGGAAATAATAAAATCATCATGGAATTTAAATCAATGGAATTTTGAGCAAAATTTATTTAATAATGCAGAGAAAACATTTTAAAACATACTATCATTTATTAATGCATCAATTATGGAGAGAACTGGTTATTTCTCTTATTTACAACATTTAAGTTAATAATAGTTATTTTTAAAACCTAATTTTTATGCTTTTAGGAAATTTAAAAAACAAATTAAATTTTAAAGAACAATCTAAAAAATTTATACTTTTCTAATAATTTATAGTAACTCAAATAAGAGCATATGCTTATCAATAAAAAAAAAACTACGAATATCTGATCAAAACTAAATTTAAATATTAAATACCATAGTAAATGAAATACTTATATTTTTGCCACATTTAACTTATTTATAAAAACTGAAATTATATAAGTTAAACTTTTAGAAAATCAATTTCAATAAGTAATGAATGAACATAAAATACCTTTTTATGAAAAAAAATGTATATATAAGATAATAATGAACTAAGTTTTAAAATGTTCATAATTTCAAAAACTATTTTTTATGACAGAAGCAAATATGAATACACATTATGATGCTCTAGTAAACAAAAAAAACTGCAAAATTTAATTCAGAATAATGAATTAAATTATACAGTGAAAAGCACAAAAATTAAGCAAGTGAAAAATGTCCGACATGTACTCAAAATTTTTGTAATACATGTACAGATTATATAATTTAAATAACTAGATATATTTCTAGTATAAAATATTATTCAGCATTAATTAATTTTTACTTTTCAAACTATAGAATGCTTTAATGATATATTAAGAACATCATAAATATATAATATCAATTTACTGGAAAATATTAAATTTAGAGTTTAAAGATTTGTTATCATTAAATTCTAAATTTATTATTTTATGTTTTTCAAATAACATTTTGACCTAATAGATATCTAGTCACTAAATTTGCCAATATTATAAATTTTTAACTCTTTTATACACATATATATTATAAATTTCTAGTATTTATAAATGTAGTATATATAATTATATTTTTAAACTAAAAAAATCTTTAAGATTCAAAAAAATAATTACATTTATATGCCACAAGAATAATAAAATGAAAATAAACAGTCCTGTTGCTTGTATTATTCTAAAACTCAATGCTTATAAGTTGAGTGTTTAAAATTAGACTCATTACAAACTGATGCATCTGGAGGTGTTGGTGGAATGGAAGTAAAAAGATCATCACTATCTTCAGAGTCACTAAAGTTTGAATCACCATGAATCTCATTTAGTAGAATTTGATTTTCTTGGGATATCAAATCAGCTCGACCTTTAAAAAATGATCAATTATCATACAAATAAAATAGCTTACATGAATGGAAAAAAAAACATTTGATTACATTGTAAAAATTAATACAAAAAAAAGCTGATAAAGCTTCAGATATTTTCTAAATGATTTATAATGGATATAATGTGAAATCATTTTACAACAAAATTAATAGATCTATAATTTTTAGTAAAATAGACATGCTAATAAAACTTTCATATCATAAGCATACTTCAACATTAGGCCTAAAACAAAAAACTTTAATCAGATTATCCATTTCATTCTTATAAATTACTTTTTGTTTACTTTAATGAACTTTGTTTAAATCAGAAAAGAATTAGACTAATATAAAATTAGACTTTAAGAAAATACTTAAACTAAATCCATGTAACTTCCACAAAATTAAAATTAATATGCTTAATTTTGCAACTTAAAAATCCAAAAAGCCTAAATAAATTTAATCAATTTAATATTGCTTACTTAAAATTTAAATGAATGGAATTAATGAAATGAGAAAATAAATATTTCATTTAAATATATACAAAAAACGTAAATATTAAGCAGCATGAATAAAATTTTCATAAATTATTAATTATTTAATCAAACTGAATTTTAAAAAATTATTTTTTATTCCCTTTAGTCAAAAATTTAGTCACACTAAAATAATTTTTTCAATAAAGTGTTAAATATGGATTTCATAATATAGATATTTGAATAATTTCAATAAGAAAATGAGCA
Organism: Latrodectus hesperus; assembly: GCA_037975125.1. Taxonomy (NCBI): domain Eukaryota; kingdom Metazoa; phylum Arthropoda; class Arachnida; order Araneae; family Theridiidae; genus Latrodectus; species Latrodectus hesperus. The sequence goes on from CM075856.1 coordinate 82,181,762, forward strand.
TCATTAACCAATGTTGATATGAAGTAATAGTTGATATCTGTATTATGAATTAATGAGGAAAAGGTATTTTAATTCTCTGAAACAGAGAAAAAATGCAATTCCATGATTAGTTTTTCTTTCTAAGAATTGATATTTAGTTCTTTCCAACTAAGAATCTAAATAATTAATATAAATACTTGTTTATCCAATTGACACATGTAAGTAAACAGAACTAATAATTAATGGAATAAAAATAATTAAATACTCTATAAATATTCTCATGATTGTTAACTGTATGATAAATACAAGAAGCTGTAGGGTAAAGTTTATTTTTTATATTAAATCTAAAGTTATATTTCAATTATTTGAAGACTGATTGGTAGGTTAATTTTAATTGTGCAATTTGCAAAAGGAGATAACCTATACTAAACATTATAATAAAAGAAAATATAACACAATTCCTTAAAAAAAAATTAATAATATTAAAAAACTAAACTTTTGTTAAAATTTACATAAAATTAGATAAATATAAATCGATTAAATACTAAAAGTCTTAAAACTAAATAATATACCTTACTGCTTACTTTTAAAAAATGAAGAAACTGCAATGAGGTATATCTCCAATCAAAAATCTTCTAGAGTAATAGATGAAATATAAAAAACTCAACACACATTTCCCAACAAGAATTCAAGTCATTTAAAAGCAAATGTTTAGGAGAGAATGTGAATAAAAGAAAAATATCCATTTTTACATCAAGGCTTTACATTGTAAAACTTACAACAGAATAATGGAATATAATTTGTTATTGGCTTGCATATTCTAAAATATGATCACCAAAGAAAATGAATTAAATTTTCTATCTTTTCTCGCATCAGTAAAGAGAATAATTGAATGAAGAGAAATCTATGCTTTGTTAATGATAGCAACATGTTTTTGATATATAGATTTGATGATTTGGGATCCAACAGAACAGAATTTCAGATTTCTTGTGAATAAAAGAATTTAACATTCAAAAACGGTCAACACATTTAGATGTTTATCAAAATTAAAATTGCTCAAAGATTCAATTCAAATTGTCAGCATACAGACAAAATTTACAATCATAAGCTGTAATCACAAGTTACAAAAACTTGATAAAGTGCTGTAGGTTCAGCAGTGAAAAAACAACAGGATGCCCACTGTGGCCTGGTTGGGTATGGAGTAACTCTCATTATCATATGGTAAAAAGTTCAAATCTCGACTTAATTGAGGATCTGTCGTGTTCATTAATGGCGAATGGGGCATATTATATAGGCCATGGTATAGCAATGTTCTCCAACTAAAATGATACTTCTGGAGGGTGACAGGTCAAGTATTACAATGATGAAACAAAAATAACTGTTGAAAAATAACAAGAGTTGTGTTAAATTTTCTGTACTTAGAAAATTAATGATAGCAAAGATCTTTGAATCATATCAAGGCAAATGTTCATACAAGTCCATTATAACAATTTGAGCATCACATAAGTCAAACAACAAATATTATTTCGATAGAAAGGAAGGATGGAATTCTCTATTTTTGAGCACTATACAGTGTTCTCATTGCACAAGTCAAAAGTTCAGAATGCAAAGTATGAGGAGCAGATATTATACTAGAATAACTAAGAGATAGCGACATTCTTCTGTTCTTTAGTTTGGATTTTTATTCTACAGTCATTTTTTTGCATATGAAGGCTAATTTGAAAAGGAACAACACTTTGAAAAAGATTTCTAATTACTAACATCCCTAATTTAAGTGAGAATATGATATCAATTATAAATTGTTATAATTACAAAGGATATGGTATCAGCGTCATATCAGTTTTATCAACTTGATAATGGACCAAGGGTATTCTCTCCAACAACAAAGATAATTTGAATTATTTTCTTGCAGAATATTATAGTTGATAAAATCATTGTACAATAAAAAATATTGTACTGTTCAATCAACTTATTTCAATCCTCTGGAATGATAACATTGCCGATGGTAAATGAATACAAATTATTGTCAAGCATTGGTGTAAGCTCTCACAGTCCTAATTTGTAGCACTTTATTTAAAATATGTGCTGTAATGAGAGAAAAAGTTTGAAATAAGAATATAAATACACCAACACAACATCTCCATCACAATCTTCCCTAAATTATTCTAAGTTCCCTAATTTTAGTTATGTTTATGAATTTTGGGAAATTTTCAAGCAGAGAAACAGTTTATAAATATGAATTTATTTTATGTCATCAATAAGAAACCGAAAACTATGACAAAATCCATGAAACAAATATTAAGTGCACTTAAATACATTCTTACCAGTTGCTAGTCATTAAATACTTAAATTCTGCATAAATATCATTTCAGGTATACAAATTAACTGTAAGGGCATTTAATGAGAACAAGACTGTTTTAGAATTCAAGAAAGATTTTTGAAGGCCTTAGTGAAAAGTTAGCACGTGTTAATTGCTTTAGAAGTTGATTTAGGAGTTATTTCCCACAGAACAAGTCTCAATATACAGCAAGCACATGCTTGATTTAACTTCTAGAAGAAACTAAGAATAAATCAGTCAAGCATAGTATTTCAAGGGAAGCTTTCAATTAATTAAAAGACTACAACAAGGAAGGAAATGAAAAAATAGAGAAGACTATTCTTCTGATTAGATTATCTTTAATTTCATAGAAAAATAAAAAAAAAAAAAAACCACTAGATTTTTCAAAATTTATGACAATATTTGCTTAAAACAAATTTCTGGAGAACAACTGGCTGCGAACCTTTAAGTTCATTTTTGAAAATAGAAATACATTTTTTATAACAATTAGATCTTATAATTTTACTCATGAGAATCTCTTATTTAAAAAATCTAGTTTTACAAAAGTAAATTCAAAAAATAATTTTAATACATAACAATGGTAGAAATTCCAATAAATTCTAATGTGTAGCATAACACATGTAAAAATTATATAAAGTATTTATAATATGAAAATTTTATAAATTAATTTTTACAAAGAAATGTTTTTTTTAAAATGGTGGGCACTTGGGTGACTAACCCTTCGCCACAACAAGGCCGGAAACTGCTATTCATTTGTTGTTACCTAGTGGGCACCTGTAAACCAATTCTCAGAGGTGAGTAGCATTATCTACGCCACACTACCATAAACCCGTAAAGTATACATACATATAATAATGAGAAATAAGAAAATTTATTAAAATACTACTTACCACAATTTTTCAATTTTTCCTCAACGCTTTTTATTTTCTCATCAAGATCTTCAATTTCTTTAACAATTTCACTGGGATTCTAAAAGAAGTTTATAACTTTATTTTTTTAAGGACATAATAATTTATTAACTTTTTATAAGCATATGACAAGCTTTCATTATTCTTAAATATCTCCTTTTATGTATATGCTTTATTTAGAATTAACAATAAAAGTTGAGCAAAAGTAAAACAAAATTTATACAAGATCAAAAATGTAGGAAAGGAAAATATTAAGAAATTAATATTACAACATAAATTTTTTCTGATGCTCTCTTATAGTAATGTAATTTTCTGTGAATAATAAATTAGATGAAATCATTAAAGCATTCGAATAGAAATTAATGAATTAGAAGTTTGCGTAATTTACAAAAAGAACTATTTAACATTTTTACTGTGCATTTTGATAATCCTTTTACTAGCAAAATTTATTTCACTTAACATGAAAAAATTGTAGAATTGCAATTAAAACAAGTTGTTCATGTATGGTAACATATATAAATTAGAACAATTATCATCAGATGTAATAGAATATTACATACACAGATATATATACTTGTATGTGTGAACACAAATGGGAGAAGAAAAAACAAAGTGTTTTCAGACATTTTTAAAATGTTTTTCTGTAATTTTTCAAACTGTTACATTAGAATAAACTATCAAATTGATGAGTTCAATCAAAATTATTGCTTTAAAGATTAATACACAAGAAAAAATCTTCAGATCCAATAATCTAATATATATTTAGATTTGTAACTATGTTTGTCTTTATTTTATAAGGTTTTTATCTTTGTATTTCTTCAAAATATCATTTTACTATCATATTTGATTAATTCAAGTCAAAAAGAGAGAAATGGTTACTGAAACACTAAAAAGCAAGGAAAAATTTTTGCAAAGCAGAAAATTTAAGATTGTTAGGTCTAATGGTAGCATTGCACTTTTAGAGCAGAAGGTTTTTGTTTAACCCTAACCAATGTTTAACAGGATATGGTGTATCTACATTCTGTATGCATATCTATTGGAGTGTTTGTTAATTTAACACTTCTGTGACATAAATAAACACCATTACCTATGAAAAAATTTCTTGAAAGATAAATACATAATGGATGCTTAAGGAGCTTAAAACAATTTTTGGTAATTAAGTAATGCAGTGTCAGAAATGAATTGGGGTAAAGAAATGAAAACGCTAAAATCTGCTATCTAAATCAACAGAGTTTAACTATACTGATGGATATTTGTATTCTTCTTGATGGCTGAAAACTATGAATTTAAGTCTAATATTGATTATTTTATTCCTTTTCATTTCTATCACAAAAACATCACTTATGGTAGAAATTAAAAGTCTTTGTTTAAATATCATAAATAAGATTGTATAATTTCAGCATCCTGTACTTAAAATAATTACTAAGAAATCATTTTCCACTTACAAAAGTTTTCTCCCTCCCTCCCATTTGGAGTACTAAAACTTGAGAAATCATTGCCCATGAACTTAAATGAAAAAAATTCCATATACAATATTTTTTAATTCAAAAGCTTTTTTAATTAAATAGCTAGATTTCTACCTTTTACAATGAACAACCTACTATTAAAAAAATTAAACCTTTAATGTGCAAAAATGATTGAATCCCATTTTTTGTAGTTTAATCAAAAGTTGTCAAATTGCATAAAATTCAAACATATTTTTTTATATAGATCATCAGTAAAAAAATAAGTTAAAATGACTTTTCTATAAGAAAACAAGGTTTCTTAAATTTAAATGAATATATATTTTTAACTTGCAAAATGTGCAGAAAGAATCATAAATATACAGAAATTATAAGAAAATATAAATAACAAGAAATCTCATAACTTACAGCGTCATCAGAAAGTAAACTATTAAGAGTACTCTGGTCCTGAAAGACTGAGAGTGTTGCATCTGTAATAAACATATCAACAATTCAATTTGATTAAAAACAGTAAAAAACAATGTCAAAAGTGTTTATTTCTAGTTAAAATATATAAATATATTCATCGGCACTAACAGCAATTTCAATGACAAGCATTAATTTCAATATGAAATTTATTAAAAAAATATAGATTGTAAGGGTGGTAAACCCTAACTCAAAAATTTGTAGAAATCAGCTAAATATGTATAACTTTCAATTTGTTATTTAAAGGCAGTAATGTGATAAATTTTAATTGTGAATAAACTTTCATTTTATTTAAATGATACAGTTACTTTACAAAAATATTTTTCTATTTAGACAACTACGGCAAAATTAAACAGTTTCAGTGTTTAAACAATTATCTAAATTCATGTAAAATAAATTCTCTTTTACCATTGCTATTGATGTTATGCAATAAAGGTGCTAACCCTTACACCCATTTAATTAAAAATTTAAATCCTTAAAAAAATTAACTATGGTGTAAGTTACTTGATATTTAACTTTTTTCAGAAGGCATTTTTTAAAAATAAATAACATTTATTGCAGACAACACAACTTAGATAGAAACAAAGAAATTTAGGAGGAGTGAAACAGCGCGTTCTTTTAGCATGAGATTTAAAGAGAACAAGTGGGCTGATTGGTTGAGTACATTTCATGAAGTTAATACCATTGGCACAAAAATTTGATAGACAAGTTTTTAGTTTCACTTTGCAATTTTCAGTTTTAATTCACAATTTTAAGTGTTTTGTAAAAGGTCAAGAGTTTCTCAAAAAAGATGTGATGAGTCACCTCATTTCTTAAAGAAGTCATGACGAATCATCACATAACTATAAATAAATTTACAATTTGAAAGTCTACATTTTATTAATGCGAAATACATTAATTTATATGATAAGGTTAGGAGTTTGCTTAAACCAAAATATACGATTTTTTTATCCCATTTACTAAATTCATATTTGAAACAAAGTTAATAAATATCTAACGATTGAAAACTAGATTTACTTTAATATTATACAAATTATATTGTACAATATTAAAGAAATACTTGTAATAATAATAATGTTATTTTTTATTTATTTTTTGCTTTAATGACTTAATTGTAAGAACATGAATAATGTATAATTATGTAAAATAAATAATTTTAATTGCTATGAAAGATGAAAGAAAGTTTTTATAGAAACAAAATTTTTGAAATTAAATCATAGCTCTTCATTTATACTCAGCAACTGTTAATCTTTATAAATTGGTATGTTTGTCACTCATTTGTCATTTTTAACACGCAAGGGTCAATTAACCCAGGGCACTTTATTTTTTTAAAGTCAGTCACATTTATGCACAAATAAAACACAGATAGAAAAATCTTACATTTATAGTAATATATACAGTTATTTGACTCTTTTGCTCAAAATCTTTAATAATTAAGTAATATAAGTTTTATAAGCTAGAATCATATTTCACATTGACTTTTAGTTTACCATTCATACTACATACAGTATGCAATTTCATTTAATTAACATTTTAAAATTTAACCAGCAGTCATCAAAAGTCATTGATAGTTAAAGATTATCAGTATCTTAATATGCACTCAATCTATCCATCATGTCAGAAATAGTTTATTGTGCTTACTTTAAAACTTTTAATTACATATGTTACAAAAAAACTGAATATTTTTAATGAAAAAGCTGCATTAGTATAACTTTATGTAACATAAAATGGAAATTCTATTATTCAAATAAGGCTTTAATTGGTTTGGTTTGTTTGTTGCTCAATGGTCATTTTTTGCACACGAGGGCTAATTAGACCGGGACCTACGGTTTAAAGTGGATTTCGAACCACTACAAACATCCATACCTAAGGTGGGATTCGAACCCATGAACTGTTGAACCAAAAGCAAGATCACTAACCATTCGGCTGCCAGCTCGGCAAATAAGGCTTTGAATAAAATTCACTATATTAGGTAAAATAAAAAGCCTTTACTTTATAATAAAAATTCAAAAGGAATTATAGGTTTGTTTTCAAAAAGAAAATGCTGATTTGATTTCAGTTTTTAATCTATGTAACTTGTTACTCTTTGTGGCTAATCTTATCAAGAATTATGGTTCAAGTTGAACCAAATGACTACAAACATTTACCAGAAAGAGGAAATCAAAATAGATAAACTGTTGAACAGGAAATGGAGATATTGACCATTTAGCTACCATTTTGATGATTAAATGGCAAATAAAATAAAAATTAAACATTATATTACCTAGTGGAAGTTTAAATGAAAAAAATAACTAAGAATAAGTTTTATAAGAAAGAATAATGCACACATTATTAATGAATTTTAAAGGCTATGTGTGTATACATATATTTTGGTTATATAAACTAATATTTTACCAGTTACCATTTGGATTTAATGTGTTTGTTGTAGAACATTAAAAAATGAATTCAAACAACTGTTTAAATACAAAATTGGTTGCCAGAAAATAATTTGTCAGCAACAAAACTGAATAGGTTTTTTCTTTTTATTTCTTATTAATAAGACAAAAGTCTATGAAAATAAGTTTCTAAATGAGTTCTCCAATGTAAAAATTCTGAAAAAAATAATTTTTGTTTGAATAGATACTCTACAACTATTCAAAAAATATGAAAATAACTTTAATATATTGTTACTTTCACTTAACACCTTACAATAGTATAGTAAAATTAAATATGATAAATATAAAAAAACAATAAGTTTACTTAATTTATTAATTTCATAAATCACTAAATTAAAAATCAGTTTTTTAAATCCATTCAATTACACAGATTGACTAACCTTTATTTTTTGAAGTAGAATTCATAGTAGTCTCCAATTCTTGGAAAGCTTTTTTAACAGTATTATCAGTTTCTGCAGATTCCATTGAATCAGAATCGGAATCATAATTTTGAATTCTCTTAAATTTTGAACTTTTTTATGTTTTAAGGATAACCTTGAAGAATTTTTATTTGAATTTTTACTGGAAATGCTGTTTTCTGCAATAAAATTTAAAATTTCCTCGGGATTTGACAAAGCATGTTTTGTTTTCTGAGTTTTTATAGGTTGATCAGTTTGAGTATAAGACTTCTCACTGCAGTTAACAGTTGGTTTAGAATTCATGTTTTCTGCAATTGTTTCTAGGGGACCCACTAGGTCATTTGCAAAAGCCATATCAGGATCTGATGAAAGATCATTAATTTCTTCAATCATTTTTGTATAATGTTCACTTGAAGTAGATTGAATGGGTACATTAGCTTGAATGCAATTTTTATTAGAAATAGAGCTTTCAATAAATTGCAACTGTCTATCATCTAATTTATTTTGAAAAACCTCTGATACTCTTTCATTATAAGCAATGAGCTCTGGCATATTTAAATTGGAAGAATCAACACTGTGAGACACTGAATTTTGAGATGAAATGTCAATTACTTCAATATTATTTGCACAAGTCTCTTTAGCATTTGATTTTTGAGTTTCTGGTAATTTTTCAGTTACTATGCTAATAACATTTTCTTTTGGTTCAGAATTAAAAGACTTTTCAGTTTTCTGTGGGATATCTGAAACTTTTTGAGTTGCTATTATAGTAACATTATGAGGAGTTTCATCTATTTGTTCAGGAGATTTAAAATAATTCATCTCTGATGATTTCCAAGGTCCTGTTGCTGTGTTTTTAACAGTACTATAGTCATTATTTCCAGTATGAAGTTGTGGAGTAGATTCAGAATCGGAAAAGAAATTGCTCAAATATGGAAAAGGATTTTTGTTTTGTTGTTGAATACCATCAGAAGTGTCATCAGGTTGAGATGCATCAGACTCATTATTCGATGAAGGCACAACTGTTTGTGAATTAATGGGAGAATTGTTATTTGATGTTTGAATACATTTCTCAGATAATAACATAGTACCCTTTGGAATGCCTGTTAATTTATCACACAAAACTAAATGATTATTAGCTGGAAAATCAGCAGTATCATTTTCAATAACTTTTAATACAGACACATTCAATGTTTCTTCTGATATGCAAAGGTGAAGCTTATATTCACCAGATAAAAATGGGAGGGAGCAAATAGTTTCTGGTTGACCAGAACAGTTGCTTTTAACAAAAAAATCTTGAATTTCTTCTAAAGTTAAACATGTCCTTTTTACAACTTTTGTTTTTTCTGAACTTTGGTTTTCCTTTACATGATTTAACAGTTCCTTTCGTTGTAATAATGCATTTGGTGCAATTGTTGATTGACAATGTGAAAATTGAAAAGGTGCAGCAGAGACTAATTGTAACTTCTGATGCTTCGGATCATAAATGTCCAATAATCTTTGAGAAGTTTGCTGAGAATGCTCAATGTAATAAATGTCATCTTCTACTTTATCAGATTCTGTAATAATATGGTTGTGTTTAGAAATTTTACTAATTTTTGAAATTCTGCTTTCTTTTATTAAACTGGAAATTTGAGGTTTGGAGAATTCTTTAGGATTCTGAAATTTATTTTCAACTGTTGAAAACATCATTGGCTTTCCTACATTTTGTGCATTTAAAGATTGATCATTTACATTACCAATATTTGCCAATTGAAATTCCTGAGAAATGTTACAATCTCTATTCTTAGATATAATTTGTTCTTCTGTTTGGTAATCCATGCTATCAATGACCATAGGTTCATCAAATAAATTAGGACAAAGTTTTATCTCAGAATTGAGATTATTTTCTGGATCTTTAAAAGCAGTTTCAGGTAAAATAGAATTATTGCTTTCTAAATCTCCATTTGAGTTTTTTTGAGATACATTTAAAGAAATCTTTTCTGTCGTTGCATCATGTATATTTTGTGTACATGAGGAATCAGTATTGACAACAATAGGTTTTATATTAGTTTCTGGCTGTTTGAGTTGATCAATACAATCAGTAGGAATATAATCTGAGTTTTCATTGTAGGTTTTAGATTTTATTTCAGCTTCTAAAGCATTGTCAACAAGTTGTATGGTATTTCCTTCGTTGTTGATAGTCATATTTTTATCACTCGAAAAACCTTGAATATTACTTTCATTCGCAATTTGCATTTTATTGATAGTATTATCTTTCTTAGAATGGTCATCTTTAACAAGCTTTTCAAGAATCAATTCTTTTTTGCTCAATGACTCAACTGAATGGTTATTATCAATATCTTTCTCTCGAATTGGATCTGATATTTTATTAAAAACTTGTTCAATAGGCATCTCAAAAAGATTTTCCTCATTTAAATTTATTTTATCTGGTGAGGTAATACTAGAATTATTTTTTTCAACAGGAAGTCTGGAAAATTTTTTCATGCGAAAGTCTTTTCCAACTTTTTTTACTCTTGACCATCCAGGTGATTTATTTGATAAAACTGATTTACAAATTTGTGGACTGGCAACAGACTGAACAGATATTGCTGTATCAGTGATATCATCTGTTTTCAATTTTTTTTCAATGGAATTATTATTGACAGAATCTACATTTTCTTTATGTGGAATATTTGTTTCACTTAAGTCATAACATTCTTTTTCAGCACAAGATTTTTTTAATAATGGGCTTTCTTCAATTACTAATGGGAAATTTTCCATTTCTTTCAATTCTGGATTCATTTTTTCTTCAACAGAGCAGCAAGATTCAGATTCAGAAACTGTTTTCTCCGTCTTAGGCTTTTCATATCTACTTTTTTTTCTCAGCTTAGCTTGTTTAACAGGACTTTCAGAAATGTTTATTGCAAGCCTTTTATTTTCTTTAGACAATTCATCTGCATTTTTTTCAACAGTTTTCTCTACTGCTAACTGATCCTCTTTAATTTTATCTGTTTTATTATCATCTTCTGAAATATTTTCATTGATGAGATTGGTTTTATTCTTCAAGGCATTTTTTTTATTTTTAAGTAAAGTATGGTTTCTTGATTTCAGAAGATTTTGAGAAGCTTTTCTTCTAACATTGAGTGTTTTTGTAGTTTTATCTGCATTTACAACAAGAGATGATTTGTCTTCTATTGTATCTTCAGAAGTTTTTATATTTTTCTTTTGGTTGTTTTCACATGGTGAATTGCAAGGTACTAAATATCTTTGTATGTCTGTAATTTTTTCAATAGAAACAATAGGTGAGGATTTCTCTTTTAGTTTAGTTGTATTCATATTTTTAGCATGCTTTAATTCAGATTGAAACAGATGATCTATACTTGGTAACTCACAGTCACTATCACCATCATATGGATCCTTGCAATAGCGTTTATTGGATGAAATTATTTCATCAGCAGATGTAGTAATACATTCTTCTGTTGCTTGACTTTCAAGTCTAAAAAAAATTGAATAGCAAATATTTTAGTTAGCAATTTTTTTTACACATATTAAACAATTTAAATTCTTTACAATATTCTCAGATGTTCTACTAAAAAAATTTCTTTGGAATCAAAAAAATTATAACATTGAATATTTAATTGAAAAATTTCAAATATCAAATAACTATTATTAAATTAAATTTTTCTTTACTTTTTATTTTCTAGAGGAACAGTAGCTTTTTCTTCCTCAACAGCATCTGGAAAATTTTAAATACATTAATAATTAAATTATAATCAATCTAAAAAATTTGCAAACGGAAATAATTATTATTAGTAATGTAAATTCTTTTGACATTATTAAATACCTTAAAAAGGACATTTTATTTATCTAGTTTTCAAAATTAAGGGAATAGATAATGGAGAATTATATTTATGAATGCAATTTAAAATGGCCTTTTTATCTATAAAACATCATAAACAAAATAATTTACCAAAGAAAACTTGGGAGTGTTAAAATTAAAAAAATAAAATAAAAACTTGGAAGATACTAAATTTGGTATCGAGAAAATCAAAATAATCATTACACAACATACCTTAATATCTGTAAAATTCTAAGAATTGGCTGAAATTCATTTTTAACAATCTTATAAGAACTTTCATCATATGCAAAAATATAAGCAATGAGATTATTTGAAATGGCGGATTTTAAAAATGCTTGCAAATAAGAGTCAGCTTTTATTTGCATGTAAATTTACCATCTTGAAATAGGAGAATAAAAAGTAACGGATAAAATAATAATCATAACATGTGAAAAGTATATTTATTATTAATATAAACACTAATGATTTTAATTTTTATAAAAGTTACAGTATTCAGTTTTAATATTTCCTATTCCTCCAAATTTAGATGTTTTAAGACAATGATAAACTACATATATCTAAGCACAAAAAAAAATAAATATCACTGATTAATATTTAGATTTAATGACTGTATGCAGCAAACATGAAGTTTAGTGATAAATCACAAGTGTAAACAATAAAAAATATATCACAAGCTGAAATAGCAAAAAGTACTTAATTCTTTAAACAAAAAAACATTGTCTTTTAAGCAAAATTGTCAAGAGAATTTTATATCCGATTTATATATGAGTGGTAGATATCTTCAAAAGGAGGATTTTAACTACGGATACTTTGATAATAGTTTGTCACATTCAATTACATTGCTCAAAATTATTTGCTTCAATATTTGATTAGCAATCTCATATACTTTTGTAATATATGTCTTAAAAAGAACTCATTAGCTAATATAATAATAATGAAAAATTAAATCAAACATTTAGAATAACATTATGGAATTAATTCATAAGTGAATTTTATTTGCATTAAAAATTATACTTAAAAATCTAAACATACAACAGAGCTCCAAGATATTAATAAAACTGATTCTTGAGATGCAATATTTTAACTTTTTATATTTCAAATTTCATATGGCTATGGAGTTGCTATTCCTGAAAAACGAGTTCACTGGAAGGTACATAAGAACATTTTAAGTTGGAACAATGTTTAATAACCATTAGAGGGTATACTACAGCCATTATATTTGAAATAAACATAGTTTTAGGATCTTGACCTTCAGCCTGTTTGCATTCTTTCTGATTTTGGTACAGTGGTCATAAGTTAAAGGATGGAAGTAAAATGCGTAAACAGTTTGTCTAGCTTTTCCCACAACATGAGCATTTGCATTTCACATAGCTCTCTAAAACTCATTAAATTTCTTTCTATGAATGATTATTTAAGGTTATATTATCATTTTCATCTTAGTTTGCATTGTCTTCTAATATATATCGTTCACTTCCCTTCCAAATCTTGATTCTAAACTATTTTAATAAGAAAATATTGTTCAATAGAAGAATATACACACATGATAAATGAACCAATTACATTTTCTTAAAAGTTTGAAAGCAAAATGTTTATGTATCAGAATCTCCAGAAATAACAAAAATTTAAGATATTTTAAGCTTGACTTTCTGCGTTTTGTTTTTAACACTAAGTCTAAATTTTCAGTTACATTTCTAGAAAATAATCTTTTATTAATTTTAAAGTTTATATTTAGTGGCATGAAACTTTGAGATAATTTGAAAAATTATTTTGAATATTATTTATCAAGCCAAATATTTTTTCATTCATATTTTTATATAAATTAGAAGGAAAATATTAAATACTGTTGTTAATGTAAATTACAACTTATTCGAAAATCTAAAATAGAATTAAAAATTATGCTATTAAAAATTTATATCATAACTTTCCCTAGTGAATTTTTTATTATATTATTAGGAACCGATTATTATGTTAGGATACTGTGAAAAATTATGAAATTAAAACTTGATATCACAACTTTTTCTGCGGATTTTTTTATAAATTTAGATTATAATTACATGCCCCACAGGAAAGTCTCAAACAAAGCTATACTGTCATATAAAGATTAAAAATATTAAAGGCATAATTGATAAATTAGTAATTCATAAAAACATTTTCACAATGAACACTTATAGAACATGCATTAATACAAGCTGTCAATGAAACTTCTTAATAAAGGAGATTTTTCTAAGAAATATTGAAACATTTGACTAGATCCATATAATTAACTATTTCACTAAGTACTGAGATTATTTATGAGGCTTCTTTTTTTATATATTATTAGAGCAATAAAGAAATCATATACTACTAGAGTTAAAAGGGAAAATAAACTACACTTTTGTAGTTGTTAAAAATATATTTTCTTTTTAAAATTAAAAAAATAATCCTGCAAATATTAAAAATTATAAACATAATATATTAAAAAAAATTACATCAAAAATTTAGTAAGATAAAAAATTTCTCTTTCTAAACGTTCTTCCATTTAATTGACTTTTATTATTTAAAATTAATTTCATTTTAAATAATAATTTTAAGTAAATACATTCTTTTTATACCATGATAGTGTAAAAAAAGAAATCCTAACACACCAATATAAGTAATATGACAAAATATAGACTTAAACTTTTAGTGTTCACAATAGCTAATTTTCTACATTATGGCTATGTATATTTTAAAAATTAAATTTTATGTTTGAAATATATGAGAGATTTTTGATTTTAAATGTATTGTTTTGTAAATTATATATTTCATCACTTCTAATGGAAGAGAAAAGTTTATTTAACGGAGCTCTTAAAAATGGCATTACATAGAATCATGATTATGAATATAAATGTGTTTAAATGATTTAAAAAAAACAGTAACGCCTTAATACTCTTTTTAAAAACTTCCCTTTTACAAATTTTCCTTGATTTTGCGTGTATCATTATATTCACTTTCATGTTTCAGAATTAAATTCGACTTTTTTCAAATGTGAAATTAAATGTTTAACTTACCATTTTCTTCAATTTCATTGGATTTTCTTTTCTTTGAATAAGACTTCATTTTACCCTTTGAATAAAAAAAATTACGTAAATTTTAAATTAATCTGAATGAATTTATTCAGGGTTCATACAGATATACAGGAATCAAATTCCAAGAGTCAAATCAAAAATTTCCAGGAGATATCGACATTCAAGTTAAATAATTTTTTATTTTATTTTAAAAGTTGTTCTCAACTAAATATGCATATAATTACGTATATGCAATATTTTTCAATCATTTCTGTAAATAATTAAACTAAATAATTGCAAACATTAATGAGAATATTTTTAGAGTTTAAATTATTAATAATTTAAAATCTTTCAATGAATTTACAGCTATAAGAAAATTTTTTATTTAAATAATCATATTTAATACTGGATTATACATACAAATATTTAATATTTAATACAAATATTTAATACTGGATTATACATTGTATAAAATAATGAGTGATTTTAGAGTTTTTAGACATTCCCAATAGATTCAGATAACAAAGATTTTTTTAAAAACTTTTGCATTAAACTTTTCAACAATGCATGAATATCTCTTGCAATAAATGGCAACATTGGTTTATCAGTTTGATAAAGTGTCAGAAAAAGTTCTACTTCCCGAGAAATAAATACTTTTTTCTGCTAAATGCAATTTTTTTTATATCTTTTGAACACATCTGCACAGTATCAAAAGTTTTGGTACCATGATTAGGAAATTTTTTGTTTTGAACAAATGACAGATGTTTTAAGTTACAGTAACATTTCAAGCAATCTGTTGAAAACACTTATATTTTCTAACCATCGATGTTTGCAAAACTTTAAAGGAAAATTTACACTTAGAATCCCTACAAGTGGGTGAGTCCTTAAATAGTCTGTAAAATGGACTTGCTGTTACCTCAACTTCTGGAAATGAGGAACATTGTGTAGAATATGTAGGCTGCAGCTTCAGACAATTACAATATTTGAATAAAGATAACTTTTTAAAAAATCAGCCATTTTAGTAAAAACAGACCAGTTCATATTTAGGACATCCATTGACAAATGGAGTAATCCATGTGTTCCTAATTCTAAGCACTTCTCATTTACGTTTTCAAACTAAATATTTCCAGTTGAATGACCTAAAAAATCAGATGAATAATACCATATTTTAGCTGTATCATTATCCCAAAATCTTACATAACAGTCCGATTGTTTTGTCTGCTAATGATTATTTAAGCTTTCTTCAAACAAAAGCACATAATTAGAAGCATTCTTAACTTTTTCCTTCAATAAGTTGGAAAATTAAGATGCATTTCCAAAAACTGTTAAATAAGCACACTTTACTTTAGCACAACTGAATTGCTTTGCAATAGCACTGTCTGGAAACATTGCTTGAAAGCTACAGTTCTTGTAATTTATATTGTTACAAGAACTGTAGCTGAATCCACTGTTTAAAACTTTAAGTGCTTATAGAGTTTCAGCCTTTAAAACTTCTTTTGAAGAAACAAATGAATCTAAAATTTCAGAACATGCTTTGTGTGATCACATACTTTAACAGGATCAGCAGAAGTGAAAAAATCTTTTAAATGAGTAGATTTTTTAAAAGATATAGCTTGTTCTAATAAATATATATGCTTTTCCCTTTCATATGGGATTTAATTGCTGATTCGCCCATATATAAAATACAGAAGTCTTTCTTGCAAATCGCACAATGGGCATTTGTTTTTTCTGAGCCATGCAAAAGCCACTTTGTACGGCTTTTCTAGGGTCCACTAGTCATTGAAAAGACACTTTCTATCAAGCATATTAAATAATTTATTTCAGTCTATATCATTAATAAACAAATTTATCCCAATTCAATTCAATTATACACAATTTTCATCAAGGGAGACATAAAAAGTATGTTTTAACTAAAAAATTTTATATTTAAATATTAATATTCAGAGAATTTTATACAATATAAGGAAAACAGCAGCAAATAGAAAAAGAATCTATAAAAATTGCCCGTCTTAACTGCGCAAAATATTGATTTTGTTTATTAATTACTTTACTTCACTTAAATCTAAATGCTACTAAACCGAATTATAATGAAATTATTGTAGCTGAACTAGCTATAATTGCAGCTAACGTTAATATAAGTCAACAGTTAGAATATAAATATTTAATATTAATCGTGCCGCCATCTAGGGGCAATATTAAAAACTAATACTAAATTAAGTTTTTCGACAATTTTATTGAAAATTTTAAAATATTAATACAAATTAATACAAAAAATTCAAAAAATTATAATATTTTCTAGAAAAATATAGGTGCATCAAGGTAAAGAAAAACTCCAGGAGTTTCAATGGTCTTTAAAAAAAATTTTCGAATTTAAGGAGTTTCCAGGAGTTGTGCAAACCCTGTTTATTATATAATAAAAATGACATTTTATATTTTTAAAAAATACATTAAGAATGACTTCAATTTTTTAACTTTAAAAGTTACCACAATAGCTGTTAACTCTTGTGTAAATAAGTAATAATATTTTACAAGAAATAAACAAATTACTTAAATGGTATGAAATCATAAATAAAAATATAAGTTAAAATGTTATATAATAAATTTAAAGGATTATAAAAATGCATGCACATTCAAAAAGCACAAAGACATACAAAACATTTATATCCATAAATACATACATACATACATATATTCACTAGCCAAAATTATTTCTTCAAGAGTAATAAAAAAAGTCTTTTTAATTATTTCTTAATTATAATCTTTTTTAATTATAAAATTTACTTAAAGAAAAACCATTTTTCAAAATGAAAATTTAGTTTTTAAAATCATAAAAAAAATAAATATTAGGTAGTGATTTTTGATTACAAATTAAAATGTAAAAAAACAATCAAATCAGTATTAACCTTTTAAATTAAATAATAATTTAGAAACAAAGGCTAACAAATCTTAAAATAGAAAAAATTCTGAAAAATTTTTCAAATTTTCAGGTAAGAATAAGGATAAACATAATCACAAAATGTGCCTTGTCAGATATTTCTGTACTTACCAAATATTTTTATAATGTCATATATTTATAAAAAAACCAATCGGAATAGCACATAATAATTACTATTAATAGAATTTCACTAATTTTTCATTGGACAATTTTTTTATTAAAAGTGATTGTATTTATTAAAAATTTTATTTAGTAAATAATTACATACCTGCTTCTTTGAAGAAGTTTCATTTATTTTAGTATCAGATATATTCTTTTCAATTCCAATTTGAACATTTCCTTTTGGAAAAACTATAATACGGTAACAAAAGTTAAAATATTTTTAGTAAAAATTTATCAATGTTTTTCAGTATTACAACAGATAAATATCATGAATACATAATTTGTCAAATGACCTTTAATCTTTATTTTATATATATATCAGGGGTGTTTGTGGGATCCCAAAAAATCCCCGGAAACTTTTACGGACTTACTACCGACATTTTAAAGTTCCGAGAAAGGGGGGAAGAATTGAAAAATTACAATTATGAATTATTGAATGACGTAATTATTGCGTTTTCTGCTTTCAAAGCAAACAAAATTACCCAGATCAAAATAAATAATTCATTATTATTCCTACTTCCTTTTGAACGATGATCCCCTGAATTTACAGGTATCGAAGTTCAAAATCCCCGAATTCGGGTTTCCCGAGCACAAACAACCCCATATATATATATATATATTTATCTGCCCAATAAACAAATATAATAAATAATAAATTAACTTTCTGAAATCCTTAAAAATAGTGGAAATTATGAATTCAAAATAATTTCATTCACAATTATTTAATTTTAACATATAGTTCTTCAGTTCAAATAGTTTCAGTTAACTTTCAGTTTTCAGTTAACTATTGTTTGTAAGTTCAAGAAATAATTTACTATATCATTAGAGATTGTAAATTAAAAAGTAAACAACAAAACAGTTTACATAACTTTCAATATACTTTTGTTTGCAATATGCATGGAAGATAAGTTTAATTTAAAACCACCTTTAAAAGTTAAAATATTTTGATATTTAGTTGAACATTAATGAAGTTTTCAGAAATATTGTTAAAATATGGTTCAATTTGTAACCTTAAAATATGTCATATCATATCTAACAGTTTAACACGCTTACAGGAATTCCAACTAATCTAAAAACACTATTTCAAATTCTTTTAAGAGTTTTTATAACTACTATATTCTTAGAGTACTAAATATAAATCATAACCATTTTGTTATTTGTAAGTATTTTGTTTTCCCTGAGTAAGTCAAAAGTATAAAATGATTTAAGGAAAATGTATGAATTAGCTATCATATTTATATTTTAAGTAATTATGAAAATCATTCTTCATGTAAACATAATTTTATAAACTACATTATCATGACATTGATAAATATAAATTTTTATCATTTATTGTTTAATGCATGATAAAAATTTTTATCATGCATTAAACAGTGTGTAATAAAAATTTAATTAAAAAATTAAAAGCTAGCAAAAAATATTAAAAAAAATTAACCAGATCCTTTTATTTTGTTTTCTTATTAACTAAGATGTTTTTTAAAATATATTTAATAACTCTTCACTAGATTCAGATATTCTTAAACTATTACACAAATCATATTTTTATAATGAACAAGTCAAAAAAATAAAGAAAAAATTGAAAAATCACAAAAAGTATTAAAAATGTATTTAAATTTATTTTTTATAAAATACTTTGGACTGTTAAATATTAACTTTATATTTGTAAACTTTTACTATTATTATCATAATTTCCAAAATAAATATGAAATTGTGACTGGGAAAAATATACAATATAAATTTATTAATATATATATTTATAATTACAGTTCATCCCTGTAACTTTGCTACAGACATCTGCTAACTTTTTTGCAGCTTTTATCACTGTTTGTCGTTGAGTTGCTTCTTGAATGCCTCTAAAAGGAAATAATTTATTTAAATAAGTGTCTACTTTGTTAAAAGATTTAACTTAATATATCAATACAAATTTCATATGAATTATTATATCATTATAAATTATTTTGATATCATTTATAACTAAGCTAATGATTTCATCTGAAAATCTCAAAATAAAATGGTAAATTTACATAAAAACATGCACCATAATAAAATATAGATAAAAATGATAAAATCAACATTTTTTTCAAAAATCGAAAGCTTCATGATGTTTTACGAGATTTTTTTTTTTTGAAATTCATGCTTGTAAATAAATTCAACTATTAACATATTGATCATTGAAATTTAGGTTTCTTGTATTGAAAGCAGAAGTAATAGAAAAATGATATTTCTAAAAATTTTCGATAAAATCCTAGTATACATAACACATTAGGCACGATTTTTATTGTGTTGCCAATGGCAAAAATTACATGAATTCCAAATGTAAAATGTCTAAGAAGTTATAATTCACCAGATCAAAAAGAAGTTGCAATAAAATGGCACTTTTCAAAATCTTGATCATAATCTCCAACTTTGAATATCGCAATATCATGCTATTATTTATTTCAAATATTGAAATTCATTTTTAATGCTCATGGAATGCATATGCTACTTTTTTCTTTTCAGTTTTAAACCATAATGTATCAAATGCAAAAAATATGGAAAATAAAGGGTATCTTAAAAAATTTCATAATAATAGGTAGCCCTTCTTAGCAAGAAATAATACTGTTTTATAGTTGTGAGATTCCAGTGAATTACAGAGACTATAAAAATTGTCAAAAAATATACTTATAATCTCAATTATTTGTTCACAACATTTTACTTTCTGGAAATATAACATTCAAAATTTTAATTCATTGCTTTATAAAAAGTTAAAGAAACTACTTTAAAACAGATATTTAATGGAATTAACTAAGAAATGGAAAAGACAAATAAGTGACACACAAGAGTGAGAAATTGCAAGACACATATAAAAAATTATTGATAGTTATATAATAAATATTAGCTTATATATTTATTACAGGTTCTGATTACATTTCACCTTGTAAACACTTCCAGATTCAATTGCATATATTAAAAATGCAGTTCAACTTTTGAAATATTGACCAAAGTCAGTTAAATGAGATTTTGAAATTTTGATGTAGATGTACAGATACTTCTAGTATAATAATCTAGTATAATTTGCAGCAAACATTCATTTTGTTTTACACACAATATTATTTATATGCACTTTGTAGTTATAACCATAAATGGTTGAAAGTAGCATTTCATGTTAAAAATATTGATGTCAATATGAATATATATATATGTATGTCATCCCATAATATAGATCTTATAACAATGCAAATCAAATATTAAAGCAGTAAAAGAGGATTACCTTCTAGTAAAAGATTTCTGGCATAGAGGACATGGTTTTCGATAACTTAATTGCAATGTTTCTGTTATACAAAATCTAGAAAAGCAAGAAATGTTTAGTTAATAGAGCTTACATAAAAATATACATTTTAAATTTTACTCATTTTATTCATAGAAACAGAAGAATTTATTCTTAAATAAAACCACATTAAATTTTGATAATTTAGATTCATATTTGAAAAAAATAAAAGTACATTACCAATGATCACAAATGTCACTGCAGAAAAAAAAGGCAGAACAGCTTGATTATTAAATACAAATTTGTATTCAATTCTTGGTTGTAATTTAATACAAATATAAACTTCAAAATCCACTCACTTAGAATATTATGCAGTAAATTAATTTGTATTGAAATAAAATATGTTTCTATGAATGTTAATCTGAAAGGAATTTAACTCTTACCTGCAAAAAAAATGGCCACAACCAGTTGATACAGGATTTTGTAGAAGTTCTAAGCTATAAAAATAAAAAAAAGATATAAAATTCATTATTACATAATTTTTTATGCTCCATTTATAAAATAAACACTTAACAAGTATTGTGTAAAAAAAAGTTAAAAATATAAATTACATAACTCTTGAAGTTTATATTTTAGTTTAAAATAATTGTTTTAAGCTCCTATAACCTAATTCAACCTTGAAAGAATTTGGAAATAAAATATGAATAAAATTTTGTTTTTGTTCAAGGGGTAGCAAATTATTTTGGTTAAAAGATAGTATGTATATTTAAGTTAAAAATCCAAATATGTTTTAAATGTATTTGTTACATTTGATTTTTAAAAATGAGTAAGTATTAAATAGTTAATTTTAATTAGAAAAAGAACTATTAGATTTATATGCAATCTTATTTCTTGTCAATACATTAGCTTTTTTGTGTTCACAAACTTATAACATATAATACATATTTTTCATCTAAATATTAAATTTTATGGAAAAGAATTTGTAAGAAACTTATTGCAGTACTAAAAAGTATAATTAAAATTTATAAATAAGCAAGTTCATTCTAATTTCCTCATTCATTATAAAACAAATTCAGCATTAAAATAAATTGTGCTGCATTTCATTTTAAATTGTATAATGCTCCCTTAAGTTTCAATTTTTCAAAACTATGTTTCTCAAATCTTCTATAAATTTCAATTTGTGTTAATCCAAATACAATTGGTTATAATTTTACTAAAAGAGCTACTGTATAAGTAAAAATACTTTTAAAATGCACAAACATTAAATATACAAGTACTCAAAAATTGCAATTCAATAAAAAAATTTTGACTGGATTTTTCTGGATTTAATTACATATAAACAGAATTGTCTTAATTTATTGTTTTTCATGGGTTTTTTTTTTCTCATATTTTGCTTAAAATTTGTTTTAACTCTTTTTTTCCTTTATTTATTAGATGAATTTAGTTTTAAAGGAACAACTTCAAAAAAATTACATTGACTTTACCTAAATTATAAGCATTTTTCATATAATTAATGATTTTTAACAATATATATATTTGATACTTTATTTTCTTATTCACATATAAATATAACATACTGTACTTCCTTTACACAATAATTCTTGATGAAAGGATTTCCATTTTTTAAATGCCTTTTTATGATTCTATATTTGTCAGATAATGCTCTTATTTTGATTATTTTATCTGAGATGTGAAAGCAGTCAATAATATTATGTATTTTATTCTAATAATCCTACAATAAGTTTAAAAAATTATGAAAATATTTTAAAATCAAATTTAAAGTTTATATTTTAATTTTTTACCTAAAATGCAATTTTAAAATTAGTTAAGTTTAAAAATTAGTAATTGCAGATGCATTTAAGATCTAATAATCTTTTAACAATGAAATTAACACATAATTTCAATATTTTTTACTATCAGGAAACTTTAACTCTTATTCAAATTTATTCACAAAAAAAAGAGTAGTAACCTTGAAAAAAATTCAATCATTTAAAAATTTTATAAGCAAATTTCTAAACAAAGTATGCAAAGGTTTACATTTTATAGATAGATATAGGGCTATACATTATATGAAATGAATGTTAATTCCGCTCATAATAAACATTTCTAGATTCTCACATAGTATAGTACTAATAGTTGCTAGTGGTTAGAGAGTCAAAACAATATCAATAAAAATTTGTCAAGAAGCTAACAAACAGGTGAATTTCAAACAAGATCACATGTTGGAATAAATGTGGCTAGGTGTACAAATTAAATAGGTTATCCTGTGCACTGTATGGACACGGCAACAAGGTTGCTGAAAAAATTTATCAATGAAGCGAAGACTTCTAAAGGCCAGCTGTACAAATGAGAACATAAATGGATGATTATGCACTAGGCTTGAGCTACCCAAGACATCATTGTCTACTACACAACATACCCATACTACTCATGTATACTTTTACCATCACTAGGCATTTGGGAGGTGGTGTCAGTCGCCTTCACGTGGTGCCCTGTTTTCACTAAATGACTGACTCCTGTCGCTTCGTGCAGCCTAATACGTTCTTTCGGCTTTAGGATCATTTTGCTGCTGTTTTTTTTAAAGTCTTTTTCAAGGCCCGGACTATGGCTAAAGACAGGCTTAAAACGATTTTTTGGAATGCAAGGGGTTTATACAAATGACAAGTTCACCAAACTAAAACTTATTGTTTTTAATCATGACATTGACATCCTGGGTATAGTGGAAAGTGGTGCTTTTACTCAAAATTTAAATTTTTTTTCGTATCAATGGATATCAAACTTTTTGTTTAGAGAGATCTTGAAAGGTGGTCTCTGGCATTGTTATCTATGTTAAAAATACTTATATTGCTAGTATGACTGTGGGACACACTGTGACTGCTGTGGACAAACTCAAGACGGTGGAAATAAATGTTTGGATAAATATCCGGTATTACCGAATTTTTGTCATGGGCAATTCTCCCAATAACTGTCCAGATCTGGAATTCATAAATGATCACTGGAATAGGTGCTCAATTTTAATAGGAGACTTCAATGCTCATTCCCAGAGATGGGGATACAATGACACAAATCCAGCAGGTCTTATTCTTGAAAATTTTATTGATTCTACTCAGACAGATTTTATAGAAAACTCTCAGAGACTTCCAACATTTCTGTCCTACGGGGGAGTGTCTTCTCATCCCAACTTATTAATTGCCCACACAAATGTCTCAAGATATACAGCTCACTCTCTGCTACCTGCCCCTGGTGGAACTGGTCACAGACTCCTCCTGGCCACTTTTGCTATTGAACAAAATGGACATAGAGAGATTAGGTTTCCTCGTTGGAATTTAAGGAAAGCAAACTGGACAAAATACAAATATCTGACAGACTCACTTATGAAATCATTGTTAGAAAAAACCCTTTTAACTGAAAACTTGGATAGTATTGTTGATACTTTTACTGAAATTATTTTGGCCTGTGACGAAGGTTGTATATCTAGAGGACAGGTAAGGAGGTATTCTCCCTTCTGGAATTAACACTTACAACCTCTTAAAGTTAGCTGTGATGAGGCTAGAGCCAGAGCTTAGGCTACTGGACAAATGATTGACTGTATTGAACTTCGCAAAAGACAAGCCATCATTAAACAAGCTATTAAAGAAGTAAAACGACTCACTTTTCATAACTTCTTAGTGGGCTTAGATTACAAAAGGGATGCCTTAAAGGCCCACCATTTCCTCTCTAAAATCAACAATCAGAAAGATACTAGGAAAGAGCCAATTAAATTGGACAATAAATTACTCACTTCAGACAAAGAAACTGCCTGGGCTTTTAAAAAACATTATGCAAATGTTAGTAATTATCATCCCTCGGATAGGATATATGATAAAGAATAATGTTTGCCCACAAACATGCTTAACTCCAGAGATGGATAATTTGTTCAATTCTCCTTTCACTTTATTTGAACTCAAGTATAGGTTAAAGGCTTTGACTTGGGGTAAGAGTCAAGGACCGGATAATATTGTACCAGACTTCCTGGTGAACTTGGGAGAGGGCTCTTTGGATGGACTGTTTAACATAATAAATATGTCTTGGACCAGGGGCCTTCCAAGTCAGTGGCATAAGGCCAAAGTTATTCTGGTCCTGAAGAGTGGTAAAGATCCTGGGGATATCTCTAGCAATCGACCTATCTCTCTCACAAGCGCTACCTGTAAATTGACAGAGCGCTTGATTTCGGTAAGGCTCAAATTCTACTTAGAAAATTATTCTTGCCTGTCATATAAACAAGCAGGCTTCTGCAAAAACAAAAATACTGTTGAACAGGTGGCTAGACTTACAAAGCTGATTATGGATGGTTTTCATCAAAAACACAGTTCTGTGGCAGTTTTTATAGACTTAAAAACTGCTTTTGATAGTGTGGAGAAGAAATCTGCATAAGAAAATTATAGATATGAGAATCTGTGGAAACATGTACAGTTGGATCAAGTCATTTTTGACCCAGATTTATCAGAACCAGGTTTGGTGGATCTGTCTCCTCCTACACACAACCTCGACAGGGACTTCCTCAGGTCTCTGTGTTGAGCCCTACCTTGTTCAACATCATGATAAATGATGTAATCCATAGGGTTATAGACGTTGATGGGGATGTTAGGGCCCTTCTTTTTGCAGATGATCTGGTCATTTGGTCAACCAGCAGAGATATGCAGCACATGCAGCTTTCCCTTAACGGAGCTTTAAGAGAACTGTTTCATTGGTCTAATGAGAATCAAATGATAGTAAACATTGATAAAACCTTTTAAAAGCTGTTTACTTTAAGTACAAAACCCGATGATATTAGTTTATATTATGGTCCCCATCATCTGTGTAAAACAGCTAAAGCCAAATATCTAGGCATCACTTTGGATACAAGGTTAAGTTGGAATAACCAGCTGTTGAAATTATAGACATTGGAAAATCCAGAAGTAAACTTTTAAAAAGACTTGCAGGAGCGAAATGGACAGATTCAAAAGACTTACTCTGCACCACCTATAAGTCCTACATCAGACCTGCAATTGAATATGGAGCTGAGCTCCTGATTACTGCATCGGACACTATCTAGTAAAAATTGGAGATTGTTCAGAATAATGTTCTTAGACTTATACCCGATGGGGCTTCATCTACACCTATTGAGGCAATGCAAATTCAGACTGGGTTGGAAACTTTGGCAGACTGAAGCCAAAGCGCTGCCCTGAAACTCTCTGAAAGGCTTCTAAGGGACAATAGTTTCTGGAAAAATTATATTCCTGTTTTCCCAAGATTGAAAACACAGAGAACCTTTTTGACTTTGACCAGGGAATTGTCAGATAGGTATAAGATCCCAGATGCAGATAGAGTGCCTTTATTTAGACCCTCTATCTTTCAAAACTATATTTATAGAGCTGATTCCTGCCTAGACCTGAAACTACCTGTTAATAAGAAGGTCTCCACTGATTCTGAGCTAAGGATAGTTACCCTAGCTACTATCCATGAGCATTATCCATCATCTGTTTGGTTCCATGCCTATACAGATGGTTTAGCTGTGGATGCCATTAGAAATGCTGGTGCAGGAGTATACTCTAAGTTTCAGGCTTTGCCAGGCTGTTGGGAAATACTATAACAGCTACAATGGTGAAGTGGCCGCTGTGCATTAGCACTTGAAGAGATCAGAAAGGGTAATGAGAATCATATAGTATTTTTATAGACTCTTAGGCCACCATCAGGTCTCTCTCTTCAATTGCTCCTAGCAGTATTGGGTCTGTTTATCTCTGGCAAATGGCAATTAGTTCTCTACTAGAAGAGGGACGTCAAATTGTGCTGCAATGGATACCCAGCCTCTGTGGTATCGCAGGAAATGACGCAGCTGACAAATTGGCAAAGGCTGGCTCAGATCTACAACAGCCTTCTACAGCCTTGGAGTACCATACTATTAAAAGGCTTATTAATTCAAATATAGCCTCCTATCATAGAAATGTTTACAAGATGTGCATAAAGGGGAAAGCATGAGCTTCCTTACTAACAAAACCTATTCCATGTAACCTACACAGAGCTGTGGAAGTGGCAAATTTTTGCCTTAAAACTGGGCACGATTATCTGCAAAAACACCTTTACCATTTGGGTTTGAAAGACTCTCCGATCTGTCCTTTTTGTGGACTAGAGGACATGACTGATGACCACCTTTACACTTTCCCTGGACTTTCGGAGGTCACAGTTAGAAATTCTGCGGAAGATGACTTTTCATTCACCTCAAGATTGCATTGGGCTGCCCGACAGAGACTGATGGTTGAAAAACCAAGGTCAGGCATAGGATAAAAAAAACATCACTAGGCACTTGACTGAGG
This sequence comes from Latrodectus hesperus, assembly GCA_037975125.1. NCBI lineage: Eukaryota > Metazoa > Arthropoda > Arachnida > Araneae > Theridiidae > Latrodectus > Latrodectus hesperus. The sequence goes on from CM075856.1 coordinate 82,209,288, forward strand.
AAACTTTAACAACACAATCTCAGCAGAATCACTTGAGTGTTGTTGCAACCAATCATCATTGATGTCAGCAAACTAACAATGCCACATCTTTCGTGAACCAGGTGACCATCACACTTGTATCTTGAGGATCATGAGCTGATAATGGCAATCAGCCTCTTATTTTACAGAAACATGTAACCATTTTGTGAAAATAATTGGGATGCTGTCTTTTATAACAAATCATCCCTAACCATTCTCCATACACTTTTAATAGTATTATGGCATGTGTTGATTCAATTCATCAACTAGGTATCATTCTTCAACAAATAATACTAATAAAACTAAGCTCAATATGACAGTTACTACATAAGTATTTGAGTCATGTCCAATATTTTTACTGAAAAGCTTACAAGGCATAAGAATGACATTTGGAATATTTATTATTCCTAAATTAGATTTTTGTGAAACATTTGTTTCTCTAAGTCTAATAAATGATGGTTTCACCAACTATTAATTAAAATATTCAAAATGTAAGTGTTAGTTTTTGACTCGCTGCTTGAAAGGTTTTGATCAATTTATTATTTATATGAGCTGTAAACATATTTAACTTTAAAAAAACCTTATTTAAAATATCTATTTGCAAGAGAGAAAAATGAAAATCATTAATATCATATTGCTATGTTACATATATTAATTGTATTTATATTTTTGTCATTATATTCTTAAGTATGAAGTATCATTTTGATCAATATTTATTTGATAAAGATAACAAAAATAAATCAAATTATACTTAAAAAAACTTTAAAAATTTAAAAAACTTATTTAAAAAGTGAAATTTAAAAATTTTTTAAATTAAAAGATGTATTTTAAACAGTGTGAACTTTTTAAATGAAAAATAACTTTAAATTTTTAAATTAATGTAAAATTACCATATAGCACATTCTAGAGTTTTTAAAATGGAAGAAATGCTATCAACCACCTTCTCTGAATTTGGAATGCCCATAATTAGTCCTAGAATAAGAAAAGAATTATGAACTCATTTATAAAAAAAGGAATATAAGCAACATGTCATTATGTTTTCACTACCTGTGAACATATTTACGATTTTTTTTTAAATACAGCTTATTAAAAGCAATCATAAAAACAATTTAAAAGATTTTTAAAATATGATTAATTTATTTAACACATGTTTATTACTTATAAAAATATGCATTTAAACAGTGATCACAAAATATATTTTTTAATGCAAAATTACTGGTTCTACTGTGGAACTATTAAAATAATTTAAAGATTTTACTTTGTAGTAGAACAAAAACTTTTGCACACTTGTCTAAATTAAAACTACAAGTAATCCCATAATTTCCTAAAGACATAATAAATATTTGATGTTTAATTTTAAAAGTAATTTAAAATTAGTTTGCAAATGTTACACAAAATTTTAACAAATTTTTCACATTGATAATGAATTTTTTTTTAACATCCTGAACTTTTTCCTTGAATAAATGATTTTTCCCAAACCCTACTATTTGATGGACCCTATCTTTTATAGGAAACCAAGTTTCATATAAATGCAGACTGGCTGCAAAATGAATATTTATTAAATTGAGCACAACAATAACACCATGAACACTGTTTTAGTTACATCTATAAAAATTACATTACAAAATTGTTTTTCAAAAATGGTATTTTTTCACATTGATTTTCTATTAAAATTATGAGTAAATGATAAGATATTAAGCTGAAATTCAAAATAACAAATAATTTTATAAAACTTATTTTAAACTCTGTTTTAAAAGATACAATCATAATTTTTTTAAAAAAAGTACATTTTAAACTGAGAAATCCTTGTAGAAGGGATAGACTGGCAAATTACTTAGTTATTTAATGAACTTTAATACATTTTTATGTACTTTGTTTACTTACCAACAAAATTACACACTTAATTTTTTAATGTGTTAATTTAGCTTAAAAATATTTTGCACATATTTAACATTTAAATTTTATTACATGGTAAAATTATAGTAGTATTATTTGACCACAACAATATTGAAACTTAATTGCTCTATTTTTTAAATTAAAACTGATATTTGTTTAATTTCATAATTTTATAATTAAATCCTCATTGTGATCAAAATTAAGTTACCAAAAATAGTTTGGATATCCTCTATAAATGTGAAACAAGCATTTTTAGATACCTTAAACTGATAGTAAACAACCTGTTATTTACATACCAAGTAACAGTTATGAGGGGATAACTTATGGCCTATCAATATATAAAAATTATATGGAAACAATCAATTAGTTAAAGAAATTTATTAATATTAACCACAGTAGAAAAATTTTAGTCAATGTCTTAAAAAGAACATAAAAAATGGTAAAGTAGTATAAAATTATCCCTATATTATACGAATATACACTAAACTATTATAATATTAAAAATATCCATTTACATCTTGAAATATAACATTAAAGATTATACTGTTTATATTTTCTACAGAAATTATTTTTCATCATATTTTTTATATTTACTACACTTCCATTTTGGGAAACCCAACATTTCCAACAAGCTTACCAAATAAAATTAATTAAAAATATTGCTACAATTATGATGCATTGTTCTAAATATGTAATATAACATTTTACAATAATCCTAAACAGAGTTCATTTCCTCACAAATGAATGCACATATTTTGAATTTGACGTTTCTCGATTATTGGCGTTGAGTTTGCTTTTGCTATTTCCTTTTTTCTTCTTATACACTTCATTATTTGGGAACAGTCTGTTCAGGTTTATTCCAAAGAGATCTTTATGAATAAAAATTTTATTTTAAAAAATTTTTGTTTCGTAACTATCAGGCAAAATTATCACTAATGAGCCCTTTAAAATGGAACAATATCCAATATTATCATAAATTAGAATCAGCACCCTTTCCCAAACTGTGTCATCTCTGTTGTTGCAACCAGAATGCTTCCCTATACTTCCCCCCGAGGTGGGCTCTACCAGTTAGATTGAAGCTGCCGAGTGACATGAATCTTCATCATGATAGATCTTTGGTTAAGCTGGGATTTGAACGTATTACCTCCTGATAATGAGAACAATGTTCTAACAAACCAGGCTATTGTGCCCCTTAGCCTTTCTGAGGCAAATCACTTATTTGTATGAAAAGAGTTGTTCATATATCAAGAATAATAAAAAAAATTACAATCTTAAAGTGTGAATTATTACTATAGAATGCACTTTAATTCATTACAAATTTTTAAAAAATAGCAAGTAACATAATTTATTCAATATGAAAATTTATATGTCACTTTTAAGTGGAAAATTTAATTACCAACAAAATTTCTTATTTATCAACATTCAATGAACTTAAATAGCTAATTTACAAAATTCATAAGCAAAAACGTATATTAAACTTGAAATTTTTTGTTAATTAAATAACATTAAGATTTATCAGTGAATATAGTACATTGTATAACAATTATGATTTTTTATTTAAAAAAAAGCAGTTTTAGAAAACAATATCAAATCAAAAAATCTTAATTTTTAACAAGAAAATAAGTTATGAAACTGTTTTTCATAAGTGAAAATGATTTTATTTTCCAACAAATTTAATATAAATTAAAGATAAATACAAAATTCTGATCAGCTTTAAAATAAGTATAATTTCAGAAATCAAATTACAGTAATTATATGTATGACAAATCTAGTAAAAAAAGGATAATCTTTTTTAAAAAATTCAAATATATAAATATATATTTATCTTTTGATAAAATTATTAACAGAAAAATCTAGCTTATTATTTACTTCATAAATATATATTTCTTGTAATATAATAATCCAAATAATTTCATTAAATAAACAGATTCTAATATAATCAAAAAATTGCATTGGCATAAATTACGATTTATGATCTTTATAATTAATTTTAATAAGTAATGAATCTGCCCCTTGAGCCAATACAATGCGAGTACCATTAAAATCATTTTGTCTTCATTCAGTACTTTCTTGTCAAAGATTTATCTAATATTCATAAAATCATATATATATATATATATATATATATATATATATATATATATATATATATATATATATATATATATATATATATATTATATATATTCACTTAAAAATTAACTTATTTTTAAAATACTGATGATTATTATAATAAATAATTTTTAGATTTACGTTTTTAAAATTATGCCACTAAATCTTTAATTAATAATTATGTCACTAAAAATTATTTTGAGAAATAAATTATAAGCAATATCTCAATAACAAACAAATGTTCTGATTTTCAGAACTCAAAAATAAATAAATGGTATAGAACATATAATGAAACCTAAGAACAAAAGAAATTAATTTTATATTAAAACAGATGTAATACGAAATAAGAATAGTAAATACAAATAATGACACATATATGGCCGTTGAAATGATCTCATACACATATTTAATACTTATATAATTCGTTTAAAGTATGTAAAACGTTTAATTTGATATAACTCAAATAAATGTCTAAATTTTGTACCTACTTACTGTATTTCACAGCATAAAGCACACAAACAAAAGTAATTTTCAACAAAAAATATTATGGGTAGAATTCAAACAACATCTTCAAGTGTTAATCAAGGCAACAAATTTCGCGCTTCTAGACTCGCGGATAAATTTTAGTATAGAATATTTACATGGTTACAGTTAATTTAGGAATGCAATTTTGTAATGAAAAAAATTGTAATAATGAATAAATGAATTATTAAATAATGAATACAATACTGTTATTCTGAGATTCATTAGTGAAACAAATAGTGGCCAAAAAATTATATTTATAAAATAATTATAATGATTATAATGCAAACGTAATTCTTATGATGCGCAGTTTTCATCGATTTAATCTCACTTTGCTTTTCATTTTGCATTGTAATTAGATTGTAAATAAATATATTTATTAAAAAAAATTTTTCGTTTATTCTTCCGATATCATAATTTGTTAAAATTCCAACATTTTAACACAATAGTAAAAGATCAGAACTGTTGATTTTGGACGTTATCTGAAATACGTACAATAAATCGAAAGAGGAGGATGCACTATGAATGATGAGAATGACAAATTGAAAACAAAACACATTGTCAGAGAAAAGTATCTCAGTGGGTAGTTAGGAATTTTATCTAGCTTTTTTTCATGTTTCAAGACGAAATTTTTTAAAGCTGATTTCTTCATTTTTTGATTATGTGTACATTAATTCCTTTTATTAATAATAACTATTTTTTAAATGATTTGTAATTCATTTGCTTTTTTGGGTTATATGTTCAAAATGAATGAAAAATGAGACTGTCGTGGCTTTTGTGGATTGTCTACAAAGTACAGCAAAAATTATTTCCTCAAAAATTAGATTATGAAGATGAACTCGCATTAGCAATCATATTAACCTCCGAATGTGGATTGAAAATTTTTCTGATTTTCCTATGAACTATAGTATTATGAATGAATTCAAAAACACCCTTTTCATTTGAAAAATCAACTATAACAGATAATTATCTCTGTTAGCTCCTACGTATTACTGCCATAGTGACAATTATTGAATTATTGAAATGGTACTACTGAGGCGATTACATATTACTGAAGTTTTAATTACGCGTCAGGGAAAAATATTGATTAAAACAAATTATCCAAAAACTGCCACTGAATTTTGAGGTTTGCCGTTTCCTCCTAATCCCTAAGACACCTCCAACTCAAAAAGTTAGTTTCACATTGAAATTCCAACAATAAAGATCCCAATAGATCTGGCTATAAATCTAATTGTAGAGGGAATAAAATTGTAATGAATTCTAACATTCTAACATTCGATGATTTACGAAAAAAGGATCAACTGAGCTTTTTGAAAACGCACTTATAATACACGGTTTCAACGTACTAAAAGAAATTATTTTATTTTATTTGCAGTTTAAAAAGTTTTTTATTGATTGAGTTCACCAGAGTAACGGAGGATTTAAATTCTCCAATCGCAAAAAACAATATCAGAATATTCCAATATCCAGATCGTGTGGCTCAGCACATTAAAATTGCTCATTCTCCTCCAATATGTATGTATGTGTTAACTGCAGAGGTAATCGTACGACTGATTTTCTATCATGCTCATCTCATCTTGTAGAAAAAAATTTTATAATTCAAAGCAGAGAATCATCTATCTTTCATAGAAGTGAGACGTTTTAAATCATCTAAAGATTCTTTTGCCGGAATCATTCCCTCAGCTCAGTCTAGATGAATTGACAGAATATTAAGTTCAAGAAGACCTTCAAGACCAAATTACTTACTATGCAAATTAGGCAAGATGAAATGTGGACGAAAATATTTTCTTTAATAGAACAATGGAAGCTTTTATACTAAAAGCTCAAGAACCAGCTGAATTTCCAAAATAAAAGTTTTCCTGGAACAACACTTCTGGGAAAATATCTCAAAATAAATGTGAGATTAGTATGAATCTAATATCAGAAATTTCCAAAGATTTTAATTTTGGAAGAACTTCAAATATCAGCCAAGTCATAAGTGATTCCTTAGCTACTAAGAATAGTCACAAAAACCCTACTTAACATGTGAGAAAAGACACTATTTTTGAGGGCGTTTTTCACATACTGGATGTTATTTATTGTTCTTCATTTTCATGAATAAAATGTTTTCATTTATATCCTGGAACACTAGGAGGGTTTCTAATTATCATCCGTATTTTTAATTCTCTTATCAAGTATATTATGATTGTTAGCTTTATTACTCTTCAGAAAACTTTCTTGAAAAATCAAGATCCTTTCTAATTAATAAAATAATACTTCGCCTTGACAAAGGCATTGGTCGAAGAAGAAGTATTCTATATATTGAAAAAATTTTAGAAAAAACTTTTTCTACACAAATATACAGCCCAGCTCGTCTTCCAGGCGAAAAATGGAAACTCCTGATAGTAAGAGTTGCATTTTCCACTTTAACTGTATTTATAATAGATATGTATTACATGCCTCTTTGAAAATTTTCAAATTGGTTAAATATCGTAACTCGGGGGATCAAATCATCTTTTCTTATTCTTGGAAATTTTAATGTTCAATATACTGATTTAATATTAAATTTTCGACTCATCATAATCCATCCCTCATTGATTATTATAGTTTCATCGGATATTTCCCACCTATGTACTATAAATATTCTCCCAGATTTGTTTGAGTGATCATGTTCCTATGAAAAAATTTATTTATTTTAATGTGAAGAATAGGCAATGAAAAGTACGGATTTTGTGGTCTCATTTCTTTTAACAGACAGATAGTAAAAAATAGAGATTTTCGAGCAGTTTAACGAGACTTGTCAACAGAATTTACTTAAGTTACAAAAAATGGCAAAAATTCCCTTCTAAATTCTACCTACCTTGATGGAACTATTAATGTAATTATATACTGGGACAGAAAAGACGATAGTGGTGTATCACAAAAAGATCTTGTTGGATGAACGCATGGAAGATTGCATCACACAAGAAGACTGAAGTCGAATTTCACTCCTATTTCATATCTCTCTTGCTCTTTCAGGGAAAATACAGAACCATCTGTGGTACATTCAGAAAATATTCACAGTATAAAGTTTTCAAAATAAAGTATCTGTATGCAGATTCAGATTTATACATAATGGAAGGATACTTTGCAATAATTGACGCTGTCGCTCAAACGAATCTCTTCACAATCTATTATTCTACATTTTTTAATTTTCAAGAGATATCACTAGATTTCAGCATAGACATCAAATACTTCTAAAACCAACCTTTTCCATTGACAGAATTTCAGACGGTGATTGTTCAGTGTAAAAACATATCAGCTGATACTAACGAAATTTCAACAAAAATACTTCAAGGCATAGCTGTCTTTTTAACATTATAAATAAATCATGGATAACAAGAATGATTCTAAAAATGTGAAAATAATCCTCAATCTCTAAAATTAGAAGAAAAAAGATATGAGAACGTCAAACCCTACAGCCCCATTTTTCTTACCAGCGTACTTTTCAAATTGTGGAAGGCATGATTACAAAGCGATTTACCTATTTTGCTTCTTCATCAACGCAAATGACTGATTTCTTACAAATAGAGCCTGGAACCAGGGGTACGCGTACCTTCCTGGGGCTTGAGCAGCCACCAGGTGCGTCGGCAGGTGGTGGATAGCTGAATATCCTGTAGGAATGACAGGATAACCTTGAATATAGAATCAGAGGCCATGAACCAGCTCCCATAAACCCTGGTGTTATGCGACCCGTGCCTAGGGTTATTTGGCACCGCGGTAATAGTGTCTTAATGGAGCCTCTAGTTGCCTGGCGAACTTCTAGAGTAATTTGCCTTGCCCAGTAACTCAGGCAATGCTGGGTAGACTTATATTACCTGAGCTTATTAATTGTTATCTTCCTACTTTCCTGAAGCCCTCTGATATCATAGAAAAATCATACATGTTTGATAGGACATTTGAAATAGTTTTTCCAACTAGAGACGAATGGGATAACAACATGTTTGAAACTAAAACAGGAGATCTAATCTGGTACACAGATGGATCACTGAAGAACAACCTCTCAGAACTGGGAGTATGTGGCGTGTCAACAAGAATCAGCCTGTCTGTAAGCCATTGGTGATACACTTCGGTCTTCCAGGCAGAAGTTTTGGCCATTATCCACTGTCTGCGACTAAATATGAGGAAGGGCTACGACGGTAAGCGAATTCTCATTTTTAGTGACAGTCAAGCCGCTTTAAAAGTTCTTAATTTTCGAAATCAAATCTAAAATGATTTTGGAATGTAGAAACCTTCTTACAGAACTGGCAACTAGAAACGAGGTGATTCTTGTATGGGTGCCAGAGCACAAAGGTATCGAAGGTAATGAAAGTGCCCTTTCATTCAGAGCCTTGAATGAGCTTGTTAAACAAGGATCGTCTTTTGTTCCCATTGGTGCAGAACCTTTTTGTGGGATCAATTTGAAGACCGCAAAAACCAATGTTCTTAGATGGGAAAGACGGAAGATGTATGAAGCTTGGCTCAACACTCCTGGTCAAACCCATGCTAAAAGTATGATCTATCTATGGATCATCAGCGAGGATTGCCTCTGAAATTCTTAGATGCTCTATGCAGAAGATACGTTTAATCGTAGGCTTCATAACTGGGCACTTCTATTTCAGAAAACGCCTCCATAAAATGGGACTGTTTCAGCAAGACCCTATCTGCAGGAAATGTCATACGCAAGAGGAAACGGCCAAGCATATCATTCATGAATGCGAGGCTCTTGCCCTCCCTAGATTAACTTCTTTAGGCATTGTCCATACTAGAGAGTTCCACCTAGACTCCGTTAAAGGGTTATCGTACTTTATTAATAAAGTGGGTGATAACTGGAACTAGGAAACATTGGATTTGGAGTTAATGGTACAAAATGCTGATTAAAGCAGAGGTGCCAATGACATACAAACCCAACTCTAAGAAGAAGAGGAAGAAGAAGTACAAATAGAAGCTGTTAAAGCGTCTTATCTGTCATATATTATTCAATTGTACATGATCGTTACTCTAGAAAGCTTATTGTGTTACTGTAAATATTGCAAAAGTTTTCGACTCAGTATAGCCTGATGACTTATAAAGTTATTGAAGACTAATATTAAAGATAGCTCAGTTTTATGGATTCATAATTTCCCCGTGAACCATCGCGGGAAAATAAGTGTTATACATGAAGTTTTATCGGATTTATATAATCATAGCAACTCAATTTTCTCTTTTTTTCCCTGGACTGTTATTGATGAATATCCGAGTGGTTCTATTTTTGTAATTAAGTTGAATCAGTTTTCTTTTCTATATTTTCTCTTTTCTTGATAAACTTTAGTATTCTAAGTGTTAAATATAAATATTTTTTCCCAAAATATTGCCAAAAGCATTTTTATCTTTTGAAATTATTAATTACTGTTTATATTCCGTTTTTTATTTGCAGAGAGTGTTACAGCAGAGTGAAAATCTTCAAAATGTGGAGAAATTTGTTCCAGAGTACTAATTGGGAAACTGGACAAAATAAATGAAGAAAACTTATAAATTAAAAAAAAATGTTAGAAAAAATTGCAAATTTATTTTCAGATGTAAATAAAAAATATTGTAGATACTTTCTTATTTGGAGTATCACCATAAATCAAAAATGTTACTGCCATTAATATTTGAATCTTTCACTTTCTGAATTTTAATTCCAAAGCTATAAATAATATATAAATATTCAGAACAAATTTCAATTATAAAGATTAACGCAATACAAAAACCATGTGTAAGTAATATAAAGAATGTTAATTTTTATTCTTTTTTTTTTATCAATTTTCTTAAATTCTTGTTCATGGAGTTAATTGATTTGGCAAATGAAGCATTAATTTAATTTACTAAGAAAATATGTGTGTGTGCTTTAAAATAATTCTATAAAATTTTCATAAAACAATTAATTGGAATTTATTTCTTTAAGTTTAAATTTTAGCAATAAATTGACATTTGTTTACACTTTGCCGACCGATGGCTGAGTGGTTAGCCTTCCTGACTCCTGAGCTGTGGGTCCCGAGCATGGAGGAAGGAATATAAGAAGAGTAGTTGTAACCGCGAAATATCATAAGCGCCGGTGAAGTAGTTATCAGACGATACCGCGCCCATTCTGTCTTTCAAGAGAAACAGTACTTTCTTATTGAGGACACAGTATAGACAAGCATCATTTTCATTTAATTTGCACACATCGAAATGAAAGTGATCTAAATTACACTTACTATTTTTAAAAAAGTCATTTTTATTGATAATTCACTGCTTATTTTGTATTTTTGCTAATTATTAATATTATGTATTTCAATAAAGAAATTTTAGGTGTGTTATTCACCATATTGACATTGAGATAAACATTTGAATATCATGAATTAAGTTAAGTTTCATATTATTATATTTATAATCATGAGAGAGAAAATGTCGATTTTTCTTTTCTTTATTGATATTCAGTGACAAAATTTCCTATCTATGTTATTCCCCGTGTTTTTATCCATGCATGCAATATTCTGCTATATGGTTATAATTTTTTCCTTTAAAAGAAAGAATTATGCTTCTGTATATAAATTTATTTATATTTATAGTAAAAGTATTTTTCCTTTGGTGTATTTTTGTCTAATATTAGAGAAAAAAAGTTTTCATTATCAATAATTTGTAAATGAATTTCGTTGAATAATGAAAAGTAATATATATATATATATATATATATATATATATATATATAATATTAAGTCAACTGTAAGAAACCTAGAAATAAAATAAAAAAAATTTTTTAATCTAAAATTGAATTTAAATAAATCTTGATTTTATTATATTCAATAAGATTTAAATATGATAAAAATATCTTCTCAAGAAGTGTGATGTTTTAATATTAATGTAATGTTAAAAACTCAGTACTTTTGTTTTAAAAAATTGAAATGTATTCACTAGCAAAATATATTAAATGTATTCCTAAACTTATAAAATTAATCTCCTTTAAATTAATTTTTTACAGAGGAGTTTTTAATAGAATATAAAATTTTTTTATAATGATTATTCAATATAAACATTCATTAAAATAATTTCTGTTTAAACAATGAAGTTTAAATAATTAGGAAAATTGTATTTTTGTTAATTATTAATATTATGTATTTCAATAAAGAAATTTTAGGTGTGTTATTCACCATATTGACATTGAGATAAACATTTGAATATCATGAATTAAGTTAAATATCATATTATTATATTTATAATCATGAGAGAGAAAATGTCGATTTTTCTTTTCTTTATTGATATTCAGTGGCAAAATTTCCTATCTATGTTATTCCCCGTGTTTTTATCCATGCAATATTCAGCCCTACGTCAGTATATTTTCTTTCAAATATTTTTTTAATTCCTGGGAATTTAAAAAGACCATCGTCAGTAAAAAATAAATTTTTTTCTAACAAATATTAAAAACATATAATACCCTTCAAATTACAAAGGTTTTAAAACCTTTCTTCTTCCACGAGAAACCTAATAATACAAAAAAATAAGAATAAGTAAATAAAACATCAATGTCTGATTTCAATTAATATATTTTGCAATAAAATCAGATTTTATTTTTTTCGCTGCTGCTATTAAGGCATATAAAATTGAACAATTTGATGCACGTACAACAGGATTAGAAACATTAACTTTAGTGAGTACACACAAAAAGTTTTAAAAATTAATGAAATTACCTATAAAAAGTTACTCCAGGAGTTTTTTTGAAGGTCTATTTGTAAATCAATAAGCCATCATTTCATTTAAAAAAGAAAAGCCACTTTGAAAAATCTAAATGCTTTGAAAGAAATTGCACGTAATAGATGAGGTGTATGAACCTTTAATTTGCTAAAGATGTCCACACTTACTTAACTAAGTTGGATTACAGATGCCATGTATTCGACACTACTAGTAAATCAGACAGTGCCATCCTTAATATTCCGTATTCGATGTCTTGAGAATCTCTTTATTCATTTCAAAATGGACATATATGCCACTTCTTGGAGAAGACGGGGTTCTTATATCAACCAGGTATGATGTGTTATCCTTAAGATTCTATATCTACAAAACTTTTATAAAGGAAAGCGATCTCCTTGAGTCTTGTTGAGACAAAATATCTTGTTATCATATAAATAGTTCACAGGTTCTAGGCCGTTTGGCGTAGTAAGCATTATTGGCGCCAGAGTACAATACCTATTTTAGTGCCCCCACAAGAAGTAGTAATATAATATACAAAAGAAATTCATATAGTAAAACACAAAATAATATACACCTACTTTAAAATAATCTAAAATGTAGATAATTTTAAAAGTTCAAGTTATATTTTTAAACTAAGACAAAAAAATCTAGGTAAAAAATTAAAGTAATTGTATTTGGAAATGTGTCAGTAGAATAATCAGGCTTTTGTTAGAATAGGAGATCTCATCTTATGGTTTATCTTAGATATGTCAGAATTAATTTTAATTTACTGAACAAACGTTCATAAAGCAATCGATATTGAAAAATAAGATAAATTGAAGTATGATTCTCATACCTGGAAAAGCCTCTTCACCATACAAGATTATGAAGCTTCCTATAATCTTTAATTTCTTTATAACAGATTTATCTTGCTTATATATGTATACATATAATTAAATCAGAAATATTCACAGCCAAACAGTGTAAACTTATAATATTTTTAGTTTTTTCATAAGTGATACACTGAATATTATTTTTCAAGTTTTTGATTGATTCAAATTATCACCATCTGTTATTACCATGATTATTCCAGGTTCTTAAGCATAAATAAATGACAGTTAAATTTTAAAATAAAAACTAAATGTGAAGTAATAAGATGTTTGATAAAAAAATTAATTAAATATAATTTTGGTAATTTCTCAAAATAGTAGTTTTCTTTATAATTCTACAATTTATTTCCTTTCTTTAATCTAAAAAAATGCTTTTTTGAATTTTTGTTATTAATTACTTTATTAAATATTATAATTTTGCAATTATTTAAACAAAATTGCAAGATCAAAAAAATTTTTTTCCAATGGCGGGCACAAGAGGGTATGAACCCTATGCCACAACAAGGCCAGAGACTGCTACTCATTTGTCGTTACCCAGCGGGCACAAGATCAAAATAGCAAACTACATTTTATTGCAGATGAGACATCAGAAATTAAGGAAATTTGTGTGAGTTACTTTGTAAACATAAAGCAAATTTTTAGTTTCTATTTCTAACTAAAATCTAACTGTTAATAATTTTTATATGCAAAATAAATTATTTTTCTTTAAAATGGTTTCTAAAACTTTGACTATTATCATCCAGATTTAGATTTCGTGAAAGCTGAAGTACTGAATGTAAATATACATTTGTACCTTTATTTTTTCGAGAATTGTAATGTGTGTGTGTGAAGATGTACTAAATGGTTGTTAAAGAAGTTAATAATCTAGGTGTTCCTCAAAAGAGTGAGCCCTAAGATATGTTATTAATTTGACAAAATTCATGATACAAAATTCTGTTCTCATTTATATGTTGTCCAATAGAAACTGCAGTGAGTGAAGTATGACAGAGTAAAGTATGATAGTAATTTATTAGGAAATGGGACATGGAAATATTTACACGCCTTTATTCATTTTATTCGAACGAAATTTGTTATAGGCGTTTTTTTATTCATTAAAGATCAAAATATTTTAAGAACTTCTAATTTTTTTGTGTTTTATTTATATTCTGATAAATTTTCATCAATGGTATTTTAGTTTTATGACTTTTTTCAACCAAAAAGTGGTTGTTTCTGTCGTTTCAGTTAAGATCATGGTTAAATAATTTTATTACAATTCTCATTGGTTTAAAATATCCATGAAGTCAGATAACGTTTCATCAACGACACGCATAATTCATTATGACATTGTATTGAGCCGGCGTCATAAATCTGACTTGTCGACAAATTTGCTGTCTTCATTAATCACATTATTCGAGTGGCAGCAAACAAGGTGACATTCACCATCGAATGTCTGAGTATCATCGGCGATGAGAAAAAATTCATCTATGATTTTTACCAGTAATAAAGAAGTATTTTTTCCATTTCTAAAAGTTTTCAAAATCATGAAAATTACCTGTTGTTTTAAATAATTAGTTTTCAAATCTTTAGCGATATTGCTTCTAAAACTGAATACTTTGAAAGTAGAACAAAAGAAAAGGCAAAATTAAAAAGGCAAGACAAAACATCCACTTTACAATTAGTTTAAATTGGTAAGGACGATTTAAATTTATCTTATTTTTATATTATTTTAGTCAAAATAAAATTTAAATTTCACATTTTTTATTTATAAAAGAATATATAAAATATTAACAATTCTTTTTCTTTATTGCCACTACAGGCCAGGGTGAGCCTTAGTCTGCCATACAATATCCCTCCAGTATAATATCTGTTTGGAGGGATATATCTGTTCCATTCCATTTAGAAACTTTTAAAGTTGTTCGAGACATCATCAAGTCTCCTTTTCCTTCACCTACTGCACATGAGCTTCCAATGCAAGATCTTAACCTCTCGGTTACCAGGTGATCTCTCAATGTAAACAAGCCATAATAGTCTCAGTGCTTTGATGAGTCTTACTATATTTTTATGATTGATAAGATTTTCCCATTCATCATTAGTTCTAATTCTCCAACAATTATTATTTAAATGTAATGGACCGAAAATTTTTTTCTAAATATTTTCCTTTTAAAAATTAGTAAGTTATTTAAGTCTTTCTGTGTCAAAGTGCCACAGCGATATATCACAATGGAACAAACAATTGTTCTACCTACTTTTAGTTTAATTGCCCTACGGAACAGTTTGTTTTACTACAGATACTGATAAGAAAAATAACGGTTCCCTTTCAAGATTCTGCAATTAATTTCTTCTAAAATAGTATTTGAAGTTATCAATTTTTTATAATCGTTACAAACGGTGATAAATTTAGTTTTTTCAACATATTTTTTTTCTTTCTTTGTTCCTTAAGGACAGTTGTGCCTGCCTTTTCTATTAACTTTTTTAGTTTTCATTTAACACTTCTGTTTCTACTTAGTATTACTGTCATCACCAAATGCATAAATTTGAGTTGTGATACCAGTAATAAGGCCTCTGGGATCCTTAATAAAGCCTTTGAATTTCTAAATAATTAAAAATCACAATCAGAGAGAGGTCCTATTGAAAACTATATTAACTGGATATTATACACTACTGGCCATTAAAATTGCTACATCAGGAAAGCGGCACACCACACACGTGAAATTTGAATGACAATTAGAACAAGCTGTGATATGCAAATTATTAGATTTTCAGCGCATTCATTATAAAGCAGGCGACAGTAGCGACATCTACAATGTGTATAAAACCAGAGATTTGACAGCAGTTTTCTCATACTCAATTTCCGTTTCAACGTTGTTTTCGGCAAAGAAAGTTGTTGTAATGCCTCGTGTAAGAAGAAGAAATGCCTATCAGCACGTGTCTGACCTGTATTGAGGAAGGATTATAGCCTACAGGGATTGCGGCTTATCGTACCGGAATATTGCTGCTCGCGTCGGTCGAGACCCCATGACAGTTAGCAGAATATGGAATCGATGGGTTCAGGACAATCATACGGAACGTCATGCAGGATCTCAGCGACCCCCATCACTAACAGCAGAGAGTCGAGAAATGGAGTCTTTTGCAAGGTAACAAGTTTCTGCTCGAACAGTTCGACGACGTTTGCAGCAGCATGGATTGTCTGCACGCGACCATGGCTTCGGCTACCATTGACATTGCGTCACAGACAGGAGCGCCTTCAATGGTGTGATCAGCGACGAACCTGGACGCGGGAATGGCATCACATCATCTTTACAGATGAATCTCGGTTCTGTATACAGGACCATGATGGCCGCATCCGTGTTTGGAGAACGTGCATTGCCAGCTTGCATTGGACATCATCATACTGGCCCATCTGCTGGAGTGATGGTATGGGGTGCCATTGGATACACGTCTCGATCACCTCTTGTTCGCATTACCGGCACTTTGACCAGCAACTGTTACATTTCCGTTGTGTTAAGGTCTTGTGGCTCTGCCCTATCTTCAAGGCCTCCCTAATACTTTGCTTCAACAGGATAATGCACGACCGCATGTTGCCCATACTGTTCTGAACTTCCTTGATACAGAACAGGTTCGACTGTTACCCTGGCCAGCACGTCCTTCTTGATCTGTCACTAATTGAGAACGTGTGGTCAATGGTTGCCGAGCGATTGGCACGCCATCACTCACCATCCACTAACTGTCGATGAACTGTGGCATAGTGTTGAAGTTGCATGGACTGAGATCCCCGTACATGCCATACAATCTCTGTTTGACTCCATGCCTAGGCAGATAAATGCTGTTATTGCAGCCAGAGGTGGCTGCTCTGGGTACTGATTTCTCAAGATCTATACATCCTAATTTCCTGTAAATCTAATCACTTGTTCTTTCCACTTTAATGTGTGTGTCCAATAAATATCATTCTGTTATTTGCATTACTTTTTGGTGTAGCAATTTTAATGGCCAGTAGTGTAATTTATTCTAAATAGATAAGGTTTTTATTTGTTCAATCAATATTATAATTCTCCAAAGGCATGTAACTTGACTTACGACATTCTGTAAGAAATTAGGATTCAAAAGCAATAATTAAAGATTACAAGTAAAAAATTATAAAATATTGCAAGGTTATTATCAAAGAATTATTGGGTTTCCGAAGTGTTTATTTCCGAACACAATTAATTCGTTTACAATAAGTTTTTCATGAAAAAAACCGAAAGTATCCAAAATTGACTATAGATGTTTATTTCCATTCTATAGATGTTTAATATGGGCTCATTGAATGATATAGCAGATGTAGGCAATAGCTCAATTCACTTCATACATTACTCAGCTTGATCACATCAATAGTTGTAAATGCAGTTGCGATGCAGTTCCGCAACTCAGCCAAAATGGAGGTACATAGACAGTCTTTAACATACCCCTAAAGGCAGAAGTCACATGGTGAATGGTCGAGTGAGCTGGATGTGATTCAAAACAGTCTTGTTATCATGGCCACATTAAATAATCAATTGTCGTGGCAGTTGCTTATTAAAGTAGTCTCAAACCTATCTGTGAAAGTGTGGCAGAGCTACATTCCTGTTGGTAAATGAAATCATTGATATTGTGCTTTAATTGTGGAAACAATCATATATACAGCATATCCAAGTAGGAAGTACCTTCTCATTGTCTGTACCAAAAATGAAAGATCCATACACCTTGTTATGAGAAACTGCACAAAAAACATTGATTTTTGCACTCTCCATGCCACATATCCATATACTGTGTTGGTTAAATTGGCCACGAAGATGAAAGTTAGCTTCATCACTGAAAACAAGCTTGTTTTCAAAGTCAACGTCCTCACAGGTTTCTTGCATGTTCTAACAAAACATTTTCACATACACATCATGAAACTGCAGGCCTTCCCATTAGCATTATCATGGAAACATATACATTTCCAATCGGGCATAGTAATGTATGAAACTATGATGATTCACTTGTAATAACCCTGTATATTTATAGAAAATTGTATGTTGTTACTTATCCCTTTAGTGCAAAAAAACCTACACTTAGTCCAATAGAACCTATTGCATAAGAGCTTCAAAATTCGGCTTATTCAACAGCTGCTTCAAAGTCATCTAAACAATTAAGGAGAGCAGGGCAAGCAGGTAAGAAAGAGCAAGGGGAATAAAGTGTTTTTATAATTCAATAATATTGGTGCATTACTTCAATATTTTATGTTTATTCTGCACATCTTTTACTCAACTCTGCACTCTGACTGCAAATAACATTCTTAATTTCGTTCTTTCAGCCGTTATTTATCACGCTTATTTCATTTGAGATTATGGCATTGGCAATCTCATTCATATTTATTACTGTTGTAATTTTGAATAAGTAATACTAATTTATTATAATTTCACTATGACCATGTCAAACTAATACATATCCAAAAAGATCGGAATACTAGACAGAATTTCAATATTATAACTTTAAAAAAAAATGTGTGCCAATACAATCAAATCAAAATCAATATATATTTCTCTTATACACAATACGTAAAAGTAAGTACAATAATATACAAATGTGACCCAAATTTAAAATTTTCAAAAAATTAAAAATGTGTCAAAATGTCACATTTATACACTTAGTGTTAATTAAAATTGATTATAAATTAATTTAAATCTTTTTTTGAAGCATTAAAAATAAAAGAAGGATAACTGAAAATTTTATTTGATCCATTCCATTACAATAATGTAATCTTTTACTTTTCTTATAAAGAAAAGGTGTAAATTAGGTGAAAATATGCTTATGTAACACTTGAATGCCAGTATGTCAATAATATCAATATTTGTATAACACCAAGAAAATGTATTAAAATTTCTTTTTGTCAACTTTTGTGATTCATCATTAATAAAAAAAGATATTCCAGGTTAAGATTATTTAAAGTTTATTCATTTCTCTAATGTTTAATATAGGGTAATTAAGTACACAATCATAAAAGTTTACATTTTAAGCAGAGAAGTTCAATTTACTTTGAGATTCTATTCTTCAACCCCGACATTTTCAAATAAAACTTCAAAGATAAGTTATAAATGATATCTCTTTATAAAAACTATCAAAATATTTCATAATATTTTGTTTTCTTTTGGGTTGAGAAATTATTAAAATTATATAGGAATCTAAAGAAATTTCTGGTTAAAAAGCAGATGTTTTTTTACTGAACCTAGTAATATTTTACTTGTATTTCATTTTTATAAAGAATAACCAAGATTTATGTCAAAATGAGTAAAAGATACTAAAATGTATAATTATATAACTTAAAATTATTATTAATTTGGCATATAATTTTCAATATGTTTCAAACATTTAAAATAAAGCAAAATTTTACTAGTCAATAAAATTGCTTTACATTTATCACATGATTTTCCTTTTCCATATTAATAAATGACTTCTTTTAATTAAACAAATGTAAATAATATTTAAAAACACATCAAAATCCAATTTATTTTTGAAATAGTTACATGAAAATTGCATTATATACATTAAACTTCATAAAAATTTTTATACATATATGATCCTCTCAAAAACACTCTATTTAACAAAGATTTTACTGGCACACTCTGTATATTTGCATTAGTAAAAATAGCTCCATTAAAGACATTGTTACCAAATTCAGGATGGGATATAATTCGACAACAGCCAAGATCTTCAATGATTAAACCCAATTTCGAATATCTCAGATCAGTTTGATACATAGTATCATTAACTAATGGATGAGAGAGTTGCTGAAATAAATAATTATCAAAAAATAAGTTTATTATTCAAACAAAAATGATTTGAATAACATAATACATAAACATTTTGACATGAAATTGCAAACATATTCAATGGCTGCAAAAATGGTATTCTTCGATTTGAACACAAAAAATTTTGAAATCATTAAACATAACTACACATAATATTATCAAATAAATACATTTTGTATTGAAAGAGAAATAAAGATAATGCAATACTTTAATGAAATAAAATGTATTATTATTAGTAAAAAATAATGAAAGTTTCAGTTTGACAAAATTATTTCAATCATACAGTAAAAATTATTCCACTTATAACAGAAGTTTACAGAATATTTGAGATATAGACGATTAGCATTTTTTTATCATTATTATTATTAGACATTTTTAGTATTACACTACAACAATAATATGCAGTAAAACATTTATTGCATAATTCTTAATATGAAAAATAGAAAGTCATAATAAAAATTATGGAATTAAAACTAATTGATTAATACACAAAATAGAAAATAATTAGTAAAAATACAATATTGAAACTACATATATTTAAGCAGTCCTTGTAATAAGCAGCATTTTCTATCAAACAATTTAATATTACAAATATTAAAATTATCTTCTTTCAACATTTATTGAATTTTTTTCCATATTTTAAGTTCTGTATTATTTACTTTGATCAGTTTGATTCCGTAGCAAAAGAATACCTTCAAAAGATGAAGCTTTCATTTTTTATTAAAAAAACATAAATATCAACAATTTCTTTAATGCAACATTTTTTAATTGAAATTAATTCTCTCATTTGATTCCAGCTCATTTCTTATGACGTTTTATCTTAATTTCATAGCATTTTACAATCAGATAATAACATTGAAAGAGCTGAATCTATTTGACAGCAACAATTAAATTTAGACTATTTTTATTCTTCTTAGGCCTATACCCAATTCAAGTAGTTAAATTCTATTATGACTTGGCAGAACTGCCAAATTGTGATAATGCTTGAATGATTTTATTCAAGAAAGAAAAAGGACTTGATATTAGTTAAAAACTTCATTTCTGTTTAATTATATCTTAATTGCAATATTTTATAACATACAAACAGCATAATATTTTTTATTATAATCACATCCAAATTGAATAAGTTTATACTTAATGAATGTATAAAAGAACATTCATTAATATTTAATGAGGGAAGTGTTGTATTCATGCATAAATATTTAAACTTTGGTGTATATTTAACATATGGCATTTAAAAGTTTTCTGAATAAATGAATTTGTAACTACTAATGTTGTAACATAGAAAACTACAAACTATAAAAAAATTCTGATGAATAAATGTAAAAAAAAGGGAAACAAGAGTTTTCTTATCCATATTTTGTTTTATAAATTTAGAAAATTAAAGGGACAAAGGATTCATTAAAAAAACATTCATATCTTTATAAATCAAAAATATTATATTAGTACATTGATGAATGGGAAAAGTTTAGAAACCACTTATGCAGATTAAGATATTAAAAATTTTTATAAACTCTCACAAAAGAAAATTCAACAAATATTTTTAATTTATTCTTATTACCCTTTAACTTTTGCATTTATAAAAGTAAATCATCCATAATGTCTTTGGTACATATAGATTATGAATGGAATAAAATTGAATAAGATTCACATATATATATATATATATATATATATATATATATATATATATATATATATATATATATATATATATATATATATCATACATATATATATATATATATATATATATATATATATATATACATACATACATATATAAATGATGATAAAAAAAAACTTTCTGTGTAAATGGAAATCCTAGTGACCTACCTACTTATTTAGTCAAACCAAAATTTTCAGACATAGCTGCTTGAAGGTACACACTATATTTTAGGAGTTTTGTTTGTTTGTCGCTCAACGGTCATTTTTTGCACACGAGGGCTAATTAGACCGGAACCTATGGTTTCCGAACCTAAAGTTTCTAAAGTGGATTCCGAACCACTACAAACATCCATGCACAAGGTGGGATTTAAACTCACGAACTGTTGAATGGAAGGCAAGAGCGCTAACCATTCGGCTGCCAGCTCGGCATACACACTGGAGATAATGATATTAAACAATATAGAACTAACAATAATTGTTACAATGAAAGAATATCAATGCTTTTAAACTTTTACTTGGTGGAAAAAATGCATTAATATGCTAATTAACTTAGTTAATTAGCATGTTAAAAAACTACATAAATGGCTTTGGAATAATAAGCATGTAATATAAATTGCTAGCATAAAGCATATGTAAAGAAGAGTATTATACAGGACTAATGACAATACACAAGAAAAGGAAAAAAACTTTCATATGATTTCTAAGTTTTCAATGTATTCACCTTTACAAAGTAGATTGCATTGCATAGCAGTAATTGTGGACAAAACTAAGAATGTAACATAATAGGAAGAATCCACATAGCTTTATGTTTTACAACTTTCAATTCTGGACATTTTATACAAAAGCATGTACATCTTAGATTTAAGACAACCCAATTTCAAATCCAGAGAAGTAAGGTTAGGGAATCACAGTGGCACAAAAAAAAAATTAAAATCTGAAATGACAGTCATCCAAATGTTTTTGCACCAATGTTTGAACATAATGGGTGAAAAATAAAAAATGGCTGAAAAAGTATGTTGCTTTCAACTCTTCAAAATATGCAATGTGTACACATAACAAATTTATTTTGAATTCAATGAAAATTGTAGTAATTTAAAATTTTATGAATAATTTAGTCTTACATGCATGATTCAATAACTTAAAACATGCACTTAATGTTGCGATTTTTAGATAAACAATTAAAATGTCGGGCATAATAATGCTGTAAATTATTCAGATTTATAGTACATTTATAATTGAAATATACAAAAATAAAAAATAAAAATTTACTTTGGGTAATCTACATCTTAATTTTGATAACTATTTCTCTTTTCCAAAGCAATACATAACCAAACTATTCTTGTAAAATAAATTAAAAACATTAATTGCTAAAAAAAGTTTTCCTTACTGTTGCCTTATGAGTATTTGTAGAACTGCTCAGTGAACCAGTAGAAGGGTGCACAAATTCTGCCCAATAATGAGCCTCACATAAATGTTCCTTTATCATAAGTGCTGCCTTATGAAACTAAAAAAGGAGATTATTATTTAAAACATTTATTTTATAGCTAACAATTATAACAAGTAATTATAACGATGACTTTTATTTAAAGCAATCTATGTATGTATTATATTACATGTATGCATATAATATTGTAATTATAAATAAGTATTACCAAATTATTTTAATATATAGAATTAGCTTACAATCTTGTAAAACTTTCTGAAGGTCTTTTTTTCAGAAAACATTAAAATGAGTAAAAACATACAATAGTGTAGCAAATTTTAGGAACACCAAAGAAATACTTTTTATTTATTTAGAGCTTTACCATTTCAGATTAACAAAAAATTCTTATCCACATTAATTAAATTAATTTTTATTAAAATTTCATTTAAGTCAATTTTTCTATCTTTTAAATAAAAATAGGTTTTCAAAGCAATTTGTTTATTTATTGACTGAAATTTGCTTTTAATGGTTTAATCATATGGCTGACACATAAAATTTACACATAAAATTCCACAAAAAGTTGCATTTAAACATGATGAATATACAAAAATAAAAAGCCAGAATAGAGTGTATCACTTATAGCTTATGGTTAATTAATATATACATGAAATAAGAAAAATCAGGAATATTAGATGCGTTTTTATATTTGAGATAGTTAAAATGTTCCCATATAATATTCTAAATTTCTTATTACTAAGATGAATTTCTAAAAAATAATTTAATAATCTTTGTTATTATGACACATCATTAGTGAAGGAAATTTTATTGTAATAATTTTTTTCAATAAATAATTAGAAAAGGATTTGTAGATGAATTTGCATCTGGAATATAAAATAAAACAAACAATCATGATGTGAGTAATTTTTACATACACTTCGAACATAAATTTAATTAACAAATTCTTTTTTTCAATTTACATTTAATTTTCTTAGTGATTAATTGCTGTTTAATCAATATTAATAAAGTATTTTTAAATTTATCATCAAAAACATTTATAGGTAAAACATGTTTTCATTATTGGTTATATTTTAGGAAATTAACAATTTACAACAATACTAAGATATTTTATTAAGAGTAACACATAAATTGGTAAGTTATCAATTTAGAACTAATTTAAAATGTCTCAAAATTATTTAAATTTGTGCATTATGTTAGAGAAAAATTGAATGCTTTACAAACAGATTGACATGTAGCAACCAAAAAATAATACTAATCTTAATCGCAAATTAGAAAGAACATGAAAATTTTGAACTCAGACTTCCCCTTTTCTGACAATAGACATTTTTAATTTTACAGCAACTATTTGGTAATGTATTAATTGAAAATTTTCAACATTACTTTTAAGAGTGATTTTAAATAAAGTAGCTATAACCCCAATTACCCACACAATTTAACAAATCCTTTTATAAAAATGACACAAGTTTTGAAACTAAATTGCTTTGATTTTTATTTTATAAAAATTATATTTATGAGAACCATTAATAACTTTTGTCAGATAATGAATGTGTATAGAACTACATTTACAGAATTCTATTGAATAAAGTAAGTTGCTATAGTTATATAGTTTATTTAGGAAATTATTAGATTCTATATATTTACTTTTTAAACATCAAAAATTTTTATACACAATGTAAGATACTTTTTGGGACCATAACTTGAGTACAATATTTTTAGTATATCATAAAAGATATAGATTTGTCCATTACAATAACAAGGGTATAACTTTAAAAATTGCTTAACTGAAAAATTTCAAATTAAAATATTGATTATTTCATGCAGTTATACAGTACAATTAATTTGTGTAGTAAATTTTTGTAAAACTATATTTTAACATTAGACTCAAAATTTGATGAATTTTTTTCTTTATAAGCTGATAACCTTGTACATTTGTTTCTGCATTTTAAATCTAAGGCATAAAAACTATTATCTTGATGTAATTTTTTTTCAAGTTTGCAGTTATTTAAAGAGATTTGAATAATAATTTTATCTATAAATATAGTGCCTTTTTTCCAGCAATCTACATCATTTGATGAACAGCTGGAACATCAATAAATTTACATCTATATTGCTTACAGAATCTTTAAAAGAGACACTCTTTAAATTATATAAACAAAGTAAATATAATAAGAATTCATGCACTGCTTGGGTTATAAACAAAAACAAATAAAATATAAATAACCAAGCATATATATAATAGCAGAATAGGATTTTCACTCTGAAAAAATCCTTCTGAAAATTTAATTTGAAATTTTAACTTAAAATTTAGTAAAACACCTGTGTATAGATTTAAAAGAAAATAATTTTCTTATTGACAAATAATATTAACCATTTTTCTAAGACTGATTAAAAAACTTCCCTTTTCTCTCCAAGCCCTGAAATTTTCATGCAAATATTAATTAAATATACCTCATTCTCAATTCTTTTTCTTATGAAAAAAATATTAAATTAGCAAAATACTAAATTTATTAAAACTTTTGCATACAGAGACATCTGTATTCTCAATAGGCTTCTAACAAAGTAAATTTATTGGAGAATTAAAAAGTTGCTCGTATAAAATGTAATAAATGTCAGCAGTTCAACAAATACTATTCCAGTTATTTCATTATAAACTTAAAAGCAAAGGTTTAAAGAATTATGAAATTTAAGAAATATGTACTTATATTTCAAAATCCTCATTTACTATCAAAAAATACTTTTATGGGAAAGCTATCCTACACTATTTTCAAATCTACACATGTTAAAGATCACATAAACATCGTATTTATAAATATTAAATTCATTTTCATTTGCTTTTATTTCAGCAAATCTATTTTTGTGATTGATAAACGTTCTTTTAGAACCTAAATAAATGATCAGGGGTCAATTTATTCTCCTCATCAAAAACTAATATTAATTATTATTTTACACCCATTTTATTAGTAATTTTATAATATATTTAATGAAAAAATATATTATTCAATTTGCTCATAAAAACTTTTTCAAGTAATTATATATATTGTACTCATTTTTTTTAACTTTAGCCTGGACAAAGTTGATTTATTACCAGCTAATTCCATTATGAGTTCAATAATTTTAAGCATTTAAGTAAAAATGTTTTAACTAAAAAATGCAATAATTGCTATGTTTAGTAGCTTGATCACATATAAATTTACAGATTTTAAATGTTAATGTCACAAATAGTCTCTTCACAGAAGTACCCAGATTATGTGATGAGATTGTAAGCCATACTCTGAAGATAAGCTTAATTTTGGATAAAAACAGTCTCAGACAATCTATTTAAATAAATTACTTTTATTTATTGAAAGGTAATTTTAGATTTAATTGATAATTTCCCTTAAAATATAATTTTTAAACTGAAATCTGAATTTCAAAATTTTTCAAAAGACAGAAATCTGATCTCGGGACAAAAACATCCATGCAATGTCAGAATGATGAACACAATTGCTATAACAATAGACTATTGGCTTTTGTCATCTTATATGGTGTCACTTTTTCTAGATCTAAATGATATTTCACCTTAACAACAAGATAATTTTAACTGTTTTGTTGGGTATCTTAATCTCAGCTTCAAATATTCGCTGTAAAAAACTTGATAATAACATCCAGATACAGCAGATATCACCTAAATTTAGACTCCAGTTAGTAGACAAGACAGTGTCCAAAGGGAATTGATAAACTATATGGTAAGATTATGGGGGTAGAAAGAAAGAAAAATAATTACATTTACACAGATTATTTGTTATATTTCATTAAAATTCAAAAAGATAATTTTAAAAATGTTACAAATTCCATTAATCTTGTGTGTCAAATACTAGTCCAGAATTTGATAGAAAAAATCATTTTTAAACTTTGAAAAATTATAGGACAAATAATAAAAAATCCCAATTATTAAAATTGTAATAGTTTATATATAATAAAAATAATATATATATATATATATATATATATATATATATATATATATATATATATATATATATATATATATATATATATATATATATATATATATATATTCTAACTTGGCACAGTTATTTCATAGTTACCAACAAAAATTGGATCAAATAATATACAAAAAAATCCCTAATTATATTTTGGCTATAATTCAACAGAGCTGAACAATTACTTGACTTTATTTAAGTAGTTTTAAAAGCAATCCTCTTCTTTTGAAATTAATTTCTTAACATGAATAGTCTTTAAATATATTCATAAATTCTTCAAATTAATTATGAATACAACTTGATTAGAATTAATCAAATTAAACAGCATTTTTAAAATTTTAATTTTATAAATAAATTACAAGAATAAATCAAATCTGCTTATCATTTAAAGCAATAGTGCTAGAAGAAAAAAGTTGAAATAAAAACTAATTATGTTTATATTTTTACTATTAATGACAAGCACAACTTTTAAACTGAAGTAAATTATTCTAATAAATGTGAATTTTTAAAAATTATATTTTAAAAATATTTAAAAAAAACAATCAGATTTATCAATTATAAAATGGTTATTTAATCATAAAACAAAATATCCTAATGAATTAGATTCATATAATTAAATATCTTACATATTATTATATTGTTACATATTGTAACTGACTTGTAAGTCTTCTACTCCACACAGATTTTCAATACAAAATTTGTGAAATGTTAAGTTTAGAAGGATTTTTAGTGTTTTTCATATACTCTTATTCAAACAAAAAAAAAAAAACTGAAACTGATATAAATTAATTACTGTTACACATTGTATAAAATTCTTGCAAATATTTCCCTCTAACTGAAAATTTGTATGGACACAAAATACGAATTTGAAATAAAATAGAGCAAAATAGTAGATAAAATCTTCAGTTCTTTACAAAAGTTAGTAAATATCAGTACGTATAATTAATAATAAGCGGGTACAAATTTTAAATTGTTCTAACGTTTTTTTATTTATTTGCTTTTATGTTATTACACTCGTTATTAAATTTTATAATATGTTAACATTAAATTTTTTTAAAATAAATTTAAAGGAATTTTTGATTTAAGTATTTTAGTTAAAGCATTAATTAATTGTTCGTAATACTTTGAAAGGTTAATCTTGAATATATGTAACATATAAAGCACATAACAAAACTGAACTTACGAACTCTTCATGCTTCATACGCTCGGCTTCAGAAGCCTCACTCCATGTATTCATGTCATGTTCCGTTTTTAAGCATATGGTAATAACAGTAAATTGTTCTTCACTTAAGTCTCTATGAGGAAATAAATTCTGGAAATCTAAAACATAAAATGTTGTCTATTCATTTGCCATCATCAATTCATATAAAAGTTGCTTAAATATTTGAAACAAGAAAAGTGATACAATTCAAATTTAATCAAACTTACAACTTAACACATATGAATTCAAACACACAAAAAATTCCCATTGGATTTAAATTGTTTAATTTTGGTTAAATTATTTATAATATTTATTTTCATTGTTATACATGGCATAAAGTGGTCAATCATAATTTACACATTTACAAAATTAGTAACATGTTCTGCAAAAATTAGATCAGAGTGAAAGAAGGTTTTGGGGAAAGCCTTGATCCATCAGGGGCTGTCATATCAATAGACACTTTCAATATTTAAGAATAAAAAAGTCAACTTTTGGACAGAAATTATATTGTACTTTTCAATTTTTTAGTTATATTCTTAAAGATAATCTACAGTGTAATAACAACTATATTATGCATTTTTCTCTTCAAAAATTATAAAACTTATGGTTATATGAATATAACCTGAGTAAAAAAAATAAATTAAGAATAAAGAACTAAGTCCACTAAATTGAAAAAATAAAAGAGCAAGGAAAGATTTTATAAAATATTGCATATTTCTAAGAGGTAGGAGTTTCTTAAGAATTTAATCATAAACAACTTTAAGTAGCAAACCATTTAGAATAAATAAAGATGTATTTTAAGTGTTTAGTTGTTCAAAGTTCAATACTACTTATCTTAGTGCTAGAAATTAAAGTGCTTACTCAATGTAAAACAGCAAAAGTACATTCTAGAATGATGAACATCAATTTTTTCATGTCTTTTTTTTCTATAAATTTTTTAACATCTAAATTAAACTTTAAAATGTCATCATTATTTTTAATAATAATGTAGTCTTATTTTAATAACATATGATAGATGTTTTCTGCAAGGATTATTATTTTTACATACATGATTTAGTATTACTAGCAATCAGCTATGCAAATTGCATATGAATAAAATTCATTTAGGAATGGTTATTTTTTTAATCACAAGGTAAAGAATTTAAATTTGATTAACTTCAAGTTTGATTTCCAGTATATATACACATATGACATTAATGAAACAATCTAAAGAAGAATATTGGAACAGTTTGATGGCAAGGAATACTAATTGAACACTTGCTGAAGCTATATTGAAAACTTTTGATTTTTTTTTAGTTTTTAACACGTTTAAATCTAATATATAATTACTATAACAGAAAAGCATAATTTAAATGTAATTTTAACACTATAAGAACATTTTATTATGTAAATAAGATAAAAAAAAATTATGAATTCACCATTATCTTGTAGATTGAATAAATTTGCCATGAATTTTATGTCTTACAATCTATTTTATAGAAATCATTGCAACTTTTAATAAAAATAGAAAAAATTAAAAAAATCATACAATTTAATTTTACTAATGACAACATGATCATCTATCAAGCATCTAAGTTAAATGATAAAACAGATACAACTACATATCTGAATGTACCATTTTATAAAGAGCAGTTGAAATTCATCCAACAGTCTTCATAATAACAAACTGACAGTTACAACTGTTCTCAGTTTGTGGTTGGAGACATTAAATAAGTTCCAAGTTATTTATAAAGAAATAGAAAAAATGCACATTGAAACAATAACACACAACTTTAATAATAACCTAATTGCTCTATTTATGATTTGATCATATAAAGTTGATTCAATTCAGGATTGTCTTAAATAAAAAAATCTATTTCTTTATTCAGGGTTTGTATAGATTTCTAAGAATCAAACTCCAGAAGTTTTAAGGAGTTTCCCAGGAGTCAAAGGAAAAATTTCTGAGCTACCAACATTCATTTTAAATAATTATTTATTTTAAAAATTGTTCTTAACCAAATTTGTATATAATAATGTACATTTTTTAATTATATTTGTAAATATAAATAAATATTTGCCAAAATTAATAAGAATATTTTTTATCCAGTTCTGATTGAACTGGATACTTTTGCGGCTGAACTCTCTTTATTTTAGTCAACAATAATGAATACACTCTAATACTGATGGTGCTGTGATCTAACAGCAAATAGTCAATTTAGCTTTTAAAAATTTCATTAAAAAAATTTAAAATATTAAAAAAACCTCAAAAATTTGCAATATTTTCAAACAAAAATAAATTCATCAAGTAAAAATTCCAGGAGCAATTCAGGATTTTCAAGGAATTGAGTCAAAAATTCTAGGAGTTTCAAGTGTCCTTAAAAAAAATTTTCAAATTACAAGAGTTTCCAGGAGTTGTACAAATCTTGTTGTGTTCTATACATATGTAACCATCATTCAAGTTTTTTGAAAGAGTCTTAATTTTTATAGAATCTTTGAAGTTTCAGAAGATTTAGATAAAATAACAAATATACTAAAAATTATTTTTTTCAAGATTTTACCAAAAAATATTTCATTGGATGGAATGGCATTAAAAAATTACACTGCCCGACATTTAAAAAGCAACACCAAGAAGTGGCCAGAAAATTATATTAATTTCAGGGTAGATGCACTTTACCATGTTATGCAAATGATGTGGAATGTGCAACTCTCCTGCCTATGTGAGATAAGATATAAGGTCAGAAACCAGCAGAGTGGGCAATATTTGCATCATTATTGCTGTTTGAAAAATCATTGTTGAAAGTTTGCTCTTGTTGTAAAGGATACATGTAATTGCAGAAATTGCCTAACCATTGTCGACAGAGTCAGTTCCAGCAGACAGACAAGTTTACGAGAGGCATAGTGATCAGACTAAGGGCACGTTGGTCGTCATGGCAAATCACAGCTGACAGACATCTGAACACATACACAGTGCATTGACTGTAGCTAAGATAGTTGGAACAAGGAACAGAGGAACATTTGCAGGTTGCTAGTGCAGTCAGTGACGTCAACCCACATAGATTGATGCGTCGGATAGGAAACAATGATGGACCCACAAAGCTATGTCTACTGAAATTCTGCAGCTTATACAAGACACCATGGATACTCCCATATCAAGCAGAATCATTTACCCTCAATTAGTTGCTAGCGGCTTGCATTCATGGCCCTGTTAAGAAGACTGCCATTGACCCACAACATAGATGCTAAATCACTGGAATGGTGCCCGGATTAAAACAATGAGGACAATGAAGTGGCACAGGATCATCTTATCAGGTATATAACGCTTCTGTTTCTTCAGTGATAGACACCGCATAACTGAAGAAGGCACTGACTCTGCCTCCTTCAGAAGACGCATATGAATGTAGCATCAATGTGAAAATAAGCCCCATCCTGCAAAAATTATGAAACGCACCACCGCCCGACAACACAGCATCATGGTTTGGGACGCTATTGCATACAATTCCATGTCACCTCTAGTTCATATTCAGGGTATTATGACAGTCCAATTTTATGTGGATAATGTGTTTAAGCTGTTGACATACCCCTATCTTCAGTGGGTGTTGAATGCCTTTTATCAGCAGGATGCCTGACCGCACATTGCTTGCATCAGCCAACATGCCCAGCAATGTGTACAACTATTTTCCTGGTCAACGTGCTCAGCAGATCTCTCAACAATTGAACATGCTGGGGATATAATTGGATTCCATTTACAAACTCTGCCTCCTTCAGAAGACGCACACTGAAAAATGGTGGGCATGGAATAGAGAGTCATTTAGCAAGATGCCATCCATACTTTCACTGACTGTGTCTAAACGTGTTGCTTTGTGTATTAATATCTACAGTGGTCCTACAACCTACTGACTGGACCCTGTTCTTGCTCTGTATTAACCATGTCATTTCAAAATACAGATCACTTATTA
The DNA here is from genome assembly GCA_037975125.1 of Latrodectus hesperus. NCBI lineage: Eukaryota > Metazoa > Arthropoda > Arachnida > Araneae > Theridiidae > Latrodectus > Latrodectus hesperus. The sequence continues at coordinate 82,241,404 of CM075856.1, forward strand.
TTCGTTGCTGTCTCTGTCAGTTGAGTTTTGTTGCTTTCTGGTAACACCTTCTTGGTGATACATTATCAATGTCAGGCAGTTATATTTTAAACTATGTAAAGTAAAATCTGGCCTTGTTTTTGTTTCTTAAATTAAATATTGAAAAAATAAATTTTAGCAGTCTTGCCAAAATAATTTTTAAGATGTTTTTTAAAGTAATGGAATAAGTGTATAGCTTTCATTAAATGTAATAAATATGTTTATATAAATTAAAATAAAAATATGTTTATACAAAAAATGGAAAAACAATTTTCAGAATGCTTAACTCCATATTTGGTTGCCAAGAATCTTTCATTCAACAGTTTATAGTTTTAACTTCAATACTAGCAATGGATGTTTGTAGTGTTAAGAATTTTGTTTAAATTACAAATTCTGGCTGATTCGTATCTAATACATGCAAAGTAAACATACAAATAAAATGTACGTTAAGTTTAGATATTAGATAAAACTTCTTTTCACTCTGCTCTCTATAAAGATTTTCATTTATTTATTTATTTATTTATTTATTATTATTTTTTTTTGACATAACTTCATTCAAGGACATTATCATAACATTTACTAACACATATTGAACTACTATTATAATAAGGGCAGAAATCAATTTCTGTTTTTTCCAAATGAGTCTCTAAATTATAACCTAATGGAGGAGCTTTTAATTACAAAAAAAGTCACTACTCTAATTCATAAAGAGTGGCTGTGTAGTCCACTTTTAACTATAAGATATCCCCAGTAAAAACATAATGCCTGTTGCTATGATTACTAATGAGTCATTGTATTATTAAATAACAAACAAACTAATGCTTATTACTAATGAAACTTATGCTTGTTAAGTCAGTAGTTGGTTTCTGATTATTACTCAGAGCTATGTGAAAAATATTGGATGCAAAAAACTTATAATGTTCAGGATAAAAATATGTAACTTAATATACATTGTATATCATCAAGTATAAGTCATCAATATTCTGATATTTCGTACAGAAATGGTAATTAGTTTTGCAGAATTTTTTGAATACATTTGGAAAAAAAGTATTAGATTTAATTAATTATAAATGAGTAACAATAAACTTTCTGATGTAATTATATTAAAGAATAACAATCCATACTTTATGAACATAATTGTTGTGTGCTTAAGTCAATGAACAGTTTGTCAGCTAAAATTTAAATAGAATTTATTGCAAAATTTATAATATTTTTTGGTGTATTAATTATTTTGCTATTTTTCTGCAAATGAGACAATATCTATGTAACATATGATCACATCCACATAATTATGTAAATTTTTTTCTAGAGTATTTTTATAATTTCTAAATCAAAAATATAGATGTTGAATCTTTAATTTTAAAATGTTATTTTATTAATTTTTAATTTTAAAATGCAAAGTTTGGAAACATAAAACTAAATTTTAAAAAACAGCATGATTTAGGACAGTAACAATAATCTTACCGATTCCCTAAATTATTTTGAAAACTTAATTAAAAGTTAACTGAATTTATTAATTTGGAAGTTTAACAATATTTTTACTAGAATTAAAAAATTGTTCATGAAAAGAAAATATAACTTTCAAATTGATAAAACATAATAATTTTTAAATAATATTTTGTTTCAATGTATATTATGATTATAAATATACCTGTATTAAAAAAATCTACAAGAATTTTATAAGGCTATGAAAAATAAACACATTTCATCAAAACTCTTAAAATGATTTCAGTATTTTAACATCATTAAATAAAAATATGAATCGCATAATTCTTTTTAAACTACTTTTGCTCATAATAAAAGTATTTTCATGTTAATCAAATATAAAGCTTAAATTTGTATTATAATTTGAAAACAAATTTCTAATACATTTTTTTGCAAGTGTGATAATGTTAGAAACAGTTGATCATACATGAATTTTATTTGATGTTTTAAAATTACTACTTCAATTAAAAACTTTCAACATATTGTGCATGTTGTCTTCATTTGGAAGTCTTTTTTAAAATCAAGACTTGAATTTTAAAAATATGTAACTTATCTCACTTTACAAACAAATATAGTTACTCTAATATTAATAATTAAAAATAAAATTAATAAAAAAATAGAGAGTAAGAAAGCAAAGTAGTTTGTGCATTTTAATTTCATATTTCGTTATATTTCATACTAACAAATTATTTAAAAATAAAATACACATATTATAATTTATGACATTTTCATCATTAAAATAAAACTGTTAAATAAAATCAGATGCATTTTTTCACAAATAATTACCTATACACTTAAATTCGAAGAATATAAAATAATCGTATACAGGTTTTTACTCTTGGGTAAGTTGTACATTTAATAAAATGTTTACAAATTATAGAATTAACCTTACAAACATAATGATAAAATATAGAATACAAACCATTTTTAACAAGTTCTGGACATGAAAAGCCTTTAAATTCAATATTTTTTTCACCAAAGAGAGTTTCCTGAAATACACATTAATTTTCCTTAAAGAAAGTATTCAAATAAATAAAATCCAGGAAAAAGTAAGAAAAGAAAAGTTTGTACTAACAATTATGCAATGAATTTCTATAGTTAAAAGATCAACACAAAGAAAAAAATTTTTTAATACTTTAAATTTAGTATAACATTATATATAAGTATTGTTCTCACGTTTGTCCCAAAAATATTTCATTTTTCAAAAAAGAAAGAAAGTGAGAGAGACTATTGCAATAAATTAGCAAGAAAATTGCAAAAGACATTATATAGAAAACACAAGGTTAATAAGTTTATAAAAAATAAATTCCATAATTTTTTTAAAATTTCTGCAAGTGTTGATAGAAATTCAGGAGACAATGAGAATGGAAATAGTTATTTAACAAAATGTGATAAAACTATAAAATTATATTATTCTTTAATACAGATATTTAATTTCCATTTTTAAACAAATTATTAATACTTATACATTCAAAATTCTTTTAAAACCAGTTTTCCATTCATTACTTGTAAAAAGAAAAAATTAACTAGCAAAATAATTACGAATTAATAAAATTCTGAAACTAAAAACTAACTTATTATTTTAGTTTGTTTTGTTTACTTTTATTGTCATTGTTTTAAGTTTTTCTCTTTTGCAAATTTTTCAATGGTACTTAATGAACAGTTATTTTACATTCTATAAATTCACAAATTGTGCAGTCTCATTCTAAAAAAATCATTGAACTTGTTTAATATATTTTCAAGTTATAAATAAAATTATAATATCCCATGAAGCTTCTGGATATTTTGTTAGAGGGGTTCACACATTATTCATTTGTTTAGCTAACATTACCAATAATTATACATATATATATAACCCTGTGAATCCCCAAACTCCTTACAAATTCCATCATCTTGCTTTTGGGTTACACTGTTTGCAAATAATATTTTTTATTTTTTCCTCCTTCCTACATAATGTTCCAACTGTAACAATCAGCAATATACACTCACTTCCAAAAGTTAAGCATGGAGAGGAAAATGCTGATTTCCGGAAGCCAATCAGAATTGAAGAGGATGGAAATCGCTGCAGAGGTAGATGGAAGTATGCAAATATGTAAGGTAACAGCCAATCGAGCTTTCATGTCAAGATATAAGCAAAAAGGGCAGTCTTATAAGATACCAGCTTTTTGAAGGGTTACAGAAGTTAATCTTAAGTGCTGATAGAAGGTGTTTAAAACTTTCATACAATTTGTTTTTAAGACATGTGTTTCTATGACTTTCAGTAGACAAATGGAAGATTCTGAGCACTGGCGTGCTGTGGGACGCATTGAAGCAGGACAGTAGATTTCAAATGTTGCTTTTTTGTTCGGCATTCATCATTCTGTAATTTCACGTTTATGGAAACAATTCCAAACCACACAGACAGTTGTCCGAAGGCCTGTAGCCGGTGTCGCCCAAGGGTTACAAACTCCACGAAAGATTGATATATTGTGATTTTAGCCAAGCAGAATAACATAGTGACCTCCACATGTATGACACCTATGATTACAACCTCCATTCGTAAGTTGATATCTGCAGCTACTGTATGCCGAAGATTACATATGATTAGACTGTACGCCCAGGTACCTCAAGTTTGTGTTTGTCTATCCATCCAATCAAGAGGGGCACGATTAAAGTGGTGCTAGGAGTATGTCAATTGGACTGTGTCTGACTGGAGCAATGTCATATTTACTGATGAGTCAAGATTTGCTCTGGAGCCAGATGACAAGCGTATAAGGATATGGCATGAACAAGGAACACACAATCATCCCCAAAACATCAATCATTCCGAGGCGGAAGCATCTTGGTGTGGGCAGGGATTTCACCGCACCAACTTGCACATCTTTAAACGGGATTCAGTGATGGCTGTCGGGTATAGAGATGAAGTCTTAGAACCTATTGTGAGATTGTATGCTGTAGCAGTTGGCCTTCTTTTGTTTTAATGGACAATAACGCACATCCCATAGAGCTGACATCGTCGATGACAAGCTGGAGAGTGAAAGGATTGCATGTGTGGCATGGCCAGCATATTCTCCCGATTTTAATCCCATTGAAAACCTTTGGGATGCTCTTGGGTGTGCTGTGTCTTCACGTTTCCTCCCTCCAGCCACTCTTATTGACCTGGAAACTGCTCTACAAGAAGAATGGCTATTGCTTAATTCTGCTGTAATTAACCAACTAATTGAAAGCATGGTCACAAGGTGTAAGTTTTGTATACAGATGAGGGGGGATCACATACCCTATTAGTCTTTTTTTTTCATTTTATGCTGTTTATTTTCACTTTATACATAATTCTTTTTAAATCTACAGAATATCATTATCTGATAACTTACAAAAATTTAATATCTTTTTCATTTCTGTATATAATTATTGATTTTATTTCATGCATAAATATATATGCTACTTTCCTGCCAAATTTTGTGTCAATTAAAGCAGTATTTATTGATTTTTTTGCATTTGACATCTTTATACTTAACGTTTAGAAGTAAGTGTATATTAAATAAATCATATATATTATACTCAGTATTCTTAATTTCAATAAAGAAAAACACAATTAAGCTTTCACACATTTCATATGCATATTTGATGGCACATATACAGTAGATGTTTGTTTTTATGAATCTGTAATTTATAAAAACTCGTCATTTTGTGTATATTTGGCTGATCCCTAACAAGGCCCATAGAAACATAATTTTAATTCCCATTTACAAACTAAACTTTTAAAAAATCTTTCTCAAACTCATTTTTTTGCATTTTTTTATTTGCATTTATTTTATACGATCTAATAATTTATTTACTTTTTATTTTATAATTGGGAAACTTGAATTGACATTATTGGAGAATATTTGAATTGTGTATGACTGTATAATTAAGTATTTACTAAGGATGAATATGTAATGAATAAAATAATGAATAAAAGAAATATATAATGAATAAAAAGTAGTTTTTGATTATATAAATCAAAATTAAAAATTAAATTATTATATAAATAATAGAGTGATTTATGTGAGTAGATTTTCAGCTATTAATTAGCATCATCCTCAAGTATCATTCATCTCAGAATGTTTTAAACAATCAGTGTAAAATTTCTCCTGCCTAATCTAACTTTCAATTTTGCAAGCATTTGAATATAATCAATAGCTTCAAGTGAAAATACATTAGAATACTTTGAGAGTGATCAAGTCTTGGAAACATCTTATGAATTTGACATTTTAGGTGCAAAATTCTTGTGAATATATACTTAACATTAATTAACATAATGTTGCAAGAAACACAGTATCTAGATAATTTTGAACTATGAGTAGTTAAATAAACTACAGTAATTGAATAAAGAGAAAAAAATAGTTAACAACTTGAGAATCTGGATTAAGATATAATTTATTTGCAAGAATTATTATAAGATTAAATAGTTGAAAACATAATAAATGAAAGAATGAAAAAGAACTTAGATATCATAAGATGAGGAAAGCAATTTAGTGCTGTCACTATCTGCAAAAAGTGTAGTTTAGTCACTCAACAGTAATTTTTTGCAAATAAGAGCTAATTAGATCAGGGCCTGTGTTTAAAGTGGATTCTGAACCATTACAAACATTCAAGCTTAAAGTGGGATTTGAGAACAAAAACTGTTGAACTGAGCAATACAAGTATATGAATGGTTAACAAGATTAAGGAACTTTTTGAAAAGAATAGTGAAATGCTTTTTTCAACTGAAAAAAATGTCTTTTAAACATGTTTAGAGGTAGAGAAAAATAAGTGATTACTTTAACTGATTTTCCCTCAATAAAATGAAAGTAAGAATTGTTTTCAATAATGAATTTTATTGTACATGTTTTTATATCATGCATAATCCATCAAACACACACACCTCAATCTATCCTCCCATACAATTCAATCAAATAACTGTCAAGAGAGCTTCCAGAGCTGACTTTTTCCAGGAACTCAATTCTATTGACAGAAATAAACCATGCATTAATTAACTTCATGTAGTACTCAAATGGCCAAGAAAGAAATCTGCTGAAATATTCAGTCTCATTTCTGGCATGATTTTCTTCAAAAGCATATGTACAACATCAGTGTCATATCAGATTCTCTTGGTCCCTTGTGTAATTTTAGGGACGATATAGATTTCCTGCACCTCTGCTCTTCCACGAATTTTCATCTGGGAGTACTATTGAATGGCGAGTCATGCTCTGAGTTAGTAAATTTACTTAAATGTTCTTTTTCTTTGCCTTGTTTTTGATGTTTAAATTGTCTTGTAACTCTGCCATAAGAAATAAAAAGACATATAATGTATACTTAATTATTTTTAATAGCACTTGATTTATAAACAGAGAATAATGTAATAAAAAATAGTTTTAGGATCTAATTATTTTCAACTTTTAGCTTTTAGAAATATTTTACAGATCCATACACATTTATAAAACAAGCATCTATTTACATTTTCACTGAAAACACAAAACACTAATATCACAATAATGAACATTTAAAAATAAAGTAACATAATTTGGATAATAGTATAATAAACTTACAGAGCGTAGTATAACCACAGCTTGAGTACAAACATTACTTTGTCTTTCTTGAGAAGAATGTTCATTTATGACATCAAACTGCTGATTTGATCGAGGAGGCAATGGTCGAATTGTTTGCTTTTTTGAAAAAGAAATATGTGTAAAAATGCATATTGTGTGTATGTGTATATATATGTATATATATGTGTATATGTATATATATATATATATATATATATATATATATATATATATATATATATATATATATATATATATATATATATATATATGCATGCTAATATTAAGATAAAATTATTGTAAATGATACAAATGAAAGCTTATCAATTAAGAATACATAACATTAGATAAGATAATTAAAACTCTAAAGAAACAATTTTAAAAATATTTTTTAAAAACTTAATTTTTAACAGAGTTTTTTATAGTTAATGAATAGGTGAAAATTGCATTATATATGAATATTCAATATTAAACTTGATAATAGCAATAACAATAAAAAAGAGGTAGCAAAACTTTTGATTATTTTATAAATCTTATAATTTTTATTGAAGAAAAGATAATCATTGAAAAATATTACAAGTTTATTAAACCACAGGAAATCATTTTGATGAATAAATGTATAAAACTTCCAGTTACCGCATTAACAGATCCCTCCAGCAGCTAAATTAATATTATTTGAAACACACAATTATGCAATCTAAATATGATGAATCATTTGTTTGAAAATTAATTCATATTATAACTTCTAAATGGCAAAAGATAGAGAAAGCCAAAGTTGTTTACAAAAAAAGGCACTGATCTTCAGAGAGAAAAATTTTAGAAATAGAAAAGAAACAAGGGGAACATGCACAATAAATTAATGAGTAAAGTGGAACTAAAAGAATAGAAAAGAGCAATTATGAAACCAACATTGAGATAGAAAAAAGTTTGTTAATTCACCATGCTTAAGTTATTTAGATGTAACAAAGGGAATAAATTTAAACCTGTTATAATGTGAGCAGAAGAATGTGTGTGTACTTTTTTTCCTAGCATGCTTAATGGATGTTCAAGATTTATGAAGTATCCAGTCAGTATCAAGGGAAAATTATTTTACAGTTTTAAAAAATTATGCAAAAGGAACAAATGCTGAAGATTAAGATCACTTTTATAAAATCAAGTTTCATTTTTTTAAGAGAATACAGAATAACAACTCTATAAGACAAGAATTTTGATTCTTGTAAAAAACTATGCAATAAAATTTAAGCTCAATATACATTTCTGCCAACATTTGCTACAAAGCAGAAAGAGAGAAATTGTAGAGAAACTTTTCCGAGCAGAAGCCAGAAGTAAAAATTTTAGTGAAAACAAAAAATACTAAACTTTTTTTAAAAAAATAAATAAATAACAGATTTATAACCACAGAATCATTTTGGAAGTAGTACTGCAAATTGTGTACACCAGGCCTACAGATATTAGTGTTTCAAATGTCAAAATTATTTTGAAAAAAAAATGCCAGGTGAATACAGTATCTCAAATTTTTAATAAGAAGTAAGCAAGGAAGGGATAAATTAATTTTGCACTGAAATAGGTAATGCAAATTTCAATTGAGAGATCCGTTAGAGGAAAGGATGACAAACTTCTTTGAGTTGATTTAAATATAGAAGATTAGGCTTCAAAGGATCATTGATAGTGGCTGGAAATTACAAAACTGTGGAAGTCAATCATAGCAGAAGAAATATTTACTGTCAAGTGAAAAAAATTTGCTTGAAGCCTACAATTAGATTTCCAATTGAAGGAAAGCTTTTTTATTTTCCATGCAGTCTTTGTTCAGCAGATGTTATGAGGTCATATATCATAATGCATGCTACAGTTGTATACATGAGCAAGCATTGATTTATAACCCCTTGTTATAGTATGTTGAAGAAACAAAGAAAATATCTCAGACAAGAAATCAAAATTATCCAAAGAAAAGAAATAATTGTCATAGTGTAAAATGACATAACCAAACCTTGAGAAAACAGATGTGTATATTTTTATTGTCACTTTCAATTTAAGAGTTTTTCCTCTTTTCCTTTCAAACTATGCTGTTAAAAAATAAAAAAAGATACAAAAGTTCGCACAATGAGATAAGTGTAATAAAAGAATAAATTTTTTCTTTCAAAATGGATGGGTTATCTTGAGAAAATTTCAAGAACGTTTGTGTTTTATGTTTTATATGTAAATCTGGCCAGTCGGGATTGAGGGGGGGGAGATTTCTGACCTATCCCATAGAAGTATAGGAGGTACTATAGAACTTTGGTAAACCAATGGTGTAAAGAGGAGCTAAGATGAGAGTTATGAAGAGTTAAAAACTGCATCTAAAAAAGGAGAAGACACACAGAAATTCCTCGGCACAGAGAAAAGGAGTCTAGGTTTGGAGATTGGAGCAATTAAGCATAATGAGAAGCCAAAAAGATTTTAGTGAAAAACGGAGTGTAACTGTCCTGTCCAGTAGGAGCCCTGTCTCGACTTTCCTGAATGGAGCTGCAGATGTCCGACAAATAGATGAGATAAGAAGAAGAGACAACAAAGTCTGAAGAGAGATAGCAGACAAAAAGGAGAAAGGCTCATGAGGAATGAGCAAGCCAAGCGAGATGTTGAAATATCAGCGGACAGAAATGCAAAGCGTAGATGTCAAGTAGAGGACGAGAAATAGATGAGAAAAGAGAATCAGCGACACTGGAGAGTGGTGATGCCGTTGACGATAGGAGACATCACAATGCTACTTCTAAAAGGGGTGAGCCTGATTTCTCATTTCAATTCCCAACTGGTCAAATTTAGTTATGGTATATTATTAGGTAAATGTCATAAAAGAAATATAAAGTTAGAATTTCATCAGTTAATCGGACTTGCTGGTGCACCAGCTACATTTCAAAGAATAGTGACTTAAATACAAAAGCAGCAAAGGAACTTTGTTGAAAATTTTTTGGGTGATATATTTATTAATCCAGTTGGGGTGATTATTTGAATCATAAGAGTTGTATTAAAAATCTTGAATCAGTGAGTTTTACAGCGAATTTAGGAAAATGTACATTTGAGAATTTAAGGGTCAAATACTTGGATTATGTAATTGAATCTGGAGACCGAACATGGAATTTCTCATAATAAATTGCAGCAATAAAAAATGTAAAGTTCTCAAGAACAAAGTCTTAAGATCAATGTTAAGACTGTTCAACTATTATAGGGAATATGTACCTCATTAAGTTAACATTGCTAGGTCATTAAAAGACTTGGCCAGAAAATCTGTACTATTGTTATTCTTTATGTTATTCTTTGTCATTGATGTTATTCTTTGGCTCGAAGAGATAGAAAAGGTTTTAATTTCTCTAAAAAATGGTTTTATGTGCCTGGTTCAAATAAGCAATTTAAACTCCAAACAGAAACTTCAGTAACTGGCATCAGTAATCTTAAACCTATTACCTTTTCCAACCAGAAATTAACAATAGCAGATTAAATGGAGCACAATTTAGAAACATATGTCATGATCTGGGCTTTAGGCAAAAATTTAAAGCATCGACTTATATAACTTCTGTTAATTTATTCATAGATCACAATGTCAGAAAAATCGTACAGAAAGTATCATGTAGAATACCAGATTACAGAGATGGTCATTGGCTCTCTCTCCCTATCAGGAAACAATAGATCATAAGTCCTGTAATAATGTCATCACAGATGCGTTATCAAGAGTTAAAGAAAATTTTGTTTCATTTTGAATAATGTAAAAAAATATTTAATGATATTAAAATATTCATATTCAATATTAAGTAATATTATTTAGTTTATTTCATGTATATTGATTTACATAATTTTTAATATCTTTAATTTTTCAGAGCTGTGAAAATTTTTGAAAGTGTAATTGATGATTTTGATTTTCTAGCATTATAATATGGATTTGTAACAAATGTAATTTCTAATTAATTAATATTTTTGAAAATGATAATAGCAGTGGTAGGATATAAACTTATTCCCATTAAGGTAGAATATGAAAGGGAGAAAACTACCATCTCAAAGATGTGGGAAAATAAATAATTCTATAGTTACATTTAGAATCTTTGTTTCTCTTAGCTCTTAATGAAATGATGAGAAAAGGTAATAGAAGCATTCTAAAGAACATTGATATTGTAGACATTTTCTTTTTTGTTGGTTTTCCATAGTTTCCATATGTGGGACAAGATCTAGCAATGAAAACTGGGGGGAAACTGTGAAAACTAAACAATTAACTGAAATCAAGAATTTTTGCTTTAGTTCTTTGCCAAAAATGAAGACAATAACAGAATTGGTATCTGTATTTGAGCACGAAGAGCAATGGTTTTTAAGGTAGATGCACTATGAGTAGCAGAAGTCCAGCTTCAGCATTTGTAAAAATGAACATTTTTACATGTAGATGAAATGTATAAATAAGCGTTTGTATTATAAATTATATAATAAATATAATTTATAATTCAAAAATATGGAGGGCAACAGGATAGTTAGAAGCTCTCAATGATAAAAAAAATAAAAGTTGACAATGCAGTAAATTAAAGCAAACTCTTTTCAATGGATGGGGTCTCAAGTAAAAAATTATCTTGATAAAAACAGAATACTTCTTAAAATATTAGTATTTTACTGCAACCCACTTTTTTACTAAATGTATTTTGTAATATTTTTTAACAATTGCATCAAAACATATTCATACTTTAAATTAAATCAATACAAAATATTAAGCTAATCAAATTTTCTTAAAAATTTTTAATTGCATTTCTTTACAGTTTAATATAAATAATATTTCTTCCAAAAAAGAATAACTATGATACATTTTAAAACATAAAAAGTTCACTGATAGAAAAATTTATTAAATACTTACATTAATGTTCAATAAATATGGAGCAATACCGACATTTCCAGGGAAAGGAGTTCGTGTGTCAATCAAGAAGGGAGTTTCCTTACTAATTTCTCTTTCTCCTAAAAACAAATATTAATCAATTTACCTATAGCACACTAGTAGACATTTTATTTAAAATTTCAATAAAAAAATGTTTGGACAATTTGTATGTAAAATAACGTTAATAAACAATAATTACAAAATAAATGCATGAAATCACTGAGATTAATAAATAAAACCATTTTGAGCTTGTGCTTTTTTTTACAAATTATAAAGATTAAATTTTAGCTATACTCTATGATTGATCTTTTATCCTTTCTCAAGCAAGTTTTGAGTATTTTATAATAAAAATAATGGATGATTAATATGAGAAACTTTATATCATTTAAAGAAAAGTAATTATTGATATTCAATGAAACACTACAAAGAGAACAAATTCAACTTATTTGCTTTGAAAAATGCACAATTTTTATTTATTTTATTCCATATTTAAAAAATTATCCAATTTAAAAAATAATTTGATGCTAAGCTATAAGTAATAATTTAGCCATATTTTAAAAATATTTCAGACATTGTTGTAAAATACTAACTTTCTTTATTGCAAACTGATTAATTAAAAATAACCTTTAACTTAAAAGTTCTATTTTCTCAGAAAAAAGTTTCACTCCTCAAATGGGATCCATTTATCAATGTGACTTACAGTTGCATTTTTCTTTATGTTTATGAAATTTCATTTTTATTCAGATAAAATTATTTTAGCATTTCAATTTTTTTACTTAAAAGAATCAGTGCCAAATCTACAAATATAATCATGTTTTAATCTCAAAACATTTTTATTGACACATCTGATACTTATAAAAACTTTAAATTTTCATTTTTCTTTAGAGATTTAAAATAATTTAGAAATCTTTTGAAAAAATATCTCTCAAACTATTTTAAAGATTAAATATTTCAATATTCTAAATAAAAGTAGAGGAAAGCATAAACCTTCATTCGTTACCACAATGGATCATAATTCAATAAATATACATTCCTTTTTGTTTTCAAAGCTTTAACCAGAGTAGCTTGGAAAATGTCTGAAATATGCATTTCAAACTTTTGCAAAGCCATGTCAGTCATAGGCAATGCCCAATTTTTATCCTTTACTAGAAGTCATTGGTAAGTACTAGCTTTTGCCAAAAAGGTTTGATAAAAGTAAGAAACAGGGTCATATTAATGAGAACTTTGGACTTTTACCAAGATACTTTGGTAAAAGCTAGGTTTTGCTGGTAAAACCGAGGATTTCCTAGATGTCAAGCTCTTATGCATATAGCTTTACTGCTAAACATAAAAGTATTTAAATGCATATACAAGTTAAAAAGCTTCTCGAGTTTTTCAATATATTATAATCAGTTCAATAAGTAACAAAAATAAGTTTCTTAAAAGGAGATAAATTAACTGATTTGCTGAATTTATTCTTGATATTTAAAGATAGTTATACTGAAAGCTAAATAATTTTAAACAAATTTTAATAAAAAAATTGATAAACAAATTGGTATAAAAATTTCATTTTAAAATAAAATAAAAAATACTCTTTTTGAATCATGGAGTTGATAGCTTAATAAAAAAAAAAACATTTGAACACACATTGCATGTTCCCCACTGAAAGGATTTTTTTTAAAATAGTGGACTATAATAAATGCTCCCTTTAACAAACTCATGAAGACTGGTAAAATAGTTCTTAAAATAAGTGTTAGATCTTAAATGTAAACATTCAAAATGTGTCTAAACAAAAATTTAATAAAATATGAGTTACTATGAAATAAAATTAACCAGTTATTATTCTATACTCAAACACAAGTATCCTATTAATTACCAATATATACACATTAATTTCCAGAAACAGTGGATTCTTGTTTTTAGTAAATCATAGAGATTGGTAAAATAGTTCTTAAATTGAAAATTTGTAAAATAGAAAAAAAAATGACAGATCTCAATTTTTTTTTACACCTAACTGCTTTTTTTATAAAGTACTATTAGAAAAAATTATTAGTATGCACTATATAAGAAACACATGAAAAACACAAATTTAAACACACAAATTTAGAGCAGAAACACATGCTCTAAAATGCATACTTAAAATCAGTTCATACTTACATTTCTTTTAATGATAAAAAAATCAGAAAAAATCACTTAATTTTGTTTTAAAACTACGTTTTTAAAAATCAGTTTTGAATTTTTACCATGTAGGAAAGCATTTTCCAGTTATTTTTCTCATAAAAGAAATCCAATCTTGTTTCTATTTTTTTGAAAAAAAAAATTAAACGGTTTATTGCATATGTATTTTTTATTTTTTCCAAAAGTCAATGGAAATGAAATGTAACTCAAAAACAGTACCAAATACATTGAAAAACTTTGTAACTAGACTGAATTTTCAAGTGTACACCAGTCATTCAATTTATTTTTAGCCTGATTTATACTAGAGAGCTTAGCATAAAAAGCAAATAGCTAAGTTCATTATCAAAAAATTTTCAAAATTGCAATTTTCTCTCTGAAATTATATAGTTTTCCATTGGAACATTTGATTTCCAAAAACTGATAATCATAACCCATTAGCTCAACTATAATAGTAATTAAAATGTAAAAAAGTCATTTTGTATGAATCTATTCCTTTTTTATAGAACCATTCACCTTCAAACAATCTTATCTCATACTTGGTATTAACAATGAAATATAAGGATACTAATTTTTAGATAAACAAAAGGTACAGAGTTCAAATTTTAGAAAGTTAATAAGGAAGAAGATAAATATAAAACCTTGGAATTTAAGATGGTAAAATTTATGGCTTAGTGGTACATAAAAATGTAAAACTTGTATCAATAAGTTTTGAGCAATGGTCAGATGATCATATTGATATAATCACATTTAAAGGCAAAAGTCTCTATTTCACACTCAAAATCTCAATTCTCAAAAATAAATTTTTCAGAAATAAATTAGGCAAAAGAACTACTGTGTAACAGCTATTTATTGATATAAAATGAAGAGTGCATGTATAATACATTACATAAAAAATAAAAAGAAATCCAGGGGTAGGAGTACAGAAAATTTTTTTCAGGACACTATTTTCAAGAAATATCAGGACAATTTTCAGAACATATTTCAATAATTAAACAAAACCAATGTTACTTTTACATATTAATTTCTGTTTTATGCATAAAACACATTTTAGAAAGGAATAAACTATTTAATAAATTCTGAGTTTTTTAATTTTTAATACAACAATATGAAAAATGAAACAGAAATTTAAACTTTCTATACTGAACATTTTTGAAAATTAATAAGTTACATGATAAATGCTTTAAAATAACAGTTAATTTATGTATAATTGAATAATGTTCATTTTGAACTGGATGCATTAGCATTTAATTCCGATAATTTAACACTGCACTTTTTTAACTTATCATTCACAGATGCAATCTCTGCATTAGCAGCAGACAGCATCATTTGTCCAACTTTCACATCACTCATATTATCATCACTGATAGCACATGCTATTTTTTAGTTGCATCATTCAAAAGATTTTGAGCTACACACTGATTATCAAGCAAATTTTTCTTTTCTTCCTCAAGTTCATTAATTTTTTCTAATAGGTGCGATTGCTTAGACTTTTTTCACAAGTAGCTTTTACATCTTCCTCATCTTTTCTTTTCTTCTCTA
Source organism: Latrodectus hesperus (assembly GCA_037975125.1). Taxonomy (NCBI): domain Eukaryota; kingdom Metazoa; phylum Arthropoda; class Arachnida; order Araneae; family Theridiidae; genus Latrodectus; species Latrodectus hesperus. The sequence continues at coordinate 82,257,028 of CM075856.1, forward strand.
ATTGTGTTATATCTTTTGATTTTCCATATATGATGCATATTCTGCATGAGATTTCTGAATATAATGCATCATTTCAGGTATATGGAATGGAGGAAACAGAATTGCCATGCATTCGAATAACATCATGACAAATCCGTAAACTTTGAGCTGTTAATTCCGATAAAGAAGCTCTCTCCTTTGTCACAACAGAATTGTTAGTTGAAAAACCTTTTTCTGGTTGGGAATTTACATTCAATAACGACAGACATGCTTTAACCACTCTAGAAAGAGTAGGATATTTTATATAACCACCAGCATCTTTTATATTGAAAACCGCATTCCAATATTTACAGATATTTTGATCATTGTCATAATCATTCACAATCAAAGTCACATTTTCACACATGTAAAGAATCCACTCTTCATTCATCTTATCAAAATCTGAAGAAGTTTTATTCACATGAGGAACATGTTGAAGTAATCTGCTAAATGAAAGCCTAGACTCTTCCTTTTTTCTATTATACGGAGACAAACACTGCAGATCTTTGAGTAAAGGATTTGTTATAGGAAGTTTTTTAAGCAAATGCTTTGAAGTTGCTATGTAGCAGCTTCTGACACTTGGTAGAAATGTTGTTCTATCAGTAAGCTCTTCCAGTATTGTTGCTGTTGCACCATGACCTTTTTCAATCTTGTTTAAATATAACCAATTTTTTCCTGAATCAACATTAACTTGTAACAACTTTACTCCATTTTTTTCACAGATTTCTTCTCGGTTTTAAAAATTTAAATATAATACTGCGAACAAGTTCATTTATCTTACTGTACATCACATGTACTAAAGGTTCGACTTTTTGCATTAGAAGTAAATATGGTTCAAAAGTTTTACAAAAAAAATGAAACAAAATGCAGATATGCCAGAGTCTTAGGTCTTCCAAATGTCTTATAATCTGAAGATGTCTATCAGAAAGAGGAGATTTCGACTCTTTAGGTACTTTAACAATGAAATATTCCTTTAGAACATCATATTGCTCAAATATTCTCTCACAAACTGAGCCCAAAGTTACCCAACGGCTCTCAACATGACGAAGGAAACTATGTCTAGCTAAAGTTTCTTCCAGTATTTTTAACTGTAAGGAATGATAATCTTCCCTTCTTGCAGGAGATAGTTTGAAAAATTGATGAATATCTATAGCAATCTTGATATTACAAGGAATTTTATCAATACCCTTACGTAGTGCTCCATGGATTATGTGTAAACAACATGTACCCAAATCAATTAGTACTGGTAAACTTTGCTTACTCAGTTCACTATTTATTTGCTTTAAAACAGCTAAATTAATTCTTGGTCCATCCATTGACAACTGCATTAATTTTTTAAAATTTAAACCATTATTTTGAATAAAAAATATTTTTTACAATTTTATTGGCTTCAGCATGCCCTAAAAAATGTGATTCGAAGTAACAAATAACATTCTTACCTTGTTTATCAGACCAATATGAGATGTAAATATCCAACTGTTTTTTTAATTGTTTTGTAGTAGTTTCATCGAAAAGTAAAACAAAATATGAAGTGCCAATATTCCGAAACAAAAGAGTTTTGAAATACGGACCTAATCCAAAATTAATCATATACCTGACTTTTTTGTCAGATAATTTGAGATTTTTTGCTATGGAGGAATCATCAAAAATTTATCTGTAAATGTTAGCTAAATCATTCAAAGATGAAAAAGAATAATTATTTTTTATTGCCACCAAAACTAAAATGGTATCAGCTTTAATGGTTTTCTCTGATATCGTTTAGGGAAGCCATGATTTGTTATTCACTACTACAGTCGATGTCGAGGATTCAGATGAAGCTGATGACTTGATAGTAAATAGTGTTTGATTCTTGTAACAGTTCACAGCTTATTTGTGTTATAATCTATATGCATGAGCAAGCACTTGTCTAAAACCCATATTTAAAACACTGAATTTGCTTTTGCATACGAAGCACTCCGCAGAATGAACATCGTCAACACTTCGGCACCAGGTCTTGATTAGGCATTTATTCCCATCTTGAAGTTCCAACCATTTGTCGGAAAATTTCGTTTTCCTTGGCATTTTTAAAAGAAAATTAATTGTTTTCAAAAAATAAAATTCTGAGCTTGCTAATAAACATTCTTCAAAACACCGTTCAAAATCTTTCAAAATGCCGCGATAAGCATTTCACGCATGCGCATAAACGTAGGCGAATAATTCTCACAATTTCCCCATCATTGTAAATAGTTGTGCACTATTAAAACCAGAATCTTTGTCTGTAAAGGCAGAAAATAGAATTTAATAGTAAACCCAAACCTAAATTTTTCTGACGTCAGGCATTCATGAACAATGGCTGAAAACGAGGCGGAGACGAATGTATGGCAACCCTATTTCCGGTTTGAAAGAGAACAAAAAAGGGGGAAATTTTTCTCGTTCTTCTTGCAAAAAAAGCAATTGAAAGAAAAAATATATTCCACTGAAAGAAAAATTTACTACTGAAAAATATAAAATTATTAATTAAAATTAAACTTTCAAAAGAAAATAATAAAAAATTAAGGAATTCCAGGATTTATTTTGAAAAATAAGGACATTTCACAACGTTTTTTAAAAAATCAGGAATATCAGGACAACTCCGAGCCCTGGAAATCATATAATAACTATTTTTTAGAATGCTAAGGAAATCTTGAAAAGATGATTCAGAGTAACAATTTAGTTTTATAAAAATGACAAAAAAGTATTTTTAGAAATGATAAAGACAGGGGTAAGTAGACATTTCTGGGACACAAGCTGCTTTGAGTTTTTATTTGTCTCGCAATTGCCTTCAATGATGATAGGGAATTAAACAAGTAGTATTATACAGGTCATAAAAATTAGAATCGGCAATCATTCCAAAATATCTTTATAGTTCACTAGTGCATCCTCTATTCCCCTTATTATAAACTCCTAATGAAAGGTATTTCAAATGGAATATAGTCCCTCTTAATTAGTTAATATCAATTCTTTGGATACATTTGACTACTGTAATGCATCATGCTTTATCTAAATAACAAATGATGAATAATGATGATCTCTAATAAACTTTTATCAATTTACATTTGATTTAGAATATGAATACTGATTACCGTGTTCATTATATTATTCACATAAATGAATTCTCATACAAAATCTACCGCCTTTATATACTATTCTACAAATCATCAAATTAAACCATTCTAGAAAGTTAAATATACCTGTTTTGCATGGATGTAATAAGGTGTAAATAGGATTTTATAATACTGTTACAATCCAACAGAATTGCAAGCTCTAAGAACAGTAAAAAGAGGCACTAGTTTCACAGCAGCAAATTGTTTAAGTGTATCCTAAAGAAGCTCATTAGATTTAGGTCAGAAATGCAAACTGGCCACTTTATACAATGCACTATTTCATTACAAATGTTTTGCAAATTTCTAAAAGAAAAGCAGAATAATCTCTGGCATTATAATGTAATGCAATAAAATAATTACAATGGTTGTGTAACAAGTAAAGGCAAAGATCAACATAGTGCATGTGCACTAGAATCTGTCGCACTCCACTCCATTTCAAATTATTTTTGTTGTTTACATTTTTTAAATTGTTTAGAGTTCTCAGTTTGTTTTGTTTGTTTGTTTGTTTGCCGCTCAATGGTCATTTTTTGCTCACGAGGTCTAATTAGACTGGGACTTACGGCTTAAAGTGGATTCTGAACCACTACAAACATCCATGCCCAAGGTGGGATTCGAACCCACGAACTGTTGAACCGAAGGCAAGAGCGCTAACCATTCGGCTGCCAGCTCGGCTTTAGAGTTCTCAGAGAGACAGCAGTGTCTTTGGTGGTGTCCACCCATGTTATTGTCACGTTTGTTAATTTGAAAGCTATAAATAACATAATTATCAAAATTTCTCATTAATAAACTGATTTAATTTAAAGTGAAACTTTGTCAATTGCCTACCCACTATACTACAGTTGCAAAATTATATTATGTTTTAAGCTAAATAATGTTTCCAGTGCATCATTCTTTGGGAGACCACAATGCCATTTTGAATGATACCAAATATATATACTTACCAATGTTCATTCCAGTTTATGCTATTGACACACCTCATCTGTAATGTGACCTTTGCTTATGGTTGGGTTTCATTGTTTCTCAATGATCATTTTTTGCACATAAGGGCTAATCAGACTGGGACCTATAGTTTAAAATGGTTTCTGAACCATTACAAACATCCAAGCTCAAGGTGAGATTCGAACACACAAATTGTTTAAAAGAAGCAAGAGGGCTAATCATGCAGCTACCAGGTCAGTGAACTTTTTATTAAAACTAATATAGTTACTTCAAAGGCCACCATTTCTCTCAATACCAAAGTATATCTGATGTCACACATAATGAATTGAATCAGAATTTATCAGTAAAGAACTTTCAACTGAAGATATTTTTCATTCAATCTCAATAAGCAGCACAGCTTCTTTGGTTTGCAATATTTTGAGTTAAGCAGACCTCATTAGCCTAGATGCCAACCAGATGAAGCCATTTCAAATTAATTGGCTGAAATTTTTTTATATATATTCTTTATCATCTTTCAAAATTACTTTTTTCAAGATAAAACTTGTTCAATTAAATTTTATAACTATGACAAAACAAGAAGCTTCTTTGAAATTATGATTTCTATTATTAGCTTTTTTTTTGACACTATGAAGACTGATTTCAATATGATGTTCTTTATTTTTAAATAATAATTGTTTCATTTGATGTTAATTATTAGTGTTTGCATAATTTTGTAAGAAGCATGTGCTTTTTTTTATATTTTCGTAAAACATATTTCATTTATGCCATATGGGTTTTGATCCAAAATATCAATATCAAGATGAATAAATAGTTTGTATTTTAAAACTAGCTTCCATAATAAGTCAATAAATATAATAAAAATGTGTTAATCAATTAACATCTTTTGTTTCATAAATAAAAGAACAATATCAATTTAAGAAGTAATAAATATTGCATAAAATTTATTAAAAATAATTTTTTATTACTTTTAAATCAAGCAATGAAATGAAATTATTAATTTATTTTTTAATACAGAAATATTATATAAAAATTAATATACATTATAGCTGTAATCACAACACATTAAAATAAATTATTAAAAATTATTTTAATATACACTGAAAATTTATTAAATTTTTTAAGTTAAAAATTTATCAAAAAAGGGACATGCTAGCGAACAATAAACAGTATTCATTAATAATTACTTTTATAAAATTAAAATATTACTATATGATACATACCAAAAGAATAGCAACATTTTAAGCTTGAAACATGTTTGCATGCCTTTTGAATATTAATAGCTCGAGAAGTACTTGGCAAAAGAAATTGCCCTCTTGAATGAGAGAATTTTCCAGCAAGTCTCCACATCTGGTAATGAAATGTTAGATCACATTATTTTTGAAATACATATTTTTATAAAATATTAACAAAATAAAAAATACACACATATCCTTGTTAAATTGATAATCTAGAAATATTTTTATAAAATGCAAAAATTTACAAGCTGGTATAGGTTTAGTGCAATTTCCAATTTTCATGCCAAGCAGCATTGCAGTTCACTCACTCATTTTGCACAATACCTGATTCTGAAAATCCCAATACACTCAACTTTGAACTTTGATTATTGCAATCTCTTTGTATTTTTGATTTCAAAGATTGAAATTTCATATATTTCTTTATGTTTACTGACTACAGAAGTATTATAAAACTACAGAACAGGGACTCAATTTTACGTATTTTACAAAGATTACAAATTTTTAATAGTTTTGTTTAAATTATTCAAACACTTTAAAAATACATTATATATAACAATATTAAACAAGTATCAACAACTGTATTGTAAATCTAAATCAACAATGTAAACAATATACATTTTTATGAAACTCAGGTTTTATGAAAATTGCGCAGAAGTGCCCATTTTAAAAAAACATCAATTGTAATAATATCTAGCATGGGGGAACTGGGCAATAAAGTCAAATAATGTAAATAGCATACATTTTTATTAAAACCTGGCTTCTAATTAACTGGGCAGTGGTGCACACCTTAAAAAATCATCTGTTGCAATGCAGTGTAGTACAGAAAAGCAAGCAGGCAATAACGCTAAATCAATAACAAAGATAACATCCATTTTATGAAGTTTTTTTCTAATTAACCTTAGACATTACTACAAGTTATTTTAGTTTTCATTAATCAAGCAATACAATTAATCAGCAAGAAAACTAAGTATCAAATATTTCTACACTATACTTAATAAATTACACAATTTAATAGACAAAATAGCACATTAAATATAATAACATATCAAGTTATTAAAACTCCAAGCAAATCACACAAATTGAAATAAGTCTTAGAATTACTGAATGAATCTATGCTGGTGTTATAATCTACAAGTTTGGTGCAATTGGAATCCTTACCAACTTGTAGGATGAAGCCCAGGTAAGAAACGTTATTGCTCTCCCAGATATCATCAATCAGACCAAATCTATTGCATTACATATGCTAGGATTAAGGCTAATTCAACATTAAAAATGTTTTTAGTCTCTCTCCCATGTATAAAATGGATAATTAGATGAATGTGTCCTTTTTATGTATTGCTTAGTTATGTATTATATGTTTGCTCATAATTTATCATGCAATATATATATATATATATATATATATATAGCACTATATTTAAGCAGGATATCAGGAAGTAGTTTTTGAATCAATTAATAAATAGAAAAAAATTATAATCGCAAGGCCATTGTCATTAATGTTTATGTTTTTTAAAGATTATTTTATCATTGATTTGTTAAAAATGAATAATTGTGAAAGAAATGTTATTTATGTTATTGATTTAGTGCTAATAGAAAGCCAATATTTTAAAATATTGTATCTTTTGCTATATTTTATTTTTCAAAACATATTTTAATAAATTGTATAGAATCAAACTTAGAGCATTTTTATTTTGTCACCTCATCACCTCATGATAGGGAAATTAAAAAATAGCATGATTTTATTTTAAACATAATTTCAGTAATTGATAAGAATATTAAAACTAACTAACATACATTGATAAATTGTTCTAATAAGTCATAAATAAAATAAAAGGTTTATTACCTATTCACAATTATTATTAAAAGTAGAAGATAATTTAGAATTCTATTAATAAACAAATTTATTCAAAAAGATTTTTATCTACAAAGGCTGGAATAGGGCACATAACAAATTTTAAAAAATAGGTACTTTTCCGTTTCGCCAGCACAATCGATAAAGTCGTCAAAAATGATATAACCGGCGCTAGAGGGAATATCTCCACTGGTAACCTTTTATTGCTACGTTTCCAAAACATGTGACGGCCTTTTACTGTCAACGACTTTATTTCGGCTCATTTTTCCATTTCATAATTTTATGCTATGTTGCTATATATACAAATTTAAAAATTTTATAAAATCTCTCTAGAAAAAAATCGGATTTTAAAAGTATATCTTAAAAAATAATAATCGTAACAAATTCACATAAAAATATATTGAAAAAAAAATAAGATTTTGAAATGTGCATCACCTGATCAATTGTAATTTAATATAATAAGCAAATAAATTGAGGCTCTGGCACCCATCATTGCACGCATAGCGTAAACATGAAAACAACAATTAAATACATAAATTTAAAATTTTTTATGTAAAACATTATTTAAAATTTTTTATGTGTAGACTGTGTGTTGTCGCCAATTAGCGACTTCATTTTCGCTTGGCAAGATTTGCGCCGGGGAAACGGAAAAGTACCAAAAAAAAAATTAAATCTAATTAATAAATTGTGCAAGCAAAAAAGTCACAATTTAGAAAAACCAATAAAAAATTACTTATCTAAGTTGCATGGCAAATTAAACTTGAAAATAAATTAATATTTTAAAATATAGCAGTGGCATATTAAATTACATAACAAATGGAATAGAATTAGGAAATATTTTGTTTGAGATCAATCAAAATATCATTTCATGATTATCAACTGCATGATGAAATGGATTAATAATCAAATTTTTAGGGCAGTTGACAATGAAAATTAGTTTGAATTATATTTTAAAGGAAAACAAAAATAAAGAATATTAAGACTAAAATAAAATGTTCAAAAAATTGTGTACTATCAATCACCCAGATTACCAAAATAAGATAAAATATAAATTCTTCATAATTCTATTTCTATGGCAGTTAAAAACATCAGTTAAAAGGAAAGTAAAGTCATTAAAAATTACATACAGAAAACCATTCCAAAAGGATGATGTAATAGCTCCACCAATTTGTCTTCTTTAAAGATAGAAAAATCTTATGCAATTAATTTAAATCAAACACTTGATAACATGAGACATAATGCAAAAATTTGATAAAATTAATTTTAATACTTTTGTAATATGAATCAATTAATCATATAGAAAATTGTAAAAATACTAAGAGTATATTATTAAAAGATTAAAATATTGATTTGTTCAAAAGCTAGTTCTTGTTGATTAGATAATGAAAATCACACACAATATTACAAAATAAAATTATGCAATTCAGAAGCAATCCAATTCTAAAGATTGATGCTTTGAAAATAACAAAAGGATTTGAAAACATTTCTGGAAAATCATAGCTACCAAATTGTAAAGATAAGAAAATAATTCCTAAATATATATGCGGAAAAGTGAAAAGACGAAAAAAAAGTGTTAAAAATAGAACTGAATTTATAATATCTTTTTAACAAATAAAGATTTTTCAACAACTTTCATTAAAATGAAAGCTTTTTAAACTTTAGCACAATGTATAAAATTCAGTGACACTTAATATTGAAAAAATACCAATCAAAATTTCTAGTAAAAAGAAATATTTAAATATGTCCACAATAAAATGCAAATACGACATTAAATATAATTGGTGAAAAGGCAAATTTTTTATGAATATTATTTCCTTACATATACATTTGTCTTCTTAACATAAAAATTATTAATTTTTCTTTTAAGAGAAATAAGTTACATTCAAGGTTGAATTTAAATTTAACAAAATTGGGTTTGGTTTGTTTGTCATTCTATAGTATGTTTGACACAAAGACTGATTTGCAGAGAATTAACAGTTGAAAGTAGATTCTCACAGAAATAAGCATCTGGACTTGAGATAAAATTTGAAACTACAATTGCTGCCAGTGCATATACAATTCAACTATTAATTTGACATACTTAAAAACATTAGGTTACTTATTAGAATCAGAAAGTTGAATGAAGAATTCACATTAACATCCACAAAAAGATATTGTAAGAGTAATAATAGCAGAGAGTATATATAGCAGTATATGAAACTAGAAATTTAATTTTCACTAGAAACTAACATGGGTATACACATTTCAATTATCTGAAACACAATTTGACAGAATCAATAGAAGATTTGCATAATAAAATTATTTACAATGATGAAAATGGACACATAAAAAGTTACTATCATAATTAAACATTAGATGTTCACTTTGTACACTGAAATTAAACTTGCTTGCAATAAACCATTAAGATCACGCAGATACTAAAAGTATCTGCATGATCTCGTCTTTGCAAATAATCTTTAATAAACGAAATATTAGGAAGAATTTTAATAAAGCTTCCTGAAAAAGAAAAAGGATGATTAAGATATTAAATCAAGCTTCTAAAAGCAAAACATTTCCTTCCAATTACTACGCGAGTTAGTTTTAAGAATTGAATAAAATAAATAAACTTTAGAATTCATTTTATACTTTACAAAAAACGATCCTCAAAAATAAGCACATATACAACTAAAACATTCCTGTTTCTTAAATTCCTCTGCCTTCATTGTTGAATTTTTTTAAATTATAGCACCATAAACAACTTAGAAACTTCTGCTAGAGAAAAAAAACTTTAAAAAAATTAAGATTAAAAAAAATTTAAAGATAGCGTTTTTACACTGCTAAAGGTTTATTTACAAATGAAATAAATTTTATATCAAACAAGAACTTAAGAAAAAATTAAATTATACAAAAAACATAATTCTTTTCAATATTCATTTTATTAAAAATCTATCAAAATAGGCAATCTTACACTGAATAAAATCACACTTCAAATCTATGGAAAGAGAAAAATAAGTGCGTAAAATGAAAATAATTCTTCACCAACGCCAAGAAATTCATTTGTCAACCAACGAATTAAGGGTCAAGGCTGGCTGTTGACAGGAGTTATCTTCATCTCTATTGCTTCTAGTCTCGTACACTAGACTAGAGCCTCAGTCTCGAGATTACTAAAAGTTGGCTCCCTACAGGAATTCTTGCACAATTGAAGAAAGTGGTGGCATTAATTTGAACAACTTTAACCAAGCGAATTCACTTTGATGAATTTATGACGCGATGTGTGATGTCAATGTGCTGTTAACCAATGTAACTTGATTTCCATTATATTGAATTCTTGTTTACATTTTGACTGAATGTAAACAAGAGTACATGTATATATTTTTTATTTGTTATCACATGTATTATAGTCAAATATGATAATTGCACTAATATATAAATTTTACTATGACTAACAAACTAACATTTATATTTTTCTTTTCTATATGTCTCTGTAACAAACTTGTACATGCTCATGCATGTACTATAATATCAATATTTCCAACTTCTATAATTCTAAATTTTTGTTTACCAATTATTTAAATAATTCAATAACTAAAGATAATTCTAATGATAAATAATTTTAATAAATAATTTCTTAAATTTAATTGTAACTATGTAAAAATACTCGAAAATTTTTCATATAACAAATAAGCCCCTCCCCCTAAATGCACTGAAATACTTTAAGCCGATCAGAATCAGCTATAGTTCCAGCATACTCCTGGTAGTAAAGAGAGTAGAAGATCAAGATCCTTGGAACTCTACAACCAGTCAGCTGGCAACAACTCCACATTTTGACTGATGGTCAATATCAGTTTTGGGAATTATGACTGATTATTTATCAAAACATTTGATTTTTTATCTATATAGTTTTTAATATATTTATATTGAATCTCAGAATATGTGATTTCATGATATTTTTATATTTTAATAAATTTTAGAGAACATGGAAAATTGTAATTATCTAACATTTCTTATTCTGAATTCAGTTAAGTTCATTACATTTTATCTTTGCTTTAAATATAATAAAATTATATTTGCATCATTAATTTATGTGTAACATTTATAATTATATTTTAAAAATAAATTGCGTAAAAACTTCAATAAGTGTTTGTAAGACATTAACTGTCTACAAAAAATGTTAAAACAGTTGTATAATTATATTCAAATTTAATTTGGCTCAGAAATGTAATAATGAATTATTAATAAATATTACTTAAATAATTTCCAAAAAATCTTCTTTAATTGATTTTTAGAATAAAATATAGGATTGAAATTATCTCATTAAGAAAGCTTAATTTAACTTAATGAGATAATATGGAAATTAATAATTAATTTTATGGAAGTTTATTAAATATTATATGAGTATTAATATATATAATATATAATTATTAATAAATAATTAAGTAACTAGATAATATGGAAGTTTATAAATAAGACCTACATAAAATACATTATATGAGGCCTTCTCGTTATCAAAGAAAATGCCTTCTGTTGGTTTTTTGAATGCAATATTTTTTGATATTTTTTCAACAGTTTTGAGCAGTTGGTGAACAGTTAAGATTTTTTTTCTTAAACTCGAAGTGCTAAGAGATGATGTTAGAATTTTCTTCTTCAAACTGGAAGAATTTTTGTAGCATGAAATTTTCAACAATTTTCCCCATGGTGGAGAGCAAGAACATATGTTTATATATCCATGGCACGTCAAATATCTACCCATTTTACATCCATTATACGTCTACAGGATGTCGGCCTTGGACGATTCATGGACGAAATTTGGATGTATTCATATTCACTCCTTTATATTCGATAGTTTTCATGGATGTATTTTAGATGAGGCTTATCTACTGAATACTTTCTCTAGTAGCTCAGTTTTTATCCACTATACAAGATGAAAACTTAGTTTTTAATTACATTTTCTTATAAATTGTTAAATTTTTCTTTGTTTGCTATAAAGTAGCTCAAATTTTTGTCTACTAGAAAGTTTATTTTTTTTATTTATATCTTATATTAAATATTATAGAATTTTCTCATTCTAATTAAATTAGTACTTTTTAATACCTATTCTTTTATAGGTAAGATTTTGAAATTTGTGTTTTATATTGCTTAAAATAAAACCAAACTTTTCCTTTTTTTGAAAAATATTGAAATTTATTCCAAGAAACTCTATTAGAAAGAGTATAAGATTTAATAATAAACTGTGATGAGTGCAATTGGATTTATATAACTAATACATACTCATGCAATAAATGTTTATTTTTGAAAGATACAGTTTATTTTATTCATACATTAATAAGTTTATATTTCTTTTTATTCTTTCACTCGAACATTTTTCCTTCAGCATAGTGCAACATAGTCTCTATTATATAAATTACCTTTCAGGGGACTTCTTGTGTTCTCTGGAAAGCCTTTAAAAATAAATTTTAAAACAATTATCAAAAATTATACTTGCAAATAAGCAATCTGAAAATAAAGTAAAAATTATTTTTAAAATATGGAAAATAAGTTTCAGCAATACTATAATTATAATACTTTGACGTGATTGGTAAAACTCATTATTGTAAATTTCATTATCAGTAAAAAATTTCAGAATGAACCCTGCAAGAAAACTGAAATTTTCTTTATCAATAACTTAACTTTCAGCAATTTCATAATACCCATTTTAGAAATGTTCATCTTTTTAATTACATACATGCAAAACCAAAGGGACTATTTTCTGGGAAAAAGATACTATTTAATCTTTTACTCTTTGGAATTGATTAAATAACTAAAATAACAAAATGTTTAAAATTTGTAATGAATCTTTAAATTAGCAAAACAAGAGTTAAATTAATGGGTGAAATTTAACATTACCGTTTAAAGAACAGAACTTAAATAATCAAATAGAAATTTGAATTTACATATTAGTGCTCAATATAAATAGAAACGTTATTTACTAAAGGAAAGAATAAAAGTTTTAATTAAACATTTTTATTATTTTTACAACAATAAACTGTTAACAAAATTTAATACATGAAATGCTCTTTTACAATCTGCACTCAGTAGAAACACATTGCCATATTTTTAATCCTTTAAAGAATTTATTTTCTCTTGCTCTACATTAGCTCCAAATGGGCTTAAATAATACAGAAAAATTAAAATTTTGTAGAATGTGAAAACATAATAAATAAGAGCTTTACTTTTTCTGGTGAGATTAAATTGAAATATTAATTTGCTTATTTTAAATTTAATCTCATCCTCAGGTATATAAATTTATTATTCTCATCTAACTGAATAGGAAAATTTAGAATTTATAAATGCGGTACATTTTTATCTCTTAAAATACAATTAAATTTTATCAACCAAAGTAATTAAAGCATAACACAATAAAAAATATTTAAAATTATAAATATAAAAAGTTGCAGCAGTCAACGAGATTGATTTCCCACGTTTGAATTCCAGGAATAACATAGCACCCAAAAGACAGTCAATTTGTTCTGATTCTAAGATGATGTGGGAATAGCAAACATGATTCGTGAAGGGCCATTAAGTCCTTCACGACAAACATAATTCATCAAATTGAACAGAAATCACCTGGTGAATGGGGCAAGTGCTTTCTAAGAATTTATTGCCTCTTCACTCTTTCTGATTTGAATCGGTGAAGTGGATGGAAGTAAAGATCGAAAAGTGATATTAGAAGATGGATATGGAGATCACTGGAGGCCAGATGTTGGGGGAAAGATTGTATATAACTAGTAGGCCACCCTTGTGGGGGCGGAGAAGAGCTTTAACATACGTGTGGTGTTCTTGATACTTCTCTGTAACAAGTCCCGGAGCGGACAAGTCCCAGCGACGGAACGACGAGGCTGAGAAAGAATCAAGATCACAGAGACAGACACCAGGCCTCAAGTTTGATTACCCTGATACTCCAGTGCTGTCCGGAGATGATAGTCGACTTTATCAAGTAACTGCCCGAGACTGTTCCCGAGTACGGAATTTAAGAGTCTGGTCCCCAGAACCAGCGAGGAGTTTTTTCTCCGACTGAATGTGCAGCGAACGTTCCAGAAAGGGAGAAAATCATTAGTTTTCCTGCAGCCTACAATTTACGACAGTTCTTATACATAATCCTGTTAATTTGTAAATAAATATTTAGTCAAGAATAATAAATTAAGTAAGCCTGATTCCTTAACAGCCCTTGCCTACCTAGCAGTCAGTCTATCCAGACTGAGTATGACTGACATTTTCATTTGCTATAATAATTTATGATTTTTTCTGAAAATGAGCATTCTTATATTAATTTACTTAGATATATAAAGTGCAATTGAAAAAGTAATTAATTTTGAAGATATTATGATCAGATGGTTTTTGTATAAGAGTATTAAACAAAATAATACAAAATAAGAATATACAAAATATCCAGCATTACAAGTATTATGGAAGTAGGAAATTTTTCTTCCAAATTAAGTGTACACAAAATCTTATAGAAAATCACATTCACAGATTACGCAGTCACATTCTAAATGCTAAATCACTGAAGATGTAAACAAATCATACTAAATCATTTTACATCTTAAACATCTTTTCCCATTAAAATAAAAAAATGCTTACAATGAATCAAGTCTTCAAATTCTAGAACTTTTAGTAGACAATAAATTGAAAATTTAAATCTTCCAGAGGATTCTCCAGATTCATGAAAGTAAGAATTCCAAATCTGGTATAGGAAATAAACATATCTTTCATTTAACTACAAAATATAAAAATTAATTTTCAAATATACATTTTAATAGCTCTTCATTCGAAATATTAGTCCAACATACATTAAAACAATTGAGTGGTATAATTTTTTCTTCTAAGTAGTAAAACCTTGAATTATGGATTTAAAATTTGATATTCAATAAAAAACACTCAGATTTTAAATTCAACTGTTAAAAGTATTTTAATTAAACATTAAATCTTAGAATTAAGACTATCCTAAAAATAAATTTTATAAATTTGAATCAAATCCTAATAATGATTAATATTTCTCTGGTTGAAATCAAGAGATAAATACTTTGTCTGACGTATAATAATAAATATAAGTAATTTTGGAGAGAAAAATATTTTGAATTGCAGGACATAGAAACGGATGTTATATAAATAAATTTTCTTCCAGCAATTTTCATCTTAATCGCAATGTTTGCATTTTTTTAGGCTAAAAATAACTGGAAATCTTAATGATATGAAAAAATTATTACTTCCTTCTATCAAGCACATTTCATAAATAAAAGAAATATGTATCTTCTAAAGTTATTTTAAAATAGTTACAAATGTAATTTTTTAAAGTAAAAATACACTTAAACATGGTTGGTTTTCTACACTTAAATAACAATATTCAATTTTTAATCCTTATTTTTATTATGACTTCTTTAAAATAAAAATAAGTTATTTAAAAATACTGAAATATGAATCGATAAAAGGAAAGCAATTATTTTTTAACTTACTTCATTAAATACTTCTTAATGTAGCAATAAACGGCTGTAGTCTGTGCGGCAAACGAAAATTTAAAATTATGGAAGCAATAAGCAAAAGTAATTACAATTACAGTTAATTACCAACTTTTAAAAAAGGCCTATATAACACCCATTCAGAATGGCTTAAGTACATTCACCATGGACGTCCAAATTACAGCTATCATAGACATATAAATTACGTTTATTGCAGATCTAAATGTTAATACTTCAAAACTCATCCATCGTGGATGTCAAACCGACGCTCATATATAGTCGGCAGAAGACCATCCAGTCCATATTTTACAATGGACGTCTTTATGACGTCCAAAAGGTATAGAGGACGTCTTTTGGACTCTATGGATCTTTAAAAGATGTCTAATAGACGTATTTGGTTGTATGGGTCATGTTTATTTTCAATTTCTTTCTAGCAGGTAAGCAGATTATTTCTTCTGTGAGGAGCTGATGACGTCATATGCAAGTATCTAGTTGCAGTGCATTATCTGATTTATTACGCAAGGTCAAACATAAGTGTAACATTCAATCATTACACCGTGTTATTAACCGTAGGTTGGCAACGCCGTCCTGCTATGAAGTCGAGGTATATATCCTCTATTTGTTAAAAATTTAATTAATAAAAAAATCATATGTGTTAAATCTGCAATTGCTATTGACAAAAGTCTCTTAATTGAGTGAATTTTTCAGTAATTAAACTTTTATTTATCGATGCTTCATATTTGTAACTATTATTAAAACAGCTAACAGCGTCTCTTAGTTACGCCATTTTGTTTAAGTGTTATGGAAATAAGTTTTAATTGCTTTTAATAATATTGTGACCGTGTTCGCACTCAACATTTTTGGACCAGCTGATACCAGACACTGCTAAAGAAGATATTCACGGAACTACAGGTTAGTTTCAATCTTCATTTAAGAAATGGCTGATGCCGATATTGATTTATATGCCGATGATATTGATCATGATTTTAATCAGGAAGGAGATTATAATCATGATACTAATGTTGATCTCTATGATGATGTGATAACAGCACCATCAGATGATCATCATAATGATGAAGGGCGACCTTCATCTACTGGTAGTTCATCTCCCCATCATACTCGGCATGCTAGTAAACGAGTTGCTGTATATGTTGGGAATTTGACTTGGTGGACAACTGATCAAGATTTAACTGAAGCAATGCAAAGTCTAGGTGTGAATGATATAATTGAAATTAAATTTTTTGAAAATCGTGCTAATGGTCAGTCTAAAGGGTTTTGTGTAGTAGCTTTAGGTTCTGAGAATTCACTGAGAATCATTATGGAAAAATTGCCTAAAAAAGAACTTCATGGTCAGAATCCTGCTGTAACTGCGTACACTCGTCAGAATTTGAATTATTTTGAGTTGCAGTCAAGGAAAGGTGGTCATGGTGGAGGGAATCGTCATGATAATTCTAATGATCGTAGAAGTAGAGACAGAGATAGAGAAAGGGATCGTGATGGAAGAGATAATAGGCAAAATAGTAGAGGCATGCAACAGGATCGATCAAGAGATAGAAACAACTCAAATCAAAATTACCAACAGCAACAAAGAATGCCCCCCGGTCCTCATATGCATCCTCCTCCACAAGGGCCTCCTCCACCTCAGTATCAACCAGGTCGTACTCCTTGGATGTCAGCCCCTCCTCCCCAAATTCATCAAATGCCTCCTCCTCCTACTCGCCCTGGAACACCTCATGTTAACACTGGTGCACCTCCACCACCACCAGGATTGCAGGCTCCTCCACCAGTAAGACCTGGTCCTCCTCCACCTAGTAATATAAGGCTTCCTCCACCTAGAGGACCATTGCCTCCTATGGGCCCAAGAAGTGTGCCACCACCAGATACACGAGGTCCGCCTCCTGCTAATGAATGGGATCGCCATTTAACTCAACCACCCCCTCAACATGTTAGCATACCTCCACAACCTGTTGGTCCACCAAATAGGCCTCCACCACCTGTTCCTGCCCCTGGTCAAGGTATGCCTCCTTCAATACCACCTCCAGCACCACCTATACCTAGCCCGCATATTAATCCAGCATTCTTTCATCAACAAGGAGTTCCACCTGGACTCACTCCAACTTCTCAAACATCTGAAATTTATAGTCGTCCTCCTCCTGTTCAATTTTCTGATTATCGTGCAGTTGATAGAGGTCCAGAAACAACAACACCTTCTGTAAGTGATGCTGAGTTTGAAGAAATAATGGGAAGAAACAGAACTGTTTCTAGTAGTGCTATTGCTAGAGCTGTAGCAGATGCAAGTGCTGGAGATTATGCAAGTGCTATTGAAACTTTGGTAACTGCTATATCTTTGATTAAACAATCAAAAGTTGCCAATGATGAAAGATGTAAAATTCTGATAAGTTCACTTCAGGATACTCTACATGGAATAGAATCAAAATCATATGGTTCTAGAAGTAAAGATAGAGCTCGTTCTCGTGAAAGAGAGCGTTCAAGAGAAAGGTCTTCAAGAAGGGAGAAGTCTAGCCGCCGTGATCGCTCACGTAGTAGAGATCGAGAGTACAGAGATCGAAGTAGAGAACGAGATCGTTATCATGATGATCGCTACCGTGACAAAGATCGGGATCATGATAGAGATCGCAGGAGCTCTCGCCACTAAATGTAATTTCTGGTTTTTTTTCTCCTTTTCTTCATGAATAGATGTCTTCTATGCACTTATTATTTCCTAATTTCTAAAGCTTTGTATCACCATTTAAATGAGTGTTGTCAAGTGAACATTTTTGTTATGTAGAACTTTAGATAAAAAAATCATTCCACTGATTTATGTCTAAAATGCATTGTATCCCTAATGAATCTAAATAAAGGGTAAAAAGTTACCATTGCATTTGTTATGTATGAGTTATTTGTAAAACTTTTGTTTACCATAAAATGTAAATAGCAAATTAATAATAACTGGAAATTTCTTGATTTTTGCTAAAATAGGAAACAAATATTTGAAATGTCAATAATATAATTTCAAAATTTAGTAAATATTTTATATATTCTTAATTCTCTAAATTTAAATTTTGTATAAATTTTATGTCTAAACAAATTAAATTTATCCTTAAAATCATTTGAATTTTAATATGTATAAGCTGATATTTTAATTTCTCTTAAAATGAAATAAGATGGTTTTGTTGCTCACATGTACTGGGAAACTTGTCCTGTATTTCTAATAATTCATTGTGAAAAATTAAGCTTTCTAGTTTTTGCAAGCATTTGAAGATAAACAACTCTGCTTTACTTCAAGGGCATTTCAAGCTTGGAAGAATGAAAAGCTTCGGAGCATCTGAGGGCTCAAATGTGTAAAATATTTTGTGTTTGATATTGTTAAGTCATAACAAATGTTTAATTTATAAAGATTAAAAATGCAAATTAACATTTAATTAATAGCATAATAATTTGTTAAATATATAATTCAAGTACTATGGGAAACTTAGTATTTATAAATTCAAACAAATGTGACTAATTTTTAAATTAAATCTTTGTGATTAAAAAATTATTTATAAATTATGCATAGGGTTTCGATTTAAATTAAGTAAAATTATATCTGAATTTGAAAGAATACAAATGAAAAAATAAACAATAAAATAATTAGATTATTTAAAATGATAATCTATGTTAAAATTGTTCAATCAGTTTTGTAAGAAGTTAATTAAATTGTAGATTTTTATATTTTAAAATTGTGCAGATTTGTAGACATTTAAAAAAAATTTAATTGAAGAAGTGGAAGATTTGTTTTCAAGTATTAAAAATGTTTGTTATCCTACATTAAAATAGATGACCATTCAAGTTGATGTTTCTCTTTCCACCTGTTATCAAATTTAACTTGTGCTTAATAAAATCTTTTTTTCCACTCTAAATATGTTAATCATCTCGGCTAATGTATTTGTGGACAAGTCATTGTGATGAAGCTAATCTGAAAGAAATTGTATCACTCTTGTATATCTCTGTTAAGGTAAGGTCTGTTTATTTCATTTATAATATAAGCTGTACTTTTACAATTTCATCTTGAATTTGTTACTTGTGATGTGTACTGTCATTTCAAGCAATTCTATACTATTGTCTTATTTCCTTTTAAATATCAGTTCTTTTTTATTGTTTCAAAATACATTTGCATAAATCTTCAGATTTTTGTCACTTGTCACATGTAATTATTTTATCTTGCGTTTTATGCACAACTGCATGTATATATATTTGGAAACTGTTTTCCTGTGATTACTTTTATCAGTTATTTAAAGAAAATTATAATTTTAAATATCAAAATCATTGAATAAAATATATACTATTTGACAAATGCTTAAGAGCAAAAAATGTTTTTTTTAAAAATTATTAGTGTAGTTTTTTTTTAACGAAGATGCTTTTAAGTATCTTCAAGATTGTCTGAAACTTGCAAAAGGTAATCAAACTTTTATAATAAAAAAAGATAAAAGCTATACAACAATATTCTAACATATCTTCAATATTATACTAAACAGGCATTATGGGTTGTGTTAGCCAAAAAACTTCCAATCATTAATGTTGCAAATCATTCCTATTTTTTCCCTCTGAATATTCCTAAATATGATTTATTAACAATTTTCATTACTCTTGACTTGTGGCATAGGACTTTTTTTATTGGTATTTAGTTTTCATTTGATGCTGTAAGTTGTCTTATTTTTTAAATAAGTGATTTATTCTTTTTTTTAGTACTTATATGAATTAAAGTTTGTTTCTACTATTAACACTTTTTATAAGTAATTAACTTAATTTATTTTAGATGTGACATATCATAAAGTAAAACTTTTTGTTTTTCTCCTCTACAAATTATAAGTAATTTGCTGTTATTATTTGCTTTATTTCTAACTTAATTGACATGCTGTTGCAGATTTTTAAATTTTGGGTAACTCTATATTTTTATTCCTTAATATTAATTTACTTGTGTTATTTTTAAAGTCATTTATGTTGGTTATGAATATTGGAAATTTATTAATAGACTTAAATGCGTTTTAGATTACTGAGAAGTTATATCAAAATATTTATCTATTTTATTTATTTTTATTTGTTTGTTATTTGTTCTGAAGTTTTGACATTTTTTGTGTCTATCTCTTCATTAATTTCATTTTTGAATCAGATAAATTGTAAATTTGATATTTGACTCTAGTTTCCATCTTTTACCCTATTTCTGAGTATATTTTTATGATCTATTTACATATATAGTTATTTTGTATGTGTGCAATTTTTGCCTCTGAAGCAAAATTTATTGGTGTGAAAAAGTAATTTAATGTGGCATTGTGCTCAGCTTTGGAACTTCAAATGTATATTAAAACACATAAACACCAAATATATTATCAGCCTATAAAAATAGTAGATGTTGATACTTTTTATATTTGGCTGCTTAGTTTATTTAAATAGTTCATCAGAAGTAAACTTTGATTAATTAACAATTATGACTTAAATCTTGTATGATATGCAATAGATATACTATAACCTGAGTGCAATAACAGTATTTCTTAGATTGGATTATCATATTTTAACCACTTTTAAACTACTATTTGTGTGGACTATATATTTATATGCATGCTTATCTGGATGCTTACATGTTATCCTGTCAACTATCCTTCATAAAAAAAATTGTTGCTAAATATTGCTGTTTAGTGTGCTCACATTTTTTATTATATTTATTTTCAGTACTTGTAAATTTTAAGGAGATGATTAAAAAATTTGGATGTACATAGAAAAGTTTTTGGTTATTTGTTTTAATAAAGATATAAATTTTCAGCTTTGCTAATACCCTCTCTTGTTTTGAAAAAAAAAAATTATTAAAGTTCAATATTTGGTGATGTTTTTGGTAAAAAGGAGTGACATGACTCCCATATCTGTTAGTTAGGAGTTATCCTGTCTTAACTCCTGTATATGACTTATATTTTTGAGCCCAGCTGGCTAATGAATAGTTCACGCTCATGCGTTTACATCTTCATATTTGTAACAGCTTATGGATTTGAATTTCACCTTGTCTTATGGATGGTTGTCATGGTTTAGAATTCACTTTAACTTGTTGGCCCCTGTCTAATTAGCTCTTGTGTGCTAACAAAGATGTGAGCAACCAACCTTAGACTTGAGCATTACTTTTTAAGTGTCCATTCTATAATAGGATGTAAAAACTAACTGAATTCTATTTGCTATTAAACTATTGACTATGCATTGTATTTGGTGTTTGAATATTTTAAACTAATGATGGTGTTTTCCATTGTATTAATTAGGTCATATTTAAAATATTGTGTTGTTGACATTTAGTTCATTTTTATGAAAATATTTTCTTTGTATATTTACTATATTTTATTTGTATATGTGAGTGCGTTGTGCTAGTTCTTGCAATATGCTTTTAATAATTTCACCTAGCTAGTTGATAAATAAATATATTATTTGCTCTAAAGCATTTATCAAACTGTTCATATAATGAGTTTTCTATATGAAGTAATCATTATTGGGAAGTAATATTGTATTAACACTCAGAAACATGGATTTACATTTTCATTTCTTATGTTTTCCAATATTAATTTTATTTTAAATTGTCAGTTTTAAATTTAATTGCACATAGTGTATTAAATATTACTATTTTAAGTGTAAAATCAGTTTTTTAATATAAATCTCCAGTAAGAAAATATTAATATTTGAATATAGATCTGGTCAACATTTCATTATCATTATTATAAATTTAAAGAAAATTTGTTTTCCATACTTTTGCAATATTTACAACATTTTCTTTTATCTGATTTTAATATTCATTTGTATGATGACTTTTAAGTGATAGTTCTGTTTAGTTGTAGTAAATTTTGTGTATTGATAAAAGTTTCTGATTAAAATGCATGAACTGTAGTTTTATAAAATGAATAAGCTGAAGTTCTTTTTTACAAGAAGATCTTTTTTATTAATTATTTGTTTTTGGGAATATTGTATTTGTTAAACATGTTTAAAAGATTTTAGAATTAAACTTTCCATCTGATTTTAAATTGTTAAAAATGCTGTAAAGGCTTAAATTTTATTTCTGTGCTGCTATAAATAAATCAGTATTTCTCTATTGAACATTAGACGATTGTTAACAATGCCACTGTTGCTGCTCTCATGGAAGTGTTAAAACTAAAAATCTGTTAGATTAATAATATTTTTTTTTTGCATCACTACTTTAAATAATTATCAGCTCTTTTCTGTTTGTGTATTCTATTATTAAATATTCTCTTAATTGTTTATGAACTCAAAATGGTTAAAAACTGATGTATTAAAGTACATTGCATGAAGGAATGCCATAAATCTTTTATATGAAGTAACAGTTTTTCATTTTAGTATTCTTTTACTGTATTTAAAAATTGCATTTCTTAATTGCCCTTTACATAAAACAAACTAAAAAAAGAGGCTTTTGAATTTTGCCATTCTTTAATTTTAAAAAAATCAGCTTAACCAAATGAATACTTATGATGGTCCCACATCCATCATATTTAAAAGGATATAAATACATGTCCTCAATATATCGCATGTGCATTTAAGTAAATGTTACTTTTGCCGCCCAGCTTGTCTGGTCAACATGTCTGACTGCTGGATAAGGAGGTCCTGGGTTCAAATCCCGGTTTGAGCCTGGATGTACTTTCTCTTTCTATCTATTCTGTCTTTGTCTTTTCCTTGTATGTATGAGGTGTGAATGGTTGCCTACCCTATAAACAGGTACCGATGGCATGTGTGTAGAGCAAAGTTGTACTTTCACCTTCATGGTGCTCTGATTAAAAATGAAAGAAGCTCACAATTGACTTAAATCCACATAGCCAAGGCATAGCGAGCTTGGCTTGTCCAAGTGTCATTAGTAACAACAACTACTTAGGAACTTTATTATTTAGTCTTTTTACTTCAACTTAATTGTAGCCCAAAAATTTATGAAATCTAATTCTTTTGTTTGTATTTAAATACATTTTACTTTGTATTTAATTTTTAAGGAAATATTTCTTTTAACAACATTATCAGTTTTAAGAGGATCCCATCTTGCCTTATTATAAATATTTCTCAATAGCTATTTTGAAACATTAATTTGACATTTTTAAAAATCATTTTTGCTGTTTTTGGTTCATTAATAATTTATTAAAGCAACTTTTAATGTAAATAATATGTGAGAGCAGTCATATTGCATTGTTAGTTTCATATTGTATCATAGTTGATGTAAAACACTGAAAAAGGTGATTTATTTATAACAGAAACATTGTGTTTAATATTGTTTTCAATGGAAAAATATCAGGTAAAATTTGTATTTTATTCAAATAATATTCATAAGACCAAATTATTATTTTTATTAGATCCAATTTTCATGTATATTAATGTGTAGAAGTTATGGAGGAAACATAATTTTCGAAATTTGAATTCATTTAATTTACTAAATATGCTTAAAAGATAAAAGTTATAGACCTTAGCAATTTTTAACAGTAAAAAATAGTCTTTATTTTTATTTTTAATATTTCATTGATTTTGTGATATAATTTTCTAAAATAAGAATTGTATTTTCTCTCATTGTAAATTATAAATTTAAATGTTATTAAGTTACGTGGTATATACAACATAATGCTGTATTTTTGTATATTTATTGATAATGCTAAAAGTACCAAACAATATTGCATCCACAATATTTTTCTATTTTATAATTTTAGGTTTTTTTATGTAAGTATGTTTTCAGTAAATTTTATTTCCATAGATCTAGATTTATTTCATTTATTATACCTTATAAATTATTATACATGTTATAACAAATTTTTTCAAGTTGTCATATTCTTAAAGAGTTTCTAAATTTAGAATACTATACTAAATATGGTTTTGATTAATTTAATATGTTCAGTGTCTGTGAATCTTTATCAGGAGTTTTATATTTTTAAATTTTCTTTCTATTGCCATTTTATTATATTTGTAAATTTTAGTGCAGAATAATTATTCTTAAATTTATTTAATTTAAATTAACAAAATTTTTGCATTATTTTTATTTTTCACTTAATTTCTTTGCTAACAATTAAAATTATATGTATACATCTTGATTTTTTTTTTCATTTAAAGAAAATGTTTTGCTTCATATTTTTAAATACTTTCTGCATAAATCTGATTTTTCTGTTTAGCTTTGTATTAATTATATTTGATACTATTTTCTTTCTTGCAAAATTAATAATCTATTAGTAGTGCAAATATTTATTTGCTTTAGTAGCCAAGGAGGGAAAAGTAGAAATTTTTTTTAACTATTATGGTAGTAAAAATTTTTAATTTTTGCATTTGAGCATTTAATATAATTAAGTTGCAACTATTTACTGCTTAAGGTGTGCCACCTCATATATACATCTTTTGGACCTTTAGTTTATAAAAGGTGTTTGTAAATGTGTAAATGATAAATTTGTATGTTCGCCTAATGTAAAATTTCATTTTATTGGTATATAGTATTTTATTGACAGATTTAATTAAACATTAGTTTTTCAATTAAATAATATTTAATTGTTCTAAGTGTAATTAATCCTTGACACCCTTGATTTCAGTTTTTGTCACTATTTATATCTGCATTTCTTCAGTTAAATAAAAATTATTAGGTAGTTATCAATAAAAAATTATATATAGGTTTTTGAATAAATAATTGTGCTTTTAGTAAATCATTTCTATATACATTTATTAATATTTGTGATTAAATTTAATTTTAAAAAATTTGATTTATAAATTGTTTTTAAATGAGGAAATAATTGGGTGTGATATTAAATTTTTATAAAATTTGAAATATTTTTAAATTACCAACAGTAAATTATTAGTTTCTCATGTTCAACATTAAATATGAAATTTAATTATTTATATTTTGAAAGCATCCTGTATGTACTTTTTGCATTAGGTATTATATTTTATGTTAGTTAAAATAACACTTTAAATGAGATAGTTTAAGAAAATACAACTTATATCATGGCAATTCTAATTTATTTCAATAAATATAATTTTTTAAACAAGAATATGAAATTTTATATGTACAGAGTTGATATATCAGCCAATTTTGTATTGTATATAAGCTGGTTAATTTTTAAATTAGTATTTTTGTTACAAATTAGAAATTCAATTCAAATTTATAAAATTGTTAGTATTTAAATTATTAATAGTATAATTAGACTGTAATTTCATGGGCTAATGTTTTTTATTTTGAATTTAAAAATATTCATTTTTGAATTAAATCTCTGAAATTACTTTACTGTTTTGACTATACTACTGCTGAAATTTGTTCCATTTAGTTATCAAATAGAATGTTTAAAATTTTTGTAACATCTATAATCTTGTAACAATTTGAAAATATCAATATTGATGTTTTTATGTATGCAGAATTCTTTTAACTCATAAATTTTATATAAAATTGGAACAATGATCTGAAGATCTTGTTAAATGTTAAGATCTCTTAGCTAAAAATAACCATTGTTAAAAATTTCTTAAACTGAATATTCTAAATTGTGAATAATAAATATTTTATATTTATTATCTAAATCTGTAATTAGAACTTCAGTTATTTTCTTCAAAAAAATTTCTATAAATTAACCTTTAAAAAATTATTTTCAAAATCTTTTGTATGTTAATGTTTGGAAACATGTTTCCAACTGTAGAATTAAAAAAAATTGTTTGTTGTAAAAATATTTTTGTATGATTGCAAAATATAAAATTTTATGAAGCAATTTTTTGCTTTACTTTTGTGTCAATAAGATTGAAGGTTATACCCGTTTTAGAAAAATGTAATTACATTTTTGTTTAAGACTGTGATTTTTGTATGTGGCCCTTAGTATTTAAAGTTTTCTCTTTTTGCTTTAAATTCTTTTCTTCCTGGTATTAACTTAGAATTGCATGTATATAGCTTAAAAAAATCTTCATGCTGAGACTTAAATTTCTATGTAAATTGTGGACTTGTTAAATTTTAATAATTTAGTATTTGTTATGAACTCTATATTTATCATGTGCATCATGGATGTGCTAAATTTTGGTAAAATCAATTTTAAAATATTTTTATATATTGTTTATGCAATTTCATAAAACAATTTTACGAACCATTTTTCTATTTATAAATTATTTGCTTTATATTCATTTCCACAATCTTATAATAATATTTCTTTTAAATGTATTATTAATGAATATTTTTAATTTTTATTGCTTGAAATGTTTCTAAAGTACAACTAATATATTTTAGGTTATTCATTTGCCACATGACTGGCTGATTCTACTTCAAATGTAAAAGCTATTATAATTTCTTAAATAATGGCATCTGAGTCTGAACTTTCCAATGGTCCAAATAGATTAGGACCCGTTGAAGGATATTTGGGACAGAAAAATGAAATTATATATCATCCTCCTGAATTACGAGTTCCTGTGGGAATTGTTGTTTTCTTTGGTGGTGATATGCAGGTATGGAACTAGTTTTATAGTTTCAAGTTTTTCATTTTTAATACTTAAAGTGAGGAAATTTGTTTGCTTACTCCTTGTGCTATAGTGATAAAATAGCAGTAAATTTTTTTTCTGATTGTTTAAATTATTCTTATGCCAACTTAAAAAGATTCACATTAACCAAATATTTTAGCTAGATTTTTTTAAATAAGATGTAATTAATATTTGGTTCATGTAAACCTTATTTTCTGATGGCGATGTCAATCAGTATTGTAATCAAAGTGAAAGATATTTCAAAATTTATATTAAACAATCAGATAAGATGATTGTTTAATATATGTTCTGAAATATATGACTAATGTAATTAATCAGTTCTGCACACTTATTACATTATTTTTTTATAAAAATAATGTTGCTATCCCCCTTGGTGTAGGAAAGCCTACACCAGGTCCACAAGGCCCCATTGCATAAGTTCTGCGTAGATTTTATTCTGCCCAACTCACAGCTGCCTCCAAGAGATGCTTAGACAAGTAAGATGATGAGCAAGACTTCTGGATGGTGTAAATCAGGGGTGCACAACCTTTTCAGAATGGGGGGCCAAATTATGAAAAAAAATCATGTTGAGGGCCAAAGCAGTACGTAAATGTTAAAACATGTTATAAACGTGAAAACACTGTTTTTTGTGGCAATACGCATGAATTATAATTGTTAATTTACTTATTTACTCATGCAAACATTATACAATAAAGTAATAAAACACTAACATTATAGATATGCTTAATATACTTTATTTCCAGAAAAAAACTTGAAATTGAATAATGGGAGAAAACTTTTTGGTAATTATACAAAGAACACAATCTAAATTTTGAAAAAAATTAGTAAAATTTAATGTGATGGCTTTGACTGAATATTTGAAGTTATTGATTTTATGTTGGGCTTAAGATTCGTTGTGGCAATACTAAAACAGAAGAAAGGTTCTCATCTGCTATTCTATTTCTTATTTTTGATTTGTTTAAATTCATTAAAGAAAAAGTTTGCTCACAATTGTAAAATATTTATTCTGATGTAGAATCGTTTTCCTATCAGATTTTTTATTTTGTTTATTTGAAAGAGTCTCATTTCTTTTTAAATTAGTCTTATTTTATTAACAACATTCGCGGGCCAACTTTAAAGGCGACGCGGGCCAATTTTCACCCCTGGGCCATAGGTTGTGCATCCCTGATGTAAATAATAAAAATAGTGCAATTAATATTCCAATTTTCTTGTATTTTTAAAGTAAAAATTTTTGAATGTTAGAAAACTAAATTCTTGATTAGATTTTTAAAAATTAACTAGTAGATTTATGATTTATTAATGTATTTTCTTAAATAGTATTAAAAAATAAAAAAATTTACAAAGCTTAATGGATATGGTAAACTTCTAAAAATAATTGTTTTGAAAGGGGGAGGATAAAATTAAAAATATCCTTGGTCCTTTCCTGATAGATTATTTCAAATTAATCTCACTGACAGTTTTATGGTGAATTTGTTTTCAAGATCTTATACAATGAGAAAAGGTGTTGTTTAATCTCATTCCTACTCTTTAATGCAGATTTGAGACTAGTCTTTATGAACTTTCTTAAAATGGACTGTTCACTGCAAAATAATATATAAACATTTTTATTACATGTTTTTTATCCTAAACCTGTCTTCAGCATTTTTACCTTTAGTTGACAACCAGCCCAATGGAGTGATAATGAAGCACAAAAAGAATTAAAATTAGTGTTTATTGAATTGTCTTCAGATATTTTAAAACAATGGGCCAGTGCCTGAAGTAGTCACCATCTGTATCCCCTTGATGGCAACAAGCTGAATCCTTGATTTGACTCCCATAAAATGTGAGTGCTTCTGCAAATAGTCATGTTCTGTAAGCAAACAAAAGCTGGAAATTTAAAGAATACTGCTTTTGTTGACCAAAACAATCCACCTCTTACCCACTGCTTCATCACTATACATGGAGAATAATAATTTTTAATTTACTTTTAATGTTTTTTTTTAATATGTTTAGGCAAAGAAAAGCCATGCGGTAGCATGAGATCCCACTTAAGCAAGTCTATCAGTCTGTGTTCAGAAATACCACATTTGCTGGAAATCCACTGAAGGTCACTGCTTTCCCTAGACTTTAAATTCAATAAACTTAATTTTAATGCCTTAAAATGATCTTTTATTTACATAAGTTGCTGAAAAAATTTAAAATCTCATTATCTTTCAGCTTATGTATACTCTAAACTTTGTGTCAGGTAGAATGAAGTTAAGTGAATTTTCATTATGTCCTAAATTTGTAAGTGACAGTATTCCTAAAAAGATCTTTTTGTTACTAACCAATAAATACCCAAGCATATACCTTTTTGTGGTTAAAAAAATATGGCTGTTTAGATGTGAATTGTGATATTAAGGAATGGCTTTAATGAAGTTACTCAACCTTTAAAAGAAAAATTTTAAGAAAGATTTTTCAACCATAGAGTTAAATAAATAGAGGGAAGGATCAAAAGCAATGAAACTTAATTCTCTAATTATATGAGGAATTTTTTAGTGTTTTTAAGTTGTGTGTTTATCACGTTGTTGGATTTCATTGAAAAAAATAGGTTGAAAATGAAGGTGTGAGAAGTAGAAACTAGAAGCCTTTTTAAAGTCAAGAACCGAAAAAGAGTTACATGATGTTATCAAGTATCTAATCTCTAGAAATAAAGAACTGCAAATCTAAGGTCACGAAAAAGAAGTTTGAATTGACATAATTTAGCAAATCTAAATCCACTCTGGTTTGACATATTATAAAAGGAGATAAATAATATTTTTACAGCATATTACACCAATGTAGTTAAATATTGATGTTATTACAAATATTGCACTACACATTTTAATTTGGCTATATTTCTATAATCTATATTTCTTCTTAGTTATGTATGATATAAAGAATTATTCAGTAAAAAATAGGTTATAAAAATATTTTACAATTATTTATCATTTAAATCAAGTAAAAGAAGATTTATATATAATATTTAAAAAATTATATAATTTTTCTAAAATTATAAAATATATTGCTAAATATTGAATCAAAATGTTTTGAAATAGAGAAAGTGATCTTTTTTTAAATAACTCAATTTCTATACTAATTAACACTATTAATAAATTATGAAAATAATAAAATTTTGAATATTATTTTAGCCTAATTTTATTTTTACACTATGCATCATCTTTATTTCAAACTATCAAAAAATGGAATAACCTTTAAAAAAGGAAATAAATTGTTCTGTTTTGTTAGCTCCTAGTAATTAATTACTAACCATTCAAATTTACAAGAATGTCTTTTTCAGAATAATAAAATAGTAAATTTGTACGAAATATTATACTAAATCTTGAAATCCTTTTTGTAAGCCGTAAATAAAATGGAGATTAGAAAAGCAAGCTGAATTTTAAGTGTATTTTCAATTTTTTCAAAAAAGTATTTTTAATTAATTAATTATGTAGCTTATTATATTGCCTATTTAAAGTCTTTTAAACAATCTCTTTTGGGAAAAAAAAAACGTCTTGTCTAATTTACCTTTATATTCTAAAAATTACTTGAGCAACAAACAAACCATGATTATGTAGTAAGTGAATTTTGTTATATTCATTTTTACATTGTTGATTCTCTGCATTATCAATTCATTTAAATTAATTTTTATTGAAATCTCAATTCTTTTGGAAATCACCTTAAATTTATATTATTGTGTAATAGCTTTTCAGTTATTTGAGCTTCGATATTATACAGATCAGAAAAATATTTTAGAGTTGACTAGACTTCATTGCAGTTCAATGTTGCTTTTTTGTGTGAGTTGATATATATGTGTGTGTGTGAGAGAGTAGTTGCTGTTAAAAGTATCGGGTAAACAATTACAAAGTCTATGAATTCTTGTTGCAAACCTGTTTCATTGGTGCAAAAATTTCCTCTGAATATGATTGTCCAGGGAATGGAAGAGATGGTAATCTGGTGAATGAAAGTCAGGTAAGTGAGGAGAATAGTACAAAGTATTCCAACTAAGTTGCTGTATGGTATTCTTGGCCATTCATGCGACCTGTGATCTTATGTTATCGGCCAAGAACAGCACACCTTTGTGATTAACTAATGCTTGGTCCATCTGTTAGAATGGCTCTTTCACATATTCTAATTGCTGCAAAGACAGGTTGATAGCAGCTCATAGTGAACCACCTGATTAGTTCACCTGATACTAGCTTCATCACAGAGGGACATACCTCCCAATCTGAATTTGTGAAACCTATGCCTTGCAGTACTTTCATTCACAGCACTATCCCCAAATGCTTGACATATTTGGAAATGTGATGCAGCAGTTAAGATAAGCCCACTTTGACGTTGTAAGGCAAACAACACTGAAGGAACTCCTTCAACACATCCATTTCTCTTTGCTACTGTACAAGTTATGATTGATCAATGTACTCTGTGGGCCTGTTTTTATAACGATTGATATTCCTACAATCAGCTGAACGGTGTCTCAACTATGACATATATTAATTTGCTTACTTATTCTCACTTCATTCAATGGCAAGAACTTTTTTGTTTACCTTATATATTATATATTCAACCAAAATGTGGGTGCAAATTTTATGTGTTGTAATATTTCATTTTTGGAGTGAACAATTAACACAGATGTCTTAAAATCCTTGTTTTAAAATTAATTTTTCTTATATATTTTAAATTATTATGTGTTAGTATAGTGAAAAATAATTACATCAACTTTTTTGTATTTCAAAGATATATATGTTTATATTCTGAAAATCCATATTGTTATAAAAATATGTAATACTTAGTTACATTTTTTCCTAAAAGATGCTTGAAATGTCAGTTAATGAATCAATTAAAAGTATTTAATTTCTAACTTTGAAATTAAATATTAATTTTTCTTTTAAAAAAATTGCAAAAAAGTTAAAAGATAAAGTAACCATAAAAGCATAAATTATTCTTTAAAAATTATCCTTCTGTGTGCTAATTTGAGTTAAAGAATTGTGTATTATTGTTTGGGAGAACTTTAAAATTAGTGGGATGTAATAACACATTTTTTCCTACATTAAGTATTGGTTACATCAACTATTAGATGTTAGCAAGCCAATACATTTAAGCATGTATGGAATTTTCAAATGTGAAAGCTACCGTTCATCAAGTATAATAAATACATATTTTTGCCAAAACGAGACTTTAGAATCAAGGATATTTGCACGTTTTATAATGTGATTATACATCAAAATATTGTAAATCTAAAATATATTCATTGTATTTACTAATAATTATGCTTTTCATTTAGTTTTTCTAAGATTGACTGTAATTTAGTACTTTTAACTCAAACAGTTAAGAAAAAAATAGATTGCAATATTTTAATATTTTTGTAATAAATTTGCATTTAAAAAAATCTGCATTTATTTAAAGATTTTATATCTCTCATAAGGGCAGTTAAGTTGTTGAATCAGAATATAAAAAAGAGTTGATAACATTATCTTTTCCCACTTTTTAGATTTAATTAGAAAATTAAAAACTATTTTTAATATTCTTAAATTTCTAATTATTTGCAGAAAAAGTAGATTCTGAATTTAGAAAAGATAAAAATGTATAGTGTGTTAAATGACTTTGTAAACATATGTTTTGGAATAAATTGCTTTAAAGTTAATTTAATCGAGTAGATTTTTAAATTTCAACTCATTAATATTATATATCATCTAAGTTTAATTCTGAATGCTTAAAATTTAATTTTTACTGTGTGTTTTAAAGAATACAGCTTTAATATTAGGTCTTCCACTGATCTTTTAATTTATAATATCTAAGCTTACATTAAAACACAATTATTTATTGATAAAGTAATGCATACTAAAATAGTGAATGAAATTGTTTCTCTGAAACTTTTAAAAAGTGTCTTTAAAAAGGCAGGTGTTTTTTTGTGTAAATTTGAACTTTTAAAAGATTTTATTGTTTGAGCTCCTTTAATGAAAAATCATAAAATATTTTAATCATGAGAGAATTTTTTCCCCATAGAATCCTTATTTCTTCTAAATTTTTGTATAAAGTATGTATCTTTTCATAGAATAATCAAATACAAAAATTTGTATTATATTTTTTTAATTCTTCTATTGTATTAGTTAAACTACCTTTGAAATTTCTGTGCTAGAGTGGTCAAAAGTAATACACAAAAATGATTAGAACAATCTATTTGCTATGCTTGGAAAAATATGTCTTATTTTACACACCAGATGGCAGTACTATACTGTTTGTAATATAATTGGAGGTAGTTTATTTTATATTGAATGTCAGTGCTATTCATATTTTCTTGGAAAAAAAGTCCCTTTTATGATCATTTCCTCGAAAATTGTATGATAAGGTTTAAAGTTAAGAATTCAGTTTTTATAGAGACTTCTCACTTTTTTTAACACATTCTTGCTCTGTATAGGTTTAATTTGTAAGACTTTAAAAGAACGCTTAGTTTCAAAGGCGATAAATATATTGTGAGTAGAAAAAAGCAAAGCAAAAAATTACATTTTAGTGAACTTGAATAGAATAGAAAATCTGTAAAGCCCAGTTGTAGATATTTTAAAAATGTTTAGAAATTATCTGTGTTGCATACCATGCTAATATTAAAGTGGGGATGTGTAAGAATTATGTTTATAAAAATATAATTCTTACACATACCAGCTAGAATTAAGTTATAGTTTTTGCTAACTTTAGTTTCTGGCAAATAATATTTTAATGATTTGATATTTTAAAAAAATTTTTTTAATTTCTTTTTTATGTCTGAGAACTTCTTTCATTCACAAACAACGAGTTTAGGGATTTCAGACATTTGAACAAAGGCATCACCCATGTAGATACCAAACATGAGATTAGAAAAAGCTGTGATGTCGAACTATAGACATGAACCTCTCCTCCCTAGACATGAGAACACCGAAAGAGAAAATAATTTGTCAAAAGATTGAGCTCTGTTCTTTAGTTTTGTTTCACCTGAAAAATAGTTGAAATTTCGAAGACTTTTGTTGTCTCAAAGACTATTAAACTTCAGAATAGATAAATCTTATATTGCCAAATAGATGAAATTAATGTCATATTGGAGTAAATATCATGTTTTCCTATATGTAATCCATAGATTAGGTGTTACAAAAGTTATAGATTATATTGTGCATATTGTATGCCACTGTGGATATCTGTTAAAAGCATTTTCAATCAGAAAAATTTACAATAAAGTTTTAAAACAATTGTTCATGTTTTATGAAATAAATAAAATAACATCATAACTTGGCTGATTAATACAACTATGATCAATTTTGTTCAATTACATTCAAGAACAAATTCAGTTCATCAAAAGATATTTCATTTGCTATTGGCTCTCATCATTTCTCATTTTGTTTGACCTGTGCTGTTTTCTTCTGAAATGAATAACTTCAAAGTTCATATATTGTTATAAGGATGTGAAAGCATATAAGTTATACGAAATATTTTATTTAGTTAAAAAACAAAACATGGGTAGTTCGAAAATAATCCATTTCTTTCATTTAATATATATGCGTTGAAATAAATGTAATAAAAACACTGAATGTTTTTTTAATTAAAACTATATTTTCAGTATTTACCCTACCACTTGTAGATTAGAAAATAGCATGGTAAAGCTTTTTGTGAAGAAAGTCTCTTTTGACTTTAAATAAGTGATTTTGAAGTAAATTGGAATATTGTTCATAAATTGCATGGTTCTTTGAAGTTTTGTTTTTTGGGTTTATAATGAAATAGTTGGGATATTATTATATGAATTTTATAATCACATAAAAAGTCTTAGAGAATGTGAAATGGTCTTAAGTAATGTATGAATAATTTTTTTGACCGAGACAGAAAATATTTTAAATCAATTTTTAGGAAAATAGTATTTTAATATTTTGTCAACAAAAAAATTTTTTTATAAAATTGGACATAGGTATTTTACTATACTTTTATAAATAAGAACTTTAGAGTGAAAACCCTGTTCTTTTATTATATATACTAGATTATAAGATTTTGTTTTAAGCTTTTTTAAATTTTCTTTTTATCTATAAAGCCTAAGCATTGTATAAAGTTTTACTATCTTCACTATCCTTCTTTTTTAAAAAATAAGTGTTTAATTTTTTACATTCGGTTCAAAATGTAGAAAAAATGTATAAGCTTATCAACTTTCATGAATTTAGCTTTAAACTTACATTGTGTGATTTCTGAAGAATCTGGTTATTTATTTAAAAATCAGAAATTAAGCAGTAAATGAAATGGATAATCTTAAATTATACAGTGGGAACAAAATAGTCAAAATTAATTTAAATTAGTTGTCTTATATCTTTAAAATTCAAGATGACTTTTCAAAATGTAATTTTTTTTAATTAGTGAAACTGATGAAATGAGTGAGTTTTTAACTGTTACGACCGCATTTTCAAGACTTTAGGTTGAAGTTCTCTTCTTGCAATATTATGGATGTTATTGTAACAATGTCAGAATTATGTTAAATAAGAAAATTGTGAAAGAGTGTCGCACAATTCAATGTTATTTGCAGAATCAAAACTTTCATGAACATCTAATTCAAAAGTCACCAAGCTTTTCTAGAAGAGAAAACCAGAATTTTACTGTCTAAAGAAAATTAAATCTTTTTCCCAGTCAAATAGGTCTTTAATGTTAAAAAAATAAAGTTGTACAAAGAAAAATTATCTACATAAAATGATCAATAATTATGTAATTAAAAATTTTCAATCTTAATAAACCAGGTTTTTTATTTTGTGATATCCCTGAAGAAGTGTCAGCAGTTACAATAATTACAAAATATCTCTTGTTTTCTTGCTGGTTCCTTGAAACTATATATATATGTATGTGTGTGTGAGTGAGAGAGAGAGAGAGCATTACTTAATGAAACTGATGAACTTAGTATGAAAATAAAGGATTTGATTAAAATGAACTTATAAAATCTGCTATTATAAGATTAGATTATCAGGATGAAATTGTGAAAGGTGACACTAGAGAATTATATATTAAATACAAATAAAAATATTACAATTACAAATAAAATAATATTAAAGTTTTTTTTTTTTATCCTACGTCGGGACAGCTGCCTTATCGGCCATGAATCTTCTGGCAGCCCAGTAAAAATTATCCTTATTGTGGAAGTTGTCAGGTAAACAGTTCTAAAGAGAAAGTGCAGGACAGCTTGTCAAATGAATAAAGTTCTTAAAAGCTCCTGAAGGACACAGGGTACAGTAGAGCGTGTTGATCACACCGATATGGCTTAAGTGTCTCTGGAGATAATTATGCCCAGTCAAAATTCTAAAATTGGTTGTGAAAATGGAGCGTGGAAGTCACATTGGGAGTGGAGAGTTCGACAGAGAACCCCAAGCCTTTAGTAATTTCGCTATATGAATTATGAAGAATTATTACAAATTAATGAAATTAATTACAAAATAAAACACTCATCACTGTGGAATTTCCAAAGGACAAAAAATTACTATTAATACAATATATATCACAGACAAGTCTGAAATATGTCTAAGCATTAGTTGAATAGTTTTAAAAGAATATGATAACACAGAAAAATTAAATGGTAATGGTTAAAAAAATAATTTAAATTGAAACATTATGTTAATAAACTTATTTAGTTTTCATTTTTATGATTTCAACTGTGTTAAAATATTCTGATTTTTAGCAAATAACTTTTATGTATCTTTAACCCTTTGGATGCACATTTATTCGAATAATTTTTTGCATTTGGAGTACATTTTATTTTTTAGGGTAGAGTAATTTGTAAGAACAGCATATTTTATGCAATTATTAGAATTTATTATCTCCCACCTTTTTTTTCCCCCAAAACCTTTTTCTATCACTTGTCTGGCATATCTATTTGTCTCTTCCACTATGCTATTCCAAAAATCTTCATTTAGAACTTTTCAAGCCGAGCTGGCAGCTGAATGGTTAGCGCTCTTGCCTTCGGTTCAACAGTTCGTGGGTTCGAATCCCACCATGGGCATGGATGTTTGTAGTGGTTCGGAATCCACTTTAAGCCGTAAGTCCCGGTCTAATTAGCCCTCGTGTGCAAAAAATGACCGTTGAGCGACAAACAAAGCAAAGCAAAGCCTTAGAACTTTTCAAAACATCCAAAGGTTTAGGATTAGCACCTAGCCTTTGCAGACACAAAGGATTTATTCCAGGCACTTCACGAAACCGTTTTACATTAGGTACATTGTCTTTTTTTTCTCAAATCCATTGATCTTATTTCTCAAGAGAAGATTCACTATCATTGCTTGATAAGTATCTTGTACATCTTTTGCATCTTGGTTTTATCTCACTATCATCACCACTATCATTGTTACTTTGAAATAAACAAGAATAAACATGTTAAATACTGTCTCATTTTCAATGATGTATCAGAACGTCATGTGCGACTTTGGTTAATTTAATGCCTGACGTTCTGATACATCTAATGCGGTCAAAGGGTTTAGTTCACTATTAAATGAATAGAAAGGAGCCATGTAAGCAGACTTAAACTGTAAAAATATATTCAATATTATCATTTACTGTAACTAATACTAATTATTTACTTCCTCTTTATTCTGCCATTAGATATTCAGCATTTTCCTGTGCTATCAACAAGTTTTTTGTTTCATTTATACTTATTTATCTTAGAGCTCTTTTGCTTAATTCCAAGTATGCACTTAGCATTTGTAGTTTAAATTATTATTTAAAGTTAAAAATTTAAATATTAAATATTTTAAAGTATAGCAAAAATTCTTTTTCCCTCAAAAAATCTGTTTATTTACTTCCATGAGAAAGTTTCACATGTGGAGTAATTCACAATAATTACTGGCCACAAAAATAATATAATGGGTACAAATTTTTTTATCTTAAGAGAATTTTTATTTCCCAAAAGTACATTATATTGTAATTTGCCACTATATAATGTTATGCTGAAAGTCTGTTTGATTAACTAAATGGTAAATAGCTTTATTTTTTATGACTCTAAAACATGTGTTGTCATTACTTTTGTGCCTTTATTTATAGTTTATGTACTTATGTTCCATGTATTAAATTGATTAAATTTTTTGTTTACCTCTTTTGTAATTAATAGAAAATAAAATATAAAATTTTCAAAAAAATTTTAGATTGTCAAACATTTAACTCATTTTGCTGATTAAGTTAAATAATTGTTAATCCTTTGTATTGAGTTAATGTTTATGATTACCTTTTAATTTTGTCATTCTGTTTTCCTAGCACTTTATTAAAGGAGTTCTGTTTAAATATACTATATTACTTATAACATTTGCTAATGATACCTGTGCCAGAAAAACAAGATTTGCAGTTTTTAAGATTTTCTTCGTGGAATGCAATGTTTTAAGTACATATATGTATTTTTTTCTTTTTTAATTATTTAAAATTTTTATTTTTTGCAAAAAATTTTTTGACATTTTTAAAATTTTGCTTTAAAGAAAATGCTGAAATATTTTAAGGAAAACTAGATTTCTTTTTTTAATAAATGTATCTCTTTTAGAGTAAAATTATTGATGTTAGTCTTTTTTTTTTAAATTTTTAAAAAGAGTAAATGAAATACCTTTTTTTCAAATCAGACTGAATGTTTCCATTGAAGTACTCTTAAGTAAAATATCTTTTTATTAATAAAAATCAACATATTTTTTAAATTTGTTTGCTAATCAATTTAATAGTAGAGTTTTCTTCATTTGTATTAAACTGTTGAAAAATTTATTTTCTACATAGTATTTAAATTCTTAAAAAATAATAATAAAAAACCTTCACACTTTTTTATTCAGTTATTAATTAGACAATGTTAATAGTAAAATAATATAAAGTTATTGTAAAAAAATATTAAATAATTTTTTTAAAAATAAAACTGATATAATTAATTGCATTAATTAATGACACATATTGCCATCTGTATTGTTATTTGTATCCAAAAGCATTCACTTTAAAGAAGTACTTTGAAGTAAATGCTTTTAATTTTAAATTATGTTATTGTTAAAATATATTCTGATCTTATATTTTATGTTATTGTAGAAATATATTCTTACCTTTTAAATAATAAATAAGTTAAAACTGCCAAATTCTAGCACTT
This sequence comes from Latrodectus hesperus, assembly GCA_037975125.1. Classification (NCBI taxonomy): domain Eukaryota; kingdom Metazoa; phylum Arthropoda; class Arachnida; order Araneae; family Theridiidae; genus Latrodectus; species Latrodectus hesperus. Next base: position 82,296,228 of record CM075856.1, read on the forward strand.
CTTTCATTTCAAAATTTCATGAATTATGCAATATAGATAATGACCTAATCGTTATTATTTTTTCTAGGATTATAAAGAAAATATGCTTGCACATCGAGATAATAAATATTATTCCGAATGGGATTTAGAAAGCACTGCTGTTCTACTACACAATCATTTTCCCAATTATGCAGTTGTCGCAATAAAACCTTCTGCAATGTCATTGAAGACATTTAGTTGTTACAAAAATTTTGTTGAGGTTAATAATTTTGGTGCTCCATCTTATTCTGTGTGTCCAGATTCTTTGATTCATTTGAAATTATTATTAAATAATGTATCAAATATACTTAAAGTAGAATTCACTGATATTATTTTGATTGGTTTTAGTAAAGGATGTGTGGTTCTTAATCAACTATTATATTCTTTTCATTCTTTGAAAGAACACAATGATGAGGAACTAGTATCATTTCTTAATAATATTCATAATATGTATTGGATTGATGGTGGTCATTCAGGTACATCTCCGACATGGATTACTAAGAAATCAGTATTAGAAAGTTTTTCAAATTTAAGTATTACTGTTCACATTCATGTCACACCATATCAAGTACATTGTGACACTAGGCCTAGAATCGGGAAAGAAGAAAAAATATTTCGGGAAACTCTTTGTAAACTGGGTGTTGATGTAAAAAGAAAACTTCATTTTGATTCAGAACCAAGATCATTGGAATTCCACTTTAAAGTACTCAAATACTTTCATAATGCTGAATAATGTTGGTTACTTAACTGTAAATTTCTGTTTGAAATAAATTTTTATCCTTTCTATTTTGTACAGTATATTTATATGTAGTTTATAATAGGCTCAGAATTTTTCTATGCAGATAATTTGTTCATGTTTTATGTCATTTAATAATAAAAATTCTAAATTAATCTGGGGAATATGATATAATAACATGCATTTATAGAAAATATGTATTCTGTGTAAGTATTTTTGTATCACATCAGTGTACAAAATTAATGAATTTACTGCATAAATCAGTACTTAATTTATTCAACAATAACATTATTCACTGATGTAACTGTTTTTTTGTACTTAAAACCATGTGCTTCCCCCTCCCTCTTTAATTTTAAATGAAAACTAAGCATAATATTAAATTTGTTTAAAATAGAATTACATTATATAAAATTTATTTCTATTTCAGTAAAACTGGATTAATTATTTTTCTAATCCCTAGTGATAATTAATTTTTTTTATTCATTTTACAGTGTCATTGTAAATTTGAATGATTGTAATGGATATTTCACAGGTTTTATCACCATTTATTATTTGAATGGTCAACATCCTTTAGATATTTTCCTTATAATTTCCAATTACAAACATACATTCAAAAATCTAACTGTATTGTTAAATAAAATAAAATTTATAAAAGCATGCTGCACTGACTTGTATATATTCTTACAATTAAAGAAACTTAGCATAAAATCTGAATGACAAATATTTTAATTTCATCTTTATATGTTGAAATGAACTTCTTTAAATCAGCAATAAAATTGTTAATAAGAAAAACATGGCAATCTCTTATCATAGTAATAACTGTTAACTTGATTTTTGTTGGAGTTATATATTGAAGGAGTAATAGCTGTTTCATCTTTTTTGGATTAAGGTATAATTGGATTAGTGATAATCACTGGTATCATTATTCTCACTGACGCTAAAAGTTGAGATTTTTCAATTATTTTTACATCATTTGTTTTTTAATCTATTTGTCTGAAAGGGACATTTTTTAAGTAAAGTCCAAAAATTTAATTTATCTCAAACAAGTTTTAAAGGAACACTCAAAATATCAGTTTTTTCATTTTCTTTGAACCTTTTTTTTCTGTACATAAAGGAATTCATGTTCAAGTTGCAAGGTTTTTGTATAAGGAATAAAAAATGAGAGTTATTTAAATGAACACTGAATGTCATAAATGTTATTTTTAAATGTCTGACATTAACTGGAAAGTAAGGGAGACAAATTGTTCTACAGATGCCTTTATTGAAGAAAATTGGAGCAAAGACTACATGCCATTTCTTCTAATGTCAACTTGAAGAAGCTCATTTAAGACCTGTCCATGTTGAATCATAACTTGAGATATAACATGTTGTTTAATATTTTCTGTGACCACAGAATAATTATATGATGAAGCATAGAAATAACACTGATTCATAAATCAATAATGACTAAGCTTAGGTGGAAATATTCGATGAAGGAAATATGGTTAAGATATTTTTTAAGTTGGTTGATGCCTTTCATACTTTGTACAGAACACTTGTAAGAGATATCACATTGAAAGAAATTTATCTATATTGAAGGACATAAATTAAATATATATACAACAGGAAGAAGTGTAAAACTAATTGATAGAGCTATCAGAAACTTAAAGCCGGACTCTGAATTTTACATTTAGATTTTACCTGTTAAACCTGAAAGTGAAAATGGAGAATTGTATTTCAAATTGAAGTTTGAGTTTAACCTGGTGAAGTAAAATTTCTGTTTCAGATTGATGTGAATAAAAATTGGCCAATAAGCTAGCTTGGTCCACATACTCTAAAATCGTTGTAATCTAATCAGAATGAGAAGATTAAGAAATCAGGAATCCATATTAGGTTTTTCAATAATGCTGCAAATGCAGGATCAGAGTTGTCCTGAAATTACTGATTTTTAAAAATAAATGTCTTTATTTTTCAAAATAAATCCTAAAATTCATGAATTTTTTTATTAAATTCTTATGAAAGTTAAATTATTTAATAATTAAAATTGTTTTCCCTTTCTAATTGCATAGAAATGCAAAACAATATTTTCCCTTTTAGGATTGCCAAATTTTCGCTTCCACCTCATTTTCAGCTATTGGTTAGGAATATTTGATGTCATAAAAATTTTAGTTTGGGTTTACTGAGAAACTTTTGATTATTCCATTGTAGCAAAATTTCAGGCAAAAACTCAGATGTGATTAATTTTGGGCTGGTGCCATATTTCAAAACTCGTGTTACGAGATACCTTCACTTCATATTTTATTTTCTTTTCAACAAAACATAAACAGTTAGATATTTACATCTCATATTAGTTTGATGATGAAAATAATGTCATTTGTTACTGCAAACTCCATTTTTTCGGGCATGCTGAAGCCGATAACATTGTATAAATTTTATAGAAAATGATTTAAATTTAGAAAAATTAATACAGTTAACAATGGATGGACCAAAGGTTAATATAGCTAAATATAGCTACTTTCATTGTGTTGAGATTGTTGGCTAACTTCAGAGAAAATCATGTTAAAAAATCAATTCCAATCAATCCTCAATTTGTAAGAAAATCATTGATCAGAATGATGTTCTAAGGGAATATTTTGTAGTTAAATTCCCAAAGAATCAAAATCTCTTTTTTTTTTTTTTTTTGTTAGATATCTTTTAATTGTGAAACATTTGAAAGACCCAAAAACTTTTGCATATCCTTATTTTATTTTTAAAACTTTTGAACCATACTTTTTATGCAAAAAGTGGAACCTTTAGTTCATGTGATGCATAATAAATTAAATGAGCTTGTTCGCAGTCTTATGTTTAAATTTTTAAATCCAGAAAAAAAATCAATGAAAACAATGGGTGAAGTTGCTATAAACTAATATTCATTCAAGTAAAAATTGGTTAAATTTTTTAACAAGATTGAAAAAAAGATGTGGTGTAACAGCAATACTGAAAGAGCTTACTGATAAAACATCATTTCTACTAAATGCCAGTAGTTGCTACATAGCAACTTCTCTAAGCATTTGTGCTGAGCTGGCAGCTGAATGGTTAGCGCTCTTGCCTTCGGTTCAACATTTCATGAATTGGAATCCCACCTTGGACATGGATGTTTGTAGTGGCTCGGAATCCACTTTAAATCGTAGGTCCCGGTATAATTAGATATTGTGTGCAAAAAATGACCGTTGAGTGACAAAGCCAAAGCCTTTTAACATTTGCTTAAAAAATTTCCTTTAGCAAATCCATTATACAAAGATCTTCAGTGTTTTTCTCTTAATAATAGAGAAAAGATGAACCTAAGAATTCATTTAGTAGATGAATGAAGACTTATTTCTTTAATGTGAAGAAGTGACTTTGCTTGCAAATGATAATAACAGCCAAATATCTAAATGTTGGAATGCTCTCATATATATATATATAAGATGCTGGTAATTATATTAAATATCCTACTCTTTCTAGGGTTGTTAAAACATGTCTTTTTTTTTTTTGTTTAATGTAAATTCACAACCCGAGAACGGTTTTTCGATAAACAGTACTGGTGTGACAGAGAAAGCTTCTTCATTGGAATTAGCAGTTCAGCGTTTACTTATTTGTCATGATGTCACTCAAATGTATGGTAATTCTGTTTACTCCATTTCATTTATTAAAGAAATGATGTATTGAAATCTCTTGCAGAATATATATCATGGAAAAATCAAAAGATATGACAAGTCACAAGCAGCTGCTTTTGAAAAAAATTTAAACAATTCCTCCTGCTACAAAAGATTTATGACCTTGAGAAAGAAAAAGAAAACTTTGCTTGATAATCACTATGCAGCACCAAAGCTTTTGGATAATACAACAAAAAAAATAACACATGTGCTATTAATGATAATTATGTACAATATATAAAGTTGAAAAGACAGTGGTGTCTGCTGCTAATGCAGAAATTGCATCTTAATTTCATCTTTCATTGATAAGTTACAAAAAAGTAATATTTAATATCTGAATAAAATGCAACCAGTACAAAATGAGCTTTATTTAATTATTGCTGTTATTTAAAGCAGTCATAAAATTTATTATTAAAAATGTTCAGTATATTTTAATTATTTTCTAAAAACTGTGTTTATTCATAATACACAAATTAATTTTTGATTATGTGAAAGTAGTAATTCAGTTTAATAATTGAAAAATGTCCTGACTCCTACTCCTGCTAATGTCTTAATAAACAACAGTAGTGATAATTTTGATATTGAAATTTCTGGAAAGGATAAGGATTAATAGCTGATAAAATTTAGCAAAAATGTTTGTGCAATAATATCCAGGTGGGTAAAAATAGTAATTGTGGGCATTAATATCCAGTTAAAATATTCACATTGAATATAATAGCTGCCTGTCCTTGCATTATGAAAAACAAAATTATATTTTCGATTACTGTTTATTTACTTCTACTTGTTCTTTGACAATCTTTTTTATTTACACCATTTGTAGCTGTATAAAATATTCTTCTGTGACACAAGTGTATTACAAGTACATGTTAAACAGATGTCATAAAATGCGTTCACAATTTACTTTTTTAAAAAAAATTTTTGTCTCAAGATATTAAATAAACTAAATATATAATATATATTTTTGACAACTTTTTAAATGTTTCGTTGTAAAAAAACATTAGTATATTGTAACTCTCAAAAAAAGTTACCTGATTTTACATGCATTTATAATTGTTTTCTTGTGATACACTATGTTGTTGCAACATTATAAATAGAGTTTTAATTAGCTGTAGGTTAATAATCCATTTTGTGAAAAACCAGTTCATTCTTGATTTTTTATATTTAAAAAGCTTTTAATTTCATTTCCCATTTTAATAAACTTTTCGCTTAAAATATTTTGTGTTCAATGAAATATTAATATTTTGTTCAATGTAACATTAAAATTCAGAAATATTTAATATTAAGAAGAGTTATATATTTAAAAAATTTAAAGACAAGTCAGCTTCAAATTAATGTGATATACATTCATTTTAAATTCCCAATAAATTCCAAAAATTTGATGTTAGTTATAATTGCATAACTCAGAAAATTTGTCTAGTATTTTTAGGGTGACTTAAATTTGCAAAGTAAAAACAATACACAGATTTGTCATAACTAAGTTTGTTATATCTTGTAAAAATACACTTGCTGCCTATTAAAATTCTACACTTAGAACATTACACTTGAAACTTACATAAAAATGCTATGACATGCAAATGGTAAGTATTTCTATGTATTCATAAAATCGGCATCTGTTGCAATACTTGCAGTGCTTAAAAGAAAATATATTGGCGGCTTCTCGTGCTTAAAATGTATTTGAACATTGTCTGGTGATCCTTTCCAATAATAAAAAGGAAAAATGCTTATTAGCCTGTTTCTGATTTTGATAGTGGTCGAAATCTAGCCTATGGTGATTTATTATAGCAGCATTGCTTTTGTCTCCGTTCGAGATCCCACAACTGTCTTCGGAATTATAGAATGAATAGGCTATATCTCCACGGCCCGCTAACAACAAAGCCGAGCAAGTTAATACATTACCTGTATGAAGCTTGTCTCGGCCTCGTTACAAGCCTTGAATCCTAGAAGTTAGGTCGTTGTATGACAAGCGGCTATCGCAGTTCGACTACGTTTGGAACAGCACTGGCGGACAGCTCAATGATCATTGTTTTGGATGTTCTTCATATGATGTGTTTAAGATGAACTTGAACGCATGAATGATGGCAAGTCATTTCTAGAGGGATCTCGTTTCGGTTTACATGATGTGTTTTCCGTATATCTAGTCAAAAGAAATAGGTAGTACATTCTATACGCTAATAGATGGCACTAGAATCTTTTACGAAAACGCAATATAACAAACATTCCAGGGGAACGAAACTATTGTGGAATAAAGCAGTGCGTTTAAGATAACTTCGATCAACCACCTTGTTTAACACAGCGACTTTTCTTTAGTCCTGATTTACTAATACGGAAAATGAAAAATTTATGTATGCGAAAAATTCTAAGGTGAACAAAACTCTATTGCGATTCTGTCTATTAATACGGCTCTTTGATTTACAATGAAACCGTAGCCGTAACATTAATATCATGAAATGAAGCATTTTCTAAACCGCAAAATATGCAAGACAAAGTTTGAATAGTTAAAGCGCGGAGTGCAATCTCTTCAATATTATGAAATTCAATACTGAACAAGGGTTAGCAACTAATGCTAGCTTTCACAGCGGATTTGGAAATCGCAAAATAACCGTTGAAGAAATAGTCGAATGCGTAATTATAGTAGTCCAAAAATGTGCCTCAAAAGCAAAATTCATTTGTCATCAAACACCGTGATTTGGAGAAACATTGCAGAAAATATATCTTAATTGTCTAACACAACTAGAAATGGCGAGATTTCTGTAATCAGATTTATGTTTTTAGGTGTTGATTTTATTGTTGGTGTTGGTAAAAGCTATGAAGTGTACGATAAATGCCTCTTGATAATGATGGTGGTTTAAAATCTATCTTACATTATATTATTGGTCAACAACTTGTTCTGGAAATGTTTGGATATATATATAATTTTAAAATCACATTTTTATCAATTAATTTTTTATCAGATCAATTGGGTTGAATTACACACAATGCGCAAGTTTCCTGACGAAATTAAAGAATATGACTTATAATTTATTCTTGCTTGCTGGCATACTTGTCGAGAGATGATTCAGCACTTTTTTGAATTTTAAGCAGTTATCAAAAGTTTGAGTGAAAAAATATAGCCTTATTGAAATACAAAATAGCGAATAGATGTTTAAATAACTATTCTATGTCGATTCCAACTGAACGAACCGAATTTAAAAAGTCAAGGTGAAAAACTAGCTTTTACCTGATTCATATACTAACATGAAATCGTTTCAGATGATAATTATATTCTTTCATTTTCAATTACATAAAAAAATTTCACGTTTTAAAGATAGGAATATTTAACCTCATTTCTGTGATACAGAATTTTCCGTCAATTCCCAATCATAGTTCCGAACGCTTTGAAGATTTCTTTATGGGAAAAGAAGTTTGATACTCATTTCTGTTTTAGGTGTCATTGCAAATGAAATTAAGATTTTTCAAAATTCTTTTGACGCATTTTACTGATTTATCTTGCTATAATTAAGAACTATCGTAACTTGTTCTTGTTGGAATTTTGAAATTTACTTGTGAGCTGTTTACTATTTTAGGTACTATTGGAAAATCACACACACCTCATTCTTTACTATACAAGTGGACTCTTGTCAGTAAAATTTACTTAGCAAGTAAATAAAACTAAGTTTGTTTGTTGTTAGTTTTTTTTTTTCAAATTTCGAGTAGCAATTGGCGTAGTTTAAAGACCCAATTAAATCTCAATGAGGACAGTATCGTCGTTTCTTCGGCTAATGGCAGGAGGCTTGATGTGATATATATAATTTGGCATTCCAAATTTTTAAAATTTCCTTAAAAATCTTTTTTAATAGGTTGTCTCTTACGTCATTTTTTCCAACAATGAATCTAATTTTCATGACGATTGTGTGTATTTTATAGTAAATAACCTTGGAAACGTGGATACTATACGATCCTTTTTTAACTGGTACATGGCATGATTCAGTCTTTAGAGAGCGATTTATTGTGATACATTATGCTGTGGTATGACTCTTCTTACTTTAGTTATTCTTAGATCGTTCCATTTCTGTCGTCTCGCAGTTTTGACATTCTTTTGTAGCAGTTTTGTTTTGGCAGTAGTCTAGTTAACCGAGCTTATTGGCTCTTATGATCGTGAATTATTGATTTTCAGGAAGCGTTCTTTCGCTTTTCTTACTTTATTGCAAGCGAATGTTTGTCAATACAATTCCAAGTACATGAAGTATGGATTTGTTTTTTTGCGGTTGGACTCAACTCTATTCATGTGTTTTCTTTATAACAAAAGAAGTTTAATGTGGCATCATTTGAAAGATCTGCAAAAATTTCATCTTGATTAACAAAAATTTGCTATTTGACACGAGCATCGGTAACAAATTTTTGAAACAACCCCAGATTCATAATCTATCTCAGGATTCCTGGCAATTTAAATAAAGAGAGAAAAAAAAGATGTTTGATATAGTCTGAAAATACACCAAGATTATTCGCTAAAACGTGTGCATCTCATACCATCGACGAAGAGTTAGAGTCTGCATCTTTCAAGGAAGTTTTAGAAACTGACAAAAACGATTGTCAACTATTGCATTTTGTGTATATTATAACATGTAAACTAAAATAGAAAAAGTAATCCAATTATGGTCCTTTAAAAAGCTTAGATTGTGTTCACACAAATTCTGGTGTCTAAATCTAATTAAGTACTGTTGGGGCTTGTAACTATCAAATTTCCAATATATAAAGGCTTAAAATCATAAGATTTTAATTATAAAATTTATGAAACAGGTTCATAAATATTAGTTTAAATACACACACAAAGTATTCTTCAAATGCATTTTTTATATCCTTTCGGAGAAAATACTGATATTTTGCAAGGGAATTTGTTTATTTCTACTTCTTAACCAACAAGATTTAATTAAGCATCTGTCTACTGAATGTGAATTGTGATTTTGAACCTTTTTAAACACTCATGATCAAAATATATTATCGTAGTACAGTAAGAGTCTGAAGCAGAGTTCTTGCATTCGGCGATCAATAATAATTTATGTACCATTATAGTTATCAGGATTTTTACTGAAAAATATCTTATTAAATTTATGGAACTTGGACTTATTCAACCCTAAAATGTGCCTACTTAATTCTTATCAGTTTAATTAAAAAATCAGATAGCCAAAAAAAGTTCTATCACTTTTAGATCAGGCTGTTTTAGGCGTGCATTAATTAGCATAAAGCTTCGGTATTTTCAAAAAAGTGATGCATAAGACTTGCTCTGAAAGAAATTTTAGTTTAATTTTTGAATCCAGAAATATATCTATTAATGGTTTAAACAAGGACATTATTGGAGCATGTTTGCTATATGAGTACAAACTTAGCTGAGACATGCTTCAAAATTTGCATGGCGTTCAGAGACGATACAGTCTTTATATGTACCACACAAACAGGCATTTCAAATTCCATTCCAGTGATACATCGTTCGAAAATGCACCACGATCGCTGCCAAGTCTTAACCGGCGATGATTTGAAATGTGCTATTGATGAGAATATTTTTCAAACGTGTGGGGAACTTGATATCAAATTTCACGTATCTGACGAAACAATTCGTGCTCACTTACACTATCTGGAAAGGGTGTTGAAGCTAAGCAAATGGCTCCTTCTCTAACTTGCTGAATGCAAACATTTTTTAGGTTATCTATATGTTCATCACTTTTTTCCTGTCAGTAAAATGAACCATTTCTGTATTTTCTACTAACGAGCGATGAAAAATGGGACCAGTACACAAGCCACATCATAGGTTGTCATGGACAGACCAGATTCCTAGGACTGCAAAGGCTCCAGATTCCCAAGTGCTCAATTCTCAGAAGCTGCAGGTATATGTATGGTTGACATCAACGGGCATTGTTCATCACGAATTCCTTACATGTGGCTAGACCCTTAATACTTCTGTTGTACTAAAAATAACTACTAGAATGTGTCAGAAATGTGTGAATAGGAAAAATAAAAAGTTCGGTTCAACGAAATACTCCACACCACAAATATGATTCTGTATATAATTGCTTCCTTATTTTCTCTATTCCCCAGGGATTTGCTAAAGTGATTATCACTAGCTCTGTGTGCGCTGGACAATTACATGAGAACGAGATTGTTCCATGTTGATATTAAAAAGGAAGTGGTTTATTTTGCTTCTAATAAAGGGCATTTTATTGCAATGGTATACATGAGCTTGAGTTACGCCGAGAGAATGTTGTAGCATATAATGGTGCACACTTTGATGAATAGTCTGTTTTGTCATTTCAATATTGCGTCTGGAATTAAGTTTCATAGCTATAAAACTTTTCTGCCTGCCTAATATTTAAAATGGAAATATTATATTGATTGTCCTTAAAAAGTTAAATCATGTCCATTTGCAAAATAAATGTTGGCCTATAAATTAAATTAAGTACTGTGTAATGTGATTAGTAACTAATTAAAATTTTAAGATTAAAAGGCTTAAAAATCATAGGGTTTTTGTTTATTTCATAAAAATTTACTGAACAAATTCACAAGTATTAAATGTAATATACCCAGAGGTATTCATAAAATGTAATTTTTTTAATCCTTGCGGAGAAAACGCTGATATCTTGCAAAAGAAGCAAGAGAATTTATCATTCCAACTCGATTTCTTGAGCAATGAGATCTAATTAGACCGCCATTAAATTGAAGTGGATTTTGAACCTTTACAAATACACCCACGATCAGTGAATGTTAACTATCATAGTATAGTAATTAAGTATAGACAACGAATTGCTCTTGCATATCCGCAAAAATCAGTTTAATAATTTATGCACAATTATAGTTCACATAATTTTAATTATTGAAAATCATATTCTGACTAATTGAATTTATAGAACGTATATTCATTGAATCTTGAAATGTAGATACGTAACCTAAATTAAAAACAATTGTATTAGACATAATCTTCATGCATTATATTTACCAATCAAAATAAAACGTATATATATATATACATAATTACATACAAGAATCCCAATTCCTAATTTTGTGCAAGAACTTCAATATCTGTACATTCTGTTGTGTACGAATCTAATCATTTCACCAATTAATGTATAAAATTTTTAGGCAAACCTTAGTGAATTACTATTGCAGTTTATAGTTTGAAATAATAAAAATGATCAAATTACTTTTCTAAAGAGAAATGAATTATTTCCCCATCATATTCTTTAATTTTATTAATTTGATTAAATCAAAACATAAAATTTGATGCAAAACACTCTTTTGCCAAATGAAAACTTGTATTTTTGAAGATTTATTCAAAATGAAACTTGATACTTCCTGAATAAAATGCAAACTTTTTTAAGAATGTATTTTAGTCTATGATACTTTAGTTTTTGAAGGATAGAAACCAAATAAGCTAAGTTGAAATCCACCTAGCAGAGCTCCAATAAAATTTGGTACCTAAAAAATATTACATATACATTTTATTATTTAATATAATTCTCAAATAATTTTACTCATTAAAAGTATAAATAAGTCTCTAATTAAAATTAAATAAATAATACAGGGTGGCAAAATAGAATTGCTATCAATATTTCCATTTTCAAAATTCATAAATGATAAATACAAAAAATTAAATGGTGAAGAAATCGCCTGTGTGGTTTCCGTGTATTCTTAACGAACAGCTCAAACTCCAAAATAAATTCTTAATTAAATTTCAAATAAAAAACAATAGCAAACGATTTATAATAGAAAATTTAACTATTGACTTCAGTTCAATTGATTTGCGATCATATTTACAATTCAAGCTTTTCAAATGGCTGAATATATGCAAACTTGCCAAAAGTTATTAAATCTTCATTTCGGAGGGCACCGAATTATTAGAAATTTGTTTTGATTATTCAAATTATGTATACTGCAGTTGTCAGTGAAATAATCCGCGCTCTTTAAGTGGAAGATCCATGGATCGATCCAAATGATTGTTAAAAAGCATGATATTGCGTTTCTGCTATCATATCTGGTGAATTCGGTTTGTTGTTTTGCGGCCATTTTTTCCCTACTGTGACTCATTCGGTCGGAATCAACAGTTTCAAAATGTATTTCTAATTACTGGACTCTCATTCGTCTGAAGTGAGATTCAAGTTCATGTGAAGTCTTGAAATTAAGAGCAGAATGTTAAGTATTTAAGCTGCTTGTTCAGCATGCTTGAAAGTTTTCTCCTCCTGCATTGAACTGAGGTACATAAAATCTACGCTATTCTCAAAAAAATGAAAACAGAATTTGATGACATTCGAATAAGTTGTGCAATTTTCAATTTATAATTAGCCTTGGGTATATATATTACAGAGAAATATGCCTTACAATTCAAGCGCATATAGCATATTTTTAAGACAAGAGAGATCCTCATTGTTTAAATATTAAAAAAACTTACCTTTTTTTAAAAGATGTAAGCAAGTGTGGGGCAATATAATTTATTTGAAGAACTAAAAATAACCTCCAAGCAATATAGGTTAACTTTACATTCATCAATACACATAAGATTGTTGAAAGTATATTTGCTAGCTATTAATAGATAAACGATAAAAGCCAAATTATTGAACCGAAGTCCAGAGCTTTAACCGTTCCGTTGGCAGCTTGGTTTTTGTAAATGTAAGAGATTGATTAAATACTTGAAGCCAATCACTAATCTTTTAAATTCATAAGAAGCCTAAGGAACACTTTTTAAACTTATTGGCTTGTTTGACACTGATTACTTTTTGTACATGAGAAATAAACTGCGGTTTATAGTTTAAAGTGCATTCAAAAACCATGACAACTACAACAGTTGAAAAAATTTGAGCGCAATGAATTGCTGAAGTGAAGATTAGAGAGTGTTAATTCTTTGATTTAAAGTTCGGTGAACATTTAGTGATCCGAAATATGCTTATTTAAAATTTTCTATCTAATATTCTAGCATGTAAGAAAAATAAAATAATCATTTCTATAAATATTTCTGCAAAAATATGTATAAAGAGGTAAAGGAATCCTAATATTAATATTTTCATATAGAATCAAAATGTCAAATTGTAGATTTAGAAATTTCTGGTACAATCTACTAGTCTTCTAGACATCAATATTATTCTTTACACGTGAAGAGTTCAAATGACAGAAATATTATGCCAATAATTCGGTCATGAGAAATCAAGAAACTCTAGAAAAGGACATCTTTAAAAATAATTTCAAAATAATAATAAATTACCTGTATGAAGTAGTCATTCACAAGTATTCCATAAATATACCACAGTGACGATACAACAAAACTCGAAAATATGATTGGAAGAGGTAGGCTTTCGGTACTTTTAGATTGGATCACATCTTTCTAAAATTATTAGAAAAATTTTAAATGAGGTAAAATCAATAATATAGTTAAAGCTAAAAATTAAAATTAATTTTTTTCCTATAAAATTCATATTATTTGTTAAGTTTGTTTTAAGTACAGTAAGATATTTTGTTCAGATTGTTTTGTGTATTTTATGTACATCGTAATACACTAAGAAACTGATTTGAACTGAATATATGATGAATATTATAAACTTAGCTTTTTAAAAATGCTCAAGTTTAAAACGCAATAAAATTATTTTAAGTTTTTTGGCTGTAAAAGTATGGCTTTTCTGTAGTGGCTCCAGACTAAAGTCTTAATGAGGCCACTACACCTGCGGAAAAGCCATACTTTGTGCCAATGTGCTCAACACCTCCTGAAGTAACTGGCCATATTGATACTTTGTTTCATTTTCTTTTTTATTCTAAGTTTCTTTGAAATTTTGATCTATATTGAACTTATGTTTACCATCTGTTCATTATATTTTGTATTTTCACTTTATTATTCTGCATTTGATATTTGATTAATTTTATAAAGCATTTACAATTTATTAAATATATATAATAATGAAATAACAGAACTATATTCGATTTCAATAAAACTCAGTGAAAATAAATTTTGCTTATTAGCCTCATTACAAGTAATATCACTGTTTCTTTATATGTTTTAATTGTTACAAATATTCATTTTTCATAAATAATGACATATAATAATTTCACATAAATAATATCTCTCAACAAAAACTTGATAGAAAAATATTTCATATCAACGTTATTAAAGTTTGTTGAATTATTTATATTACATTTAAAAAAATTGTGCATCATTATAAAACAGTAAAATAGAGCAATTATTAAAATAAAGAAATAAAATTTATCGAGATTAACATTGTGTTAATTTCTCATACACACATTTAAATTATTAAATATGACGCTTTGATAAAAGAATCTAAGTAATGAAAGGAAAATTTGATTCCGATATCATGAATATTTTATATGAGTAAAAATAAATATATTTTAAACGATCATTTTCAAAAACAAACAATGGAATATTAAAATGGTAGAAATTGTTATAATAAAACTAAAAATTGTGTGTATGCACTGAAAAATCGAAATCTTAATTAAAAATCTTGCATTAACTTTCTGTTAAAAATTTCTTTCATTCCAGACGATGTAAGTGTCTATATTTATGGAAATAAGCAGATATATTTTGTTCACATTAATCTTTTGATTTTTGACATAAATATTTTCTTGAGATTTAATAAAAATTTAGTTACATCTAAGTTTAGAGCTATGTAAATTAAGGAAACTAAGCACACACTGAATATTTTCTTGGAGCCCATTTAAAGACTACATTTTGATGATACTTACAATGCCCGCCAGAGGAGCTGCACACGCTAACGTGGTGAAAATGCTAGCCAAGTAGCCGAGTAGTGTCTTGGATGCAGCGACCTCTGCCACGCGGAAAGCGTATACGTATGTGACAGCTAGAAATGTTGCAGCACAGATCACTTTTTGGGTAGTTGACTTCTAAAAAGAAACACAAAACCATTTCAATTTTCACATTTACGTTCAGAGCGTAAATGTATGACGGATTGAAGACTTTTTGTTAAATGTGTGAGCACACTACTAACTCAATAAAAGTTATGCATTTGGTATTCAAACGTTAGGATATTTTAAGCTTTTTTCAGAACAAATGAATAGATATTTTTCATTTATATACGTTGTTAGTTTTTTTTTAACCTTTTAAGTTAAAAGTTAGAATACGTCAATTTTTTTTCTTCCACACTTTGCACAAATGTATTTTACTTTGTGTTATTAAAGTGAGTTGATGAGTACAGTTGTTTAACAGTTATTGAATGTATAATTCCAAGATGTTGTTGTTACATATGGCCAAAAGAAATCCAATCCATCAACATCTGGCCACTCGCAAACAAACACAAATACACATATATATGATAAAAATTATAAAAACTCTAAAATCCAAACTCTAAAATCTAAAAGTCAAAGTCTAAAAAGCTATAGGGGGAAGCATGAAAGTGTTCAGGACATGCGATCCCTGGCGATCCAATAAAGCTTGCAAACATCACCGCTTTGCTGAAATGCAGGGTCAAGTCCCTGACAGACGAGGAGGTGGTCTCTATTCATATTGTCTGTCTTGCAGATAAGGCAAAGACTACTAGTCAAGATGCCGATTTTCTTCAGGTGTTCAGCTAGACAGTCGTGGCCAGTGTTCAATCGAAAATTGGCCACAGCCTCTTTACGTGGTCTGTGACTGAATTTTTTCCAGTCATTTTTAATATTTTCCCATTGTTTGTCTCTGAATTTATAACAAGGACAGATCCTTGTTATAGTTCAGCATGATCCGCTCTCGCATACATCTCTAAAGGGAATCCATTGGAACAGCACTCTCCTCAATAGATGATTTAGTGCCTTTCTTTGCTAATAAGTCCGCTCTTTCGTTACCATCAATGTACACATGTGATGATATCCACTGAAACTCTATCATTTTGCCGTTCAAATTGAGCTCCCGTATAATTTGTTTTATTTTACTGACCAGGTAAGATTCCGTGAATCGCTGGAGTGCAATTGATTCTATGGCTGATATTGAGTCGACAAGTATGACAGCCTTTTCAAAAGATTCCATGTTGGATTGCAAATTGGTCGCGTGGACTTCGGCATCAAAATTAGTTAGATGTTTACCAACTGGAGCATGCTGCGAGAACAATCTGCTATAAACACACAAACATAATTCCAAGATGCTTGGTTATATAATGCTTTAGACATCGAAACCTTTCTAATAAATTACAGTAATACAAATAAAAAATGACTTATCGACTTGAAGTATATAAGTATTATGTATTTTAAAATTTCAGAAATAAAACATTATAAGTGTCTTGGAATTCTAATTATAAGTGGCATCATAATTAAGATCTTCGTTTCGATCCCAGTCATTGTTGAATAACGGTAGGTGGATGTTGTTATTCTACATGCACGTCTGTCGTGAGGGGTTTTTCTTGTGACCTAGTGAATATGGCCTACTATCAAAAACTTTCCAGGAAGACAAATTACACTGTAGAGATGACATGTTTTACTACAGCTTTTGCTTATGCATATAGACTAAAAAGTCTATATGCATAATACTCTTGTGTTATAAATTTTAAGGTATTAAATTGCATGAAGAAATGAAAATACATTGTGTAGCGGGTATAATTACAGCTACCTTCCCTGCTTAAGTGACTATGAATTTCCCAGAAAGACACTTGAGATCACTTAAAATATTGAAGTGGATTTGTTCGTTGCTTCTTTCTTTGTGTGGCTGTTTTGTGAAATTATATGTAATGTGCCGTTATTGTTATATATTGTGATGTGGAACTCTTTAATAATATTAATAAACATACGTTCCTGAAAGCTTTGTTATTCCTATTTATAGTTATATTTGGAATCATGTGTTTATATAGTGGCGCCCAACGTCAAAAAAATGATCATCGAATAATCGACTCACCAGGAATCTAAAAGAAAAAGTGTCATCCTGACACGTGATGCATATTTCTTTTAATAAGAATGCATGCTTTGTTTGAAAAGATCAGCTCAAGTCTGAATGTGCTTAAGTGTAACCCTGATGCTTGCCGAGAAATTATTCTTATCCAATAAATGATTCATCCAAGAATCGTCTTGTTCTACAGCTACAATATGTGTTAAAGTGCTATCATTTAGTATGTGTGAAGTGCCGCTAAATTTTCTGTGCAATCCTACTTAAATAACCCAGTTTTACAAATAACGTGCCAAAGAAATTAAATGTGTTTCATCCTGAATATGTGCCATTGAAAGTGAAAGAAAATTTTCCCTGTCTCATCGTATTCCTACCCGGAAGTTCGGTGAAAAATCCTTCTTCGTTCTGCTTTGTTTTGATCTTCGTCCCGGCTTTTGAAAATATGTTCTTTTATTTTGTGTTTATTATACTTGATATTTATATTTATAATTAATAATTAAGCAAAGGGAAGAGTTATCGATAACTTATGAATGTTTAAATAAATATATTTCACGTTCTAAAAATTGCAAGATAAATGAAAGTGATATGTTTATATATATGTTATGTGGAATATATGGTGTTTATCTGTATATTTTATGGTTTTGTTTAAACACATACATAAATATTATTACCACTTGCTACATATTAGAATCTTATTCTAGTATATTTATGAAGAATACCTTGATTTAAAAAATTTTATAAATTACAAGATTTAATTTGTTGATTACCTAATTGTATTCGATATTAATTTTATTATATACAAAGAGTTTTAACGAATCTATTCTTTCATTTTTCTGATAAAAACGCAGGTATATATGCATATTTGTTTTATGGTGTTTCCCATTTGTTGCATCCAATTCATTTAAAACATTGTTGTATACTACATTATTTTATTCAAAGTTTTGTTATCCTATTCTATGTGGTATTACATATGGTATTAATAAGATTTTACTAGCGATTATTAAAAAATATTTAAATAAGAGTTTCCTAACTAATACTTTATTACCAAGTATTTGATGTATAATTTTGCTTCTCATTTTAAGATTGTGTGTTTAATAGGCGAGATAATTGCAATTTTCAATTATTTTAAATTTATTTACTTATTGATATTTTATGTTGTGTTCATTTGTGGTATACATAGTAAATGTGTTTTGTGAAATTACATGTAATGTGCCGTTATTGTTATATATTTTGAGGTGGAACTTTAATAATATTAATAAACATATCTTCCTGAAAGCTTTGTTATTATTTATAGTTATATTTGGAATCATGTGTTTATAACAGTTATTTTTAAAGAATATATATTTTACTTCTTTAACAATGATTCAAATTGTACATCATGTAAAGTCTTCAAAAGCCGATTCTTCACTATCATAATTAAAAAATATTAAACAAATCCTGATTTAAATCAGATTATAAAAAGTTCAAATTTATCAAGTTGTCACATCTTGCTCTATACAAATTTTATATTTTGGACTTAAGACTCAATCATTTTTAAACATCGATATTGCCGCAAGGATTTTTGCTAATTTGCAAATACTTTCTATCCAGTTTACAAACCATAGTAAAATGATCTTAAAGTGATCTCATAAATACAGTATTTCAAAAAATATTACTTTAAATATCCAAATGCTGCACATCTTCAGAAAATTAGATTACTTAAATATATAAAAATATTGGTTTGGTTGTCTCTCAAACGTCTTTTTATCCACCCGAAGGCTACAATTAAACCAGGACTTGCAATTTAAAGTTGATTCCGAACCAATACAAACACCCTTGCTTGAAATATGAATCGAACTCATTAGCTGTTGAACCAAAGTCCACAGTGATAACCATTCGTCTGGCTGTTGGCTCGGCTTAAATGTATAAGAAAAAAGAATTTGTACATCAATCTTAAAGAAAAAGAAAATATTAATCCACAGAATCTAATTTCATGTCTTTGAACTATTAAATAAAATACTTAATAAAGAAATAAATGTTTCAATTAAAAAGCTGCTTATCAAAACATAAATATTGCTTGTTTAATATTAAATTTGCTGAATGTACCGGCTTTGTAATATATCACTTAAATCATTTCACATCTAGTTCAATAACTATGGTTGACACCCGACTTCCCGCATGTTTAGTTTGTTTAGACTTTGCCACAGGAAAAAGTGCATTTAGATTTCGATGAATGCTATATTTTCGAGTATTTCTTTAGGAAAAAGAAAAGATTTACATTAGATCTTTTTTCTATACAACACGGCCAAACAAATAAAAAATATAGTTTCTGACAGAAGCTTAGGTTTTAACGTAAAAATATAAGTTTAAAGTTTAACACATGAAAACTAAGTACAAAGAGTACAAAATAATTAAATTATCGTCTCAAAACGTTGTTTTACACTATGAAAGAAAGTTCCCCGTGTATAGATTACCTGAAATCTAATAGGATGAAGCGTAGAAAGTTTGACAGGTTTCGTTTGTTTTTTGCTTAGTGGTAATTTTCTGCAAAAGAGAGCAAATTACATTGAGACGTACAGTTTCAAGTGGATTCTAACCACTACAAACAGAGAGTCCAAGGTGAGATTCGATCCCATGAATTGTTGAAAACAAATCAAGATCGCTAACCATTCTGCAGCCAGTTGGCAATGAAATGGTTGAAAATTCCTTTTATTTACGAAGTTAATAGATGCTGAAAATATCTTTGATTTTTCATCAGCATTCTAGTGTATTTCCGACTGGTGACGTATTAGGAAAGGCGAAATCATATTCTGTGCAGAGGATAAGAACAATGCATTTTTAAAACCTGAAAAATTATAATAAATATTGTTATTAATAAAAAATTGCTCGGGAAGTTTATAAAGGAATGGAAATCCGGTTCTTTAAATATTTCGTTTCTCCCCAGCGGTTGCATACAGAGGACAATTTTAAAAAGAAAATTACATGTTTCTTTTTTTTAAACGAGAATTTTCGAGTTGAATGTTATATCGCTTAAAATTCACTGTGTCATAATTTATAAGGAGTTAAAACTAAAAATTATTTGAATTTACCAACGCTATAGTCAAAATTTCTAAAGGAAACGATTTTTATTTTAAATTAGCCAAAGACCAACACCTTGAACTATTAAGTTTCCCTACATTCTGTTCCATTGCTGTTTTCAATCCAACGCGGATAAAATAGCTTGGTTTGTCGTACAACGGTCATATTTTGCACAATAATTATATCGGGACCTACGGTTTAAAATGGATTCCGCATTTCAACGAACATCGAAGCTCAAAGTGGGATTCCAACTCAAAAATTATTGAACCGAAGGCAAGAGCGCTGACCATTCCGATAGCAACTTGCCCCCAACTCGGACAAAAATGCGGTGGACAAAAAGGAAAAACTTGCTAATCGATAACATAATTAATTTCTGTTTAACAATTTATGCATCTAAAATTCTTAATTTTTTTCTTTTAGTTAGATAATGTTCGTCTTCAAATGAAGCCACGCTGAAATTGTGGATCAGTAATTTTATAGAAGCTGCGCTGCTAATTTCCGCCATTCATAATGTGATAGAGGCCATATCTTTTATAAACATGTATGGAAGAGTTTTTCTAAACGAAAATTTACGAAGATTTATTTTAAAAATATTCACATGACATTAAATATTTTCCTATGGAACTTCTATACTCTTAATTTCAGATGAGGAATCAGTTCAGATATTCAATTGGATTGAAAGTGTAATCACGTTTCAGAGATAATAATTTTAAAAACATTTCCTCAATGCATCATATGAGCTTGTCTTATTCAGCTAAATGTGATATTTCTTCATTACAAAGATATTACCAATGTAATTTAACCATTTTCTTCTTATTGCTGTTTTGATTAACTTGTTTAATGGCACCATTTAATCAACATCTATGGCCTTATTCAGTTTTTATTCTCTCGTAAGAATGGATAGCGTTTGAAAATTTAATAGAAGTGAAAAAAATTTAACGGAATACTCTCACAGTAATATATATTTTTTTCAATAGTTAACAGAAATCTATTTTCATGATCATGATCTACAAGTTCCATAATAGATACAAAAGATTAAAATTTTCTTATTGATTAGATTTTGAAGATCATACAATTTTCATATAGCATACGAATATGAGTAAAAAATCTTTTTATCTATATTCGGATACTACAAGATTTGTAATAAATAATTTTGCTAGCTTTCAGATTAGATTTTTGTTTCGTGGACATAGTTTGTGTATGAGGACATATAAGACAATTTAAATGGAACCATGAATTATTGCAGATATATCCGCCAGAAGTACTCGAGCTGAATTAAAGATAATAAAAATCTGCTTATTCAATTATAAACTCTGCACAAGTCTGGAAAAACTTATTATAACTAAAGATCTATATAATATATGGTATTTATTTCATTGTTGGAAAATCGAGAGATTAGACTTATTTTTTTCTCGAGACATTTTTCTAATATTAAAGGAATTCTTGGCCTTTAATTTCCAAAATAAGACAATTTATGAGAATATTTTGCTCTAACTGTAAGAATACTATTTGTTAATTATATAGATTCTTAAAGAACATTACACAAGGCTTTCCAAAGAGTTGAAAGATAATTTGATTTCATTAAAGATTCGGAAACTTAAATTATGAAACTGGTTATTGATATGGATTAATGTTGAATACAGGTGAAATGCAATGTTTATTCATTTGTAGGTCTTGCTTTTTATACACAAGAATTAAACCAGTTGGAAACTATGATAAAAATCAACCTAACGACAAACATGTACGCTTTTATGTGAAAGTTGAAACCACAAACTATTGAGGTGAAAATTAAAGTGGTAGCTATTCAGATATCACTTCGGAGAGCTAGAAAGTTCTATAGTATAGATCTCAATGGTGGATAGTTTAGTTTGTTGTTTCATTAAGTTTTTGAACACTGGACTAATTCAAACTATTAGTTATTACAATTTCGGACACATACAGCAAGATATTTCGATTTCACATAATGCAAAAAATTTTTTAATCAATTTTAATTCCATTTCAAAATTACCAGGGTATTTTATAAAAAGTTTTACTTAACAAGTTTAAAAAAATATTTCAAAGACTTAATGTATTACTTCATTTTTAAACATCTTTTAATTGAAAATTAATATAACAAAAGCTCAAAGAAATAATTGTTGAGAAAGGTTTTACCAAAGATTTCATAAATATTTTTAAGAGGCCCTTAATTTTAAATCAGCATGTTTCTTGGATAAACACTTAGATTAATAGATTGAATTTTGTTATAGAACAATAACATATGGGCGATAAATTCACACTGATAACATTTGTCTTATAAAAAGCATTTTTGAAAATTCTGTCTTTGAAATAAAAATAATTATCGATATCAATTTGTTAAAAAAAATCACATTTTTTTAAAAGCAGAATATTTACAGAAGCTTTGAATAGCACTTTTCAATATGAAAGCTCGCTTAATATTAAAGCCAATAACAATACGATTCAAAATTAAATATTATTAATATAAATTAGACTTCCATTGAAGAATGTAGTGAATTAAAAACATGTTGTAATCTTACTTTATGAGCAGTGTTGATGTAAAAGCAACATACATAAAATGTCTGTAATGAAGTTGAAATTGAATTCACAACTTGCAGCATTCCATTTTCTACCACAATACTGTAGAAGAGCCACAGACAAGAACTGAAAATTAATATTTTGAGCTTAGCTTAACATCAGTTTTATTCTTCAATAAAAAGGCTAAAATACCATCAAATCTTTAAAAGGTTTTTGTTAACAAGTATTCTTACAAGTTTCCGAAGTATTTCATAAAAAGAAGGAATATTTATATCTTAAAAATCTTTAAAATGTTTAAAATTAAAATATCTTAAAAAGGCATATTAATTGCGGCTCACGTGTATTTAAGATTTTTTTCCCACTGGCATATTCATAAATCACAATCATAATGGTCTTCAAGGATTTGATCTAGTTCATTGTATTGTTTCTTCGCAACTCGATCAGCAGTATAAAATTGATTGAAAGCACTAAAATGCATCAATATTAAGAATGAAAAGCAGAGTGTATAGATTAGACATGCTTGATCCGCGTTTCATATAGACCACATGAATTAAATTTGAAGGTTTTTTGTGGCCCTAATAAAGTTTTTAACGGTCTATATTAATTTAAATATTTATATTACAGACTTTTCACCGAAAAAAATGTGTTTTGACCTATCCCTACCTCTTTCTGTGCAATTTTTTCGAAATAAATTTTTTTCCTTCATTTGACTTTCAAGCAATAAGTAAATAAACATTTGATCATCGGGCAGAACAATTTTTTTCTTCGAACAGGGTCATAATCACACTCCTGTTCTCAATTGCTTTTTGCATTTGAAATAAAAAGTTTGAAAACCTAAATCTATAACAATTTGAAACAGGCATTCTGTAACACAAGCATAATGTATGATGATGTTACGCACAGATAGTTGTTATACTAAGTATAATGTCAGATTGCCATCTGAATCCTCTGTAGATAAGATCTTGGGAGATAGTCTTCCTCCAACAAGTACAATCTGGTCGGCTTTCAACTTTATTAAGCTTGTGATCTAGGTAAAAGGTAAACTTACTGTTTTTTTTTTTGATCGTATATCAATAATTATCATATTTATTTATCAGGGCTGAAAGAAAATTGAAAAGAAAAGAAAACTTATAGATGAAAATAGACAGTTAATGGGAAAATTTTTACTTTTTTATTCATGTAAAAGACAATGCTGTATGTTTGATTTCTCGTCATTCAATTTCAATTTTAAAATCATGCAACCTTAAAAGACAATATGAACAAAAACACAGAGAAATTGATAAAATTAGTATTGGCGAATGGAAAGTTAAGTTATAATATTTGAAGAACAATTTGACAACTCAACAATGCATGTTTCATAAGCAAACTGCCCGATCAAATGGTACGGTCAGTTCTAGTTATTGAGTATTTCACATTATTCCTAAAAATATGAAGCCTTTACAGACTGTAACTAAATCAAAGACTGTCTAATTACTGCAGTTGAGAAGAAATCTATCAATTAAAACTGAATTTCTTCTTTCAAATCAGTATGTCACATCAAATTGTGTAGAGAAAAGAATAGAAAACATTTCGAGTGAGATTTGTGCATCGCTAAACACAATTGCAACAAGCTTCGTGAAATTGTCAAAATAAAGAGAAGAAATCCTGACTTCATTTCGGTTTTCACGAGTAAGCTTATAGCCATCGAAGAGGGACTGAGCTTGATTTTGTCTTATACAGATATTAAGGCAGTGTGATTTTTGTCTGGCAGTCGTAGCGTCATCCAATATCTTTCTATTGGCGAAGAGTTGGTGATAGGGCCCGGAAACGCAATTCTTAGCAAACTTAAGCAAGTCTCGTCATTTTGTGAAGTGCACTTCTAATGGATTCCTTCGCATGTTGACACATGGGGGAATGAAATGGCAAACGTTCTGATGAAGGAAGGTTCTGAAGAAACTTAACCAGTTAATAATTCACGGACAAATCTTGAATTGCATTCCATTAGAAGACATGATGACAGGGGAATTTGGCTCATTCCTCACAGTCATCCCTGGCATCAAGTTGATTGTCCTGGAAGATTTCTTGCTATTAGTTGCGATAGATGTGTTCAGACTATACTTTCCCGTTCCTTCAGTGGCCACCTGAAGGGACTTACTTTCGAGAGAGGTCTTATATCCAAATTGTCTTAAATGCCAAAATGAACCAGCATCATCGGCACATATTCTTAGTGTTTGGGCTTGTCTCTTGAGGATTTATACAAGACTCCTATGATTGTTTTTAATTTTCTGAAAGTGAGTGGACTTGTGGACCTTTTCTAATATACACCTAGACATGGAGATTAGTAACAACAACAAGCTTAGTATATTTTTTTTACTGGCACACGGTTTTTTGTAGCAGCCAAAGAGAAATTGATCGGTGACTACGCGAAATCTAGTTATATCTAGTATGAAAAAAATTACTTCATATAATTTTAAAATATTAAATCACGATGCACAATAGACAAAAAGTAGTTTTTGTATATTGCAATTGGATTGATTGATTGATTGATTGATTGATTGTCTTTTCTGGCGCAAAATCCAAAAAGGACATACTGCGCCGAGCGAAAGGTTAAAAAACTTTTGAAATTAGAATAAAATATACATTATAAAATTGGCAAACAAGTTTATTGCAGTAAAAGATTATAAATTTGAATCTTATTAAAAAAATTTTTTGGAGTAAAGAGAATGCGTTATAAGCAGTGCAAAATTCTGATAGTCCTTAAGAAAGCAAAGAGATTTGGATGAGGTATTTCCCCAATCAAGTCCAGTAAATTTAAAACAGTGTTGTGGAAAAAGGTAAGACGAAGATGGTTAAAATTTGGACATTCAATTAAGATATGATATATAGTTAAAACTATTTTGCAACTCGAACACAGAGGTGCAGGTTCCTTAAATAAAATGTAACTATGTGTCAAACGAGTATGACCGATTTGAAGTCTGGATAAAATAACGTCAGCACGTCTGTATGATATATTACTCCAGTTCCGAATGTGAGGTTTAACACAGAAAAGTTTATTTGTTACTTGCGTATTCCAAGAGTTCTGCCAAATAGAATGCGTATGTACAGAGATTGAATGCTTGATATCTGTATAAGGGATTGCTTGGTCTATAGGGTCTTTACCTTCTTTAGCAGCTAAGTCTGCTAATTCATTGCCAGTAATACCGACATGACTAGGTATCCAGCAAAACAATATTTCGAAACCACTACGAGACATTTCATTTAACAAAACTAAGATTTTATTAATCAGGGGATGAAAATGTTGAGAAAATTTAAGCTGTTTCATAATGCTCATACTGTCAGTATAAATGCAGAATTTGCGGCTGCGAGAGCACTTGATTATGTTAAGAGCTTTCAAAATGGCAACAATTTCAGCAGTGTAAATAGAACAGACTGACGAAAGACAATAGCTATAGATATTAGTGCCGTAAACTATGCCACAACCGACGTGTCTTTCTGTTTTTGATCCATCAGTAAAGACTGGGAAGTAATCATGAAATTGATTCCGATGAATACCATAAATTTGTTTGAAAATTATGGGATCAGTATGTTCTTTGCTAAACAGAGAAAAATTGTTTAGACAGCATATTTGTGGAAAATCCCATGGGGGAATACTATTGTAGTCAGCAATCTCGACTGGATCTAAATGAAGATTAGCTTCCTTTATAAGAGGTTGAATCCTAGCATAAAAGGGAGGAGTGCAAGAAGGGTGAGCGTTAAAAAGTCTCTTTAATGTAGAGTCAACTCTTGCAAACCTTAGTGGATGGTTTAAAGTAGAAAAACTCTTGAAATAATAATTAAGGGAAAGTTTAATGCGTCGTAGTTTTAAAGGAGGTATGTTGCAGTTAACATAGAGACTGTCGACAGGTGAGGTACGAAACGCTCCACTACAGATACGAAGTGCAGCGTGATGAATTGGGTCTAACCATTTTAGGGCAGACTTTGAAGCTGAACCATAAGCCACACTGCCATAATCGATACGGGACAATATGATAGACTGGTATATTCTGCACAATGAGGTTCGATCAGCACCCCAAGAAGTATTGGAAAGAACTTTTAGTATGTTAAGAGATCTTTCGCACTTTTTGCGCAAATGTAATATATGGGGCAAGAAGGTAAGTCTGTTATCAAAAATTACCCCAAGGTATCGTATCTCATTAACAACAGGAATGGATACCTCCTGAAGTTGGATATTGGGATCAGGGTGAAGGCCACGTTTCCTACAAAAATGAATACAACTGCTCTTACTTGGTGAAATGGTATAGCCATTTTTATCACACCAGTCAGTAATTTGATTTACAGCCATCTGTAGTTGTCGTTCAATTGAATGTATATCTGAACCTTGACAGGAAATCTGTAAGTCATCTACGTAAAGTGTACTTTTAATACAAGAAGGTAATATAGATAAAACCTTGGAAATAAAAACAATAAATAATGTTACACTAAGTACACTACCCTGAGGGACGCCCTCAGTTTGGACAAAGGATCTAGATAAAACAGACCCAATGCGCACTTTAAAATTTCTTTTTTGTAGGAAGTTTTGAATAAAAAGTGGTAGGTTACCACGGAGATTAAAACCATGTAAGGTCCGAATAATACCATAGCGCCAGGTTCTATCATAGGCCTTCTCAATATCTAAGAATACTGATACAAGATGGTTCCTACGAACGAAAGCAGTTCTAACGTCATTTTCCAAATTAATAATATTGTCTAACGTAGATCTACCCTGACGGAAGCCACTTTGCTGCTGAGGTATACACCTATTGTTTTCTAAGTAAAAAACAAGACGGTTATTTACCATGCGTTCCATCGTTTTACAAAGGCAGCTTGTTAAGGCTATAGGACGATAACTTAATGGGTCTTTAGGGTCTTTTCCTGGTTTTAGGATGGGGATGACTATTGCTTCTTGCCACATAGAAGGGAAAGTATTTTCCTGCCAGATTCTGTTGAAGAGGAACAGAATATTGGTGAGAGAGACTGGTCTTAGATGGCGGAGCATTTGATAAGTAATTCCATCGGGACCTGGGCTGGTATTATGGGTCTTGGATAGAGCCTTTTGTAGTTCATACATGTGAAATTCGTAGTTGTAAGGTAACTGCTCAGAATTATTAAAATTTATATTGATCTGCTCAGTACGACTCTTATACTCTTGGAAAAAAGGTGTGTAAGAGTCAGATTTGGACACACTAGAAAATGCTTCGCCAATTTTATTAACTACATCCTCGGGAGAAGAATAAACTGCAGTGTTAGTAGTCAATATCGGGAAAGAGAATTCTTGGTACAAGCCATTAGCTGCTTTCACCTTTTTCCAAATAAGTTTGCTAGGAGTGCTAGAGGTAATATTTGATGTATATCGTATCCAAGAGTCCCTTTGACTTTGCCGGCGAATCTTGCGGGCTACAGCTTTCGCTTTTTTAAAAAGTATTAGATTATTGGTAGTAGGATGTCTTCGAAAAATATTCCAAAACTTTTTTGTTCACGGTAGGTTTTTGCACAGGCTTCATTCCACCAGGGTTTCCGCAGTTTTCGAGGACGAGAGGAGTATTTTGGAATGGATATTTCAGCAGCTTTCATAATAGTATTTGTAGCTTTAATAACAGCATCATTTATATCAGTGTTTGTAATCATTTCTTCTGTAATAACTGCCAGTTCTGCAAAAGAATTCCAGTCTGCCTTGTGATACTTGAAGGTTGTAGGTTGTAAGCCATTAGAAGGTGGATCAGCAAAAGTAAGGATTACAGGAAAATGGTCACTATTATACAAATCATTTTCAGTGGTCAAGTCCAGATGAGGAAATAAAACAGGAGAACAAATAGCCAAATCTATGGAATGAAATGTTTTCGTAGGAGCATGAAAGTGAGTTTTTTCATCGTTATTTAGCAGACAGAGGCAGTGATCAGTTATCAGTTGCTCAATTTGTCGTCCTCGAGAATTTGTATTAGTGCTTCCCCACAGAGCACTATGACCATTAAAATCACCTATTAATATATAAGGGACGGGAAGTTGCTGCAATAGTTTATTTAAGTTGCTTTGTGGAATGGCATTACGTGGTGGTAAGTAAATGTTGCAGACAGTGATTCGAAAATTAATGTGTATCTCAACTGCCACAGCTTGCAGCGAAGTACGTAATGGAAATCCTGTGTGGGGGTAGTTATTCGAAGCAAGAATGCACACCCCTCCTGATACAGAATCATCAGGTATGTCCATTCGATAAGGCGTGTAACCTTTTATTTTCCAAGTAGTATGAGATTTCAAGTTGGTTTCTTGGAGTGTTAGACAAGCAGGAGAGTATGAATTTATTATGTCTTTAATGTCAGATATATGCGTGCGGAGTCCACGGCAATTCCAAGAAAGAAGAACCACCATTATGAAGGGTTCTTTTTACGGTGGCGTGATCTGTTCTTCGCAATCAACTCAAAATTATCAATATCAGTATCCATATCACTATGGCTGTCTGTAGGAAGGCTGGTTTTAAGAGCAGTTACATTTGATTGATCTTTAATCTTAAGCTTTTTTCTGTTATCAGAGTCACTTGTTTTTTGTGGCTTTATAAATATAGACTTCTCTGTAGTAGGTTTGCTTTGTGTTCCAGGTTTAAAAAAGGCGATTGATGAAGTGTCTGTTTGTACAGCAGTTGATACTGTTTTTTTCAGTACATGGGCATATGTTTTCTTGAAATCAATTGTTGTATTTTGAAGTTGTTTCTTAGCTTCTTGATATGAGATTTTTTGCGTCGTTTTTATCCGTTGAATTTCTTTTTCATGTTGCCAGTGTGAGCAGGTTTTAGAAGATGCACTATGATTTTCTTTACAGTTTATACAAAATGGTTCAGATTTACAGTCAGACTCCTGGTGTTCCAGACTTGAGCATCGAGTACATGTAGTTTTTGATCTGCAAAACATTTTAGAGTGTCCAAATCTATTACAATTAAAGCATCGTATGGGGTTTGGAATATAAGGTCTTACAGGACAATTCAGGTAACCTGCTTTTATTGAATTGGGAAGATTAGGACAGTCAAAAGTTAATATTAAGTTTTTTGTGGGGAAAATTTCTTCACCTCGATGGATGGTGATTCGACGGACATTGCAAACTCTTTGGTCTTTTAATTCTTCCAAGATTTCAGTTTCAGATACTGATAAAAGGTCTATCTCTGAAATTACACCACGACATTGATTAAGTGATTTATGACTTGAGGCTATGATGGGAATTTCTCCAAAAACTTTTAAAGATAAAAGAGACTTTGATTGTTGAGCAGATGAGCTCTCGATTAGTAAATCTCCGGATCTTAGCTTTTTTACATTACTAGGTTCTCCTGCAACTGCCTTAATCTGTTTGAGAATTTTGAAAGGTGACATTTGCTTAAGCATGCCCTCGTTGTTCTGTATTAATATGAACTTTGGATAAATATTTCCAGTTTTGTCAAATTTACTATCAATTTGTGACGAGTTAAGGCCCTCGCCGTGGCCAGAATTTTTTGGACCCATGAGAAAGAGAAAAGTTCATCCCAGTGGGCCCCCGCCCATCACAGAGCCCAACAAGGGAAGGCAGTTACCGGCTCTGGCAATAGCCAGCCTCGGCACTTACCTTAGGGGTATCACCAGGATATAGTACTACATGTTGGGTTGAGGATCTAGCGAGCATGTCCGCACAACCCAGAATGCAGGACTAGCCCTACAGCACCATGCAAGGGGTATAACATTCCTAACATAGCACCAGCCGGTTGACTGAGAGCGGGCTCACTCCAGCCACCCGTCTACAGAGAAGCCTGGGCCAAAGGGAACGCTAAGGGACCCCAGGACACCAATTTCCTCCTTACGGGACGCCATACACGGCCAACATATGGGGTGGAAGACCAAAGGAAAAAATGGACGTAAGACCCATTGAAAAGCAAGATACAACATAAGCAAGAATTCTTGATCTCGACGACGACAAAGAATAGGAAAAGAAAGAAAGAAAAGTAGAGAAGAGGATAAAGATCGCTAGGGTACCTTAGGATAGCGACACCCATATTTACCTAAAGAAGGTAAACCCCTGAGGGAATTGCAATTGGAATTAAACAATATTAAACTCGTGGAGTCGCAGTCACTAAAGTGAAATTTTCTAGTTTATATTTTTAGTTCCAATATTTTTCAGTTTTATTTTCCTTTTTGCAGTTCAAAAATAAGAAACCATAATTATAGTTTATATTTGTCACAGTTAAATTTAAATTATTTATCTCACCGTAAAGACTGATTTTCATTAATGGACAACCTTTATTTATAATTCAATTCTTTTTCATGATACTTAATACAAAAATTTACAATAAAACAAATTAAGTACAAATCTATAAGAATATTAATTCGAGGTTTTATATTTATATTCTCAGATTCTAAAAATATTTATCAGAAAAAGCACTTTACCACAACGAACCAGCCAGGAATGGTAGCACAGATGCATTTAATGTTGAGCCTTTACGAAAGAAATTTATGCAAAGGGGTCTGTAAAAGATAAACAAGTATAACTTTAAGATATAAACATTAAAGTAAAAAAATATATATTTACTTCTATATATGCCATTTAAATATTAAACTTTAATTACACAGAAAGTTTCGCGATTACTTTCTTGAGAGGTAAAATTTTCTTGGGCAAGATTAATAAGTAAAATTGTTAATTAACAAAAAGAAAAGTTTATACCAATCACAAAATAACTATTTTTTCGGTAATCTTTATCTCCAAATTACATTCATTTCATCCGATTTTAGAATTTAAAAAAAATATTTTTTTAACATACTTTTTAAACGGAAATTCAATATTAAAGCTTTTACTTAAAAAATAAAACTTAATAACTGGCATAGAATCTGCAAAATCATCGAAATAAATTTACTGACCTTATCTGTAAATTAAATTTGTTGTTCATTTACTGAGACGTCTCGAATTCGCCCCTCAATCATTAACAATGTATATTATGAAACTCCTAAATTCAATTACTCACACATAATTTATTTTGAACCATTGAGATTTATTGTATATTATAAAAACTATGCGCGATTTCCTAGGAATCTTTGGAATCCTTATGATTCTAGAGACAACTTTGGTCTTGCAAATTGGTTATTTAATAACTTTTGCACGGACTTAATAAAGACTGAGAATGACAAACACGTTTTGGAAATTTAAAATTGTATTAACAAAGTTTATAAATATGAGAATATCCCACAAAAATATTTAAAAAATGTTATTATGAACGAACATAATAATTTTTCGAATGATTTGCAGTTTTGAAGCATTTAATATGTTTAAATCAAAATTTTGGAAAATATTTTGAACTGAAAATAGACATTTGTTTATAGGCATTAGTTTTAGTTTTGAGTTGAATTCCTGGTTATAACTGACCATAAAGCTACAAACTTTACAGACTTTCAAAACTTAATTTCAAATAAAAAATTTTATTTTTTAAACTATCCACACTCTCAGTATCAACAGACATTTTTAAAAATTGTAAAATGAAAAGCGTTACAAAAGAGAAACATGGGATCTCTAAATTAATGGAACTAAGATAATTAAAAATTAATTTGATAAAAAAAATTAAGTTGTTTTCACTACAATTTTTGAAAGCCATGTTAATATTATAATTTCTTGTACAGTAATTAAGTACAATGGGCTCTATCAATGTGAACGATCGCTTAATAATTGTTTTGCTTTATGTGTTTCATAAACAGTGAAAGAATAAAAGAAGTTTCTGTAGGTTATAATTACACAGGAATATATACCATTATTCCAGATTTTAAGCTTATTCACATATTTTCGACATTGCTTTTATTATTTATTTTTTTCATCTTTTTAAATTGCTCATTTGAAGGAAATTTTTTTTTGCTTCATCTTAGAAGAAATAGCTCTGGAGAATTTTGGATCCCAATTCTTGGGGGAGAAAAAAACTTTTTTTTAAAAAAAAACCAAAAAGTGTTTTTTATTTTTTATTTTTTTTTTTTGCTCCAGTTGAGATTATGACTACGCTCTTTTATTACAATTCTCATTAGTTTATAAAATATCTAAGACTTCAGATAATGTTTCATCTACGTCGTATTGAGATGGCGTCGTAAATCCGATTTGTCGACGAATTTGCCGCATGCCTTCACATCGCATTCTTCGAGCAGCAGCAAACAAGGCGAAGTTCATCATCGAGGGTATGAGATAGTCAAACTTCATTTTGTTAAGAAAACTATTTTTTATACAAAGACCAAAGAATTAGCTTGAGAAGCTGTTTTTCATTGATTCAAGCCATTAACACGTTGATAATAGAACAGAAAATAAATCAAAATGAAAAAGTCAAGACAAAAGATTTACTTTATAGCTAGTTTAAATTGCCAAGAACGATTTAAATTTTTGAGAATTTTATTAATAGAATTTTAATTTATCAATTAAATATTTGTGATTAATTTCTTTTAAATCTTAAGATTAATTGTATAAGCCTTGCTTACGTCAACATTAATTAAAAAAAAAACAAATTTGTTTAAGAACTTCAAAATAGTAAAATTTACTAGTTAATAATAATACTAGTTAATAATTCGGAAAAAACTAAGATATTCCATTGTACGGTGTCGATTTGATTGATAAACTTAAGACATATTATACAAGTTTTTTTAACACATCTTTCTCTTATTACAACTTTCTGAGAAGACTTCCATAAATAGAAGAACGTACTCAAGTGTCGCAATGGAGAAAACAGGAAGATTCCCAAGTACCCACTCTAACAGATGTATATACAGAAATTATGTAACACATAGTTATCGTCATTCAATAATGGATTGGATCTAATCCGATTCTTCTAGTCTAAGAAGTATGGTCCTATTACGATGACCAGCGTAGTCTAATAAGCTACAGTTAGTAGTGTATGGTCAATCTAAGATTAACAAATCTGAATAGTTTATAAATCCATTCTCCACAAATTTAGTTGTCATAGCAATGTTCCAAGCTTAACATTCAGGGGCCAAAGAGTGTGAGAAAATATAGACTCTTGACAATATTAGTATTCCTCTAATAAATTTAAATTAGCGTATCAAACTTTTTTAATTGAATTTCATTATAATTAAGAGTGCATTTAATTTTAGCATTTAAATGTGCAGATGTATCGTTTAATTCCCATGGGACCTAGTAAAGAATATGGTATCTTTGGACTCAATGGTTTCCGGTTCAATTTTAACTATTTTTCAATAACGAGAAACAAATTATTCGATGCTAAATAAGGGACAGCTAATGATGTTGCAAAGCATTTGAGCATCTATCGATCTGTTTTATGAGAAAACTTTTCATAGATAGGCCATATTCACATGTTAAAAGGGTAGAAATTTCAGAAAACTGCCAAGCACTGTCCCCAGCAGAAAATTCATGTAAAACAGGAATGTAACATCAATCTCTTGTTGTAAAACAGAGCCTGGAATCGAACTTGGGGTCCCTAACATTAAAGGACAGTATCCTAAAACGAGACTATGATGACAACAGGAGGGCAATATTGCATTTCTGCTTTCTGCATGCCCACCCGTCAGGGTAAGTGCTTGGGAGTTTTCCAGATTTTCGAATGCTTACTACATGAACATAGCACATTAAATAGTCCTGTTGGAAGGCTAAGCCGAGCCAGATGTTAAGTTTTACACCAGCATTCTGGTAATGGGCCATCTACTGTGAATTGTCAAATTCAGTTTTTATGTTTATAGTAGAAACCATCGATAGTTTGAACATGCATCGATATAAAATTATCGATAATTTGAACAGAAACACATTAAGCTTTTTCGGTTGAAAAGCAAAAACAGATTTATTCATGAAATTATTTTTTCTAAAGTAATAGAATGTTTAAAAAAAATGTAAAATTAAGAACATTTCGTAGAAAAATGTACAATTTGATGTTTTTAAAACTTTTATAACATAAAACTAGTTTATGACTTAAATAATAACAATATTAAAAAAAAAAAGAAAACACTTTGTGCATCTGTAATGCTGCAGTTTAAATATTTTGAAATTTTTGAATTTGGGAAATTAGGAAAAAGCAATATAGATGAAGAAAAAAAAATGAAATAGTGCAAATGTATTATTAATTGATTAAGAGCAATTAACAAAATTTTTTATATTTATTTAAAATTAAGTCATTTATTTCCTAAGATGCTGATATTGTTGATGCAAAATTTAATACCATTTATTGAACAAACAAAATAAGGTGTACAAATATTTAATTTTTCCACTGAAGTGTAATTGTATGTTTTTCTATTATGCACAGCTGTAAGTTAGTCATGCAGTTTCACATTATTTCTAACTGTGATTGGATGTTTTTAAGCCTTACAAGAGAATGCAATAGGAAGGTAATTTTGTTAATTTATAGAAAAAATTCTAACTTTTTTATTTTAATAAAAAAAACTTGTGAAAGTAGTTTTTTTACTAGATTTTACAAATATGAAAGCTAAGTTAATAAATGAATTTTAGTAATAATTTACACGTTTACATTTGCAGAAACATACATACTGTTAGATATTTACACAACGTTAACTCATTTAGTGTTTCCCTGAATTTCTCCTTTTTTAAAAAAAAATGTATTAAAACAAATTTTAAATGTTAAACTCGGGGCCATCAAACGTAAGCAAGCCCGTTCTCAAATTTTGGAATACTTCATTAATCAAAAAAGAAGTACCAAGAAAAAACTGCAGAGGATGTATGCAGGTAATTTCTTTGAATTTTTAATATTACTTATATATTTTAGTTAACACAAAACGATGATGTTATAAGCCATTGTTCAAACTTTCGGAATAATTTTAAATTTGTCATTAAAATGTAATTTTTTGGTAAAGATCTCTAAAACTAGAAGTCAGTGTGAGAAAGTCTTAAAGTATTTTATAATTTTCTAGGTATTAAAGACTTCAGGGTGCGAAATATTCATTTTGAGAATAGAGCAAGTATATTGCAATACTATGAATGATATATATAATTCATAGTTTTTAAGGCATCTATAATTTGAGTTAAATGTACTTGCATTATATACACAACAGTATTTTTGAGAAATATTTTTATAAACCACTATGTAGAAATATATGATTTATATTCAAATTAATATTTCAAATGTGGTATGAGTACAGATAATTTCATTTATGATTAACAAACCACCATTTCGAAATTTTGAAACGTGGATAGGTGATTAGGTTAACCTTGATCTTACACCATATTCGTTTCCCGTTATTCAAATTCAGATTGAACAGATGAAAGACTTAAA
The DNA here is from genome assembly GCA_037975125.1 of Latrodectus hesperus. Classification (NCBI taxonomy): domain Eukaryota; kingdom Metazoa; phylum Arthropoda; class Arachnida; order Araneae; family Theridiidae; genus Latrodectus; species Latrodectus hesperus. The sequence goes on from CM075856.1 coordinate 82,332,296, forward strand.
TAAAGTAAGCTCTATACCTGACCTAAGGATTAATATTCAAAAATCATAAAGGACTTTCTTAACAAGTGAGTATTTTTACGTGGATAAAGCGACACTGAAACAATTGTTCTATGCCAAAGAAATTTTACAGCACTAATTATAAAAGAAAAATCTGTTAAGATAATGCTATTTTTTTAAAAAAAAAGATTATCAGTCGTAAAGAAAAGGTTCTAATTACAACGGAACTTTTTGAAATATCATTGCAATTAGATAAAATAATTACTTTAGTCTACTATTCTTTCGGCCGCCCAACTTGTCTAGTGGTCAGCGTGCCTGACTGCGGATAAGAAGGTCCTGGGTTCGAATCCCGGTTCGGGCATGGATGTACTTTCTATCTATCCTGTCTTTGTCTTTTCCTTGTATGAATGGTTACCTACCCTATAAACGGGTACCTGTGGCATGTGTGTAGAGCAAAGTCGTACTTTCACCTTCATGGTGCTCTGATTAAACGAAAGACGCTCCCAATTGACTTAAATTCGCATAGCTGAGCGAGCTTGGCTTGTACAAGTGTCATTAGTAACAACAACATTCTTTCGCTGAGGAGAAACGTGTAATTTGTTTCTCTAGTAAAATTATGATAGTGAAAGTGAAATTCATTTTAATATATTTTACAACATTTAGCTTAAAAAGATACCCGAGCATTACACACATCATTTTTTTTCTTTTCTTAATTAAGATATTCAAGTAGTCGAGAAGTTGAAATAGAAGGATTTCATTTTAGACTCAACGTCAATTTTTCTAGTTTGTCTTTAAATGTCTGCCAAATTTAAAGAATAAAATTCCTTTAATCCGTTTAATCGTTTTAAAAATATTTGAAAATATATTCGAGCAGCAAATTGAATAAATTCAATGATAATTAGAAGTACATTTTATTTTAAAAGCGTTTCCATCGTAGTTAAAAGTAATCCACACTACAAAGTAAGCTGCTAAAGTAATAAAAACTAATAAAAAAAAGTCATAGAAAATAACTTCCCAACATAAAATGCAACTATTTCTCCGTCTGCTCGACAATCTAATTTAAAGGAACTATTTTTACTACTTACGTTAAAATAAAGTAGAAATTAAGATAAATATGTTCGAATACAGCAAATCTGATTTTTATAGCAATTCAATATTCACACATTTCTGGCTATTAAAATATTACATTAGGACGAAACGCAAATAACATATATAATACGACCATAAGCAATACCACAACCGATACGTCTTCTTGCATTTAATCCGTCAGTAATAGTTGGTAAATTATTATGGAATTGAGTGGGAAACAGTATTTTCTTTACTAAACAGTGCTAAGTCGTCGAAACAGTATACTTGTGGTAAGTACTATGGAGCAATATTAAAACAATCAGCAATTTCAAGTGGAGTTGCATGAAGATTGGACGCCTCTAAAAAAAGGCTGAATTCTAACACAAAGAAAAGTGTAGGAAGAGAACGAGTGTTAAAATCTCGGTAACTAAAGATTAATACTGGCAGGTTTTAATGGGTGGTTCGAAGTGAAACAACTCCTAAAATAATAATTAAGAGAACGTTTGATACTCTTTACATTCAAAGGATGTATGTTGCAACCAACATAGATGTTGTTAGCGGTTGTGGTGCAAAATGCTCCACTGCACATACGAAACACTATGTGGTGAACCGTGTCTAACCATTTTAAAAGAGACTTTGAAGTAAAACCAGAAAAGCCACATACCATTATAAATATGGCACAATATAACATTCTGCTTAAGGAGGTTCGATCGGTATCTAAAGAAGTGTTGGAATTTTTTAGTAAATTAAAAGATTTTCACATTTCTGGCGCAAATGTAATACATGCGGCAAAAAAATCTATCAGAAAATTACCCCAAGGTATCTTATCTTGTTACAGTAATGGAAACATCATGTAGTCGGATATTGGGCTAAGAGGGGAGGCCTCGTTCCCAACAAAAATGGTCGCAACTGCTTTTAATTGGCGAGATGGAATAGCTATTTGCGTCATACCTATCAATAACCTGATTTACAGTCGTCTGCAGTTTTTTCAAGTTAATAATGTTGTCTGATATAGATCTACCTCAACGAAAACTACCCTGCTATTGAGGTATACCTTTGTTTTCTAACTAAAAAACGAGATGAACATTAACCATGCGTTCTGTCGTCTTCTAAGGCAGTTTATTAAGTCTAAAAGATGGTAATTTAAAGGATATTTGGATCTTTTTTTGGTGTTGAGATGGGAATGACAATAAAAGCTTCTGTCTACATGAAGGAAAATATTTTCCCGCCAGATTCTATTGATGAAGATCAGAATATTGAAGAGAAACTGGTCTCAGATAGCGAAGCATTGGATAAAAAATTTTCCATCCAAACCGAGGCTGGAATTATGAATCTTAAATAGAACTTCTTTCAGCTCGTACAAACGAAAACCGCAATTACATGGTAACTGCACATTATTAAAATTGATATGGGTCCACTCAGCATAACTTACATTCTTGAAAAAAAGAGTAAGAGTTATAGTCATATATTAGAAAATTTTATTTTATTCACAAATTTTATTAGCAACCTCAGGAGAAGAATAAACAGCGGAGTTAGTAGTCAATATCGAAAAAGAGAATTCTTAGTACAAACCATTACCTGTTTTCACCTTCCAGACAAACTTCCTAAAACAAAGAGAAGTGATAGACAACGTTAAGTGCATCCAAGAGTTCTTTTGGCTATGCTGAATCTTGCGAGAAATAGCCTCTGATTTTTAAAAGCAGTTAGATTTAGTGTTTAGGTACCTTCGGAAAAAATACTCCAAAACTCCTTTTGTTTGTGATAAGCACCAGCACAGGTTTTATTTCACAAAGGTTTCCACAATTTACGAGAGGAATATTTTGGGATGACTATTTCAACTTGCTTTTATTGCTTTTATGATAGCCTTTGAATATCATAACACCGTCATCAATATCGGTGTTAGTGATCTTTTCATCTATAAATATCAGCCAGTTCAGCTAAAGAAAAGCAGTCTGCCTCATTAAAATTGGTAATTACGATTATTGTCGTACTTTACAATGGATTGCGATATGCCACCCTGCATCATCAGTCTTAAATTTATTAGAAGTTGATGTAGATTTCGTTGTGCTATTGATGGTTGAAAGTATTATAGTGGATTAAGATGACGATGTTTAAAAATAAGTGGATACTGATAAACTATTTTTCTTTGTTTGATGGTTGCTTATTTTAGGTTCTATTTGTAAAGTACAGGAAATAGAAGATTCCAACTTTAGGTGTTCTGTTTTTTAACTATTTGTCTTGCTTTCGATTAATGTCTTGCTTTCGAATAATTGCAGTCAAGATGAAGTAATATTCTGCTTTATCTTGACTGCAATTGCTTCTTTTTCTTGAATCCATATAGGGCAATATTTGGAAAATGCAGCATGTGTACCCGATGAATATAATAGAGAGGAATGGGTTTATCCCGATAGATCTCCACTCATTGCAGAATCCAATGAGTAAAGGCACTTACTTAGGAGTTCCACCAGGATATAGTACATGTTAGGAAGATGATCCAGCGGGCGATGTCACACAAAGCAAATTGCAGGACTAGCCCTGCAGCCCCACGTATGGCAGAAAACTATCTCTAATATAGTACCATCCGATTGACTGATAGGTCTCATTCCACAGCCATTCATAAAAAAAAAAAAAACCTGGACCAAAAGGGAACACAGAGGAACAGGACACCATACTCAGCCAACATATTAGACCAACGGAAACAAAGAAAACAAGAACACAAAGTAGAACTTTTTGAATAGCAGGATAAAACACAAGGAATCCGGAAGACTTGACGATGACAAAGAAAAGGGAAGGAAAAGTAGAAGATGAGTAGAAAGAGAAAAGTATAAAGATCGCTAGGGTACTTTAGGATTGCGACATTCGTATTTACCAAAAGAAGTTAAATCCCCTGTGAGACAATTAAACAGATAAGTTGTTACATGAATGAACTGTAAATCTAATTTGAATATTATAGTATCCTCCTGTTGTGTAAATTTCACAATTAGTTAGCATGACACTTTATTTTAAAAATTCTTATAACCTGTAGAATAATTTTAAAAGGTTAACAATATTATTTTGTGTGGAAATACATTGTTAGTTTGTAGAACTAAGGAAAAAGTTTCAGGATGTCGATGTTAGCCAAACACACAAAAATCGTCACTTCAACGACAATTACAAGCTAAGATATTTTACAGTGGGAGCTCAAAATGTTTCATTGCGTAATAATATATTGACATCATAAAGAAAACACTTTTCAGTATCTTTTACGATAGTGAAAACTATCAAAGTTTGTGGCTACTTTTACGGGGTTATTCCACTTCCTCTGCAAAGAATCTACTTTCTGTAAAGTTGTAGATTGGGGAAACCCTTTTTGAGACAACACATTTCATTCTTAAAAATATAACCATGTTTATCTTCCTTAAAAGTACATGTTCCTTGGATTAAGGTAAATTTATAATCTTTTGTTCTTATTTTCAAAATGGTTGGTTTAAGAGGAATGTTATCTAACAAGAACATATTTTGCTTTCACTTTCGAATTTAATTTAGAACACAATACTTTACCTATGGATTAAAACAATAGTCTCAGAATGTATTGGCAATTTATAATTTTAGAATACTAGATATTGAAATTGGAATTAAACAATTTTAAATTTCAATAAATTATAAAATTTTTTAACATTGAGTTACAAAATTTTTATTTCAACTTTGGAAAGAGAAAAAACAGTTTTTTATAGTCAACTAAAAGAATCGTCGATAAATTTGGTTTAACTTATTTGTCGCTCAACGTCATTTTTTGCACACGAGGGCTAATTACATTGGGTCCTACAATTTTAAATAGTGGATATAATTTTGGATCAAAAAATAATTAGTGGAATAAGTGAAGAAGTGAATATCTTATTAGTTACAGATATATAAAACTAAATGGATCTTGGTTCTATAGCCTTTTTTAAAATCGGATTATACTCATGATTTGCAATAATTGAATTATTTACAATTTAGCACTGCCATGTTTACAAATAAAGAAGCGAATAAATGCCATTAATTAATAAGTTTCTTTATTATATTTTTGGGAATGTTTGTCTTTAAAGGTAGAAAAAAATGTTTAAAATTCTTTTAGATATGTTAATATTGAAAAGCCAAATTTTCTGAAGAAAAGCATTTAAAAAGACGCAATGACTTAAAGGTTATGAGAGCTGCTTAAGAAAAAAAAATTCGTTATTAGGAAAAAACATGATTTAAGTTTCCGCATATAAAATAATTTACATGAAAGAAAATTAACCCCTCGATAAGCTTCATAATAAAAGAGAAAAATGCCTAAAATATCAGAAATGTTGCATACTTTAACATTTAACTGTTTAGTTTTACAAATTTAGCTAAAATGTTTTTTAAAAAACTATTAAAATCTTTTCATAGTTATAGATAAATAATTTAAATATTTGAATATAATTAAAAATCTTACAGTTCAAAGATATTCTTGGATATACATTACTGGCCACCCAAAATGCAACACTCAAACAGACTAGATATATCACACTAAAATATTTGGTTGATTAAACTTTAGACAAAGATCAAAATTATATGAATTACAGCCTTTTGTGTAGATTAGACGACAAAATCAGTAGTTACTGTATCCGCCATTGTTAGATATATTCACAGCCACATGCCTCAGTATAAAATAAAGGAGACTTTAAATGGATCCTTGGAATATAGCAATCCACACGGCTTCCCCATATTGTAAAGTTTGATCTGTTGTAGTAGTGTGTGGTGTATCCTAAGCTAGGTGTTGTGCAAGTATGGACGGTGCTATTCAATCTGTTGGGTAGGAAAATCTTGAACGTTGCGTGAAACTTGTAATCGCGAATAATTTTTCTGTAAGAATATAGCTAATGACAAGCTCTGAAGGTAGGGGAGAATCACAGACTCCAACACTTTCGAAGTATAATGCTAGCTATTCAGTGTACAGATAATGCATACTAGAGGTATTGGGAGTCAAATCCAATATTACCTCAAACATTGATATTGGATCAAGCACAAGTGTAACGATGTACAACGACAGTTCAGCATTCTCAGCACAGTGTCTTGAGACTCGAATATGATCATCGTGCCGACTGAGGCAGAAATGAGATTCGCCAGTAAAGCCAATATCCTTATTTTCCATTGTCCATGGCTTTTCGCACTATTGGCATATCGCTTCTGGCGATGCAAGTGTTTACGGTTTTGAATCAAGGGTGAAAGAACAATGGAGAGTTTCTGAACATTCTACTTAGTTGCAAAGGAAATCGAATGGTACGAGCGTACACCAAGTAATTACTTGCTAGGTTCGTTGTGCGATGTAGTTAAGCGATCCATCACTACTATGCGCACAATATTCTTGTCATCACCTACCAGTAGTTGTACAACAAGGTGAATGCGTACGATTCTGTCGGTCAGTCATTCCCTCCTTTCAGAGATTACAGATCTATATCTGTTACTTAGTTTTGTCTAATACAAAGTTTGATTTCTCTAAAAGATAATACACAATGCCTATATGTTACTTTTCTTTAACCGAGTTCAGAAACTTACTCGAAAGACACTCGATGTCTTTTATGAGACATAGTTAACATACAGGTGGTAATCAAAGTAATTGAAACACTTTAGACCTTTGAAGAATCTTTTACTGGTGTGGTGTAAGACCGTCTTTGACATGGAATAACATTTAGATTTATTGAAAAATCCATTTGTTCAAATGTTGAAAAATGTTTAAAGAAATATTGTATCATTCTTTATGGGGATATGCTGAAAGTTCTGGAAAAGATGCAGGTAGAGGATAACGATTTCATATTGAACGATTTAAAATACACCATAATGGTTCAATTATATTGAGGTCGGGAGACTGTGGGCTAAGACAGATGCTTAATTTCCTTTTTATGCTCATTAAACTATAATTGGACATGGATGGGTACATTATCATCGAGGAAAATTCCATCTTCTGTAGGAAATAATTCATGCATATGTTATAGAATAGTTCGATGGATTATTACATGCATCATATGATGAACTTGCTCAGCTTTCTCCACCTTATTTCCAGTGATTCTTAATTCCAGGGTTGTGATTGGTGCGGAAAATTATAACATGTCTGCTGTTATTATTACATATCTATCACCCTGCATGGCAATCGGAAGGACTTTAAACGTTTATACCTCTAGAAACGCCTAAAAGTTGGGATGCTTAGGTGACATTTTTTCCAGTTAGACAAGCTTATACCCGTTCGAAAATTTGAGAAAGTCCAACATTTTCTGGCTTTGGAAAAAAAAATCTATAACTTATAAAACTCCAATTAAGCTACCACATACTATCGGAATATACATATATTTCTAAAAAGTGAACTATTATATCTAGATGCTTAGGTAGCACACATTCAAAAATGTCATTTTTATTTTCACAGGTGTTTTTATTATTTTGATAACCACCTGTACGATAGATGCTCGGTGCTTTCAACATATAGCTAACGTGAAAAATATGCGTTTTTTAAATTGGTGATTTGTTCTTCCTTCGTATATAGTGTTTGCAGGTGTCAATAGTCGACCATGATATACGTATGCATTACAATGCTAATGATTTGCACGTTTCCTTCAAAATGTTGTGTTTTGAGTGAACAGCAGCATAGATTATATAAGGCCGTATGTATGAAAAGTTAATCGTGGCAGTGTATTTTTAACAGATAAAGTTTAGACGAATTCAGATATAAATGTACGTAAATTATTCCAAGAATACAGCCTATTTATTAATAATAAGAGTTTAGAAATAAAACTTCGATTCAAGAAATGTAAGGAAAGTTTCAGTATTCCCCTGATAATTGCTTTTTTTATATTATTTTTTATTATATTAATAATTTTTATTTTATTTTTTGTTGGAAAAATAAAATAAAAATTAAATTTTGCAAAAATCAATTCTGTATAATATTATCAAAATGTTCATGGTAGATATTCCAAAGATACATCCCAGTAGTCTAAGATTTAAAATTTTAACTCGATGAAACAAGCAGCCGTGTTCAATAAATCTACTATAATATCTCTAGAGTAAAATGAGATAACTTAAATCTGTTTCATAGTATTATCTTTTATCCTTCGCAAATAAACCGAATACAGTACAAGTTAATTGTTGCTAGAATTTTTAACAGTTTTTTTACTAACTAGTAATTAACTAGAAAAAAATTAACTAATAATTTATCCTTCCTAATAACTGGTCCTAATAACTGGCCCAGTTATTAGGACCAATAAATAATCCTAATAACTGGGCCGTTGAAATGTCAAGTGGAAAGAGAATTTCGTTATTAAGTAGATAAAATGCGCCAATGTTTTAGAAGAACAGATGTAATGTGGCAATCCAGAAAAAAAATCGGATAGAACATATGAAATTAATATATTTCTTATTTTAAAATTATTCCTAAAATGGCTAGTTTAGCAAGATTTTAAACTGCTGGAAGCCATTTTATTCAATATATAAAAGTTAGTTTTTTTACCCGGTTATAATAGATAGATAAATTTAATGGATTTAGAAAAAATAAACGACTATTTGAAAACTTTATCTAGAGGCATAATTTTTGAAAATGTTGACATAAAATTTGCTCATGTATGCATGTGTGTTTGTGTATGAATGTATGTGTGTGATGTAACTATTCTCATCTTACACAGCTATATATATCATTTGGATTGTAAAGATAGAAAATCTAAATCTGGTCAAATAATTATTTTATTTTAATTTATAATATTAATAATTATTTCATTTTATTTTAATATAAATTTCTTGCAAAAGGAAATTTTCAACCTACAATATATTCGTAGATAAAGTAGGGATAGTAACTCTAGGTTAAGTTATTAAGGTTTTTGAATTTAAAAACAAAACCTTTAATTTTTAAAAAGATTGCCTTAATACAAAAACAAACTTGTCTGACTTACAAAAGTAAATTTATAAATTGATAAACAATGAATAATTTTATAATTTCTCAAGTAATAAGCTTATATCATTTACTGAATGTTTAAAATTTTGTAAATGCTGAAAGAAAAGCCAAACGTTTCCTTATGAAATAATTTTGTAGGCTATCTACGATAACCTCTCCGTACCACTCAATTTGGCTGATATAAACTGCAGTTATCTCTATAACTAATTTGCTTTATTTCATATACAACTCAGTAAAGTTAATATATCAGACAATAAAACTAATTAGGCTGTATTAGCAATAATTTCAAATTTATCAATTTTCAAAAATTGCAATGAAATTTATTACAGTAAAATGTAAGACAAATAAGAAATACGCGAAATATTCAGAATTTTATGACGAAAAAAATTTATGCAAAATAATTTAAAATCAGTAAAACTGAGTGTTTTTGCTTTTCAAAATTTTGGGCCAGTAAAGCTGAAAGTTTGATATAAATATTTTTAAATAAGAGAGCAATTGTATAAGTTGTCAAACACTTGATCTACTTCAGGACACACATTTGACCTCGCGTCTGAAAAAGTTTAGTCCTTGGCCTTCTTGTGGGGGAAGGCCGAAAATTGCTCATTCTGATTTATAAATAAAGATAATCAGATCTCTTTCACATCAAAGCAAGCTCTGAATAGAATGAAGTAAAAATTCCAACGTATATTCTCAAAGTAGCTAATATTTGTAAAATAATTATTAAATAAAATACTTGTAAAAAATTAATGGTAATTTTTTTTAAATAAACAAGAAAATTAAAGCTCGAAAAGTTCGATCTTTGTAAGTTTAGAGGAAAATTATTTCAATTCATCAAAAGTAATTACTTTATTATAAAAATTAAAATGACAATCATTTAAAAATATTTTATATTAATTTAAATATATTCATATTTTTTAAAGGATTATAAATATTTAATATATACAATTAAATAACTATATGAATACTCGATATACATACATTAGCATAACTTCTTTAACCTTTTAAAGCACATTAAATTACTCTGCAAGTTAGTATACGGTCACTTTTTTCACATAAGTGTTCACAAGTTCAGGACCTACAGTTTAAAGTGGGTTCAGATTTGATTTGTCATTCAACGGTCATATTTTTTGCATACGAGGGCTTATTAGACTGAGATTGCGGTTTAAAGTGTATTCAAAACCACTACAAACATCAAAACCCAAGACAAAAGCGCTAACCATTCGGCTAAAGTGGATTCAGAAATACTGTAAAACTGTTACAAATCGGAGGTTAATTTGATTTGTCGCTCAAGGATAACTTTTGCACACGAGGGCTAATTATATCGGGACTTACAGTTTAAAGTGGATTCCGAAGCACTAGAACATCCAAGCCACGTGAGATTCGAGTTTACGAGCTGTTTAACTGAAAACAAAAACGGCTTACATCCGAGAGTGAATCCAAGAACTGTTGAATTCAAGACCAATATGTTAAAAATATTAATAATCTCCTAAAATGATTATTAAAAAAACACTCAAGTAATTATTTGAATAAATTACTATTTCAGTAAATTCAGATAAATTATGGATGAATGGAAATTAATTACATATATTTTAATCATGAATCTGAATAGGTAACATCTTCGAGGACGGATAAATCCTGAGATATTTTTCTAACTGTTTAACTGAAATTTCTATAGACCATATAATAAATGTTTATATAAATGAATAACATTTCTATAGCCTTCCAATTGAAAGAATAAATTTATATTTTTACCCCATAAAATTGCTGTTAGACGCATTACAGTTGACTATATAATTATTAGAATTATAACACGTTTATAAAATAAAAATCATGTTTTCCAACGACCAATATTAAAAAAGATTTTATAGAATTCAAGCATAAATAGAAATATAAGGTAAATAAGTTACAAAAAAGTATTACAAATAATGAAATATAGTTCGATAAAATATTATAAATATAACAAAAACTTTGTTTTGATGAAATTGTTATAAATGTTTGGAAAAGACCATTAAAATTGCAGCTGAAAATTAATATTTTATCAATAGCATCATCATGCGAAAACAGGAAAAATTAAATAACAATAACTTTCTCTTCAAACTACATTTGTAATTAGTAACAAAGCAAACTTACAAACCAGAGAAAGAACTGGCAATTGTGCACACGAGGGCGACATTACCCACCGCATACGTCAAATCCATAGCGAAAATAAAGAATAACTAAAGTTTTTCTCTCCAGAAATTTTAGCCTTGAAATCGCAACGAATGATATGATGAAAAATAAAGTCGGAAATAAACACGCCGTGATTATTTTTCAAGGAGACTTTATCACTCGCTTCTGTTTCATCTTATCACGCTGCCAATGGCGATTATAAAATAAAATATCGTAAATTATTATTCTCGTTTTCTAAAAGCGATTGATCTCTCAGCTGGCACAGGTGTAGGCACTGTCAGTCATTCCTCTAATGTGTTCCATCATAATTATTTTTTATAAAAAAAAAACGATGGAATTTATAGTTTTTGCTTTCACATTGTAACGCGAAGTAGGCGTGGTTTATAAACTGCTAAATTTAGGTTATAAATACTCTGTTGAGAGCTATATATAGGAAAAATTATCTGAGAATATGCAGTGAAATTTTAAGCGAACGAGATGATTTTAAATGAATAAACTACTCTAACACGATGAGGATAGGCATCGTTATTGGATTCGGAAGATAGTGGGTTTGATGCAAACGTCATGCTAAAATGTCCGTTAATATATATTCGGTAAAATCTAAAATTTATTACTAGGAGTCTTGGAAAGGAAAGTATTAAATCAGGTGAAACTTTTCTATCAGACGTTTTTTTTAAAAGATAAGAAAAAGTATTTTACTTATAAATTAATAACAGTACGAGATTTAATAACTATTTTTTATTTGTATAATTTCAATCGCTTTCGAGATACTTTTTAAGCAAATAAAGACGAGCAATGTTTAAAATTTGTTTTTTAATACTTATTTGGACAATAAAGAAAAATTGTCCTGAATTTTTTGCTTATAACTTTTTTCCCAACAAGAATATCTTGATGAGAAAAAGTAAGAAATTCTGTAATAATAAGCATTCGCATATTTAAGTTTTTCTTAAGGAATTTTCTGTGAACATAATTTATCTTACACACAATGTTTCATCCTATGAGTATAGATTTTAGAAAATATAAAAATTAATGAGATAGTAACCTGAATGAAAGAGACGACTTTAGATATTAAATGTGTATATTAGAATTATATACTAACAAAAATTAAAATCAACAAAATTCACAAATTTTATCCAGTTTTAAATTCTACACTTAGTGTTTAAAATAAAATTAATGGCTATTATTTTTACGCAAAGCTTTTTTAAAGAAACAATGAAATCATATATATAAACCACGATCTTTGTTTTTGTGCCAGCTTTTTTGATAACTTAGAAAACACAATCTCAACATTTAAAAGACAGAACATTTTTTAATCATTAGAAAAAAAAATCACTTAATTTTGTTTTAATACAATTGATGCCTGTTTATCTCAAATTTATGAATACTTACGATTTTAAGAACTAATGGCGGGGTCTATAACATGACTCAACAGACACATAATTTTAATTGGGAAACTTGGATTGACATTTTTATTAAAGAAATGGAAATTCTTAGAACTGTATATAACTACACAGCTATTTAAAAAACCTGGATTTTTTTTACATTTGTGTATACCAGTCTTATAAACCATGTTTCAGAATATTAACAGCTCAAAGTACAAATATTTTAATGCAGCATTGCACAAGATGTGTTCATGCCTTGAAAACTATTTATAAAATTGATATTCTACAAACAATGCACTTTTTCTCAATGCTTGGAATGATACATATATACTTAGTGGTGCAGGCGAGCTGAGGACTGTACCTTTAGGATAACAGGTTTGGAATACTCGCCCATCACCAAGAGCCTGGTAATTTTGAACCAGTCACCTGAGCTGACACCCTTCTCTCTACATCCAAGCTACACCAGTGGAAAGTCTTAGGATGTCACATATCAACGTGGACAAGTCCCCAACCTACGGAGCTCCAGCTTGGAATAATACAGCGAAAAAGTGATATCTAGATCATTCTGAAATGCAGACTTCATAAAAAAATTACAGTAACTGTAGAAAGCCAAGAATATTAGCTGATGATTTGAGTGAAGGTAAGTTACTCATTCATGAATTTTGCCAAAGAAACCCACCACCACAATTCAAGATTTTTGAATGTGGACTCAGATGTACATTGTAAGAAGAATCTATAGCGACTGGTTGCTACGTTTATCAAAGATGGCACTCTATATAATAAAACATGACAGCACAACATAAGCTATACTAAGAAAGAAAAATATTTGAGAACTAAACACAGTCCATCATAGAATATTAAGCAAGAGTGCAACAAGTTCAGTTCTGATATCAGTGAGAGAATGTATAAGCTACAGCCTCAAAGTATGATGACAGGCTGGATACATTTCATAAATTTAATCTTAAAATATTTGGATTGATAAAATCATAAAGTGAAAGTAAAAAATGACAATATTCAGTTTTATTTAGAGAAAATGTGATGAATCGCCAAATACCATGATACCTGGTGACATTTCTTTAAGCAAAACTAAAATCACATTTATGATTGAAAAGGAAAATGAAGTTTCAGATATATCAAAACAAGAAAAACTATGTTGTAATTGAGTATAAAATAAGCAGATGACTACAATTGAAGCACTTGAGAAAAACAGCAATATTTTCCTAAATAAAAAAGTGAAAAAATGCATTTCTTAAAATAGTTTTGGGGAAAAAAAGTACATATTTATGTCATGGATAAAAACTAGGGCAAAATAAGAAATATTTATAAGTATGCATTCTATTTTGTATGTTCCTTATTACTAAATAACTCTCTTTTTAATAATATTTCATTAATGAAAAGAAAGCACCAAAGAAACATTTTTTCTATTTCCTGGAATATCCAGTTTTAAGAACTATTTTATCAGTCTACAAAAGTTCATAAAAAACGATCGCCTTTTATGTTTTTCACCAATGCATACTGTTAACAAATGGAAAAAAGCAAATAAATGAGAGATATAATATTTTTATTGAAATTATTTTTTTTATCAAAAATTTCCATTATAACAGTATTAATTTTGATTTACAATATCCAAACAGTAGCAGATTTTAGAAACTACTATGTGTACATTACTAAAAAATAAATATGCCAACTCCTTTCTAGTCTATATTAATGCAATATTTTTAATTAAAACAATTAAAAAAAGCATTTTTGTAATATTTTCTTGATACATGTTTCTATGTTATTTATTCTTTATCCACTCATAGTGTAGAAAAGACCACCAAAGAATCGCATGGTTATGGTAAATTATAATTTTATCTATCTTTTTAAATAAAGTGGTCTGTATTATTTAGAATTCATTAGCACCAGAATAAGATTAAAGCTAAAACAAATGACCCAATAATTTACCTTCACATAAAGTTCTGTGATAAACAAACCGTAATGATAATTTTTTTTATTTGAACAAAAATTAGATGAAAAAAATAAAAATTGGCAGTTTAATATTATGAAAAAAGTGTACAATACAGATATTTTTTGAAAGAAAATTATAGGATGGTATTGAAGTATTTTTCTAACATATAGAATTTATAGCAATTATCTTGACTTGTGTTTAAATATTATAACTATTCTAAAAATAACAAAAGTTATAATAATAAATTGAGTATATATTAATTGAAAATGTAAAAAATATTTTCATAATCAAGTGATTTAAAATGAAGTACAATTTTTACAACAGATGTATAAAGATAATTTTATTCACTTTAAAATTCTCAAATATATGACCATGAAATCAAAAACAGTCCCATGATTCCAGAACAAATATACTATACAGCCATACAGTACAAAATGAAAATTTAAATAGAAATTCAAAAGTACACACTTAGGGTGAGTATCGCACAAACAACAAAGCTGTAATGAGTTTGTTTTATTTACAATGTCATAATAAATATAGTTTTATAAAAACAATATTTGTAAGAATTAAATTTAACTGAGTTTCTTGGCCTTTTTGTAAATAGAATCCACAACTTTTTCAAGGCAATGAATTGTTTCTAAAGCAGCTTCATATGTCTTATCACTATCTGTTGCTTCAAAAATTATAAGTATTCCAAGACCTTGATCAAGAATTCCTACAAAAAATATATAGTATTATTTATAACACATTAGCTATTAGAATTTTCTCATTCAAAACAATAGATTTTACATATTAGAATGTTTAATTTCCCACAATAACCTCAACAATAAAATGTAAACATTTGTTACAAATGAATTTATAGCATTAGCAGTTAAAAAATGCTACCTAAAAAAGTTTGAAAAACCATTTTCTAGGATATTAATTTGGAAAAACATCAGGCCACTGATATTTTCACAAGTCATGCAAAAAAGTGTACTTTTAACAAAAATTTTAGATTGCCAAAAAACAAATTAGAGTAATTTTAGAAAAAGTGGCAACACACACACACAAAAAAAGGAATAATAAAGGATATTTTTCTCTCTCACACCTAAGCATGTAACAGTTTCGTAATTAATAAAAATTAGATACATAAAAAAGCTTATACAAGCATATTTGCCAATATGTAAAATTTTGAAACTATAAAATTCATCCCAAAACCATACAAATTTGGCAGCTACATAATTTAATGTGTATTTGAAATGATAAATAAAAACATTGTTAAAATAAGACTACAAAATTTCAATAACGAAATAAATACAATTGCAACAAAATTATTATATAATATAAATATAATGGCTTGTTAATAAAAACAAAGTTTAGTCAACATACATTTTTGAATCATTACTATTTTGGAAAAAATAAAGAATGCTTTTGTTAATTTTCAAATCTTTTTTGAACAATTGAACCATTAAGTATCAGTACTCTAATCAGTTATACTTCGTAAATACAAACTTAAAAAAAACTTTTGCTTTTTAATTTATTAATACTGATAGTAATTTTATTTTCTTCTAAGCTTGTTAACTGAACAACATTTAAGATGAACTTGGCAGTTGGTTGAGTACTCTTATTTGATAGAAATTAAAATGAAATGGCCTCATAAGCTCACATGTCTTAAGAACAATTTCAAAATCATATAGAAAATGATAATTTATTTTTCTATGAAGTTACAAAATTCTTTTAAGAAACCTCATATAGCACTTATAACTTATTATTTGAGAACAAAATGTCTTGTCCTATAGAAAATTTTAAAAATTATTTACAATTTAAAAAAAGTGTTTTTTTCTAGCTAAAATCTTGCTTATTTAAAATCTTGCACACATTTAGAAGACGTATATTTCATTAAAAATTTCAAAATGTTATAAAAAAATGATTTTTTTAATCCATAAAACATTTTTCATGGAGTTATTTGTTACTTTCCAGGAGTTTCAAAGAATATAAGTATTAATAATTGGTAAATAAGAAATTTTATTATTAAAGATAGTTTATCAATAAAATTTTTCTAGAATCTACAAAAACTTCATTGTAGATTCATAGTATTAATAATTGGTAAATAAGAAATTTTATTATTAAAGATAGTTTATCAATAAAATTTTTCTAGAATCTACAAAAACTTCATTCCTTTTTATTAATAGTTTAATTTTATTGATACAAAACAAAATATTTTTCTCAAAATCATATTCCACATATATGTTAATTATATTCCTAAACATTCTTAAGCTCAGTGATATATACACTTATTATATTCCTAAACATTCTTAAGCTCAGTGATAAATACACTTACAATAATTTATTCCCTTTTTAGCCAAGATTTAAAATATTCTAAACATTTTTTTTATCAATAATGCATTGTAAAGCAATAAAAAAAATCTATACATTGATAAAATTTAGAAAAATTAGTTAACTTTACTTTTCAAATATAATTCACATTTTTAAAAAAGAGAATTTTTAATTTTTGGCATAGATTTCCCAGATTAAAAGAGAAAACATTGCAATAACTACATATGAAATATATAAAATTAAGCAAAATATACCATTAAGCTTCTTATCCAAGATCATTTGTGACATCTTTTTTTCAACTGTTGGCTATAAAAGAAATTTAAAGTTAGGAATTTTTTCAATGAAACAAAATAAAAAATATATTGTAAATAAAATGATAAAATATATACCAGTGGTAATCCAATGACATCAGCAACATGTTGCAGCTAATGGGAAAAATTAAAATTGCAATTAATTTTATTAAAAATTAGAAATACATTTTAAAAAAATATTACATTAAAATATTCAAATAATTTTTCTTTCAAGAACTTTGCTGATAGGAATATAATAACAGCAATACAAAATACTTTTACAATATACTCATGTATTTAAAAAAAACAACCAATTATTAAAAATATATAAAAAATATAAATAAATATTATGTTTGATACAGGATCAATTAAAAATTTTTTGCTAATACATATCTTCTAACTAGCAACTCCTTAATCAATCATAAATTATTTTGACAATTTCTGATATTCACTAACTTTTAAGTTTTTAAAACCCTTTGTTTTAATCGTGAACTAGAATTGAAAAATCAAGATAAAGAAAAAGAGTATTTCCAATCTTATAGTTAAAAGTTAATAACTACTAAAAAAATAATAAAAAAATACCTGAACTTTAGAATATGGTTCAATAATCCTGCATAAATTTTGTTCTAACATTGTATCATACAAAGCATCTAAATGAGCATGAATAATAGGATCTTCTATCAGTTGCTTCCGATATTTTTTTAGTGCCTATAAGAGAAAAAAAATCATTGCAAAATTATCAACATTTTTTAATAAATAAACATTTATTTAAAAAGTAACAAAATTTGCCAGTACAAATTCAAAATTTTTTAAACACAAGTCAGACTTTAGGAAAATTAATGTAAATATAGATATGCAATATAAAAACTTATGTTGTGATAGTGTTACATATTTTAAATAACATTAAATGCATAAGGCGCTTAAAAAACTTAAAATAATTTCTCTGTTAAAAGTGTAAAAAAAAGAAGTTATTGGGCCTAAACTTACAATTCTTTGAATCTAACTATACAGCACCTAACATGACATTTCATACCTAGAAATAAGCAGTACTAAATGACAGCGTGAGTTTGTTCTACAAATAAATACAAGTGATAATGTGCACAAACTGAACCCATAATCAAGATTATAAATTGTCACCAAATAAATATTTAGAGCGAAAAGACCTCCGTGGAAAGTTTTGATAGGTATGGTGAAGAACCTACATAATATACTAAATAATGACTAGAGCAATGATTATACTTTCATATCATTATGCATTTCAAATAATAACTTATCAGACTATTAAAGATTTTGTTTAATGTTTAATCCTTAAAATGCTAATGCTAGTCATTTTTTCACAGAGCTCTAATAACACACACACACACATATATATAAGTTTATTGTTCTGTCTAAACTTTCCAATCTAACAAAAAATGGGATTAAACCATGCAGCAATCTCACACAATTTTTTTTCTTTTCACTATCAGCCAACATCTTTTATAAGTATTAAAGCATTTTTGTCTACCATCTAGTAAATTTTAACTTTACATAACATACAAATATAAGACAATACTTTATTTTAAAAAAATGACATAATTGAAAGTTGACTATAATTTATCCAATAATTTCTATTTACTTAATTTAGATGTAACATGATTTTTAACAAGAAAAAAGAATATGCTTCTTATATATCACTTTGAATAATAATATAAGATAAAATGATAAAATTTGAATGAAATTCAAACCTTAAATCAAACTTTACTTTGTTGACTCATGGACACCAAAGAGAAAAAGCTACATAAATGCACAGCATAAAAATTACAAGTTTAAAAACATTTTGTTAAAGAATATTTATTGAAGTATAACTGATCCAAATTTGTCCTGGCACAAAAAGGTTCAACACCCAGTCGGGAATATCCAAGAATGTCTTCAAATATTTAGTTCAAGTGTGCATGAAGAGCAACTAGGTACTGACATGAAGTAAGCAAATCAATCTCTATTTTAAAACTTAAAAAGATTTGAAAACTGAGAATATGCTTCTAAAGTTTTGTTTCTACAGAAAGTTTAGTAACATAGATATGATTTTGTCCCATTGTAGTTTTTATTAAATTTAGCAAACGAATTAGTCATAAAGATTGATAATTTTTAGTTAGATCGTGTTACAAATCATTGTCTTTGGTTCCCAGGAATTGCAACACTGAATCAAGAGTGCATTTTAAAAATGCACTTTTAGGTAACCAACATACTTCTAGTGAAGTAGTAAACAATTATAGACATCACCTTCGTTCAAACAAAATTGAGCAAATAATTTGTCATTGGAGACACTCTTTTTGAAAATATTAATTGCTCTGTGGACAATCTGGTGATCAATGTAAACATTCACTTAAATTTTTTGTTGCAAAATTATGTAGAGGAATGACACATGAACTGAAAATACATTTGGTACAGCTTGCTCTTAGTATGCGAAGAAAACCTCGGTATCTTCCCAACATTGCTGGAGCACCACCAAAAGCAACAGAAATTATATTAGTCAAGGGTATAGCTTTTACATAAAAAATTTTTTAATTTAGTAAATAATGTTTTATTTTTTCGTATCAGTTTTCAAACATTTAGCAAATAATAATTCTATGCAAAAAAATTCTCTTTTACAAATCTTACATAATAATAAAAAAACTAAAAGTAAATTTTTTTTTCATAAAATCTTTCTTCAAGCTGCATAAAAGATTTAGATGCTTTAAAGTACCCACGTCAAGAATTTTTCTGCATACTAAGCCCTTTCACCAATCCTTTGTACTGTATTATTACCCAGTGAAATTTTTTTATGAAGTTGAAAGCTGGTTTGTACAACATGATGCATATTACCTCATTTACAGCATGAAAAATAAGTTATTCACAAACAGTACACGGATTTCTTAGCTTTGCAATTAATAAATAAATTTTAGGCAAATTTTTCTTTGACTGTTTGAGAAAAAACTAAAAATTGATACTACTTTGTTGTTTTATATTAAACCTTGCACGCACCATCTGAATGACACCAGAGACCCCTGAGTTTCTGTAGGAAGGACTTTGGGGGCCAATGTCATAAACTTATTTGTGAGACTGGTTAAAATATATAGAAAATCTTCAAACAAATAAAAATCACATAAGGAGATATTTTACAACATTAAAAATTAATATAAATAATAATCATAAAATTTTTTAACTGATAAAAAAACTGCATTAAGTCAATTATTCCTATACATCAACATAGATTGAAATAAATTTTGATTGAGATAAATGATAAACATATCCCATGTCTCAGATTTGGCAATTTTGTTGTTTAATAGTATTTTTTAAGCACAAGGACTGATTAGAATGGAACCTTCAAGTTAAATTATATTCAGGACTATTACAAACATTCAAACTTTGAATAAGAATGGAATCTACAACTAAAACAGAGTCAAAGCACTAACAATTCAGTTGCAAATTTACTCAATAGATTGAAACAAATTATAATTTATAAAATTATTATTTATTACAACTGTTTCTCATTTATAGTTAGTGAACAATTCAATTTGTTGTCAATATGAAAGCCTGTACAAGATTAATAAAAATGATTATTTAGAAAATATATAAGATTTCCTTAATGAACATATGAGGTTCTCTAAAGATAATATAAGTATTTAAATTATACATGCAGAAATACAATTAAATTAGAGGTAAAATTTATTTAAAGTGTTTTTTCCCTATAAATTCTTCATTCAATTAAAATTTGGCTATTCACATGGATATAGAATAATCAATCCCCATTTTATGTATTGCAGGCATTGTTAATTTAGTTCTTTATTTTATAAATTTATAATTTTTAATTACTTTTTATCCAAATCAACTAGCAATTTCTCAAATTCATAGATACATGAATTGTAAAACAAAATAAGTATTAAGTAAAAAATTACTTCTTGAAAATCAGCAAGAGATCTTTTAGAACTAGCGGCAGCAATTGTTTTCATAGCATCAACATCAACTCCTGCATATTTTAATGCTAACTTTCCCATTGTTAGAGATACCACATCACCAGGTCTAAAAGTTATGAATAGTATTATCAAACCAATATTATCAAATTTTGCCAAAACAGCATAATTCAGTATATAAAAGTGAAAAAGTAAAACATATGAGCAAGAATATTTAGCAGTTATTATTCAAAAATTTGACTGAAAGAAAACATGAAGGAACAAAGTCATTAAAAATATATTATGACAATAAAATTTTAGGTTATTAAAGAAATGAGTTTTACATTTAACTTAAAATTAATCCAGATATTAAACTCAGAATTTTAGATTATAAAAACATATCACACAATAATTAAGAAACAGGATATGTTACAAGCAAAGCAGAACAAATTATAGAGATAATTTTTAGTACTATTTTAACCTATGATCGATATTGTTTATATTTTAAATATAAGTATAGTATAAATTAATAATTAAACAATGCTTTGAAATAAATTTTAATTATTACTTATCAAAAAAATAGTATATTTTTAAGACCACATTAAACACAGGTAATTTAATATTGTCTAATTTTTAATACATTTTTTTCAGCATTTTCTATCACAAAACTTTATTATCCAGAAAATATGATGTAAATAAACAAAATATGGCAAAGAATGAAATAATCTTTTCTAATACAGAAGTTACAGAAGAATTCTAATTATCCATATCGCTTTCAGAATTTCAGAATGAAGAGAAATGAGAAAAAGCTCAAGAAAGGGAAAGATAAGAGAAGAGAGAAGATGAGAATGACTGCCACTTGAGGAATTTGGACACATTCTTTAGAAATTTTTTGAATATTCAGAAGTTAGTGTGGAAAATATAGGAAAATGAATGATGAGTTAGACCTTAATTCAAATTGCAAATGATGGTAAATTTATTGAAAGGGTGGAGGAAGAAGATCTTGATGTCCAAGTTGAAGCACACACGAGACTATCAGCAAACTGTTTGAAGTGGATAGTGTCATCCCGAGTATGACAACATACAATTATCACTGTCAAGTGGATGGGCAACTTGATTGACTGAAAACTTATGAAGGTAGTGAGAGAGCTTATACTCTGAGCTGAGATGTTAATGAAAGTCATTGCTTGCTAAACAACACTGACATACATACTGCAATAATGTATAGCACTTGTAAGCATCAGAACAAATAGAAGTGTTCCCTTTTAATTTAAATGATTAAGTTCCTTTTCCTTAAAAATCCAAAGTTTTTTTCTCCAATTTTGAAAGTACAATATATAAAATAGATCCCTCTCCCAAAAATCTTATAAACTGAATTTTTGATTATCTGAATGGGAATCCAATCCTAATTATTCGGATGATTAGAATTCTACTGTATGTCAATAGAAATTTATATAATCTTATGTATATCTTATTCTGAAAAATCTTATTTCAAATGAATTTTGAATTGACACGAATAATTCTAACTAATACAACTTATATCATGAATTAAAGTGTAATATAAATGGATAGAATTACCCTAAGCATTACACTACTATTATTAAAACATTAAAATCAATGTAAAAAAATTGGTATTTTATATTTAAATAGAATTTTATAAAGGCCATGTTTTTCCTAAGTAGTTTAGAAAAAAATACTTACTCTCCAAGCATAATTTTGGATAACAGCATGTATTTAAGAGCAATTACAGCTTTAGGATCTTCAACTGATTCATATCCTTCAAAAGCTTCAAAGAAGTACGAGAATGCAGTTTTAAAATCTTTCTCATCAGCAGCATGCAAAATACCAGACTGTAAATCTAGAGCTGCTTGAAGTTTAGGGGGACAATATATTCCATTTGCTGTTGTTCTGGCTGTAGTAAGAGCAGCTCTGAAGTATAGAAAATAAAGTTAATTTAATCACATGCAAAAAAAAAAAAAAAAAGCTATTTATAGGTACAATATACATATCAAGAAATCACTGTATTAAATTTAAAATCTCAGTCTAATCAAAATTAGCAAGCACTAAATCCTTTAACAAACTCAAGTTTTAAAATAAATATACAAACAATAAATCAACCATCAAAAATGATATATTTGTCAAAGCAATTTCATAAAACATGTTTTTTTAAAACAAATTATGCATGATTTTAAAATAATATCAATGATTCTTAGATAAAATACAAGTAAGGGGGAGAAACTTAACATAATGAAAGATGTTATAAGGAAAAAAAATCAATAGTTTAATACTATTTCTTTATCATTCTTGGCCACATGTTAACTCAACTTATATAATTTAAAAAATTAGGAGTGTTCCTTTAATATCTTTAAATAACTAAACACAAGTTTTTGTTTTCTTTTGTAATATTGACTATGTTTATAAACAGTTTCAATGCAACTACAGTAAAGTTTCTATGCTTCAAATTTTGGCAAATGAATTTAGATTTAGAAGTAGAATTAAATTTTAATAATATAGATAAAAACATACAATTTCAAAATCACAGGTAACATAGCAAGACTCAATTACTATTTTCTTTTACATAAAATATCTCTCATGTTTTCCAAATAAAACGTACCTTGCTCTAGGAAAATTTGTTAAACAATGATACACTTTACTCTCCAGTAACTGTACTTCAACTAATAAATTCTTATCATCTAACTTCTTTAGTTCTTTCAACAATGTAGTACCTAGCAATACAAGAAGGAATACATATAAATTTGATACATTATTAAAATTCAACAAATTAACTTTGAGATTGTGAATTTTAATTTGCTTGTATCATATAATGATCATTTAAAATTTGTCATTGAACATTAAATTTTATGAAACTGTTCAAATTTAAGAATAATTAGAAATCATTTAAATGTTTTGTGTAAAAGTAACTAGTCTTACATGTTTCATTTAAACTGAAATGCATTTGGTACAAATAAAAGGGATAGCAGAAATTTAAATTACACTTTAGCTTATAGAGAATGTATTCTAAATATAGAAATGATATGCTTTTTTTAGCACAAATGACATAATTTTTCATATTCAATAAAATTTTTAAAATTTACTAAGCAGAATAGGTACATTTTAAGTAGACAATTTCTTTCGTCCAAAATGGAAGGGGTACACGAAAAAAATCAATAAATGCGTAAACACTAAATCAACTATATCAAGCATTACACAAGCACACTTGTCAAGCAGGATGCTTAGAAATACTTATAGGTTTCTTTTCCATCTAAAACGTAAATATGGTATACTATGAAAAGTAATATAGTGCTGTTGGACTAAAAATATTAAGGCAATATAGAGGTATAAAGTTAAGAATAAAATAGATGTGTGTATAATAGAAAATATTATTTGTATTGTTGAGTTGAAAGGATATATATAATTAAAACCTGATACATTGTTGTATGATATAAAAGTTAAGGAGTAATTTCCAATATTTTTGGAGTAAATTGAGTGAAAATAATAAAGTGAAAAAATTACTTAGAAAAATTTAAAATATGTGACCATATTTCTTTTTACAAGCATGTAAAAATAAAGCGCAAAAATCTGTAAAAAAAACTGCATAAAAGTTCTCAAGTTTTACTAGTGAACTTGTGCTGATGAAGTTTTTTCTGAAAATATTTTAAATACTGCAAAAACCTTTTACATTATATACATAACAGCATGTCTTACAAGTTTAATCATATCACAAAATAAGTTTTATGATGAAAAATTTAATTTATTCAAGTAAATTACAAAGTAACTTATGAAAATTTTAGTTACAAAAAAGAACTAAAGTAATGCTAATAAAATGAATTATTTTTTAAAACTAAAAATAACTCTACAGAAAATTAAACACAATAACATAAGACAGAATTGCTAACAAAAGAATTGTTTAGTTACTGATGCAAACAATATTGTTATTTTTTTAACACAAACTGACATGTTAAGCATCATAAGTTTTTCAAAATATTAAAAAGGAAGTTTTAAAAAATATTAATAAAGAAATTAAAACATTTAATTTATTGCAGAGCCCAGTAAATACATAAACAAGTATTCTTTTTCTTAAAGAATTGTTCTTACAATGTTTAATGAGGTAAATCATAAAAAATTAAACTATTTTAAAAACAGATCAGCCAATATATTTAAAGAATTTCATTTAGTTTAAAGTACTTCTCTGAAGATTGTTACTGACTAACACAGTTTAATGAGATTTAAGAAAATCATTTAAGGGAAAATTTTCAAACTACTCAGTTTATTTTTTCAGATATTTAAAAATATAAATGTAAAAACAGCACATAAATTTATAAGTTGAAATGTACTATAACAGGCACAATATTTATATAAAATACAACACTAATTTAATGCAAATTTGTACAACTTACCCAAATTTAAAGCTTCAGTGTATTTTTTTGTATCATAGTATAAAGAGATCAATCTAGCCTAAAAAATATAAAAAAATACCCATGAATTAGATATTTTCTTAAGTATATATCAAAAAAAGTTACAAAATCCACAAGCTCATTTAATTATTGGGAGCATTTAGAATTTCACAAGGAAAAACTACACACTTATACATTAAAGATAAAATACATTTTCAAAGATGTAATCTATGAATTAACTAAATCAAATTTAAAGTATATCTGAAAATCTGATGATAATTCCTTACAGAAACTCATGTGGATTTAGATTAATTCATTAGAAATTATTTATTTAAACAAGTTAGTTGATTTCATAATATTTAAAAAATAACATATAAAGAACTTTTTCTCAAATGAATAATTACACTGCAAACAGTTTAAGTTAACTTGAACCAGAATAGAAATATGATTTCAAAATAACAATTTAAGTTTTAGAAGTCTCAAATATTTTTTTTTTAAAGTTTAAATATTAGAAAAAAAGGGTAAAAGTTATGGTTAAAAAAGGGTAAAAGTTATGGTAAAAGTTAAAGTTATATTCATTCATAAACATTCTGACTAAGATTACTTATCTAACACTAAATAATTCATTAGTAAATCATGATTAATATTTATAAATCTTCAATTATATTTTTCATCCACTTTAAATAAATAATTTTTTTAAAATCTCAGAATTAAAATTCTAAGGCTTTTTCTAATATATACTTTTTTGAAATTGAACTATATTAAATTTAAGTACTTGTTAAAATTTTTAAGACTTTCACATAACAATTTTAGTAATTTAAATGTAAGAAAATTTCATAACATATTAAAATTAAATTAAGTGTTAGTGATGGGTCTCTTAATAGGTTTTATTGGTCAAATCATTTTAAATGTAATAATTTACTAACATATATTATAATTATTAGTTTTTTATAAGTTTAATTTTTAGAGCATATTGTATTGTAATTTTATACGTTAATCTTATTATATATAAGATTGAAATTCTTTTTAAAAAAGTCTAGTATTTAATATTTTCATGACAAATTCAGCAGCAAGTTTAACAAACGTTAACAAGCTAAAATTACACTCCGTTAACAGTATTCCATAAATAATTGTTTCAGATTTATTTAAGGGTGAGACAACCAATTCCTGTATCATATAAAACTAATATCCCTGGCTCTTCTTAGAAATTTTCCTCTTGAACTAGTGTTAAAAAGCTATTTTAAATAATTTACAATATAAAAATTATCACTTGATGTGTAGGATGATTCTAAAATAGTTACTATTGCATACTTTAATTCTAAAATAAAGTTTTTTAATAAAAATCACTAAAGTTTTATAGAAAATTTTAGCAATCACAAATTATAATCCCTTAATCTATCAAAGTGTGATAAATGCTTCAATTACAAAAGTTCCTCCCATTATTTTCATTAAAGTAAACTAAAAGGATCATCAGATGTAGGATTTGTGACATAACTAACCAATCAATAATTCTATACCTTTAGATGAAGTAAAGAACATATTTCTGGAATTCTATGTAATATGGTATAATAAGTTGATAAAAAATTTAACCATATCACATGAAATAACAAATTAATAAGATTTGTAATGAAATATGTATTTAAAAATAAGGGTCTTTCTTACTAGGAACACATTAAAGTACAAAAGTTAAACAGGATAAAAGCTTAATAATTAAACGACAAGTAAGCATAGTCTAAAATGATTCATGCATTTATACAAAAATCTCTCTTTATATAATAATTAAAAATATTTTAATTTATCTATTTAAGGAGAATTTGTTTCTAAAAGCAAAGTAATACAATAATATTATAGATTTTTCCTAATCTAAAGCAACTTAATTTTCAAGCTTTGAAAAAATTTTTTTAATGAGTATTTTAATTAAGCAACTTTTTTTTACATACTTCCAAAGCTTGTCTCAAATAGTTTCTTTTTTCTTGTTTAGCCCATTCAATACATTCTAAGCACATTTCAACCTAGAAAAACAAGATTCCATAAATATTAAACTATAAAAAGTACAGTTTAATTTCTTTAAAAATTACATACAAATTACATATGAATGAGTAGTATAAAATGTATCAAGAGAAATATGTATCTATGTGCAAGATTTTAAGATTGTATATACATTCATCTATGACACATAGACTTACATTTTTCAAACAGTATTATACTTTATATTTAGAGTTAGAGCTATTTGTGGCTTAATAGCAATTTTTTATACACAATGGTTAAATTGCGAATAAAAAATAGCTATTGAAACAGAGACCTCAAGTTTAAAGCGGATTTCAAATAGCTACAAATATTCATGCCTAAAATGAGATTCAAATCCAAGAACTGTTGAATCAAATGCCAGAGAGTTAATCAGCTAGGTGTCAGTTTTGACATTCTACACATTTAAGAGTTAAATTACAAGATTTTATAATTTAAATACACTTTAAAATTTTTTATTCATAATTATAAAAATGTTTTCCAGAGACAAAAGTATCTTTATAAATGCTACTTAAGCCAGTATTTATTTATTTTTCTGAACTAGTATTTAAGTTGAACACTGTTAGTTTTTAAATTAAAATCAATATTTGTTAATTCTAAATATGCTGCATGCAGAATATCTATGTAGTAAAAATATTTTTTTGAACTGGAACATTATCTAATTACTTAGTTTCGACCATCATGATTTTCTTAGTTATTACTTCAGCAGTTTCTCAATTAGTTTTAAAATAGATCAAAGAGGGAATAATTTCCCTTTATACTTTTAATTTTATTATTATAACAGGTTTCAAATCTAATGCACTAGGAATCATTAAAATTCTTGCACCGCAGAAATCATTTATCTGTTTAGCAACTGCCGCTACATTTTTAAAATCATCATTACACTGACCCAATCATTTACCACAACAATACCAGTCAATATTTAAAGGTGGATAAAATTTTAAATTTTCGGAAACTTTTTAGATCTTATAAATCACAGCAAAATATATACTTTAAAATTTTGTTTAGGCATGAAAAACTTCATGCCTTTTACTCTTGTAATAAATATAAGACATAATAAATTTATAGAACTATTATATTAATTTTTCATGTCATTTAACAAATATTAAGGTATTAATTTCAATCAATAAATTATTGAAGAAACAAGAATTGATACATACTTAAGTAAATAATTAAAAAAATATTTTTAAATTAAACAGAAGTATAATGTAGGGATAGAACTGAAAGAAATATGAATCACATACTTTTTAATATTAATTTAAGAAGCTGAAAGCATACTTTCCCTGTGTAGAGAATTTTTTAAAAAATATTTACATATTTAAAAAAGCACAAAACTTTTAAATGATTAGCAGTTGCCAATTTACTCACTATAAACCAAGAATCACAACTAATAATGTTTAAAGGAAAAAGTCATCAAGTCTTTGATTAACTTTTTCTTAAGAAATATTTAAATTATTTATCTCTACATCAATATTTTCTTTAACATATACATAAAAAAAGTTAGGCGTTTTTTCTAAATCAACCTGAAAATATTTTTATTGAAGACAATATCTAACAATATATATGTATATTTTTAAATCAAATAAATGTAAACTTTGAACAGTGTTTTTGCTTTTAAAAACTGTATTTTTATAATTTTCTTGACAGCCTATTTTAGGTTAAAGAACAATTTTCACTTGTGGTTTATCCCATATAGTACTTTGATTCACAATGCAGTGTAAGCAAATTGTTTTAATTTAATCAGTAATTAAGTATTTTTATAAAGTTAGTTAAATATTCTTATGAACTCAATTTCACTAAATTCTTATGAGCTCATAAAAATTTTGTAGATGAGGAATGATTTTTGGTAACTATATAAATAATTTTATTATTGTATTTACGATTTTTCAATAAATAATACTTTTTTCAGATTGAATAAAAAATTAAAAATTCATTGAAAAAGTGTATAGATTTTAAACCAATTAACTTTCTGAGATATCCATTATTTTTACATAAGGAAAAAACAGCCAAAAGTTGCTTTCAAAAATTCTTATGGATAATTTGTCCTGCTTATGTGTTAAGAAATAGATCACTAGATCTATTTTACATATGTAGGCAAAAAATGCACTACATATGTATACAAAGTATAAACTTAGAAATTAATCTTTAAATAAAGATACTATGGAAATTCTATATCTTTACACTATAAAAAGCATGAATTCAAAAACATCACAACACAAAATTTATAAAATTTCTTTTTTTAAATAAATTATTTTCTACAATTGAAGACAAATCTTTAATTGTTTTCAATCCAAAAGAAATAGAGTTAACAAAAATTTAAAAAAAATATTTGTTAAAAATTTGATTAATAATTTAACACAGCATAACATTACTTCTAAGCCAGTTGATGCTTCCATATCAAGAAATAAGTCCACTAAAGCTCGTACAAGCTTGGTAGCTTTTGCTTTACTAACCAAACCAAGAAAAGGCCTGGTTAATTTTATAAGAGCTGCAAGATCTGGAAAGATAAATAATATATGTTGCAGTAATATAATATATAAACATAGCAATTTGGGAAAATATTTTCTAAATCTCAAGAGTACAATGTTAATAGAATAATCTATGATAGTCATCATAACACCAAATCTATATTTACCATGGAGAATTTTTTTTAAACATAATAGAGTAAAATCATGAGTAGTTGCACAAGCATAATTTTCTGTATTTAGCCCAAAATTTGACTTTTACCAGTTAAGTGGAAACAGCTGGGTGGTAGTCTTCATAATTTAAAAACATGAACCAAACATAAGAACCAAAAAATTTGACTTGCCAATACTAAAGAAATCATTCATGTAAATTCAGTTAATTTTTTTATATTCAAACACTTTATTAGAATTTAAAAATTCAGAAAAATTCATTACTGTATCCTTAATATATGTATTTTTAGTTTTAACTCCAGAAACATTAAAATTTTATTCATAACAGATTACTTCAGATTTTAATAAACAAATAGGTTTAAATTCATATTCTGCAGACTTAATGTAACTCTACACTAATGGCACGTAAATAAATTGTAATTCAAATATTTTTAACTTCACTTTTTTTCTTTTTTAATAAAACATGAATGAAAATTTGCCTAAACATTCAATAATTACACTCAATAAATACTGACATATTTGTGATTTGGATTCTTAATAAAACAGTATCTGTACATTAAAATTACTGACAAAAATTTTAAAATTCTCTCTAAAAAGAAATTTGAGGCAAAGTTATTTACAATGATTTTTGATAAAATAACATTTAAACAATGTAAAATAAAAACTTTGCACAAAATTCAGATAAATTAATTAAAAAACAAATAATACATTTCATAAATATTTTAGTAAGTTTGATATGTGGCTTGACTGATTTAAAAAAAAAATGAAAATGAGGGATTTACAATTTAAAATGGATTAGGAACTATTACAAACACTCATGTCTGATATAGGTTGATTAGAATTAAGGTGCAAGCCCGAAACAAAACAAGCTGTGTTAATGTCCAAGGTGGGAACTGAACTAACAAACTGATGAACTGAATACCAAAACAAAATCATTCAACCATAATTAATGTTTCCTGTTCTCAAGTACACTATACTTTTTATAGAAGATGCACTTAAAATATCCTGAAAGAATTAATGTAACTGATTGAAATGAGAAATAGTTAAAAAGACTTATGAGAATAGAATATCAATTATGTATTTTATTATTGTTCATATTTTCATTTATTATTTCAAATTAGGAGAAAATCCATTCCACTGACATTGGGTTGGAACCATTCCAAATTTGCACCCATTTATTGACAAAATGATTTAAAACTAAAAAAGGATGGATTTTGAATCACTAAAAACAACCATGCTCACGTTGGGAATGAACCAATGAACTATTCACTATCAAATTGCATACCATGCAACACGGCTAAAAATTGAAATTTTATACCAAATTTAAGTATTTCTCTTAATTTCTTTAAGTATCAAAATAATGTAAGATCTAAATTTATATATTTTATCAAAATACCTAAGATAATATTAATCAAAAAAAATGCCAAATTAAATATTGGGCATTAACACTAAATCAATAAATATGAATAAATCAATCAAGGATGGAAACACCCTTTAACAGACAATGATCAAATTAAGGGGCAATAGCACTAAATTAAAAAATAGTATTCTTTTTTGAATAAATTTTTAACATGTTTCAGCATTATAAAAAGATTTTATACACAAATACAAATTAAAGCAATTAAAAACATGTAAAATGTATGTAAGTAATTAAACTGCAAGAATATATAATTTTTTTTCATTTAAGAAGGGAATAAATCATTTCTATTCTTGTAAAATATCCTACATAAATAATTCTTGGCATGTAGACATATTCAAAGTAGAAACTTATTCATTTTTATCCAACTTTCCATAACTTATTCATTACATAGAGAAACAAAAAGTACTTTCATTTTCAGTGATGTGTTTTACTATTACCAAGATATGAATTTTTCTGAATAGCTCTTAAAAGCTTATATCATAAAATACAAGAAATGTAAGAACAGCAATCAGTCAAGCGAATCATAAATTTAATACTTACAGCTTTTATATTTAATTGTACTAAATTATATTAACAAATATTAGCATATTATAAAATAATTAAGTCAAATAGTACATTGGGAAAAGCCTAACAATCAATTTTAGAGATTGAAAATAGTGTAAGAAAGAATTCAATCTAGCACAATAAGCATGCTTTAGCATATAAGATTCAATAGGATAAATTCATAGATAAAATTTTGTATAGAAATAAAATTATTCATTTCATAAAAACTATTTTATTACAAGGCAATCATAGACAATACTGATGATTCTATTAGCTAAAATCGAATAATACAGAAAGAAAATAAGAGTATGCAATCAAACCATGCAAAGAAATATTCACGCAAAAAAATTATCTGTTAAAAAATGGGACAATTCAGATAATGCAATTTGCATCAAGAATTATGTTACCTTTCGCCTTTCCAGTTTTGGCCAACATTTTAGCAAGCTCCATAAGATTTTGCTCCTTAACTCGGATAACTTCTTCATCCGGCTGCACATCTTTAGGAAAAACTACAATAAAAAACAAATTTCAACATTCTGACAAGATTCTATAAAAAAGTTTTAGATGAATATATTATATGATGTTTAAGAGATGAAATATATGAAAAATTATTTAACGCAGAAGATAAAAATATAAATATTAAGCATATCAGTAACAAGAATACATTTAGTAAAATAGAATGAGAAATAGTACCTATACATTTAATTAAACTTGAAATATAAGCTTATATATTTAATCATTTCACCATTTATGTGATAATTCCCTTGCTATTTGCAGCACACACTGAAGAAAGAGAAACATCTTTTAATATAGAAACAGTTCTTGAAATGATGTTATCATACACATAGGCCAGAATTTGTGTTGATTTTAGGAACATGTCACCTCTCATGTTAATTCCTGAATCTTTAATGGCTTTCTTTAAAACAATATAAAAAAGTCAGGATAAATAATCACCATGGCTCACTCCATTATAAACACTAATTTCTTCTGATAAAGATCTAAGAATTTGACTCTGCAAGTTATTAACCATACTTACAACAAGTCTAATTAGTTTAGGCAGTGTTCGAAATTTACCAGGGCTTCATACAAACAATTTCTGTTAATACTATCAAACACATTTCTATAACAAGATTTATAAAAATTGACTTACTCTAAATATACATTATGAATACATTTTTACTTTTATCACATACTATAACTTCAAATTTTGCATAAATTTTCATCTTCAACACATGACACTTGCGAAAATAATGTTAACTTTTAAATCATTTACAAAGACCAGTATCTGATTCAGAATAATTACCTATTTTCAGCCTTCTTATCATTAAGTTACTTTGTAGTTTTCAGTCTTTCATTATGTTATAATTAAGATTTACAATGTGATTAATAGAAAATATAAGACATTTTTAGTTGTGATCATTAACATATCTCAGCACTAACTTTCCTATGTATTTAAAACTTGATTCTAATTTACCATAAAAAGCTTTTACTCTAAAAACTTGTGTACTGCTTGAAATTTATTGGTCCTACTAAAATTTAAAACCATAGTAAAAAGTTGGTAAACAAAGTGAAACCATACATTGACTTTTCACAAATTTTATTGAAATGTACTATAAGTTTTTCAGTTTATGCATTGAATAAAATGTTGACAACTCTTGATTTACCAAGTAATGAAGAGAATGAATTTTTGTTTTTACAGGGAGGAAATGTATTACCATATTTAATGCATACATTAGCACAAGATGAAAAAATACAGGTATGAAATCATGTAGAAATAATATGTGAAATGTGTAATTGAAGTAGGGATCATCATTTAGAGTTGCATCATGAGGATTTTATTTAAAATTTTTTATAGGATATACAAGCTTTTTGATACCCTACTTAGAGAAATCATGAAAATATTCTATCTATAAGAGAGTAATAATGTTCTCATTTGACAAGTAAACATGGTTATAATCTTATATTCATTTCCTATAGTGAGGTTCATGAAAATCAAATAGGAGAAAAATAAACTTTAGGTTGCCTCTTGTCTAAAATTGGCAATCCAGTAAGACAAGAAGGTGCTAGAAACACGATAGACCAATGAGAAACAAATCAGCATCCCTAACAATATCACATAAAATTGGCAAGAAGCTGAGGGGCACCTTGAAGTATAGGCTACCCATCAAATAGTACCAATTTTTATCAAATCAAAAATTAATGCAATTTAATCAACACGTTTCTCTTTCAACTCGTTACATAACGGCATTCTCTTAGGAGTATATGAATATCAAGACTGAGACTAAAAAAGAATATATATGTTCTTTATCACTAAATTAGGATGAGTTTCATTCTATAAAGTGGCTGAACACTTCAAGTCACAATTTTAATACAAGTTACAGGTATTAAGATTGTGACTTGATGTTTTCGCGTGAACGTTACAGGTAAGCAAATCAATAATGGAATTCTTAAAGATGAAAATATAAGCATAAATACAGAATTGTACTATTTGCTTAAGTATGTCACTCAATATAAAGAAAGAAATCAAACAAAAATAATATTCATTGTGCCTACAATGATAACAAAACCGGTTCATTTAAAAATTAATGAAATACAGTAATATAATGATATAAGGTACATTATACATATTGAAGTTATTAAATTCATTAATACCAAATTCTTTGGCAATATCCACATTAAAATTTTCGGGCTGAGCAAGGACATCTCTGCCATTCAGAACTGCTGCGGCGGCTGCCATTTTTTGTATGATTCAACAATTATTGTTGTTGCCAACTATCACTAACTGTAGAAAAGAAATCTGCTGTAAGCTAAAAAATTAAACGTGCTCAAAATAATTTTGCCGTGAAATAAAAAAAAAATTCAAAATTAGTTCACTATTTGGTTTTTAAATCTCTGCATTATTATTTCAAAGCAAATACAAACTTGCAAACACTAAGCTTTGGTACAGCTATAAATTAATTTTGAAAAACAGCTTAACATTATAATAGACTTAATTTTAGTGACATCGGATCTGGCGTTGCGGCAATTCTTAACATCATCCAATGAACGTTCCAGATTTCCATTTACCTACCTGTGAGAAAATACTGTTTTATTAGATTTAAGATTGCTCGCCTGTCTACCATTTTTAAGATCACCATATTTTGGGTTCAAAAACCAAGCAGTCACTTGAAAATAAGTGATATCGCAAAATTTCTTAAGGAATTTAAAATTGTATCAAAATGCCACATGAGCATAAATACTACAAAATTAAATTGTGAGTAATACCGCGAATAATATTGTCGCAAATTTTTACTTTTTGAGAGTTTTATGGCATTTTAATTAAATGTTTTGATCATTAATAATCCATTTCACATCTATAATTTTCGGCGATTTTAAGTCATTTTCATTGCAGACCAACAATTTAACTTTTGCCGTCTTCTTTTTCAAGAGCCTGTTGGTTTGGTTATGAACACTATTCACTATTGTCATTCAATCTAATAAAGATTCTAGCTCTTCTTGACATTTATTTACTAATAAAATTAATTACATCTAGAATTTTTATATTATGCCCAAATCAATATTTCTCTTTCTAAATAAAAGAACACAAATACACTATTGAACGTAAGAAACTACTCGCCAGACAATAGTTATCTAAATCAGTTTGAAATTTTTAGGGTTATTTCATAAAATTTATTTAATAAAAAATTTTTAAGAATTTAAAAATTTAATTCAGGAATTTAAAAGAAGTTTTTGTTCATTAATTTATTAGTTATGAGAAATATATATTTAAATTAAATGAAACTAATAGAATAATAAAGGAAACATTAAAGGAATAAATTGAGAGAAATAAGAATATTTACATACGAACAGGTAAAGGTATTTACAAGAATTTATACACGCTATAATATTTACAAGGTATAACTTGGTCTGCAATACAATATCTCTATCTTTATCTTTCTTTTTATATTTTATTTATTTACATATACATATGTATTAAAAAATTTTCCTTATATGTTTTTATATACATTTAGTAAGCATACTTGTATCTGCATTTTTCATCATCATTTTTATTTTTAATAGTTTTCTTTTTCCCATATGGAATGAGAAGTAACAAAAAAATTCCTTTTATCTTTTTAGTGGTCTCTTTTTTTCCATACAAAGAAGTAGGTAGCAACGAAAAATGTTCTATTTACAGTTTATTTCATGGTGGTTGGTGAGGGAACTTTGGGCAATATCTGAGCAATGAGTTGGGACGGAATCTATCAGGGGTACTTAGGTCATTATAGGACGGAAGGCTAATTATTGTTTCGTTATTAGTTTTATCAATATTTGTAATCATGTTATACATTATTTTCGCGAAGAATTCTCTCAAGATAGGGTTTTTTTAATTCTTGTCTGATTTTTTGATTTCTAATGAACTAGGGGGGCTAAACTGCCCATCTTAGGGCTTTATTTTGAAGAGTTTTTAAATTAACTTTAATGGGTGTAACCCCAGATAGGGCAGGCATAGGAAATAATAGGTCGAAGATATGCTTTTTAAATGAGCATTTTATTTTCCATGGAAAGTTTTGAATTCCAGTTGATAAGTGGGTATAATGCAGTTGTTTGCCGTTTAAATTTGTTAATAATTTGGATCAGACGGGGGCGCCATGTTAATTTTCTGTCGAAAGTTACTCCTAAATATTTACAGGTTTGTGACCATGGTATAATTTCGTTGTTGATCTTAATTACACTGGGTGGAAGTAGTCTCTTTTTGTTAAAAATTATGAACACATTTTATTTTACATTGATAAGAATTTTCCATGTAACAAACCAGAGCTCAAGCTATCCTAAAGAGTTACCTGAATGATATAAAAATCGATACATTTGTATTTATATGCTGTGCATGTAAAAAGAAAAAATGATTAAATATTTCTTTAAACGTAATCATTTAATGAAAATTAATTAAGGGGATTTATTCAGGAGAAACAGCTTTACAAAATGCAAGTTTTAATAACTCTTTGGTGCACTTTTGGTTCTTATGGAAGTAGTTATTTGTTTTGTCACAGATTCACTGAAGTCGCAGAAGTCCTTTTGCTAGAGGTCGTTCCAAACTCTGTCCAATTGATGATTGGAGGTCTTTGCTTATATAATATTTCAAATATTCATGTTAGAGAAAGATCAGGTGACTTAGCTGGTCGGGCAAGTAGAGAGTCATTTAGTGGAAATTATATCCATGTGTTACAGGACATTATCTTGTTAAAATCTAATCTTGTATCATGCGATATAAAAGATAACAAAATGTCACAAAATTTTATTGACGTACCACTGTGCTGTAAGTGTGCAACGAGTGATTACTAAAGGGGTTCTACAATAGAATGAAATGGCTTCACGGTTCATCACCTTTGATTGGCAAATAGTGTGGCAGAGGGCAGTCATATTAGATTTTACCTTTAATCAACTACTGGGAAGGAGTTCTCCGACTCCTAAATATTGAAGTAGAAAAACTACGAGACAACTCCAGAGAAACTGAAAAGACAACCAGCTCAGGTAGCTATACTGTTTCTGATCTGGCATTCCGCCCTCTTCCAGTTAATGATCAGGATAATTCTAGTATTAATGATAAAGTTAATACAGCTAATGTTGCTGGTAAATCTAGTATTAATGATAAAGTTAATACAGCTAATGTTGCTGGTAAATCTAGCAGTAATAAAAAGAAAAAGAGATCTTTAAAAAAGCCTTCAGAGGAGTTCGTTCACCCCTCAAAAACAGCAAAAGTTACATTGCCGGAACCACCAGTTCCCGCAACTACTGCAAACCAATATGCTCAACTTGACTCCGCCCAGGAGATCGAGCAACCCCCCACTACAGCCCCCCTCAACAGAGGAGGAAATTCCACCTGTGCTCGCGAGATATGGTGAAGATCCAGTCGAATTCATTCGTAATTTAAAAGAACATTTTAAACATGAATTTGTAACTAAAACTGCAGGGAGAAATCTCAAAATTTCAGTCAAAACCACAGATGCCCACAGGGAGCTCACCAAACTATTCGATGACAAATCAATTGAGTACATACTCAATAAAAGCTCCAATCAAAAACCAAAAAATATGTAATTCGGGGTCTCCCCATTAAAACCAAACCGCAAGATATTGAAAATAACCTAAACTTAATCAAGTGAATTAATCAAGTGGCTAAAGTAAGCCAAATGCTCAATCCCAGAACTAGCAAACCTATGCCTCTCTTCCTAATCACTATCTATTCTGAGCCTGAAGGAGCCTCAATGTACAGAATAGACAAATTATGCCACATATCAGGAGTGACAGTTGAACATTACAGAGGATCCAAATCGGTGATGCAATGTTTCAACTGTCAGCAATTCTTCCATACGGCTGATACATGTCATATAAGACCGAAATGCGTTAAATGTGCAGGAGCACATAACACCAGGGACTGCCCCCATGTTAAATTGGAAAACCCCAAATGTACTAATTGCCAAGGGGATCACCCGGCAAACTACAAGGGCTGCCCCAAGTTCCCCAAGCCAAAAACGGCAAAAAATAATAAAATTAATACTGTTAATAAAAACAGTGTAAAAACCAGTGTTGTTAGACCTGGTATCTCGTATGCGAGAGTTGCCTCCCCCACCCCCCTCAAGAAGTAGAGCCAACTCCTCTGACGAGCAATACAGAATTTAAGGAAGAATTTTCTGACTTATTTCAGTTAATGAATGAAATTAAATTAATATTTAAAGGAATACCCATCAAAAACCTCATTAATGAACTTACAAAAATTAAGTCCCCTATGGACAAAATATTTAAACTCACCGAATACTTTCAAGATATTAAAGAATAACTCTCTAATATTTTTCTAAACTTTAAAAATAAAATCTATATAAATATAATATTTATTCACTAATATTTTCATACTATTAATAAAATCTAGCATCAATAATATCTAAATTTTAAATAAAAAAGAAATTAAACTAAATATTCAAACAACTAAAGTTCTTAAATAAGCCCCGCCTACTCAAGATCTAACATCCAATTATATGCCAGTCAGTAACAGTTATAGCTTACCACCAGGGCTAGGGAAAGAGAGATGTTTTCCCTAGCCCTGGCTTACCACTCCAATTCCAGCTCCAGTTGAGGGTGAGGGTCCTAGGACTCAGGTACCTTGTCAACCAGGCTGAGCCCAACCAAAGTAGTATTAGATTTTACCACTGTTCATGGAGTCTACTCGCATGTTTTCGCTGGTCATCAGCATTTATCACTAAAATTAATGTTTTTGGATATCTATATCTGAAGACTTTTTTATTCCTATCAATGGAAATGTTGATCCATCATGCATGACAGTACTACAAACGGGCTTATTGATAAGTAAGAGATAATGGTAGTAGCCGCCAAGGGTAGCTGAGAGCTCAGTTCCTTTTCATTAAGCGTTCAAGTAATGGTACTTGTAATCAATGAAGTTCCAAAGAAACAAAGGAGAAATTCGTGAATGTAAGGCTTGCTCTTACTCGCTCTGTTCTCGCATTTTGTTGTTTCCTTAGATCAATCAAGTTTTTCTTGATGACATATTTGATCACAGATGACTCATTCCTTTCTAAATTCTATAATAGAGGCAGCTCTTTTTTAAAAATATCGAGCAAAAAGGCGGTTAGATCAAAATGTTGTTTTTAACCAAATAACACGTTCTCTTTTAAACTCCGTTAAATGCGAATAAAGTTTTAGCGTTTTCTTCGAGTCATGGTTAATTTCTACCAATGAGGAAGAAATAAAATTCTAAGGAATTTATGACACGAATTCTTAGTTTTTTGCTACAAGTTGCGCCACATGTTCATCCAATATGGAGTCAAAATTTAATGATTTAAATTTCTCTTCAATACCAACATGCATACATATTCATGTTGGGTTATCATTAGCATAAATAAAAATTTACACTTAAATAATGGAACGGAATTATTAAAATTATGCTCAAATATATATATATATATATATATATATATATATATATATATATATAAATCACGAAAGGTATTTATATTTACTTGCTAAATAATGTCGCGTTTGCAATACTCAAATAGTAGAGAATATTGGAACAATGCGGTATTAAAATGAATGTTTAATCTTCACTTTTGTTGATAGCAAATTGCTTATTTTTGAAGCTTTCAAAGTCTGCTTTTTCAATGTCTCCGATTGAAAAACCTGCACGCGGCATTGATGATGTCACAAAAGTAGTTAGTTAGTGTATTTTATCCCACGTGTTTTCGTTATGAATATAAATAATGAATTTTTTTCAATTCAAAGATGATTTTGTAAATGATGAGTAAATAATATAATTTTTGCTTTATAATAATAAATTACTATAGAATTTATTTCAAATATATTATAAATTACGAACATATTAAGATTAATTTTTATAGATTTGGAATACTTAAATTTTTACAAAATGTTGTCTTTAATCACCCATAATTTTTTAATTTCAATATAATTAAAGAAAATAATATTTTATTGTCAAATATTATTTTTATTCTAGTTTAGGATATATTTTGCAAATGTTCAAATAGTCTACAATAACTGAAAAATATTATCAGAATAATTATTGAAATACTTTAAATGTTTATATTAAATTTAAATAAATATAAAATGCACAATATGTAAATAAATGAATAAAATTTTGTTACAATATTTTATTAAACAAGATTAACTATATATATATTATATATTGTTAAGCTAGTACATTCAATCACAGTTATATGATGCGTGATGTTTTGCTTAAAATATTTTCAATAATTTTTTTAGAAAAAAAAAGATTATTTATGAAACATTTAAAAATAATGACTATCTTTTATTTACCCTCCTCTTACTTTTGACAAACTAGAAGCGCAAACATTTTCGCGGAATCTGTTTTGTTTTTTGCCTTTATGCGAAAGCGGTTTTCGCTTATTGCATTTTTAGTTTTTAGCAATAACCATTAAAAATATTAATACTAACCCAAATTATATGTATTATGATTTAGTTTAGTTATTATCATGAAGACAATTATCTAAATATTGCAAATATTCTCTCCAACTTACAATTCTAAGGCTATAACTCCACAAAACATCTATAATTTTGAACAGGGAGCATTTTTTCCTGTTTAAAATAAGCATAGATGACAAATTTATTTTTATTTATTATTATTTTTTGCAATGATGTAAGAAAATGATGTTGCACATGCAATATCTGGGTGAAGATACTTTAATGTTGCTTTCTTCAGCATTTTTATCCATCCATTCTACACATTTATCCTGAATGATTTTTCATTAACATGACAGGAGTTACAAATTTAACATTTAATTCTATTTATGATTATATGCGAGCGGCATGCACAGCTGCATACTCTAAAGTGGTGTTGTTGATTCAGATACAGCAATATCTTCTGAATAAACAAAGATTTTTGTTTTAAAACCTTTAATATTTCGAATAAATTCTATCTCTCTCATATCATTAAACATACTGATTTTAAAATCACATAACTTTTCCGGTTTAATATTTAAAGGTATAATGCTTTAAAGTCTTAATTTGCTTTCATTTTTCTTAAATTTGTCTGGTGAAAATATGATATTGTGATCCGAATAAATTGATCATATTTTCCAAGCCTCTTCCCAAGAGCACTCATCTGAATTTCTCCTTGTAAAATATAGTCAAATTTTGATTCTTTTAATCAATATTTAGACGTTAGAGGTATAGATAATGTCAAATTTATGAAAACTGCATTTGTCTATCAGTACATAATGACAGCTTCATTAGATACATCATAATTTTTTACTACAGATCATTTGTTATGGATCTGTCTTAAAAATAGATTGTCAAGGTCTCTAACAGTTGCCTGGATTAGGAGGAGTCAAAATTGACGTAGTGGATCTTCTGGTGGTGCCATCTGTCGGAGGAGTCTTAGAGCAAATTAGTACTTTCACCTTCTTGGTTCTCTGATTAAAAGAAAGATGCATTCTTCTGACTTATTTCCCAGCCGTCGGCTAACGAGCTTGGCTTGTCCAAGTGTCATAAACAACAACAACAACAGTTGCCTGATCTTGAGTAACATACTACATAATGGTGTATTAAATATATTAAAATGAATGTAATGTATTTAAAAATGAAGGAAGTATTGACTTCAGAAGTTTTCATAAATAACGGGCCATATTTCTATATCGCAAGGGAGAAAACACGGAAAACTTCAAGCAACTATTCTGACATATATACATAAAGAAACACAACACATATTTCTTGTTATTCGATAGTGATTGGGATCTCAGAAATAATCGTGATAATTCTTGCAATTATTCTTATATAAATTTGCTACAATTATTAAACTTTTATATCATGAGTATTTCAAATAAGTATACAGTAAGTTCTGGTTACAGATTTAAAATTAAAATCGATCTCAATCTGTTTTTTCAAGCATTTTGAATATTGTACAGATGAACATTTTATTTACAGAATGTAAATAAGCAAAATAATAATGCAAATTGTAAAGAAATTTCAAAATAAATTTTACTTTATTTAAATGCTTCTAAATATAAAATTATAAATTCATTTTATTTATTTATTTAAACAACACCTACTCATACACTCGTGCATATAAATGATTACAGACTTGAAATATTAAATAATTATTTAAAAATAAAATTATAAATTTTCACTTTTAAAAATATGTATATGATAATTTTGTTTGCTAAATCCCGGAAATATTTTTGAAATTTCTAAAATCTGTCTTATGAAAATGTACTGGTATAGTAAAATATGTTACGATGACAAGGTTTGTTTTGTAGCAAACTGCTTAGACATATTACGTAAATGCTTTATTTAATGTTGAGCTGAAAACTGTCCCAAAACGTAATAATTAGTAAGCATAACGTTATTTCGATACTAAGAGCTTAATGATAAAAGGTAACAGTTGTGAGAAACACCATAAGACGAGGAGATAATTAAATTTTCCCTCATATTCGCCATTTAAGAGAAATTCCTGTTTTTTATTTTCGTCTTAATTTTCAGTGCAC
This sequence comes from Latrodectus hesperus, assembly GCA_037975125.1. Lineage (NCBI taxonomy): Eukaryota > Metazoa > Arthropoda > Arachnida > Araneae > Theridiidae > Latrodectus > Latrodectus hesperus. The sequence continues at coordinate 82,375,310 of CM075856.1, forward strand.
CTGTATCAAACACGTTATAAATAAATGTTGTAATTACCTTGCTTTTTCTTTTGGTTGCAAATATTTTATCACAAATTGCGCAGTTAGTGGTTGGAAAAATAAACTGAAACATATTTCAAGTTCTTTTTTAAAAATTTGCTTAGGTCATACATAAGCAGATTTTAGAAAAAGTACTCAAAATTTTCCAGTTTATTTTGTTAATGTGTGAATATATAAAGTAATTATAAAATAAAAGTGTATTACATTAAGCTAAACTTGTTTTTTCACTAAAAAATTTAATCTTATATATACATCACCTATGTATATTTAGAAGTTATCTTTAGAACTAAAGAAAAGAAAGTATTGAATTTTGAGGATACTTTTAGGCCTATATATATATATATATGATATATATATATATATATATATATATATATATATATATATATATATATATATATATATATATATATATATATATATATATATATATATATATATATATATATATATATATATATAATATATGCATCTTTTAAAAATGGATGATGTTTATAAAAATGATAAAATATAAAATATTCCGTGTTTTTGCCAAATTTAATAAAATCTTTTATAATTCTGGCGATAAAACAGTGAACCCTTTGTGTTGAAAACAGTCCTATTTAAATAAACTTTTTTGCGTATGTGTTGTTGATGTGAATTACCTTATATCTTCATTCTTGACATGATACGAGAGCGGCTGCAACTTGCTGGTCTCTTCGAAAAGAAATTACCATAACTTGATAAATTAATCTGTCTTTGAGCTATTAGTAAGAGTTCATCTGTACTGAGTTGGAGTTGTGATTTTATTTCTTCATGACTGTTTTTTCAAATGTATCATCAGTGTATACCATAGCAGTTGATCCTTCTTGGTATAATCCTCTGTATAAAATTTATGATTTTAGGAGTTGTTGCTAAGGCATATGAGTCATTAACTTCTCAAATACAGTTACCTGATCTCTTATATTTGATTTTAACCTACCACTAGATTTTAAATAGAATATAAAAAGATTTCTATTGTATTTTTCAGCCAAATGATTGTTATGAAACAAACAAACAAATAAATGACTCCAATTTTGAAACATACACATTTAATTAAAAAATGAACAAAATTTACAAGGAGCCATGTATGGGTTCGCGACAATCTCTCTCGCCTGCTTCGCGTACAATGAGAGTCTCTCTGAAAATCAAAAATAAAAAAAATAGGATCTCGAAATCGAAAGTGCCGATGGAGAGACACTACAATACAAAGAGAAAAACGCAGCTTCTTCAGACCACTCCTGGCGCCAACCGTCTCCCTACTCACCCTCTCCATAAGAGGCTCTTCAAATCTCAAGTGCTGACGATGAGACATTACAGACTAAATTATTCCTTCCTTCCCCGGGGTTTTTTCTTTTTCTTTTTCTCATTCTAAGGAAATCAACCTGCAAATAAAAAAGAAAAAAACGCAGACAAACAACAAAGAGCAAAATTTAGTATTACAGATAGCCCTGATCAATCGGACTCTGGCTGAAACACAAAATTATATGGAATTATATAATATTAAATATAAAATAAAATTATATCAAAATAGCACAAAATAATTATCTAACACAACAGAATTTTCAACCTTAACTAAACTTACAAATAGACACATTTTACTATAAAAAACATTTTTTTTTATTATGTACACATGTAACAACAATTGAAATTTGTATTAAAAAAATTTTAATTTAATATCTGAGAAAAAAAGAAAATAATTAAGTTTGGTTATTCAGCATTCTACTGAGACTATCGGCATTCTGATGTAATTTGCCCTTTCTGTGAACAATATCAAAATTTAGGCTTTGAAGCACCAAGGCCCACCTTAAAAGTCTGGGATTAGATCCTGTATGATATTTTAACCAAACTAAAGGGTTATGATCAGTTTCGATAATAAATTTATACTGACCATCTAAATAATATTTTAATTTAGTAACAGCAAAAATTATTGCTGCACATTCCTTTTCTATAGTGCTATAATTTTTCTCAGATTTCGAAAATTTTTTTACTCAGAAATAGGATAGGGTGTTCATTTTCATTTTGATCTCTCTGAGATAAAACTACACCTATTCCTAAGTTTGAGGCATCACATTGAATGATAAATTGTTTTTGAAAGTCTGGACTGTAAAGTACAGGCTTCTTTATTAAAGTGTTCTTTAATTCTATGAATGCCTTTTCGCAGTTATTATTCCATATTACAGTTCCTTTCTTGGACTTCCCTTTTAACAGGTCGGATAAAGGCGCAGCAACTACCGAAAATTCTGGTATATACTTGCGATAGTACCCAACAAGACCTAGGAAAGCTCGTACTTCGGTTTTGCTTGAGGGACGTTCGAAATCGGTAATGGCTTTCACTTTAATATCACCTGGTGTTCTTTGACCTTGTCCTACAAAGTGTCCCAAATATTTTACACGAAGTTGAGCGAATTTGCACTTAAGGGGTTTTACAGTCAATTTTGCAAATCGAATCTTCTCCAGAACACATTTAAGATGTTGGATGTGATCAGACCAGGTAAGTGAATATATAGCTATGTCATCTAAATAAGGCACAGCAAAATGTTCGCAATTTTTTAATAAATCAGCCATTAACTTACTGAAATAGTAAGGAGCATTCTTCAAACCGAATGCCATTCTCAAAGGTTTATAAACACCAAATGTCGTCGTAAATGCAGCATATCTTTGAGCCTTAGGACTCAAAGGTATCTGCCAATAACCTCGTGTTAAGTCTAATAAAGATATGAACTTCGCTTTCGAAACGGATTCAACACGCTCTTCAATATTTGGTAATGGATAATATTGCGTCCTGGTAACTTCATTTAACCTGCGATAATCAATGCACGGACGAGGTTCTTTTCCAGGAGCTTCAACTAATATTAAAGGTGATGTGTAATCGGATTCACCTGGTTCCACCACCTTCATTTTCAACATCTTGTCTACTTCCGATTTCAGAATTTCTGTCTGTCGTGGGGACATTCGATATGGTTTAGCTATAATAGATTTATTAGATTCTAACTCGATGTCCAGTTCAGCCAGTTCTGTACAACCCGGTTCATTTGAAAAAATATCAATAAATTGAATCAAAAGTCTACTCAATTGTTTCTTCTGATCGTCCTCTAACTTTTCATTAAAACAGCTTTCAGGAAAAGTCTCTAAAAGGGTAGATGAATTAATTTCAAAACTTGGGATATCTTCTTTCTCAGAATCAATATCTTCATTATCAGAATTAGAGGTAAAAATTAAATTAACATCTTCTGGACGCTGAAAATAAGGTTTTAACATATTTACATGGTATACATGTAATTTTTCCTTATCGGGAAATTGTATTACGTAATTTGTGTCCGATAGTCGTTTTACTACTTTTCCTGGACCTATCCAATGAACAGAAAATTTGTTTGATCTAGAAGGTGCAACAACTAACACAAGATCATTTTCTTTAAATTCTCTTTTCGTAGCCTTACGGTCATACCAAAGTTTCTGTTTTTCTTTAGCCTCTGTCATATTTTTCACAGCTAATTCTTGGCATCTTTTCATTCTATTTAAAAGATTAAAAACGTAAGCAATCACACTATCTTCTTCAATGGTTTTACCAGTTAGATTTTCATATAATAGTGTTATGGGTGTTCTTAAGTTCCGACCATGGACTAATTCTGCAGGAGAATATCCAGTGCTATCATGAATGCAAGTTCTAAGAGCAAAAAGTGCCTGAGGTAAAATCTTCTCCCAATCTGTACCTTTTTCTAAGCAAAGGACTTTCAGTATTCTCTTTAAAGTTCTATGCAATCTCTCAACAGGATTGCTTTGGGGATGCTGAACGGAACTATGCACAACTTTAATACCAAATTTTTCTAAAAATTCTGATGTTAGGACACTCATGAAAGATGTTCCTTGATCACTTTGCAACTCCCTAGGAAAACCCATGCGGCTAAATATCTGAAGAAAAGCATCAATCACAGTAGTAGAACGTATATCTGGTACTGGGATGGCATCTGGATACTTGGATGACATGCAAATGGCTGTTATAATATACCGGTTACCACAGGAAGTTATAGGTAAAGGACCACATGCATCAACGTTAATTCTTGTAAATATTTCCGGAATTACTGGAACCAGTTTCAAAGGAGCCCTTTTCTTATCTTGAGGCTTTCCTACTCGTTGACATTTGTCACAAGATTTAACAAAATTTTCAATTTCTTTAAAGCAGTTAGGCCAGTAGAAAGTTTTGCACAGCATATCTTTTGTTTTAGTTATACCTAAATGAGCTGCAGTTATCTCATGGCAGATCCCTTTTAGTTGGTTGCGAAACTTCTTGGGCACAACTAATAATCTTCTTACAGTTCCATCATTGTCCATTTTATTATAAAACAACAATTGATTTATTATAATATATTTATTGTCTTTTGAAGATTGTCGTTTAGCTTGCTCAAAGAGAGGTTTCAAATCTTCGCACACCTTTTGTTCCCGAGCAAATTCTTCTGGAGATGTTTTTATCAAATCCATCCCTTCAACTTCGGTTTCTAATGGTGGCAAAATTGTATTTTGCTCTAATTCTTCATTTTGTTTAGTTTGGAAGCAAGACCTAGAAGATTCTATTTCAGAATCAATAATCTCTTTATTCTTGCTATTTTCCTTCCGTCTTCTTTGAGCTCGAGTTTCTATAGCATTTATCATATGTATTTTCACCTCCTCATGCTTTTTAATTTCCTCAAATAAAGCGGCTGTTTTGTTTCCCAGTAAATATCTTCCTTGATCCAAAGAATCTCGAAGAACTGCTGCCTTTGTCAAAATGTGACCTAATTCACAATTTATTTCAACCTCGGCAATAGGTAAGCATACTAAAGTTTCATCAAGAGGTGTTCTTAGCCAAACCTTTTCCTTCGTGAACATATCAGGTTTCACGTATTTTCCACAAATCAAATCAAGAGTTGCTCCAGTGTCTCTTAAGATTGGCATTTGAATTCCATTAACAGTGCCGATACTAGTGTAAGGAGCCATCAACTCATTAAATGTACTTCTAGCAATTTCGTTGGATGCTACCGATTCTAAGTTCTTTTTTATTTTGTCACACTGAGGCCGCAAATGACTATAAGAACCACATTCATAACATCGGAGTTGTTTTCTTTTTTCGAATTCCTTTTCATGTGAATAATTAGAATTTTTATTCTCGACTCTTTTAGGAACATGAGATTTATGATTCCGAACTACTTCATTAAACTTAAAGGCACGGTTTTCATTTTGTTGACGAAAACCAAAATTATTTCGAGGGAGTTTTGTAAAATCTTTCGTCTTAAAACTATCTCTTAAACTTTCATATTCATCTATTTTCTCTGCCAGATCATACGGCGAATTTATTTTAAGCCATTCCGCCAAAAAATGTTCCTTAATTTCAATTGGCACACGACGTTTCAATTGATCTGTTACCATTAGTTCCTTAAGCTGTTCAAATGTCGTTATTTCTAATTCCGTAAGCCATTCCGTAAAGTAACTATTCAATTCTTGTGCATAATTTCTCCATGATTTGTCTGACGTTTTCTGGTGTTTAAGAAACAATTGTCTTAATTTTTCGCTATTTAACTTGAATCGTTTAAGAATAATTTCCTTCACGTAATCGTAATCATCAGCCCTTTCTGGAGGTTCTCTAGCTAACATGTTAGATATCTCTGAAGGTAAAGCACTTACAAGATAAACTACCCATTCGTTTTTTGGAATATGAGCCATTTCTGCTCTACGCTCAAAATTTATTAAGTATAAACTCATCTCATCTTTCCTTTCATCGAATTTTGGCGTTATTTGCATTAATTGAATTTTTTGAGCATGTTCAGTCCTATTTGTAACTGATTCTGTGTTCGAAATTGCAGCATTTGAAGAGATTTCTAGACGTTTCATTTCTAAAATATGTTCTCTTTCTTCACGTCTAATTCTTTCTTCTTTTTCTATTTCTTCTCGCCTAATTCTTTCCTCTTTTTCTAGTATTTCTCGCCTAACTCTTTCTTCTTTTTCTTCCTGTTCCCTTTTAACTCTTTCCTCGATTACCCTATCTAATATACATTTTACTTCTTCCTCATTAAAGTTTTTACTAGTTAAAATTAATTTTTTAATATCTGGGATTTTAAAAGAATCTGGAACTATTTCCCCTAACTCTTCAGCTACTTCTACTAAATCTCCCTTTTTCCCCCGTGCTAAAAAAGCCATTTTATTTATTAACGCTTTATCTCAGAAGAGATGCAATAATGAGAGAAACAACAGACTACACCCACCTATATGCAAAATTTCGTAAATAACTATAGAAATTATTTAACACACTCTACTAATATAAAACATATCCATAACATTTAAAAAACTTAAATGAAAACAAACTATATTGTAATACAACAAATAGTGTATAGATAGAAAATCATATATTTTGAAAAGAAGAACAAGTTTATTAAATCTTCTACTCTCGATTTCAAGTTTTTTTTTAATCACCAAGCTAATGCTTGATACTCAGATAAATTGAATTATTAATCAAAAATGTATAAATTTTATAAAATCAGATTCTTATACAAATACTACTATATTAAATCAGAAAATGAAATTATACATATTTTTGAATCCTTATTTAATTCAAAATATAGAACACACTACAATTCCTAACAACAATATAAATTAAAAGCTTTAACTAATCTAAACCAGAAATCAGCTTTCGATTTCAAATCAATAAACTTAGTTAGTTAATCATACACGACATAAAAATGATAATAACGTACGATATTTTAAACAGTAAGAAAATATCTTTTCAAATCTTTATCAATGAAAATAAACATATGCGTTTTTAAATATCAAATAAACCAGTTTGATACTTTGCAAACAAAAATCAAAAACACATCAATAAATCTCACATTACTTTAAATTCAAACCTATTTGTAATCATGTACTTTCGTTTTCACATAACGAAATCAAAACCTTTCTAAAGTATATATTACTTTCATAAAATCTACTTCTATCAGTGAAACATTCAAAAAATTATGAATATAAGTGTACTTTCGATTTTACACATTAATCTATAACAACATAGTTATTTTAACATATTCCTACGTGAATTGAAATACATCAACCACATAAAAATTATGAAATGCAAATTTATAATAAGATACACTTTTCTTATAAAAATATTACACTGTAAATTCGAATACACGAAATACAGAAATTAGCTTTGTAACATGGAATACACCATTTACAAACTTATAAGCAAAATTAATTGATATAGCATGAACACTGTAAATTCGAATACACGAAATACAGAAATTAGCTTTGTAATATGGAATACACCATTTACAAACTTATAAGCAAAATTAATTGATATAGCATGAACACTGTAAATTCGAATACACGAAATACAGAAATTAGCTTTGTAATATGGAATACACCATTTACAAACTTATAAACAAAATTAATTGATATAACATGAAAACCACGTAAATAACATTGGAACTAAATATTCTATCAATTTATATAACATTCCAAACTATTTATTTTCAATAGTAGCCAGAGAAAGATTGATCAAAATGGCCTACCTGTATTCCAACATTGCGGCACGTAATCCATTATAGTGCACATAATTAATTTCCATAGTGGATGCTAATGCAAAGCATTAAAAAAGCATCAAACCGCTGCCACCAAAAACATAAGTTTGTTATGAAACAAACAAACAAATAAATGACTCCAATTTTGAAACATACACATTTAATTAAAAAATGAACAAAATTTACAAGGAGCCATGTATGGGTTCGCGACAATCTCTCTCGCCTGCTTCGCGTACAATGAGAGTCTCTCTGAAAATCAAAAATAAAAAAAATAGGATCTCGAAATCGAAAGTGCCGATGGAGAGACACTACAATACAAAGAGAAAAACGCAGCTTCTTCAGACCACTCCTGGCGCCAACCGTCTCCCTACTCACCCTCTCCATAAGAGGCTCTTCAAATCTCAAGTGCTGACGATGAGACATTACATGATGCAATAAAGTTAAAGTCAAGACGCAATTATAATGTCCATACTATATGCTGTATTTTGAGAAGTGCTTATACAATTTGTGTATTGTAATTTTTTATTCAATTTTGTTATTCAATAATATATTTAAGATATAAACCGCTTTTTTTTTAAAACTGTTGTTGATAATTTTTCATTTTCGAAATATATTAGTGCCACTGTAAATGCAACACCCTGAAGGAACCATGCAAATCAGAAGAAATTTACGACATGCATTAGCGGAGGTGAGATATGCATATGATTAGAATTTCAGCGCAGATTCACATCACGCGTACCTTTGATGCCACTTCAAAGTGCTATTTAAGGCTTGGAGATTTCGACGATTTCAAGTTTGAGAATTGTGTTTTTCTTGTGTTTTTTTTAAGAAAAAAACAAAACAATCAGTTATGCCTCATAGAAAACAGCGATCATTTTTTGATCAAGTATCCGAGTTCAACAAAAGAAGGATAGAAGCCTACCGAAATTGTGGATTATCTTTCAGGGAAATTGGTAGTCGTGTTGGACGAAACCAAACAACTCTTATCCCGATATGTGATGGTTGGATGCAGGAAGATACGATGGACCGACATGTTCAATCGCATTCACCTTAGTGCACCACTTCACATCATGACTGGCAAATTGTGAGCATGACAGTGACGGACCGCTCAGTCACATCACGAACTATAGCTCAACACATTCAGTCTGTAACGTATCATCCAGTGTCTGCACGTATCATTCGACACCGTTTACAGTAAAGTGGTCTTTTCGCAAGACGTCCACTTCTTTGTCTACCCTTGATTCAGAACCACAAACTTTTCCGCCACGAATGGTGCGATGAAAGAAGGATGTAGACGACAGAATGGAATGAAATTATCTTTACTGACGAGTCACGCTTCTGTCTACAACACCTAGATGGTCGCATTTGAGTTTGGACATATCATAGAGAGAGGATGCTGAAAAGCTGCGTTATGCACCTCCACACTGGTTCTGCACCGGTTATTATGGTATGGGGTGGTATTGGATATCACTCTCGCACTTCTCTTGTACGCATTGCCGGTATTTTAAACAACCAGTGCTACATCTCCAAGGTGATGGAGTCAATTGTCCTGCTTCACTTGTAGGGCTTGTCCAGAGCCATATTTCAACAGGATAATGCGTGACCACATATGGCACGCATTGTTCAAGTGTTCTTCGTCAATCGCCAGATTGAATTGCTTTCCTGGCCGACTCGTTCTTTTGATCTTTCACCGATAGAAAACATGTGATCCATAGTTGCTCAATGTCTGACCCAGATTACAACCCCAGCTGCCACACCAGATCAACTTTGGCAACGAGTGGAAGATGCTTAGTCTACTGTATGCCAAGAACACATATAAAGTCTCTTTGAATGAATGCCGAGGCGTGTGGCAGCTGTGATATCCAACAATGGTGGCTGCTCTGGCTACTGATTTTGGCAGGAACCACACTTCACAGAAGTCTATAAATTTAATCATCTGATACTTGATCAACATGTTATCTATAAAATAAATTTTGTTGTGATGTCTCTTATCTTTCTTGGTGTTGCAATTTGGGTGGCCAGCAGTGTAATTGTATACTTACATTTATGTTCACTGTTGATGATGAGAAAACAAAGAAATTAGTTAAAAAAAAAACGATGTAGCGCAATGAGTTGGAAAACTGATAAGAATAAGGAATAAATTTTGATATGTTAAGACAGACACTTATATGGTACATGGACTAAAAGGATAGTACATAAAGTAACCAATCAGTCTTTGCTTAGATATTCATTGAAAGTTATTCTTCAGTCTACAAGGATTTTAACAATATCAGATTTTAGTTTCTACTCACAATCTGATCTATAGAAAACCCAAAAGACTTTATCTAAAGGAATTTAGTTGATGTTACGTAATTAGGAAATTACAGGATGTTGATTGAGGAGCTTGGAATCCTTCATACTATCGTTGCATAAGACTGGAGAGGATTCTAAGCGAACTGTTTAAAAATACAGTGATGGATATCAGTGAAAGCAATCGTGGAATACAAATTGGAGAAGTAAGTACCTATATCGATTTTAATCAAGTCACACTGCCATGGTTTAAATTAGCTAAATTTCTTTTACATTTCCATTGCTTAGTTAAAATACTTGAATTTATCTCATACATTAAATATACCATATCGTAACATATCCACATCTTTCAGTGGTTCTACAAAACTCTTGGCCTTTAAAAATTACATAGAATTTAAAGATGGTGAAATTTAACCTGATGCGCAATTATTCCAATTTAGTTCCTTACTTACCATTATGTATGACTAACAGCCGAGCTGGCAGCCGAATGGTTAGGGCTCTTGCCTTCGGTTCAACAGTTCGTGGGTTCGAATCCCACCTTGGTCATGGATGTTTGTAGTGGTTCGGGATCCACTTTAAACCGTAGGTCCCGGTCTAATTAGCCCTCATGTGCAAAAAATGACTGTTGAAAGACAAGAAAACCAAACCTATGACTAACAAGTAAGAAAAAAGTAGACGCCTGACAACGCGAGAAATCATAAAGGCAACCGAATATCATATGCTAGGTATCATGTTTCAACATGCCAAACACACTGAATGAAGGCCGTCTCTATATACCTGAGACCTAATACAGTATGAACTATTATTTATCAAAGGTTTTATATTATAATGTATCATTTCACGTTTGAAGTAATGCACCTCTCTGGAGCCATTATTTCCTCAGTTTTCAAGGAATTTAATCTTTGACATCCATTGCTGTAGCGGAAATCTCCCGTCTCATTCATTGTATTTGATTACAAATGTTATGGTTTTGAATTTTTACCATAAACCTTATCACATCAATTTCAAATCGTATAGCTCTTCTACTGAGCTTCTGGAATGTAAAAAATACAAGGTATTGTACAAGAATCTTATGAAATTACCTATTTAATGCATAAATATATGTATTTAATTTAATAACCTCAATGAACAAAAACCGAATTTTTCCGTAGTTACATCATCAGACACGAACTAGTATTCTACAGTTTTAATGTATTTGATAAAAGTTGTAGCTGTAACTCTCGATGGCTATGGAGTATTTGACAATCGCATTCTAAATACGACCTTATATTTTAAATTCGTAGTGTTATCCAAGGTGATTAAATCTCCTTCTAAAAACCAACTCTTTTTTAGCCTAGTACTGATTGGTTCTATTCAGTTGTGCTGAAATTTTCAATAAAGAACTTTTGAGTAATTTTTTAATTTAAATTTTTTGACCTCTTTGAAGATTTTGCTATTAGATTCTATATTCTCATTTCGGGACCTTACAATATAATTCTATTTATATGAAATTTTTTCAATAATTTACTATAAAAATCTGTAAGATCTCATCATTAACTCTTACACAACAGTATAAAACTATCAACACTGTTTTTATACAAAACTAACATTCAATTTAGAATAAAATTGCCTCCTTTTGATAAGGCAAGAATAAAAATATTTTAATTTAAATTTCTTGTTTAAAACAGATTAAAATTTTTTCAGTATGACTAAGATTTGTTATTCTTTTACTATGAATTTGATTGATTTCATATATATTTTCGAAGCATAAAACTTTATATTTATGAACCAGCCTTCAGTGAAATAACTGCCGAAAAACATCTCTTAAAATGATAGCTATTTATATAGATTGCCTTATCTTTCTACTTCCTTTAATGAAAAAACCTTATTAAGCTCATAATATAATATAATTAGTTCACAGCAAAAAAGTTTTGCAATTTAGAAAATAACAGAAAAGTTTTATGACTGTATTCTCCTTTGTGAGAAACACAAAATTACGGATAAAAAGGAAATTTTTTGTACTGCTCATATAATTTCATTATCGTACTCTACAAAAATATTCTTTTCCATACAATTAGAGATTTTCTCATTTCAAAAAACGTAATGTCGAATTAAATATCAATCCGTAGAAATTTTGTAAATTGGTTCTCATTTGCTGTTCATCTTTTCTGAAATATCTCCCAATTTATGAAATAGGAATGCTAAAATAAACTAGTGCTTTTTTTAAATTGAAAGAGAGAACAGTTGAATTTTATGCACCATTTGTATCATGGGTATTTCCGTAGATCGATTCTATAAATAGAAGAAACAATTGGATGCTTATGTTTTCATCGAGTATCGATTTTCCTTTGTTTCAGGAACTTTTTAGAATTCGATAAATCATTAACTTTAGTAATGGAAAACTAAATTTTATTCTGTTTTAGACTACATCTCTGCATCTTTAGAAAAGTGAAAAATTCGTATTTATTTTAAAGAATTTTTACTTTAATAAAATGTTTGTGTACATGAGCTCTTAGAATAACAATTATATAATTTTCATTGATATTGGAGTAAATTGTATTGGAGCATTTAAAACTGTTATTTCCATAGTTTTAAACCCATATCAATTTTGAATTTATTCAAAATGTTATTTGAAAGGTGTAAATTGAATAATAAGTTATTATTTAATGAAAATTAATATATTAATATTAATTAAAATTATAAAACATATCTTTGCGATGAAGTTTTTATTTTTTCTATGTTTATTTAATTTTCCTCAAGTTAAAATCCAAATATATAAGAAAAATTTGTTTTCATTTTTCGAAAATAAGTATTTGTTAAGAGATTTGTAACATTCCCAAAATAAACACATTCAAACAAAAATAATTATAGATAGAAGGAATATATCCTAAATAAAGAGATGTATTGCTTCTGTAAGGTTTAAGTACAAAAGATAAATGTTCATCAATATGGATGGTATTCATGTCAGCTGATTACAACTACCACTTTTATATTTTTAACCAAACATTCAAAAATATTTTAGGAAACAATAATTGATATTTTTAAAATAAAAAAAAGATTGGTTCCAGTTCTTATTTGTTAATATAAAGTGGGAATGAAAGTAGTTATAGCACATTAATAATATTCTAAGGTTTCTAACAAGTTTTTTGCAAAACGAAAAGGTGAGTTCACTTGGTATTACTAATAATATTTTTTTGAGGTACTTGTTATTAGCATTTGCTTAGAATATTTTCTTTTAAGATTTGCACATTAATATAATTCAACATAATTTTTGCTTGATTGCGGTTAGTGTATTGAAGCACATTTTATTAATAAAGATTAAGAATCTCATAGTAGTTTATTTTCACTACCAGAAAATGATCTTAGCATGTGGTTTCAAAGGTAATCCAGTCCAAGGTTTTTCGCAAAAAGCTTTGATGCCTGGATTTTTCAATTATTTTGTTAAATAAATACAAGATTTTTCTTTCCTTCACCAAATTTTTAAGAAATAAATTATTTTTCTTAACGACGGGCACTGGATGACTAACCCTTCACCGCAACAAGTCCTGGAATTGCTGTTTATTTATCGTTACAATGGGCACTTGTGAACCAAGTCATGGAGGCTAATAGCATTACCTATGTCACTCCATCATAAATTGGCTTATAGGATGGGCCACATTCATTCATTATCATACACACAGCACACACACACACACACACACACACACACACACACACACACACACACACACACACACACACACACACACACACACACACACACACACACACACACACACACACACACACACACACACACACACACACACACACACACACACACACACGCACATACACACACGCGCGCACACACACAAACACAGAGAGAGAGAGAGAGAGAGGAACATCCATGTCCGAACCGTTATTCTAACCATGTTCCAATAGAGCGTAGGAAACATTCATTAACTACTCAACCATCGGCCGGCTGGATATAAATTATTATGAGACACAAAGCTATAAATATAAAAACGGAATATAAAATAGGAAAAGCTGATGTGCTCAAGATCTTTATATATATGTAACGGATGACTTGCTTATATAAGGAACATACTTTTTTTATGTATAAATGTATAAATTTTTTCGCAATGCCATATTTAATTTTGCTTGAAACAAGAAAGGATGATAAAATGACTTATAATTTTATAAACCTTAAAATGTTATCTTTGATTTACTCCAAAAAATATATAATTTTTTGTTTTTTAATGACACTCTTTTAAATTAAAATTTTTTGTGAAACCCTAGATTTCCATTTTTAAGTACATTAAAAAATCTGAGAAATTGTGAGAATATAATTCTTTTATATGCATAGAAATTTGCATCATTATGGAGAATTTATGTATTTAACAAAGTATATTTGTTAAGAAATTAAGTGATACATTAACCCAGATATATTTATAAAATTGCGTATTATTTAAACTTGAGAGAAACATATTCATGTTTTGCAGATATGGTAACGAATTTAAAAAATATGAAACATGACCTGGATTTATTTTATAAACTGTTTTTGAACTTTTAAATGATTTTGTAGTGTTTGTTATGAGGAAAATAGAATTCTCTCTTCCTCTCTTTAACAAATACCGAAGTAATCATACATGTCAAAGTGTCATGCTGTATGTATCAGAAATATAATATTTTCATATGCATTTTTGAAATCTTTTCTTGTAATCATTTTTTCATTATTCTATGGACTGTAATTAAATGAATCTTTTTTTTATAATTTTTGCTTGAATATTTAAGCTGCAGTAGCGTTGCCTGTAAGTTACTACTCAAGAGTTGTGCATGGTAACTAGCGAGATCATTTCTAAATTCACCTGATACCATTGTTGATAAATTCTAAATAAGTTAATAAATATGAATTTTGGTAGTTATGTGCCATTTGTGATGAAAAAATATAATATTCCCTTTTGCATCGAACAGATTATGTATTGCTGATTGTATACAATCTTATTGTGCTTCACATTATCAAGTAATTGGTGTTGGATTCAATTTGAAAAGAAAGATGCCAACACAGGTGTCAAATTCTTCATTTACAGGGTATCCTTTTCGAGTTACTCTGAAGTGCGCTGTTATTCGTGTAACGTAAGCATTCAAATTCAAAGACTAATCTTTATTTGTAAAGATCGGAAGATAGATACCAGTTCAAATATCTATCTTCCGATCGATAAATACGAATTTAACCTATGCCATAAATACGAATTTAAACTATGGTCTCTTATTCCGTAGATTAAGAGACCATAGTTTAAATTCGTATTTATGGCTTAAAATTCAAATTTGTATTCTTAATATTGTTTCTGAAATGCATCGATCATGTATTGGATCATGTATTGTTGTCAGCCGAATACGAAATCCTCAGTATTTAGTTCCCAAGCATGCTTGGTACTCAGTTTTATCAACCATTGAAGAGATGAAAAGTTGAGTCAATCATGCCCAATCCGAAGATCAAACCTCGGAACCTTGCTTTGAGAATGCGGAATGCTACGACAACACCACCAGCCTTTCTGGTCTTCAGTTATACGGTTTATATTCCCACCTTTAGCGTGATGTATGTAATCATTCAAAAGTGACCAATGTCCCAAACATGCTTGGTACTCAGTTTTATCGACCATTGAAGGGATGAAAGGTTGAGTCGATCTTTCCCAATCCGAGGATTAAATCTCGGACCCGTGTCTTGAGATTAGGAAGAGTTACGACTACACCTTCGGGCTTTCTGGTCTTCAATAATGGGGTTTATATTCTCACCTTTGGCATGAAGTTAATCATTCAAAAGTGACCAATGAAGGACGAAAAATCTAATCAAAATTAACCAATTATTTGAAAATGTGAATTTTTTAGCATCTCTAATTTTATTTGACTTGGCTATATGGAATTGCTATAAATACCCTCTATGCTAATTTTCTTTAAGTATTTTATTTATAAATATTGTGGAAGAAACAGAAATAAAGGAAAATGTGAAATGCATATCACAACTGAAACGCTGACATTAACTTATTTGTAACTTTTCTTGTCTATTTTTTCTATAATCATCTTTACAATGGTAATTTTTTAAAAAATCTAATTTATGTGTTACGTTGTTACTTAACCAATATTTTGCCAATTTGGTAGCGAAAGGTTTGTGCTTGTGGATTCGATATCTACTTCAGTTATAGATGCTTGTAATAGCTTAAAATCTATTTTAAACAGCAGATCACTAAGGAATCAGAAGTTATGTAAAAAATGTTGATCTTTGAATGAAAAACAAACGAAACCTCGATATTTTTTGAAGGTGCACTATAAATGTAGAAACATAAGTATTTTAGAAGAAGAAAATGGAAGTGACGACATCGTAGTACGTTTTTTTTATCACAGTTCAATTTGAAATTCAAATAATGTCCCCTTTTTTTAATATTTTTAAATGTACTGAAATCAAGAATGATAAAGATGTTCGTGTGTACTTATACTTTCCTAAAGTTTCACTCAAAATTTTGATAATAATAAAATATTTATAAGAATTATCATATAAAGTAGCTCCATATGTTAAAAAATTTAGATTATATTATATTCAAAATATGTATAACAATGAAAATGAAGTGGTCTTAATTCAAAACAGCAAAATCAAATTTAAATCAGGACAACTGTTTTTTTTTTGTAAATTTAATTATGAAAAATAAATACAACTTTAGAAAATAATATCTCATAATACTTATAGATCGGTGCAAGTTAGAAGATGATGTGATTTTCTATTTAAAAATTCATGGTTTCGATTCCTATTTCAGGCAAAAATGGCTGTGGTAAATAGTTTAGAATTAATTTTCAACTGCTGGTATTGATCGAATTAGCTTTCACGTATAAATGACCTTAAGGTGATGAATGAATATTCCTTGATATCTTTTTTATTGACACCACTTGTAAGAAATATGACATCTATTGAATATCAGATTAAAAATATGGCAATAGAGATCCGAAGTTAATCCAGGTTCAATTTTTATTAAAATTAATACTGTGTAAGAACGTTAATCTCTTGTTAGCTATTCACTTAACACATTTGGATGTGATCAGTAATTTTAACTATCCAAATGTGTCAAATAAATTATAGACACTTCCAAACGCTAATGTAATCAATGTCTTTAATTTCCTCTCGGATTGTCACGGTGAGATATCCCTTTCGGAAGCATCATTCCTCCCTGGAATGTTTTAGCAATTACATAGCTCTAATTTAAAAGTCTCATTTTCAGTTCCTCCTCAGACGAACCGGAAGCTTTCTAGATCATAATTGTGTGATTGTTATCCGAGGAACAGAATAAATTATACGGATACAATTAGGAACTGATACCCCCATAGAATTTGTATTTAATTATTTAAGAGCATTAATGATTTTAAATGTAGCACGAGAAAGATGAATGGATAGATTTCCAAACGCATATATTATATATATATATATATATATATATATATATATATATATATATATATATATATATATATATATATATATATATATATATATATATGTTTACTTCATTTTTTAAAATAAAAAGTATATATACTTAACTATCTGTGTTATATTATTTAGCATGAAATTATTATTATTTAAAAATTTATGCACATTCAAGAAACGTAAGTACAAAAAGTTACAAAACTTTCGGAAAATATATTTTACTTGCATTATGTATAGTTAAATTTTAAATGCAATAACAAAGAAAAATTTTAACGTAATTAAATTATTATATATAGTATTATCTAATACGTATTGAGACACATTGATCTGGATGAATGAATATAGTTAATAAAAAAATGTAATTTAAGAAATTCATATGATTTGCTTACTGGAAAATTGTTATGTAAATTTGTTTACATACTCTAATGAAAGTAGCTATTATTACTCAACAAAGGAATAACTGGAAAAATTTTTTAAGTAACTTAATGTTAAAATAAAAATAATAAGTAAAAAATAATTACTCAAATAATTAGATGTCGATTGTTTTTTTCATAATCGTGAAATAACAGTTATGAATACATAAGACATTTATAATTGCTGAATGCTTTTAATCATATTAAAGATAGACAGTTATTTGTCTTGTTTCAATGCCTTCGACTGCATGCTAGTGGTCAAAATCCTTCTTCCCCTTATGAAAACAATAGAAATATATTAAATAAAATAGAGAAATTTATAACATCATATTTTATTTGCTTTTACATATTGTTACTTTAATATTCTACAATTTTCCCTGATTCTTATATGAGAGTCTTTTAAATATTTCTTGACGTAAAACTTTGATTGGGTATTACGTAAAATATTTTCATACCCCCATCTTTCTCTGGAAAGAACTGTTGCTTCTTTTATTTAGATTTAATCTCAAAATTTATCCATTTTCTTTGTGGACTTAAATATTTGATTTGAGTTTAGGACGAAAGGACCTCGATGATCCAGCTGCTTTTAAATTAATAGAAACTGTAACTTTACGACTATTTATTTTCCGATAATTACAGAAAGCTCAATGGAATTAAAAATTTAGAGATTAAGCTGATTGGTTGGTTATTTTGTTCTAAATCTTGATTTTAAAAATAACTAATCATGAGTTTGTCATGAACTCAGTGAATTCAAAACCTATATTTATAAAAATGAAATCCTTATCAGTAATTTACGAATAAAATTTTACAAGTGGATTAAGGATATTATGTCACAATATATTTCAGAAATCTGTTGTTGTTGTTACTAATCCCAGATGGTCCAATTCCAATACTAGGCCAACTCCACGCGTCCATAAACAGCCGAGAAATCCAAAAACATAAGGGGCTTTAAAAAGTCTCTTCTAAGTCAAAATTTAAGCTGCCCAAGATATGCTCAGGCGATGCCTGTTCAACTTTATATTTTGTGGTCAGACTAAAAGTCTTTTGAGCCTGCACATATTTGAGGTCTATTAGGTGACGATTGGTGAATCGTGAAAGACAAGTCTGTTGGATGTAGTCTGATTTGAACTGGGCTCATGATAAAGGATAAAGAGTTACAGCTTCTGCAGTGCGCAGAGACTTGGAACACCATCCATCCATTCATCCATTTATCAATCCATCCAATCCATCCATTTAATTCAATCATCCATTCATCCTATACATCCATCCAATTTGCTAATTTTTTATAAATTTTTTGTGGAAAATATTAAACATTCTGACATATCCATCCATCTATCCATTCATCCATACATCCTTCTATCCATACATACAAGCAATAAATCAATCCATCCACTCATCCATCCTTCCATCCATCCATCTATTTAACCTTCCATCCAGCTAACCATCAATCCATCCATCCATTCCTCCGTCTATCCATCCATTCATTCATCCAATCCATTTATCCATACAACTTGAAATTTTTTTGTTAAATATGTTAAATATTCTAACATATCCATACAGCCATTCATCCATCCATACATTTATCCATCAATCCATCCATACCCACATTCCATCCTTAAATCAAATTTGCACATTTTTTGTTGAAAATGTTAAACATTCTTACATATCCCTCCATCCATTGATATATCAATCCATCCAATTTGCTAATTTTTTGCAAATTTTATATTTAAAATATTAAACATTCTGACACATCCATCCATATAATTTGAAATTTTTTGCAAATTATTTGTATAAGATATTAAACATTCTTTCATATCCATCCATCTATCTATCCATCCATTCATCCATCCCTCCAATCCATCCATCCAACCATGCAACTTGCAAAATTTTGCAAATATTTTGTTTAAAATATTAAATATTCTTACATATCCATCCATCAATCCTTCCATCCATCCATCCATCCGTCCATCTATTCATCCATTAATCCATTCATCTATTCATCCTTCCCTCCATCAATCCATCCATGCAGCCATCAATCTCTCCACCAATGCAATTTCAAAATTTTTGCAAATATTTTGTTGAAAATATTAAACATATCCGATCATCCATCCTTCCACCCATCCATCCATCTATCCAGCAAAGACAAGCTAATGGTAATCTAGATACTTCCACTGATAAAAATAAAAATCAGTATTACCTCTTCAAGAAAAGTTTTACATATTCACTATTAGCTTACATTTTAAAAAGTTAAAAAAATGTAACTCCATATGCATAGAAAGACAGTACAGATGAATACCCAAATAATATAAAACTTTAGAAAAACATTTCCATTACTGTATGATACAGTTGACACTTCCTATTACCGAACATAATTTGTGACTACCTTTTTTGCAAAAGAATAATATTCCCCCTTCTTTCTGTAAATTATTTTTATGGAAATATTAACTATGCAAGCAACTTCGATTCAATCTCTATCTTATTTTATAGAAATATCAATCATGCAACTTCAATCTTATCTTTTTCAGCAGACTACTTTAATCATATTTTAGCAAAATTATATGGATTAGCCAGGGAAGTGAAGGTATTCTTTGTGCAGAAGCATATAGAAAGTGATTGTTAAAAAATTTCTTATGTAAGTAATATAAAATATCTTTTCTGGAAAGAGAATTTTGATTTGCAAACTCCTTCCAAAATTAAAATTCGATTATTCATTATGAAAAGTTTGTGTCATTCAACTAATATTGTAAATATAATAGGCTCATACTTTCTTAATCCTGAATAACGTCTAGCATAACAGATCAAGTAAATGAAATTTGACATAGTGACAATAATTTTAAATTAAAATAATTAAACTACTTAAAGTCATCAAAAATAATAAAGTTAAATTAATGTTAGTAAACTATATTATTATGGATTTTAAATTACAATTAAAGAAGAATTATTTGAATATATTTTAAGTTTTAAAAATCTCATTTTCATCTCACTTTGAGATGATTGGTAATAAGAGAGTAAATGCCTTTTTATGTATGAAAACTCAACGCAATATTTGCAATAAAACTATTAGTAATTAAAAATTTGATGTTTACAAATTATTATTATGCTTATTTCTTAATTGTTAATATATAATATGAAGAGATAAATTCAAAGATAGTTAAAAACAACTGGCGAATTTGCACATCTTATTTTCATTTCAGCCAAACTTTGGATTATTGATGATAGGGGATTTCAAACAAAATATTTTAAAACAATCCTTAATTAATATGTTTATAAAGTATTTTAAAGAACCACTAGTTATTTAGAATATTCAAGATACAGATCTTTATTTGAAGTATCAAAATGATGCGGAGCATGAACAACAAATTTAATTTGAATCTATAAAAAAATGTTGAGTAATGGCGTTTAACCTTTATTTTTGTAAAACTAATAAATTTATGTAATCTTAGTTAATTTAATGTGATAATAAAAAACATGCATAAATTTCCGGAATATCTATTTAGTAGTTAATGAATAGTATATTGTAAACCTTTGTTCTTATTTCACATTATCTTTTATAAAAGTAATGGGAATTCTCCACATTAGTGTATTTTCTTCTAGAGGACATGAAACACTAGTTCCAACTTACGTATGAATCCATCGAACTATGGGAAATGAAGCTTTCAAATAAGTGAACAAAATAAGAAATATTGAATGATAAATATCTATTACCTTGAAATACTTTTCCAGTAAAATATTTAAATCTGGAAGAAATCAAATTTTACATTAATCGTATAGCATATTATTTAAAAGTATACAAATAAATCAAATACTTTTATGTAATTATGGTATTATTCAAAATTTAATATATATATATATATATATATATATATATATATATATATATATATATATATATATATATATATATATATATATATATATATATATATTAAATTTTGAATAATACCATTAAAATAAAATTTCATATAATTCCTCAATTTATATTTATAAATGTGTGGAAAATTGAGATATTACTAATACCCCCTAAAAATCACACTCTGAAATCAAAAATGGTCAAAAAATGAGGTAGGGATGGTGGAATAATCTCTCTTTACGATTTATTCTTTAAGCATAAAATTCAGAAAAATGTTTGAATTTCATAGATGATGGTTGAATAATTCGATAATAAACATCATATTGTATAATAGATATTTTTTGTAATGAAGAGATGGTTATTCACTTAAATCATGTTAATGGATGCAAAGTAATTTAATTCTTTCATTCTGAAATTTGATGCTTTTTATTTATGACAAAAATACAAGTTGCCACGGAGTTTTTTGTTCCCTTGGTAATATTGATTTAGGAAAACATATTGAAGTGAAATAAAAGTTGTTAATATTTTATGATAAAATTTGTTTAGGTTATTGATTGTGTAGTAATATTTGCATTGAAATAACTTTTGACGCAGCAATAGCTTTCACAAAGAAATATTTAAATGAAGCAAAAGAAATATATTTTTCAATGGGCCTCACCACTAAAACAAATTAAATGTATTCTATTTAAACAATAAGGTATTTATGCTCTTTCAAATTTTATGAGCTCTTACTCAAATATGAATTTTGAAAATTCCAGAAGGGTATATGTGATTTGAATGATTTTGATAAATTTTTAGGCTCTTTTTCTCCATCATGTGTCAAATCATTATTATGAAAAATTATTTTTACACAGAATTTTTCATGATTTTTCTTTTCGATGGTAAATATAACGGATAAATTAATGTAATTACAATACCAGTTATTTCTCTTCCATACTATATGATTGATAATGTATATTTATTATATTACTAATATTTAATATTAATGTAATGAGTAAATATTTATAAGTAACTGATGTAAATGGTACCTTCTCAACTCCCATAAATTACAAAATATTTCTTAGACTAATTTGGAATTTGCGTGATCCTAGTTTGATCCTCTTACTCATAAATTAATTTTCAATTAATTGTAAGCGAGGTGATGCTTCGCTCAAAGATTTAATTATTTGCATACAGTTTTTTTTCCAGAAAACAAGAAAATGTGCTTGGTTAAATAAAGTTAATATTTTGTAATGACTAAACATTGAAAAATTTAAAAAGTTGAAATTTAAAGACATAAAAAATTGATATTTATTTTCATTAGTTATTTAAAATTCTTATATTAGCAAAAGAATATTTAAATTTTTTCCATGTTTTTACTTCTAATATATTAATGTAATACAAGAAAAATAAACATCATTAAAAATAATACAGTGAAACTTGTGTTTATGTATAAATGTTAACATAATTTGCGGGTCAGTTGTTTGACGATTTTGAAAGCTATCAAACTAAAAATTCTGATTGCTTAGAGCATTTTAAGAACGTTAAAAATTATAAATAAATATTGGGAAAATTAGTGCAGATAAAAAATTATAATAATAAAGTTATATTATCCATATTTACTCACTAGTAAAACTTGAGTGTAAAATCATAAATATCATGAGTATAAAGATAATTTGATCAATGAATGTTGTAATTATATTTCAAGTGCCAACAAAATTCTATATGTATTAATGATTTCAATACATTTTTGTCACATCAAACTTAACAACTATGTAAGTATTTTATATTAATCGCTTTTACAACAAACGTAATGTTTTCTTGTGCAGAAAAAAATTAGATACTTACTTTAGTTAACATATATGATCATTGGTGCATATTTTAATGATTATTTTTAAATTTGTTCATTTTGCCATATATTCTAAGTTTTTAGCAAGATAAAATAACATTTTCACCAAAAGAGTTTAAGTGATATACGTTCCTAATTCTGAAAATATTTCTGCAAGTTTCAGTCATTGATATCAGTAGCAAGATTAACTCTTTTTTTATATATATATTTCTGTGATAGGATGTTGGCTAACGACAAAAGTTTTACAAGAAAATAAAAATATCACTAATGTTTCTGGACATAGACCGAATTCCTTTTTATAAAATAATTCAAACACTTGACAAAATATGTCATTCTATGTTTAACAGTCACAAAAATTTTGGTTTAAATATAAAAAAATATAATTTATTGAAAATAATTTACACTTTCACCAAAATTTAAAAATGCGCTAAAATTTTCAGTAAAAGAAGCAGTTACTTTTTCCACTCTACTGCTCCAAGGTATAGAACATTTGACAATTTTATTTCCCAGAATAATGCAAGTTAAGACATTAGTGATGAATAAAACATCTTAATAAAATAGGAATTCAATAACTTGTGAAAGAATTAATTAAACGTTCTCTTCATTTTGTTGGGTGTTTAAATAAGTTTTCACTTCGAAACTTATGTTACATAACTCACTCGTAATTAACAAAGAGTCAAATTTAATGAATGTATCCTCATATACTTACTACATTATCAATTTCCGATTGTTTAAATTTTTGAGTTGTGTAATAGTTTCCGACATTATTCTCTATGAGTATTAGTGTTATTTTTAGTATTAGAGCATATTATATAATATAATATAAAATCCTTAAAATAAGCAAGATTAAAAAAATTAATAAAATAAATATCTAAAATGAAAAATGTAGCAATGGATTTTCATAAATAATATAACTGTTTTACATATTTGATTTTAAAGTTTAAAATATATTTTTAGTATTTCCTTGAATTTTTTGGACTTGAAGGATGTAAATTCTATCACCAGCAGAGTGAAATTCTGCAACTTTTATTATCTCTTTTCTAGGATGAAAATGACAAAACCTTTTTGAAATGGAATGAAGCTTTATTCTTTCTGTAATTTCTTTTGACCAGGTAGATAATAATATTCTTTAGAAAAGGGAGGAATCCTTGCTATATTTCAGAAATTCTTTTCATTCTTCTCGAAACATTAAGGACCATTTAAGGAGGGAAAATTAAAAACTTACTTGCTACCTTAGTATTGTTTTCTTGCAGTAAAATGAGATTTTTCCGTCACAGGAGCGATTAATATTTAGATTATATATATATATATATATATATATATATATATATATATATATATATATATATATATATATATATATATATATATATATATATATATGTAGCTTAATTTCTCTTTAGAATCTTACTTATTTTTTATTATTATTTATTTTGCCATACAATTTCTAAAGAAATCTATAGTAGTTGGATACTTCTTCAACAAAATTACTGTCTTTATTTGTTTGTTTCAGAACTTGTCTGTGTAATCTGTACAAAGTTTCTAGCTTGTGATTTATTTAAGTAAATGATACACAAACACTCAATTCATATGAATGTTTCGCAGCTATTAAATCAACTTATTTTTATCTAACAATTTTATTTCTTTTTTTATGAAAGTATAGTATAATTTTTTTATCGATTCGCGAACAAAATTAGGTGTTTTATTCTAAAATAATTTTCTATGTGAAGCATATTTCTTTGATCTGATCATTATCTACTATACTAATTACTGAAAATTACCCTATTCCTCATAATATTAATAAAACAAATATTTTTTTATTTTATATTTATATTTGTTTTAATTGTAATAAGTTTCGATTATAAAAATAAGTGTTATTTTCATCTTCTATAAATATTTGTCTTTGATATTTGTCCTTTTTCATATTATTTTTATTATCTTTTTGCTGCCACCTTTGTGAGATATTTTTTTCATCTATAATAACTCACTATTGTAAGAAAATTAAATGTAATTTTTTATCACATATTTATTTGATAATTTAGCCTTTATTACTTCGTTCTTCTCTTATTATAAGAATAAATTTAACAGAATTTTATTGGAACAAACAATTATATTTTGTTTTGCAAGTTAAGAATCAACAAAATATTAGTGTCTTGCTTTCTTAAATCGAACATGAGAGTTTTCTATAAAATGAAGTTGTACTTTCAAATTAAGAATAGCATTTTTTGAGTAAAAGGGTTTTATTAAATTTCAGGAATAAATATTATGTCGAAAAAGTAATTCAAAAATTTTGTGTTTTGAATTATAAAATATCTTTCATTGAACATATATTACTTTCTTAACTATTTATTAATATTTATTACTTCCTAATTTATTTAAAATTATATCAAATACATATACATCATAATTCAAAATTGTCAAATGCATTTTGAAGCAAAATAAATCAAAACACTACTTAGAGTTAGTTGCTCTAAAATTTTTTATTTATATCACTTTTATTTAAGGAAATAGTACTAATTATTATATGATAAATAATAATTATATTAGGAATAATGGAATCGATTGAGCTTTAATTATAAAGAATTGTGTTTTTTTATTTTTATTTATTTATTTATTTATTTTTTCTTTTTTTGAAAAAATAAATTTCTGTTTTAAATTGAAACATAGAAGAGGAAATAAAAGTATATACTCCATAAATCAGTTTTAAACTTTTACAAGTGAAAACTAACAAATTATCAGATTTGGTTTTTACAATCAAATTTTTTTTCACCATCTAAAAGTTTCACTTACAGTTGCTGAATTTATACATTCAAATTTTTTATTTATTATATTTTATTTTTTGAAATCAGTCAACAAATCATATTGAAGATAAATTCATTGGATTAATAAAATGAAAAGAATAGGGTGAAATATTATTTATTTGCTGTAGTAAAATTTAAAAGAAAAAACGTTTACAAATTGGATCTTTTAATCACACAGAGTTATCCTTTTACTAAAGAATTAATGAAAAAAATAAGGCTAATCAATCAGAATGTATCAAAATGCTTATTTGTAACAATTGTCTCTATAGCAAAAACCTGGTTGTGCGGTTAAAACAAGTTCTCTTTTTTATTATTACTGAACAAATTAAATTTATTAACTTTGAAGTTTTTGTTATTATTGATTGATAATCTTGCAGTTTTCAACATTATCAAATTGAATATAATTAGAATTTCTTAAATTACGTTAAAAGTTTTTGTAGATTGTATTTTTAAATAGTATTTTTCTGAAATTTGCATAGTATTATTTTTGAAATTTAAACATTTTTTTAAATTACACGAAAATTTTAAACATAAGCATACATGAAAAATGTAATTATTGAATTGTGAAATCATATTTGGGTGTGAAAATTAGCAGATATGTGTATTGAAGTAGTTCTTACTACAATTATTTTCAAGTATTAATATAGTAAAAGAGCTGATATTAGATTTTCAATTAATACAATTTTGTATAAAAAAGAACTGCATTCCAAATTACTTTTATATCTGATGATCTTGGATTCCATCTGAAACATTTGAAATAATGATATATATTGTTTAAAAAACACTCTTCTTTTCAGTGTGATTACAATTTTTTTTACGACTTTGTTACTGCACTATGTTTTATTACGTGATTAAGCTATTTTTTTGCACACACAATGTATTGCAGTGTGCAATGTGCATGTGTAATTAAGGGAGCAGGCTAGCTGCCACAGAGTAAAATTAAGCTTAAATGACACAAAGTTTCACATGACTTCTACTACAGGGAACTGCATTTGCTGTTCTCCTCATCCTTTTTATAAGAAAATCATCGAATAAAATCCTTTTGAAAATGAAAGATGCCAGGAGAACCTTATTTTATGTACCCCCAAATTTTGTTCATCAGGAAGTTTATATTTGCTTTTGCAGACCACATCAAACCAGATGAAAATTTTATTGGTTCGTAATATCTTTATAGAAGAAATACAGCTGAAATTGTAGTTACATGAGCTCAGTTCATCAGGCAGGTTTCTGGGACACATATCAACCAATGTATTTTAGAGAACCGGATATTGTTGGAAGTTTTCTAGTGTCGGACAACTAATTTCTCATTGAACGTGTAGATAATGTCTTCAGATATTTTACTGTATTTATTTTTGGTATATTCTTACCATATGAGTGAAATTGGGGCTCAGATTGTAGATTTGTATCAACTTTAATTCATCAGGTTAGATTTAGAAACAAAGCGTCACTCCATACAGATCAATTATGTGATGTATGCGGAAATATTTGACCTTGTTGAGAGGATAGTTTAATGGTGTGGAGAATATTACTTTGATTTGTCGATGGATACAGGCCTATTTTAGTGTTGATCTCTTCTCCAATTTTTCAACATATATTAAATTCAAAATCTTATTTGTATACTTATCTTTTATCATAAAGCTTTTAATAGACAATGTGTTTATTACTATTCACATTGTTATATGCCAGAATTTCAAGCCTCTTTTCAATGATTTCCTTCAGTTTTTGAAATTATTTGTGGGACATTTACTTTGGAAATGCACGTTGTTCAAATATTTAAGACTGTAAATAATTACAAAATGTGTCCTGTCTTATAGAACATGAGTCAAAAATAATCGTATATTTTCAAACGTAACTATTTAATTTTTTCTCGTTTTTGCAATATAGAATATCAAAATTTTATTTTAAATTGATTAAAATTAAAACTGATTCATTTTGGAAATGATTAGAGGTCAATTAAATCCAATATAATATTTCTTTTTTTCATCTACTCCAAATAACTTTAATGTTTCGCGTTTTTTGATTAAGTTACGCTTGTTTTCTTATTTATAAATATCTTAAAACTTTGACCACATTCGCGTAGTTAAATTAAAAATGTGTGTCGTTGAATTTTAATAATGAATGAGGTGCACATCAATGTATATCATTTGGCAAAATAACTAAATAATATATCAATTTTTAATGCGAGCAAGAAATTTATTGAGTATTATATCAAAGTTTTTACATAAAAGTTTGTCGTAGGGAGAGTGGTTGATTTAAAAATGAATTATGAATGAAAATGGTATGACAGCATCTACGAAATATGGATAAATTCAGCAAATAATTCACCTTCCAAAATATTGAGATGAATATTACGATTCTTCGTATATGACAGTGACAGTTTTTAATAAAAATGTCATGGAAGTTATTAAGCCGCTAGTATTCTCTTTTTAGTTTATTTTTGCTAAAGATTGATTTTAATATATTTTATGATTCTGATACATGACGCAATTTTTAACAATATATATATATATATATATATATATATATATATATATATATATATATATATATATATATATATATATATATATATATATATATATATATATATATATATATATATATATATATATATATATATATATATATATATATATATATATATATATATATATATATATATATATATATATATAATTATTTAACTGAATATTTTAATATTTTTGAAACTAATTATTTTTTAAAATTGAATGCTTTCGTTACAAATAAATTATTTAATGTAAAATAAATATTTACAATGTTTACTTTTATAGAATTATGAATTTGTTTGAAAATAATTATTTTTAAGAATATAATTTGTTTCAGATATTTATATATAGTTAATGAGATATCGACGTTATATAAGAATAAGATTCACATTTTACATCTCAGTTTATGTATTTTTAGTGAAATCTGTCATTCCTAATGTTACCTAAAATTTATCAAGAAAATTTGAAGGAATAAATTATTTCTGATGGACATAAGATTTTATATCATTAATATTTTAATTTACTTAGTGTACAAAATTTTGAGACATTTAAATTTGTGCTTTTATTCTTATATCTTCTAAAAAGAAAACAAAAATCTCTTATTGAATTTTTTCAATTAAACTCTTATTGGGAATTAAATTTTTAGGACTTGTTTCAAAATATTTCGCTTAAAGATGGCCTTTGAGTAATAAAACAAAAAATTCGCACTCAGGGCTAATTATCTATACATTTCTTTCTTTGTGTTTCATAATGTTCTTGAAGTTAATTTGCTTGGTAAAATAAATAATATTTATTGAAATGATAAAAATTGTAGTAGAATTAAGCTCTCTTTATCAAAGCTAACGATTGTTTTCTTTCGGTTCAACTATATGCCATATTCTTATTAGCTTTATCTATAATGTTTATTTTTATATTTACAGTGTTACATATGAAAATATAGATTGGAATTATGTTTAAAGACCTATAATACTATATTTAAAAATTTTTAAACTGAGTATTTTTGAGCAGCCAGACAATACAAGATTTTTATTCTTTTGTGTTCCTATCCATTAGTTTGATAAATGGATTGATTCAGGCTGTGGAAAACTTCATTTATGCAGAAGCTTACAAAATATCTTTTGCACGTTGGAAGGTGGGGGAAAATTCTTGCTTTCTTTTGTGTTTATCTCCACTTTTAAGAGACTCTTTTGTTTGGCTACCAATGCATAAATTTTTAGTTTTTATACCGTTCTTAATTGCCAGAATAAAATAAAGGAGAATAATGATAAAAATAATAAAACTAATTTTTGAAAAAAAAACTTTTAATTTAAATTAAAATAATTTACTTTTAAAAATAAAAAATAATAATAAAATAAAAAATAAAATATAATTACAAAAAATGCGATTCTAGAGAAATTAAATATCTCATAAATTAAAAGCAAATTTCTTTTATCAGGTTGTAAAAAGATTTGACTATTATTTTTTTGAAATAAAAAAATAATTTGATGAAAAATTATTATATTAATTATAGTTTTTATTGTAAAAATATAACTATGCGATTATTAAAGTATAAGGATTTTATCAATAACAAATATTATTTAAATTTATTAATTATATTGTTAAAATTCAGTGGTAAAAATTACTTGTTATTTTTTAAATAAATTTGGAATCTTTGTTTTATTGATTTCCTGTAGATAAAATTTTTATTTTATAGATCCAAATATGCATATATATATATATATATATATATATATATATATATATATATATATATATATATATATATATATATATATATATATATATATATATGTATGTATGTGTGTGTGTGTGTAAAAGCAATTAAAATAATAAACTGTTTTCAGCTTAGTTTTTTTATGTATTTTTTTCTTGCTCAGTTTTTATTGTCCATTTTAAAAACTGAAATGACGATGTAAAGTAAGATTCTCTTTTTATTTCCTTTTCTTATTTTGTTTTTTTAACTTTTCCATTTATTTTATCTTTTTTTAGAATTGCATTCAAAAAAAGAATGTCAGCTGTATCATTAAGTATAATGATTTATTAAAGTTATGATAAAAATAGGTTTAACTCATGAAGCTAAAATCATGCAGGAAAATGAATATCGAAATGAATTCTATTTCTTTAAAAATAATGCAATTATTTTGAGCTCTTGGAAAATGACGTTTCCTTCAGAATCATTAATATTTTAAACTCTTTAGTTAATCTGTTAAACGAAGAGATTTTAACAAGTTATCATAAGATAATTTATTAAGAAAAAGTTTATCATTAAAAAAGGTTTTTTATTTGCTTCAAATATTTATTGAATGGCTGTCAGGCTTTCTCATTTTTTTTATCAAAACAAACTTCATTAATTTTTCATTGAAAAGAGAGAGTAAAAGAAGTTTTATTAAGGAGGTGAAAGATTTTTTGTGTAATTATAAAAGAAATTGCAACTAAAATACTTTTGTATCTTCATTTATTTGAAACAGAAAGATAATTTGTAATGAAAATATTATTTTTATGAAATGTAACGTAAAAGAAATAATTTCTTTTCATGAATTATATTAAGTTATATTTGGCTAATAAAATATAAGCTTTAGATGTGTAACTGTGACAAAATAATTTCAATTTTATGAGTATTTCTTTAAAATTTTCATTAATTTTATAATTTTAACAAAGTAATCATTCATGTTATTATTGATTGTTACATAGAAGAATTGTTTCAATCCTTTCGGTACATTTGCCGTATAAGAATGTCCTATATTTCTTTGATCAAAGTTTCATATGGTGCTTTGATTTCTCAAATTATATTAATAGTTTTAAATTATGTCACTATAATATACGAGTATATTGTCATGAAAAATAAGAAATAAAATGTTTTTTAAATAAAGTCTTCTATTTGACAAGCTCAATTCTTCCTGGGTGGTGTGTGGAAAAAAGGGTGCTTGAACTGAAAGTGAATATTTGTTTAAGTTTAAAATATAAATTTATGTCATAAAACTTATCATGATGGAAGAAAAAGTTTATGCAAATTTAAAAAGAGTGTCCTATGTAATAGGTATTTATACAATTTTAGCCACTTTTTTCATTATCTTTTTAAATATTCAAAAGTTTTGAATAAAAAGATTTTGAAATATCCATGAGTTGATATTTTTTAATTTAAAGAGTGATCTCAATCTATTTTTTTATTTGCACCCATGTGAATGAATTTAGTATATAGATAAAACTTATGCTATAAAAAAGGCGTCAATAAACAAATTTTTATGTCATGGGAAAACAACAAACTTTTTTAAGTTAGTACTGTCTTATTTATATTTGTATGACGTAAGAAATATAAAACTATAAAACTAAGTGTGACATTTGTATGATTTCTTTTTATTCTTTCATTGCTTTTAAATGTATTTAGAAGTTTTCTTTATGAATTCCTTGTAAAATATATAGATTACGTCATTGCACTAATAAAAACTTTGTTATGTGAAAATGCAGTTCAATTAACAAATTAGTTTTGAATTGAAATATTTGTGTTTTCATTAGTGTGGTGTAGGCAAATACAAACAACAATTTTCTAAAACACACAAAGAATGCATTTTAATGTCAAAAAAAGAATTTATAAAGAGTAATACTTCTTCCATATGTTTGGTTCACTTTGCTGCAAAAATTTCACAGATAATATTTGCCCTTTCATCAGATAAATTCATTTCTTTACATTTCAAAAATATCTATTTACAACAACATCATTATCCTTATTTTTCTTATAAATGTATAAGACGCATGAGCAAACACATTCTTAACATTTATAAAATAAGATATTTGACAGCTTTGGCAGTCACTAGCTGATCTTTTCAGTTTTAGAATTTACAAGGTATTATAATATTTCAATAGCATTAAACACATTTATATCACAGGGTAAAGTGCATTACCAAAACAAGGAAAACAATATAATTTTAAAAAAATTGTAAACAGTCAATTTATGAAAAGATATATGTTGATAGAATACGCAACAATAAGGAAAATTACGGAAATCAAAAATGTATTAAAAAAGAACAGAAAAAAATTCATTAATTTTTGAAATAAAAATTTAAAATTTTAAACAAAAGAATTAAAAAAACTTAGTTAATTAAGAAGCGTTAAATTTGAAAATGATAACATTTATTTAATTCTTAAAAATTTAAAAACATTGAAGCAAATGAAAAAAAAATATGAAAAAATATAATATTGCTGCTAATAAATATTTTTTTTTCAAAACAGTGGGTAACACTTGAACATAAACTGAAAACATTTTCATCAAAAAATTTATGGGGATATTTTTACAATTGATAATAATTTGTTATGTAAAACAAAACTAGATTAAAAAATATCTATCAATTCTAATTATTAGTATCAAAAATTGAAAAATTTGAAAGAATGATGTACAAAAACACTTAACAGTTAACAAAGAGAACAAAAACAATTTTTTTATAACTCTACAGTTTGGATATAAATTTATTTAAAGACAATACAGTTTAAATTAGAAATTATGTAATACAATGCTGAAAATACATGTAATACAAGGCTGAAAATATTAATTTTCCTGTTATAATGATTCGAGTAAAAAATTCTCACAAAATATTACAAAAAAGTATTGACTAGGTAATTAGGAAAACTTGTGAAATATTAGATCAAAATACAAAGAAGTAATGTAAAAGTTAGAAAAAAAAAGGTTTGAATTATAATTTTAAAAACGAAAATCATACATTATGAAAATACAAAATTTAGATTTCATTAAACTGTTAAAAACTTGCGCATCCTTTCTGCATATTCAAATAAAAACTTAACATTACTTTAAACTGTAAGCTTAAATTAACTAAAAAGCACTGTCAATAATAAATATCGTAATTGGGTTGAATTATATACATATGCAAAGCATTTGTAACTGCGAAAAGGAGAAACTATTGCATCATGTTACCGATATTTATATTTGTTCTAGCAAGTGGTCAGAGGATTTTATTTTCAACGGGAAAAAAACAATCATTTCAAGAAGCCGTCTCCTATGCTAAATATAGATTTTGCATGGAGTATCGATACATGAAATGGGACATGAAGAAATTGATTTGAAATAAAATCAATACTTTTCTCGATTTATGGAGTTAACTTAAACAGATAACGGAATTAAATTGTGCAATATTTTGCCATGTCCATAACATTTTTTTGATATGTCAGCAATTAGTGTTAAGAACGCAGTGATGGAATTTAATTTTTTTCGTAAATAAATCAACACCACATTCGAAATATTTTGTTTCACGTATCAGAAATATTTATAAAATCTATGTCTTATGCTATTTAATTATACTGTCTACAAACTGCTATCAATGATTTTGTGTACATTTTTTATGTAGGAAATAAAATACCATTACTTCTTATTAACTATTATAAATTTGGTAAAATAACTTTACTTTTATGATCATTATAAAGTATAACTTTAATTATGAAGACGCTAAATTGAAATGAATGATTCTTTAAAATTATATTTAAAAATATAATTTTATAGAATGTACATAAATTTCCTGTATTGCAAATCATTTTATATATTAAATAATGTTTTTCTTAATTTTTTTATAATGTGATGCTGATAAAATTTAGCTCTATAATAAAATGATACTAAAATTGAAAAATGCTTTCTTTGAGATCATAATACGTGTAAGCACAATTAACAGCAAAATTCTTTGATAAAACGTTCATCTGAATTAAGAGATTCCTTAGAGATTAGGGGAACTCTTTAAAAAGCAATACATTTTATATTTCAGAGATTGCTGGACAGGAAAACATGTCATTGGCCAGTGAAGGAAAACAAGAGCCCAGTACAGTAGTTGACAATGATGTTTAACGAAGCAAAAGCCATTCTCCCTCCCGTGTCTACTTCGACGTCTGTGTTATGGAGTTTTCAATCGATATGGTAGAGGTTAGAGTCAGGATCTCTAAAAAATGCTTACGTTCCCGAAAATGTTTGGAATAAACTGGAATATTTCTTGGAAATTATTTATTTTAGAAGTTTCAACCAAGTCTTGCTGAAAATTTTAAGATGTTGTTTACACATATAAAACATTTTCGTCAATAATAGAAAAATATTATTTTGAAAAGTTTTCAAAAAAAATTTATGGACAGTTATGTATCAATTTTAATGAAAGTCGTTTCATTGTCAACGTTTTTAAATTTAATAATACATAAAACCTAATAAAGAAATTGTTTATATTTACTATTGACATATATCTTATTTCTAAATATTAAAATTATAAACTGAAAACATTGAAATGCTGATTTTGCGTGGTTGTAAGTTATGTGAAATAATAATATTTATTTTAATTTACGTTTTAGGATTAAATAATATAATTATTTAATGTATATTTTTTGTAGGCAGTTTTCCCTTGCTGACGAAAATTTATTTAAATTTGTAACCTATATGGTCTACATCAAAAAGTCAAGTTTATTAATTTAAGAAGGTAAAAAAGCAGATGTTTAATAATTGTTAAAATGTTATATAAGTCATGACTAACAATATATTTCAAAAGAAAAGCAAGTATTAAGTTATTTCATAGACAATCCCCACTAACCAAACTAATAATATTTAATATAATTTAAATAAATTATTTTTAGATACAAAGATAAAAATAAGCAAATATCATAAAAAACTGCTAATCATATGTCAATAAATAATTGCTCTATTTTCACGAAATTTTTAAAGATTGAATTGAAATGATTAAAAGATTTCAAAAATAAAAATCGAATTTTAATGATTTCAAAATGAAAAAGAATATATTATGCCTTTTATTATGGAAAAATGGAAAAATAAATAATTGCATCATACCTTCCATAAAGAGTGAAACATATCTGCCAAATAATGGTGATTTAAAAGACAATTATTTCAAACCGAGTTTTTACACAAACTAATACAGTGAACTGATACAAGAATACGCAGTTTACAAGAACATATTAAATAATGTTATTTTCATAAATATTTTAAAATGAAGCCCTTAGGCAATAGATAATAATTGAAACAATGTGTGAGTTAAGAATAATTATAATTGATAATAAATCTTTACATAGTAAATTTGATAGAAAATGTCATTATAATAAGCTGATTATTATAAACATTGCATTTTTATAAGAAATTTTCTTTTATGAAAGTTGTAAACAAACAATTTATACATATGTATTCACTAAATAAATTTTCACTGTACTTGTAGAACACACATTTAACGTTGAAAGCTATGTAGTCTTATACACCCAGGTTAATAATAAATAGCACCGTGTTATCTTGTCATTAATACTTTGATATATACAAGTATTTTAAAGTAAAAAGTCATAAATAAAAACAATTATAATAGTATTAAATGAAAAACACTTCTATATTTCTAGACTATAAAATGCTTGAATATAATGCGTTTTATTCTTATTAGACAGTTAGAACTTAAAATGTGTTTCTTTGGTATGAAATTTAACTAAGAAATTTTTGGTTTGGAAAGTAGAATATATATAATATTAAGCTAATTGTTAATAGTTTCATTATATATTTGAAATAATTCATGTAACTGTTGATTCATTGTATACGTATTTTTTTCTTTGATATGTTGCATGTGTAATAAATACTACGATTAAATATATGTATCCCATTAAATTTTTATCAAAAGTTATGTTTAAAACACCAAACTGAAGTTTCATCGATTAAATTATTCGCTTTTGTAGCATTTTAAAAAATGTTAAATGAATGGACTTTTATTTTTAAACTATTTATAACTTTTAATATTTTTAAACTAAATATTTTCAAATCATTTAAATATTTAAAGTAAACAAGCATTTAATATACATATATAATGAAGTAACAAAATCATATATTATGCAAAATGGATTATTGTATACCTTAATGTTTTCTTTCACATAGTTTCTTTTTCAATTTCAAATATTAATTTGAAACATTCATTAATTAAGCATTAACATTAAGTTTACTTTATAATTTTCTTATTAAGAAAGTGAAATATTTAATAAATACGTTTTTTCAAATTATTTTGTTAAGAATTTATTAGCAGCATTTAATAATATCGAAAAAATATTTTCCCTTCAATTCAAATATTCAAAATATTTAAATCTTAATATTGAGTAAAAATATTTTATAGCATTAATACTTAATTACAATAAATAATAAATTAACATTGCAAAAGTATATTAAATGTTTTCCTGTAATATTTTTAATAATATTCGTTTTTAATTATACCTTTTTTAACTTTATAAAAAAAGCACCAAAAATATTATGTAATAAGAGATAAAACTTGTTACTCTATAATCTGTTATTAAACACATACCACAATAATCTAAAGTAATTACATGCAAGTCTAATTTTTATTTGAAGCGCTTGCTATTTTGCGGTGGGCGATGTCCGTAGCGCAGAAGCCTAGAGTCATAGCAATTGATCACTCTTAATGTAACTAAGTTATTGATAAATGCTAAAGTTGACTATACACTAAATACTTTCTGAAATCAGTCAGCTGTAGCAAAAGTCATTAAAAGAAAAATTCAGTAAGTCTACTCCATTGGAATATATTGAAAAAAAATTTTTTTTATATAAGCAAATATAAATGCCTTAACTTCAAATTTCAAACTCTTAAACAATCTAACATAATTATTTTACATATATTCTATACATAATAATTTTAGAAATTTTATATTGAAACGAAGTGCTAAACTCAGTACAATTATATATGATTTTTACATTTTACTTCTATTTTCCTAACAGAATTATTTAAATTTTAGCCTTGTTTTCTTGAAGCTACAAAACCTAGTAGGTGATGTTATGAATCGAAGAAAAAATCCTTTTTAAAATCATAAATTAATCTATGGTTATGAATACGAATATATTTTATTTTATATAGCGTGAATTAAATTTTTCTTTTAAACTTTTATAACTATATTACCAGATAGATACTATTTTGAACTAAAGTAAAAACATTTTTAAAACAGTAATATAATTATAAGTAAGAATATTTTAATATTAATATTAATTAACATCTTTACTGAATTATTGAATTGCTACTACCTATGATTTTATTATAGCTTTAAATAGGCTTTTTTTTTAAATTAATAGAAATAAGATGATAAAACAACAAATACCAGTTTCTAATAAAATCAGAGATTGCTCTATTAATAACCATTGCTCAAAGAAACTTTATTTTATGATGTCAAAACTTAGCGAAGATTTTAGCTTTGTTGAAGTATTTTCAATTATATGTTATAGAAAATTTCGCTTGAATTAGTTTTTTGATTCAAAAAATTAATTAGCTTGAATTAGTGTTTTGGCATTAAGCATAAGTAATTGAGCTTCATATGAAGCACGAGACATTAAAGCTATCTATTGATATATTTGTTCACATATAACAAAAGACAGACAACCATTAAAACTGGAAAAGTTTATTTGTGTTTTACTAGTGTATCACGTAAGAGATAATAATATTCTTTTATTCATCATGCCTTTTAAAAATTTCGCATTTACTTTTGAGGTGTTTTTTAATTGTTAACAATAATTATTTAATAAGTTTTTATATTTCATTGCAGAAAAATATTAGTTTTTCAAAACTAATTTAAAAAAAGATACGTATTAGGTTTCTGGAGCATTTGAATGCTGTTATCTTGTAAAATTAAAATAAATGTTTGTTCGTTCACTTAACTTTAGTAGAATATAGATGAGTTAGTAGTCATAATTTATATATATTGGTATCAAATTCAAAAATAATTTTAAACATACAAACCTTTACATAAATATTAAGTGCATCTATGCAATTACGGATACTTTACTAAGAATCGCAACTCAATAAGCTATGGTTAAGAATTTTAAATATGAAAACATTTTATTGAAATCTAGTTTTTTAAAATTTACTGTATATTAATTTGTTAAAAATTATCTGAACATATACACTTGAATTTAATAAAAATAAAGAATAATAAAATATTTTAAATGAATGTTAAATGAATAATGTTTGATCATATTTACTGTAATGTATGTTTTATATTTTTAACTAGTAAATAACTGCTGCTCTAAAAATGTATATTTTGAATGATTATTTTATAAATAATCGTACATATTATGCAGAACTATTTTCTTAAATATCATTAAATTTTTCGAGACGAAATACAGATTATATTTTTTTAATCAATCAAATTATATATGGAAAATAACCCTTTGTCTAGACATTTATTAAGCATATTATTAGCATTGATAGGAAAATTAGATTAATGTAAGAGTAAATTGTAGAAATTTTTTAATGAAACAGTATTTTTAAGGAAGTTTCTGAAATATGTCTCAGTTCTCAATACATTTTATCTGATTTTGAACATATAGAACTGATCCAATGAGCTAATTTTCCAAAATATAACTGAGTTTTATGTTTTTTACTTTCGAAAAAACCTAATGATATATTTTCAGGAGAAAAATAAGTTCCTATGAGAATAAATAATTTATTTACATTAATGGAATTAAAGGAATGTTAAATGAATAAGCATACATTGTATGCCAGCTGAACTTTGAATTTTATGTTTTGAACATATACATTATTTTTATGTATTTTGCTTTTAAAACATTTCCATATCATATAACTTTAGAAGTTTAAGTTACAATTGTTTTCGTTTGATTAAACATTTTCTTAAGTTTCATTCATAATTTACGATAACAACTTAACATTTCTTACCTGGAATACATTTCATGTTCACGGAAATGGTCCATTTCTTATATCTGTGTTAACTAATTAAACATTTTAACAAAATCTTGCATATGTATCATATTTGAAACAAATTAATAAAAAGTTAATTAAAATTGTAGCAACAAAAATTTATGTTAACAATTTATATTGAAAATTTTAAATGATTCTTATAAAATATCTCATTAATTAATACTAATTTCTAACTAAAGTAATTTTTTGCTGTACCAGTAGGTAAATATTTATTAATACTTTCTAAATAAATCATCATTTGAATGGACTGTTTTTTATGCATATCAAGGGTTTCCTTAATACACATATAAATCTTAATTCCAAATTTAACAATATTTTCACATTTTGTGGTGAATATTTATTTACTACAAAATGTGAAATATTTAAGTATATATAAAAATAAGTAGTAAAATATTTATTTATAAATTAAATAAATTAAGCGTTTTTAAGATTTTAATAATAACTTAAAACAAATCGCAAAGTATATAATAATTTAACTAAATTATATAATCTAAATACTTAGATACATAATTAGGCTTTAAGATATTTTTGTTTTCATATATAATTGAATATTTATACAAAATAATTAGAATTACATACTAAAGGACATTTTATTTTATTTAAAAATTGAATGGCTATTCTCATTAATCCATTCGATTTTAAATTCATAAATGTAACAATAATTTAAACTTTTTCATATCATGATGTAAAAGATTTTTAACTTATAGTTAGAATTTTAATTTGCAATTGTGCAATATCTAAATCAATCTGTGGATGATATACCTTCAAAAGACTAAATTGTATGCTCAAGTTAAATTAATTATATTCCTCGTAGAAATATAACTAACCAGTAAATCTAATATTTTAACTAGTTATTTGCTTGATGAACTGGTAAATGTATGTTTTGTTCCTATATTTTAATTAACCTTTTTTGTTCATATGTTCATTGCATTTTGTATAATTTTCCTATTTCTGTCTAAAGTTACACATTCATTTCATTCTTTCAAAAAATGATTGAAAAATTATTAAGAGTAAAAATTGAGTAATTTAAAATTTGATTCCGGCAAAATCGCTGTAAATATTATATAGTCCTCTAAAAATTTCAAAAGGATTCATTTTATTAAATTGTGTTTATTAATTTATTCTAATTATTTAAACAAGATAATAAATAGGAACTAGGTTTGGAAGTGACTTTAATGTATAAATAAAACAAAAATAATTATTTAGACTAACCGACGTAAATAATTGATCTGTTTTACAAATAACTTGATTTAAATTTATTTGCTCTTCTAGAAATAAGTTTTTCTCTTTTTTATTTAAATGAAATTCTTTGAATGGCTTATATCAATCATAACTTTAATCTTAGTTAAAAAAAATTGAATGACGTTGATTATGCATCATATTTATTAAAATGAATATATTTTGAGTTAATTTAGTTTTACATTTATTTTAATTTATATTTAAATATTTTAAAATTTATATTGCAGTATAAATCATTCTAAAACATAAATAAATTTCATAGTTATATATTTCAAAAATTGCTTCATTTCGAGATTATTATTCTTGATATGGATAGAATTGAAAAATAAAACAGGAAATACAAATCCATTTTTCAAAAAATTATGTCTATGTATTTCATCTAAAATTTCTAAAATATGCTAATGCCTTAAAAGAGAAAAGTATTAATTAACACAAAACTATTTACGATCTCTAATATACTATTGTTTGAGCTGGTTGATCATTATCACATAAAGATTTATGCATTAACACTAATACTGTATACATCTGTAGCATCTTTAGTGCGATAAATATTTACACAAATTTGTGTCTATAAAAATAACAAAAATTCTATGTTTCAATAGCTCAAAAACATATATTTTCTCTAATCTACACAAAGAGTCAACGTCAATCTGATCTGGTATTTGGCAGATAGATATTACATCACGCAGACATTGGTGATAAATATCGCTCCTGTGAAGTACTCACCATTAGCATCACATGGGTGTTGCATTATTTAAATAGTTATTTTGCAATAACTTATATTGTTATTACTGCAGGAATATAGGGGAAAATCAAAATTACAAAAATCATTAAAATAATATAAAATTGGTATTTTCAAATTAATAAGTTATAATATACAATATTTAACCACTCTTTGATACAAGGAATCCTTTCTAACTTATAAATAAATGATTTATATAAACATGGCAATTGAGAAACACTTAAGCAAATATAGCTGTCATAAAATTAAAAACAAAATAATAAAACATTAAGGATCACATTTGCTTGTGCATTTTTGAAATATCCAAACGAAATGGAACTTCAAAAATTTTCTAAATAAAAAAAATTATTAAATGAGTCTTAGAAATTTTTGATAGTTCTATAAATTTCAACATTATTATACAAATAACATAAATAGAAATTAATTATTTACATTTATATAAAAGCTAAATAATTTCTTATCTGACTAAAATAATTAAATAAATTAAATTATGAGGAAACTCAGTTTTGGTATGATATACATTAACCTATATTGACATTTAAGTTATTTTTGTAGAGTATTAAATACCTACTTAGATTTGTAAGACGTTTTTATACACTTCAATATAAAACATTTTGTTCATGTATTAGAAGCATTGCACCCTTTTAATTCAGTGAATACTTCAGTAAAATAACTTGGCTCACTATTAATTCTCAGCATCTTCGCACTTAAGAGATTAATGATTAGTAAGCACCGATCCCAGAACTTTTCCTTCGAGTCATCAACAAGAAAGGGTTTCAGGGGATAAGATATCTCATTCCCCATGTACGAATAACTCAGATACAAACAGGTGAGGACCACGGATTGCAGCTCTCTTTCTGTGTCTATATCCTCACTCACAAGTTCCCTAATTAGCAAGTAGAGGAAAACGACGTTGGCCGGGTTGATGAAAGCGATATCTTGCCACCCCTGAAGCAGCAAGCTCCTGTCCACGGATCTCAGCCACAGAACGGCATCTGCTGGTTGAATCTCTCTCAACTTCCAGCATTTTTTGCACAGAAACTCTCCCAAGCATCGAAGTAGTTCCGACGTCGACGCTTGTATGACCGTCTTCCTGTGTTGTTGGCTCGGACTGATGACGGAGTTACTTTTGCCAGCGACGTTGAGCGAAGCACCTGTGGGGTAGTGGAGTCCATGCGGATGGTGGTTTGAGTTGTGGTTCCCGCCAGAAATGTGGCTGATCAGGGGTCTCACCAAGTTGTGAGCTGCTAGCACCGATGGTTTGGAGGGCGGCAGAGAAGGGGGCATCTTGTGATGTCGGTCACCCGAATTGTTCCGAACGACAACATCGAGAGCGGAGACCGTGGAGGTTTTGAGGTTGTAACACGATACGGATTTCTGGATGTTCTTCTTGTTGTCAACCACATTGTTCAAGTTATCGAGAGGTTGCCTCGTTGGATTCTTGTTTTTGTCCACTTTCCTACGAGATGACGAAGTGAATGTCTTCCAGCTCAAAGCATTGATGAACAGAGAGTGTTTCTTGAAATTGGAATTATGCGTGTGATTGAGGTTGTCGACGATGTTGCCATTCTTTTCTTTGATTTTAGCATTACTTAACTGTTCGTAATTAAATCCATTCAAAGTGAAATCACCGTAAGTGGGCTTACGATCCCTAGGGGAAATACTGAGCACGGTACCCATTGCGATTGCTAAAACTCTCTACGAAGACTCACAGAATATCGAAACGACAAACAAAACAAATAACATTCAACAACTGGCTAATCGAAAAACTACTCACCGCCGAAACCGATCGACCTTGGAGGTCAAACGAACGAACTCCATTTTCGATAATTTGTGTTCCCATCTTTTATCATAGGTGCTTTAAATACTGTATATGATTTCGCGAATCTAAAACAGATAGAAGAGCCTCCAAATGATGAAGAATTTCTTCCGCAAAATCCACGAAATAGCTCATCTTATTTTCCCCGACAGAGCCAAAAACATGTCTGCTGCCATCTCACAGCTCTGAGATCGTTTGATCGAAGAAGATTTGCATGAGACCGTTGCCATGGTGATGCAGAGCTAGTGAATGGTAGCTGCAAGAGGGAGGAGTTAAAACGTTTTGCCTGCTGTGATTCGCCAATGTTATCCGTACTTGTAAAAAAATAAGATATTATTTAAAATTTGAAGAAATTTATAATTAAATAATCACCATTGCGCTTCGCCGGAAATATTAATGGTAAAAAAGTAAATGAAATTTATAAAAATGTTACTTTTAAAAGAAATTAACTTAATAGTACCTTTTAAATATTTTTAAGTTCTTAGATAAAAATCTGAACAAAATATTCTTGCTTCTTCATTTGCTAAGTGATTTCTTAAATTATAAAAGTACCAAGAAAATTTTTATCTTATACAAAAATTTCTTTTTAATCTTTTTCGGTTTTTTTTTTGATGATTCTATCTAAGTTAAAATTTTCTACAATATTATAAATGTAACTACAAATATTTAAGAGAAGCCGCTAGGCATTTAAGATATTAAATGTAATTATAACACAATTTTTTGAAATTTGATGAGACAAATCAAATTGAAAGAAATTTTTTAAGACATTGAAAAAGATTTCAGTTTATTAATCACAAAATAATTTGTGTTTTGCTTAGAGACTTTGTCTGTTTATTATTACATCGAAAAATGATAATTTATTTTTTATATAGCTAAGCAAAATTTAAAATTTTAGATATCATTCCCTTATATTCATATTTTTATCACAATAAAGTTATTATAAAAGATTAAATATAATAGTTTTATCTATTAAATTTATC
Organism: Latrodectus hesperus; assembly: GCA_037975125.1. Classification (NCBI taxonomy): domain Eukaryota; kingdom Metazoa; phylum Arthropoda; class Arachnida; order Araneae; family Theridiidae; genus Latrodectus; species Latrodectus hesperus. Next base: position 82,419,538 of record CM075856.1, read on the forward strand.
AAAGCTAAAAGAAATTCTTTTTATTTATGTAAATTTTACTGCTGAAACACATAAATAAAAATATTTATGTTATTTATATAAAGATTTAGCTGTAAAGGAATCACTAATTTTTTTAAAATTTTTATATTTTTAATACAAAATAAAAAAATAAATGTGCACTTTTTTATAATCACTGTTTTTGGGTTTTAATTTTTGAATTTCAAATTGTGTAATTAATATGACTTTTTCTACAAAGGCAGTGCTTAATTATGAGCAAAATTAACTAGGCATGTTTTAATGACATTAAAGAAGAACAGTACCTGAAAACCGTAGTTATAAATTATTTTAACATCTGATTATTTCATCTACGTTCATTTTCACCTTAAATATTTCCGTTAAAATTACTTTTATTTCATTTAAATGTTTTTCAAAATTCAAATTCATTTGACTTTCTTAGATGGATATTCTTAAATTACAAATTTTGTAATGAGAACATAAAAAAACATTTATTTTACATAAATATAGTACAAATTTTTAAATTTTCTCTCGCTAAATTTATTTATTCCTAATAATGACCGGAAGATAGATGAATATTTAGCGCTCTAGTTTTCAATTTAACAATTTTCGGATTGGTTTCATCACTCGGCATGGATCCTTGACCCTTATATAGAAGTCATTTAAACAATCGAATCAGCAGTTGTGAGCGAGAAATAATTCTAGAACAAATTAAACCAAAATATTTTGTAAGAAAATTTCTACAGTTAGAGAAGGATTATAAGAGTAATATCAGTCTCTTTCTCTGTTTATATATATATATATATATATAAGTTGGTAAGTCTCTGGTTACTGCATAGCGTGTACAGTAATCTGTGCAGACCACGATCCATTTATTTCCACGGACAGACTTAGGGAAACTCCCAAGCAGATCTATCCCAATGCGGTGGAAAGGTGTGACAGTATATATATATATATATATATATATATATATATATATATATATATATATATATATATATATATATATATATATATATATATATATATATATATATATATATATATATATATATATATATATATATATACATATATTATATCTATAAACTGTTTTACAAATTAAAAAAACAATTAGAAATTAGCAAATTAAAAAGTAATATCGTAATATCTATTCAGTAAATGGAAAAATATTTTTAATAATATATATTTAAATACTAAATAACTGTATCTCTTCTTGAATAGGTACATATGAAAATATTCAAACATTTTCATAAAAATTAGTAATACATTTCCTAATTTGTAATAATAGTTTAGCTTGCATTAAATAATTGCTCTACTCATGAATGTAACATACTTATTTATTTTCTTGAATTCATAGATTATTCTTTTTTTTTTTAACTCGTGATTAATTTAATGATTTTTAACACAAAATGTGTTTTCATTTATTAAACTGAGTAAAATTTAATGTTTATCTAATTTCTTCAAACTTCTTCAATTTTTCTTAAATATTTTAATTTTTTAAGCATTTAATAAATTATACGGAAAGCAATTTTTCCATAAATAAATGTTGAGCAAAATAAACGTTTTCAAATTATTTTTAAAGTTTATTTAAAAATATTGTGATTAACATTATATAATAATCTGTATAACCAGAGGAATGTTTTCTGCATTTTCATTTTTTTTTGGTAATTTCATTTAGTTCAGAATAATAGTCTTCTCATATGATGCTTTCAGGCTTGGTTTCGTAGTTATGATGATGATGATAATATGATGATTTTTAAGCATAAAAAACACTCAAACCTGGAAATTAAAATTTAATCAGTATACTCCATACACCACAAATAAAGACTACAAATACCCATCAAAGGTGAGAATGGTAACCGGAAATCATAATGGTATCATTAAACTCCTTTGACATGGTGCTTTACAGTGGCGTTAAAGATTGCAGTATATATATATATATATATATATATATATATATATATATATATATATATATATATATGTGTGTGTGTGTGTGTGTGTGTGTGTGTGTGTGTGTGTGTGTGTATGTGTATGCATGTATAACAGATACAGCAAAAAAGATAAGAGTAAAGATAAAAAACACAGAAAACAACAGACAAAAAGTGCAACAGAGTCCATTAATTTAATTATATTATTGCCGTCCAGTAACGCTCAGAGAGAAAATTCTTTCGCCAAAGAGGATAGTGGAGAAGATGCGCGGTATCCATCACCTCTCCAGAGCTGCACAGAGTGCGTATTGCAGAAGGAACAATTTTGAATCTGTAGAGATGATTTCGAAGGCAGTCATGTTCAGTGGCAAGGTGGAATTCAGCGACCACTCTATGCGTTCGGCCGTTACACAAATTCGGAATAGTATTCTTCCAGGACTAAATACGATGATAGAGTTCTTCCTGAGTTCGTATTTTGATAGATATTTTAATAAGGTTTTTAATAGTAACGAAAGGCATAGGACGAGAAATATTCTGCGTAATTAAAGCACCCTTTTTAGCCAGGAAGTCGGCTTTTTCATTTTCTGCAATTCCACAGTGGGCCGGAACCCACTGGAGGATCCACTATAGTTTTCTCGAGTAATGCTGAGTTGTTCAGATAATGACGACAATCCAATACATCCTGTGTTATGGGATCCTTATCTTAAACGATAGCCAACAGAGCAGCCCAAGAATCATTGAGAATAACTGTTCATGAGAATTTTTCCAAATGGCATGACAACTTAGATAGAATTGTACGGATCGCAGCAATTTCACCATCATACACAGTACCTATATATATATATATATATATATATATATATATATATATATATATATATATATATATATATATATATATATATATATATATATATATATATATATATATATATATATATATATATATATATATATATATATATATATATATATATTATATGTATATTCATATACATTATATATATATATAAATATGTCTCGTGAGTTTGAGTTACAAAAATTACGTTTACAGAATGAAAATGCAATAGGAAATGCCGGTAATGCGAATAATTTTAATTCAGAAGGCGCGATTCTTGCAATTTGCAACATCTTATGCAAAAATATGATATCAATGAAGGTAATATAAGTTTTTATCTTATATTATTTGAAAGACAAGCGCGACGAATGGGTTTAAATGAAGCTCATTGGGTTTTCCTTCTTTTAGGACTTCTACCATATGAAATAACTCAGTGTATTGCCCGCGAACCGGACGATAAAGCAAATGATTACTATTATGTGAAGGAACTATTATTAAAAAGATTTAAATTAAGTTCAGAAAGATTTCGGCGGAAATTTTATGAACATTCTCGTACAATAAAGAATACATGGAAAGATTTTACTTATGAATTACGAAATTATTTTAATGAGTGGTTAGATGGTCTTAAAATTACTAATTTAGAAGATCTTAAGGAATTGTTACAGAACAATTAAAGAAAAGTATTTCCTCTACCATTCGTAATCACTTCATAGATGAATGGATCAATTTCATTAATCCAGATAAATTAGCTGAAAATTTAGATTCGTATGAGAATGGGAATAAAATCTTGTATTGAAAACAAAAACGTGAAATTTTTTGAAAAAATATCTTATTTTGATAATTATACAAGCAAATTTAATGATCGCTGTAGAAATGAAAGTTTCAAAAGTGAATTAAGAGAAAACCGCGAATTTAAAAAGTTACCTAAGAATCAGTGTTTTTAATCTAAGGAAAAGCGTTACACGAATTTTAGTTCTCGTAGTGATAAAAATAGCATTAAATGTTTTAACTGTAATTATTATGGGTACATTTCTAAAGACTGTACAAAAGGAAGAAAAATTTTAATTTGTAGAGAATGTGGTGAGAGTGGACATACCCAACTGCATTGTTCGCTAAACAAAGATAAAAATAGTTTGACGGTAAATGTTGAAAACCTTACCCAATTAAATGCTTATATGAAGGAAGTAAAAGTAAATAATTCTGAGCATTCGATAAATAGCTTAATAGATACGGGATTGAGCATTTCTTTAGTTAAGAATTCGGTTGCAATTAAATTAAAACTGAATATAACTCCGTTAAAAAGAAAATTGTTTGGATTTGGCTCTATACTGTAGCATCTGCTTTCACACTTGGGAAAAGTCAAGTGGAATTAAGAATCGACGACGACAGAGCAACACTTGAAATATTCTTTGTAAATCATGATACTATGTCGTTTGATCTAATTGTAGGAAGAGACTTCCTAGACAAAACAGAAATCGCTTTCGCCCGAATCGGCTCCAAATTGCACATCTGGTATTCGAATAGTATTCCGTTTTCTGAAGTGGAAGTCGAATCCAAACATCAACAAATAAAACTAAGAACGGAAGAATCTATTATAATAGAAAAAATAGCATAAATTTTATTCACGCGAAAACAGAAAATATGAAAAACGGTTTTGTATTATTAGAGGGAAAAGAAAAAAAATTATTCTATTTTTGAAATTAAAAATGGTAAAGCAGTAATTCTTATGACGAATAATGGCTCTTTTGATATTAAGTTAAAAGAAAATCAATGTATGAGTAGGGTAAAAGATATATCGCAGGATTGGAATTTAAATTCTGAATTTATTCTTCCATTTAATAATCTTTGTTGTGCAACTGAAGACACAACATACACTGTAAATAAAGATAAATGCGCAATTAAAATAGACGATATTAAATTTGATAAAACTATTCCTTATGATAAGAATTTGGAAATTAATTAACGATTATAGAGATTGTTTTGCCATGAATATAATTGAGTTAGGATGTACTATATAGACTAAAATGGAAATTAATAAAGTTCCAGGAAGCAAACCAGTTTGTTTACGTCCCTATAAAACAAATGCAGCTTTGAGAAACTCTATTAAAAATATTGTTAAGGAATGGAAAGAAAACAAAATAGTTTCCCAAACAAGATCACCTTATGCCAGTCCAATATTGTTAGTTCGAAAATAAAATTGGTGAGGATAGACTTGTTGTAGATTACAGAAAATTAAATAATCAGACAATTAAAGATAAATTCCCTTTGCCCAGAATTGATGATTTATTAGAATGTCTTGGTGAATGTAATATTTTCACGACATTAGATTTAGCTCATGGTTATCTCCAAATACCATTAACAGAGGAAGCTAAGTTAAAAACTGCTTTTATTACCCCAGATGAAACAGGTCAGTTTGAACGTATGATTTTTGGTTTGGCAAATGCACCTTCAGAATTTCAGAGATTAATGTATCAAGTATTAAGACCATTGTTAAATAAGAAAATTTTGTGCTATTTAGAGTATATTTTGATACTAGCGAAGAATTGGACTGATATGATTGAACGAATAAAAGAGGTATTTGACAAAATTAGATCTGCTAATTTGATTTTAAAATTGTCAAAATGTGAATTCGATAAAAAGGAAGTAGAATTTTTAGGATTTATTGTTATTAGAGAAGGAATAAAACCAGGAATTAGAAAAATTAGATCAATAAGAAAATTTCCAACTCCTAAGAATATTCATGATATTCGTAGATTTTTAGGTTTAACTGGTTATTTTCGGAGATTTGGGGAAAAATATGCACAAAAGGCAGAACATTTATCACGACTATTGGAAAAAGAAAAATCTTTCAAGTGAGAAGAGGAGCAAAAGCAGTCTTTTCGATTATTGAAAAATAGCCTCACAGAGCAACCTGTGTTAGCCCATTATAACCCTCAAGTTAAAACGAAAGTACATTGTGAAGCAAGCTCTAGTGGTTTAGCAGGCATGCTTTTACAACAAGGACTAGACAATAAATGGTGTTTGGTTTATTGTGTCAGCAAAAGGACAACTGAAATTGAAAAGAAGTATCATTCAAGCAAGCTCGAATTGATGACCATTGTGTGGGATCTCGAAAGATTAAGGCAGTATTTATTTGGCATAAAATTCAAAATAGTGACAGATTGTCAAGCACTGGTGTACATGAATTCAAAGAAAACAAACAATATTCAGATTCCAATATGGTGTTATTTAATTCAAGAATTCGATTTTGAAATAGAACATAGACCTGGAAAAATGGTTCACGTAGACGCAATGAGCAGAGTTCCAGTTTGGGAATCAGAAGATACATTGACATCCCTCATCGAAAATAAATTAGAAGTTTGTTTCCTTTTTTGAAGAACCTTAGGTGAAGATGAACAAATATTGATGATACAGCAGGCTGATCCAGAAATACGAAAATTAATAGAAATATTCAGAAAAAAAGATCAAGATGGAACAAAAGAAGAAAAACTGCTTATAAGAAATTACATCTTTAAGAGAAAGAGATTATTTAAATGCGTAAACGAAAATGGAAAAGAAAAATTTCTCTATGTTATTCCAAAGAATATGAGAAAAAGTACAGTAATCAAATTCCATGGTCTTATGGGACATTTTTCTGTTGACAGAACTGTTAATAAGATAAAAGAATTGTATTGGTTTCCTTATATGAAACGTTATGTACGAAGGCACATTTCAAAATGTTTTGAATGCTTAATGAACAAAACGCCGTCAGCAAAACAGCCTGGCTTATTAAATACAATTAAAACAGGTCGTAAACCTTTTGCAATTATAAATATGGATCATTTAGGACCTTTTGTTAAGAGTTCTAAAGGTAATCAAGAACTTTTGGTCATGATAGATAATTTCACAAGATTTGTCCAATTGACTCCAGTAAAGAGTACGTCAACATCACATGTGCTGAAGGCTCTGAAAAAGTTTGTAAATACTTATGATCTACCTGAGAAAATAATAACAGATCGAATAACTTGTTTCACTTCACATCAATTTCAACAATATTGTGCTGAAAATGGTATACATCATACACTCAATTGTACGAAGCGACCATGTGCAAATGGAATGGTTGAAAGAGTTAACAGAACAATATTGTCTTCCATAACAACTGGTATGGAAGATCAGAATCATAAAGATTGGGGTAATAAAATACATGAAGTTGAGAGAAACTTGAGCAACTTTGTAAACTTGTCAACGAACAAGACAGCATTTGAATTGCTCCACGGTTATTCTCCAGGATTCAACGAAGGAATTTTGAGAAAGTTAGCTGATGAAGAAGCTCCGAGTTGGCAAGATCCATCTATAGTGCAGGAAGAATCTCGAAGACAAATAGAAGAAAGTTCACAAAAAATGAAGAAGTATTATGATAAAAAGAGATGTAGAGCAATCACGTTTAAACGAGGAGAGATTGTCGTAATGAAAAGAGCTCCGAAATCTTCAGGCCAACCTACGAAGACACAATTTAAATACCGAGGCCCTCTTATTGTTACCGAGGTATTGCCAAACGATGTCTACCGTGTGACTCAGCTGGAAGAAAGAAAGAAAAGCTACTTCTACGCAACAATAGCTCACATTAGTCAACTAAAACCATGGCTAAATGAACCAGATTCGGATGAAGACAGTGATATCGATAGGGCCAATAGTGATGATAATGACTATTCTCTGAACAGCCCTAGACGCAATCCACATAGATCCACTCGCAAGGACTAAAGTTGAATGAGGGATCCTAAATGGTGAGATCTTTCCAATTTTATTTAAAGAAAAACTTTGACAATGAAAATTAAAAGGCAATGAACTTATCATAATCTATTGACTCTAAAAATATAAATAACATTAAAAGATCATTTACTGTATACTGAAATATTCATCAAACAATATGAAAGTCTGTTGAATTTATTCTATGAATGATTTAATTCTATGAATGTTCATTTAACGTCTTGTAAACTTTTGTTGTACGTAATTTTATTGGAATTTAGAATTGTATCAAGAATTACTAGTGGAAAAAAGTGTATTATATATAATTATAGTTTTTTTAATCTAACATAATAATTTTATTACTTTTAATGAAAGATGTGTATTATTAATGATTATAATTACAGTATTTGTTTGTGTGAATGAAAAATAATGTTAGTTACGTAGTTAATAATTTTATTTAATCTGCTGTGTTTAACTTAATTTTTAATGTTAATATTTGTTGTATTAATTAGTAATTGAGTATTATTATATCAATTGAGGACAATTGTAAGGTCAGTCTGGCCGAATGTGAGAAATGAAATATCGCCACTAGAGGGCGAACAAAAAAAGAGCCAGTTGATGTACGTCGATCGTGAGATGCGGTCAGACATTGGCGAAGCACAATATTCAATAAAGTTGTTATTTGTTACTGAAGTACAGTATTTTCATTTAAACGTCCTGATATGGCTATATGTATAAGTAATCTTAAATGAAAAATTAAGTGAATGCACGTAGGCTTTAACAAGAAACAGAGAGTTTTCATCTCATTTCACATCTGTTATATTTAATAATTTTGATTGAAATACGGGCTTTGTTTGGGAGTTTGGTATTATAATATAAATTTCTGTTGGTAGCTTACTTTTCACTATAATTGTATTTGTTAAGATATTGCAATTAATATTGTGTTTATTAAGATGTAACTCAGAAAATGAAACAGTAAAAAAAATTCTGGATAAGATCTTGTAAAATTCATAATAAATGCACTATATTTAGTATGTAGATAATCGGCAGTGTTGAACGAATTGTACTGAATGGTAAAATTACAAAATGTGTTACACTAGCTGTTATATAAGTTGAAAATGGAAATGAAGCTACTTATCACCAGGTTTCAAAAGTCTAGGTTCGTGTTTTTCAACTGCCTATTTTAAGGAACTAATTTTAACCTCTAAGAAATGTAACACGTTACATCGCATTTCATTAAGAACTCTGAAATAAGAGTACTTTTTGCAGTTATATAATAATGTTTTTTGAGAAGCAAAGATTATAGAATCAGTAATTGAAGTTTGTTTCAGTAAATGAAGTTTTACGTTGTTATCTGTTTTGCTGTATATTCATAAAGATTTTGTTCTAGAAATGTACTTCTTTTCTATTTTGTAGCATTAAAATTATGATGCATTTGACGGGAAATAATACAGAACATTTTGTAATAATCTTGCACTATTCATTATCAAGTAAATACATTTCTCTGTATCCATGGAGATAAAGTGAAAAGCGAAAACCGCATAGTAAAAATTCGGGAGTTTTGCAAAAGTATTTGATTGTAGCTTATTGATTGTGTATATTACCAAAGTGTATTGATTTGAGATCACATACCATATTAATTTCCTATACCAATTTGCATGTATAGTATATTTCTTTAAATGTACTATATGTTATAACATTTTGAAAGTATGTTGCATGAGTTTTATGCATTATATTAAAATATAAGCTTAAGTAAAATATTAAATTATTTAATGAAACACATGCTAAAACTTTGATATTTACGCATTATGCATTGATATATCATTCTATTTATAAATAGAGGATATTCAAATTTCTATTTCCTCAAATTCCTTCTTTAGTTTGTACATCCTAAGTTATTTGTTAGGATTCAAATATCAGCGATTCCGAATTTTAATTAATTTTCTTACATTTATATTGTTTAAATCTTTATTCTGCTTCAAATATTTTCATGTAAAGATTCTGTTATAATATTTTAACAATATTTTGAGACCAAAAATTCATTCATAGAAAAAAATAACAAAATTATTGAAATAAGTAAGTTTAATTGTAATATTTTCTTTTGTTTGTTTTTAAAAAAATTTCGGTAATATATTTTATAAAAGACGTACTCAATTATTGCTAAATTTTTTTGAAATTATGCTGCATTATTTGTTTTAATTATGCATAGTAATTAGAGATGAGATTTTACATTCGATTTATAGAATTCAAAACGGTCTTCTGTGGTAGAAAAGCGTTTTTTAGAGTTGAAGATTCAAGATTTAATCCTAACTACTGTTCAACAACACGAGATGACTGTTCTGCTTCTGATTTTTGAATAATCAGTCGTCAGGTTAAAATTTGGAGGTTTCCAGGTTTTCTCCTTTGAGATATTCTAATACGACCCTTATCATGAAATGCCCTTCTTAAAGGCAATGGGGGTGTGAAATTAAATGCATTACTACAGTTTTCAATCATTGATTTGTTCTCTATGAGCTGTCAAAATTTAAAATTAATTAGCCAAATTGTGATTCAAAGTACTAAGAACTTCAAAATGGAAGATTCTGTATTCGATTCGAATAATGGTTAAACAAAAGTAAATCAGTTTTTCTTCATATATCTGTGTAATTTGATTAGTTGCTACTTTCCGCCATATTTTTCTTTAACAAATATAAACATAGTTTTAAATTGTTTTACATAGCTTAATCTTTTATTGCATCAATGTATCTTCTAAACTAAATGAATAGTTATATTGAAACAAGTACAATTTTCGCGACATTAACTACCAAAATTTCCATAACTATGCAATGACTATAAAAGACTTCATTAATTTCCTTTTATTATTTTGCTTAATGACACACATTCTTTTCAAATATGGGATTAGCTTCCAAGAAATCGCATTAACTTTTGAAAAGGAAAATAATTCACCGTCATGCGGTTATTGATTTTATGATTTGATGGTTTATATATATATATATAAAAAAGAGAACGTATAATGTGCGAAGAAAGTTAGTTTTATACTGCAATTTCTCTTTTTCAGTTTTACTTTTTCGATTTAAGCCTTTGAAAAATGCGAACAAGAAGAAAATGGAGAATAGTCAATTATTTCTATCAATAACATGCGAACTTATTCGTTAATTACAATGTAATAGAAATAATTAATTAAAACGGTTAAATAAAACGAATATTATATTTTAATGAAAAATGTATACAAAATATCTTATGTTTAGAAAAGAGGTTTTTAGTATTCTATGATTATTACATTTTTATTGTACAGAATTAGATTTAATTACACAGAATATATATTTTAATGCATAATTATATAATTATTTTACGTAATTAATATAAATATTAATGTATAATTATTATTACATAATTATATACTATTTTAAAATGAATATTTAAAGGAAATGAGCTTGTATTTTTATATTATAGTGACAATTACATATCTTCTCAGAACTATGATACTAATGTAAGTAAATTATGTATCAAATTTGTATAAGTAACATAATACAGTAAAAATATAATTCCATATTTTATGATTGTAATTTCTTAACTGCTTTTTGCAGAAAATTAAACAATAGCTATAAATGTGGTTAAAATATTATATAAATATGATTACCTATAACATTATTTACCCCAAACTGTAATTAATCCAAATGTAAATTGCAGATTTAGTAAATTAAAAGCTGTTAATGTACGAAATTTTCAAATTATGAGGATTTGCTTTAAAATATAGAAATTAAAGCGTAATTTAAAACTGTAAGTACCCAATTTTTCTTACTGGAATAGTTTTGCCTTCACGCCTGTACGGTATCTAGTTTGATACCTGAGGCAAATGAAGACCATTAAGTTGAGAAGACACATGTTTATTTATAAGCCACATCCCTTTTCTTGATGAAGCATGATGAGAAAAGTACCAGTTCAAATATTGATCTCAGTATTTGAATGCTGTTCAAAATCGCAAAGTGGTTCACTGGGCGTCTTAGTTTGGGTGATATAAGCACCTTAAAGCACATATCAGAATAATCTATTGGAAGAATCTCAATGACAGAATTGCTTAGTGATAATTAAATGACAAAAACTTAAATTCATATTAATCTAATGTAAACATGTGTTCAATAAAATACACTGAATATATTTATATTTTATTTTTTAATTGTATATTACTTTTAGTATTAAATTAAAAGATATTTTAAATATTAATTTTTCAAAAAGCTCTATCAGTGAAATATTTTTATTTTAGAGATAAAAATGAAGTTATATTTGATGAATGACAAATATGAAATTTCAGGGATCTCACGAAATAATAAGGGGATGAGTGTTATATAAAGAACCAAAATATATTTTCTTATTTGCCTTATTAATAAGGAAATTTTAGGTTGTATAAAAATTAATGATTCTGAAAGAAAATTTAATATTATTTTCAAGACTCGTGTAATATATACATTTGTAAAATATAATTTACAGAATGAGAAATAATGTTCAGTAAAAATGTTTCATGTTTTTTCTTTGGAGTTGTAAGTTAAATAATACTAAGTTTTCTTTTCCAACGCCAGGCACTTGGGGGATGAACCCTATGCCACAACAAGGCCAGAAACTTCTACTCATTTGTAGTTACTCAGCGGGCACCCGTGAACCAAGTCACGGAGGCGAATAGCATTGCCCGCGCCATACTACTACAAATCCTTTTATAGGCTGGGCCACATTCATACATCATCACATAAGAAAAGACAGAGAAACACAGAAGAAAGTAATATCCATGCCCGAACCTTGATTCGAACCCGCGACCCACAGCTCAAGAGTCAGGAACGCTAACCACTCAGTCACCGGTCAGTAGAGTGGTTAGCCATCCTAATTCCTAAGCAACCAATATTAAAATAGGATGATGCATTCTATCTTAAAACAATTATACATATTTATAAAATACAAAATTACCTTATTCCTTCTTAAAAAATTTTTCCTAATATTTTTTCAATTTTGAAAAGTCAGTTGATTTGATTTTATTATTTTTTGCATTAGTTTTATCATCCCGCAAAAATAAATTTTCTCGTTAACTTTATCCTCTGTTTCTTATATTATTTTTTATTCGAGGAATTATTTCTCTTTGTTAATTAAGAAATATGATTTTAACATCGAATGAAAAACGTAATTAATAAAAATCAGCGCTCATTAAAATGCACCAAGAAAAACTTTATATTATTCATTAAGTAATATTGCAAAATTTAGAAATAAATAAACAGAAAGAATTTAATTAAGAGAAACAATTTCCTCAAACTTAAATTAAGTTATCAAATTAAAAAGATGCATCAAGCAAATTATTAATTTAATTAAAAACTTAGAAAAAATATTAATTAATATTGCAGTACATATTCTTATTATAAAATAAGTATCATTATATGTATACATAATTTAAAACATTAGAGTATGTAAATAGTTATATTTATATAAAACAGTGTTTTCTGTGCTCACACTTCAATTGAAGCATGAAAATTTTTCTTAAAATTAAAATCTGAAATTTGTTTTAATTTACATCAAAATAAAAAAAATTTGGGAAATCCATAATTTATCAATTTACGAATCCGAATTCTAAAAACTATATATTAAATTTAAAATTCAAATATTTGAAAATCCCTAAATTTACAATTAAAAAAAAACTAGGCATGTATTATTACAAATACATTATTGATTTTTGAACACATTTAAAGTTATCTCGGCAGAATGCGGGTATCAAATATAATGGTTTTAGGAGATAATGAGTTCATCACACAATAATGAAAATTTTAATTATATTCTGAAATTCAAGATATTTCCTTAAAGATGATTAAAAACAACAGGAAATGAAATTAATAAAAAAAGAGTATACAATAAAATTTATTGTAAATTCAAAGAAATAAATGCTATGAAATGTAAAAATAACTTCAAATTTCAAAATGACTTTTTTATTAACATAACCAATGTACATTTCACTGACATTATCATTATTTTTCATCAAGCTAATTAAATTAGCCTAAAAAGCTATAAAATGTATTTTGTTTTAAGGAATTCATTTAAGATTGAAAAAGCTCCTTTTAGTTAATAATTTAGCATCAAACATTGAGCTGCTTACAAAAATAACATATCAGGAATTTTATAGAAATCAATTGATATTCTCTTATTACTTGAAAGTGTATAAAAGGTATTTTTTTATTATAAAATAAATATACCTGAGAAATCAAAGATATTTACAGAGAATTCTTCATGTAAACTCAGTTCTCTAAACAGTTTTATTGTAAAAAAATTGTTGATTAAATGTTCGGCTTTCGGAATGTAATTGATTCTAGTATATGTTTGTGGTTTCTAAGCAATTATAAATAAAATTCTCATCGTGTTTTAAAAGTATTTGTGAAATTTAAGGAGATGAACAAATAGTAAAATGGAAATTGGATTTGCCTTTCGTTATTCGAATTCGATTTTAAAGAATAAAATTAATTTGAATAATCTGTATTCTGATGGTGATAAAGTGTAGTCATGAATTTACAACGTATTTTGAAAACAATACTACAAAGGACAAATTTTCATGCAAATGGGAAACAGCTTCAGAATTTTTAAGTGTAGTAAATTTTAAGAATATATATTTCAATTATAGTTTTTTTGGTTGACATCTGAGCACAAAGCGGGTTTACATATGAAATATTTATATTGTAATGACAAATGATGGGCGATGAGTTTATCCCACAATAGTGATGTCGTATTCACTATTCTCATGGGTTTATAGATTACTTGTATTGGTACATAATATCCATTAAATGAATTACCCGTTTTGATTTTCAGTCTTCATGATTTATTTATTTGAAAATTCTTAATAAAATTGTTTAATAACTAAAAAATATATAAATCAAGTTTCATATCTTTTTTAAAAAAGAAAACCTGTTAGGGATTATGTGGTACTTGATAACTCTTTGTAAAAAGCAAAATCTGCAAGTGAGTTGTTGCATTTTCAGAGATTTTTAAGATAAAAAATTAATTATATATATATATATATATATATATATATATATATATATAAGTAATTTTGGTACTCATGTATTATCTCTGTCGACCTTTTTTGCTATAAAATATTGAAAATGTTAATAATTTTTCCAAAATGTGATAGAAAAACAGAACAGTTAACTTATATTTTCATTGCAACAAATGAATAAAAACTTTACTTGTAATTTATACAGTTTTATATTGCATCATCATACGACATACATTTTTTCTCAGAGGTGGGGTCTTAGGGATAATCTTCTTCTTCTTCCTCTTCTTCTTAGAATTGGGTTTGTATGTCATTGGGCACCTCTGCTTTTATCAGCATTTTGTACCATTAACTCCAAACACAATGTTTCCTAGTTCCAGTTGCTCGGGTCACCCACTTTATTAATAAAGTCCGATAACCCTTTAATGGAATCTAGGTGTAACTCTCTAGTATGGATGATGCCTAAAGAAGTTAATCTAGGGAGGGCAAGAGCCTCGCATTAATAATATGCTCTGCCGTTTCCTCTTGCGTATGACATTTCCAGCAGATAGGGTCTTGCTGAAACAGTCCCATCTGGTCAGAGAGTCAGTCATACTAGGGATAGCTTCCTGACTTTCACCAGAAGATGGTTTGGAGGTCATTTCTACCTCAAGTGAAGGATTCATTACTGCCCCTTTACAAGACTGCCTCTGAGTTCCCTTGTCTTTTTCAGCGAGGTCTACTTCAGAAGCATCACCTTCAGATGCAGAAAGGTTTGTTATTTCTTGTGTCTTTTCAGCCACAAGATAACAATTTATAAGCTCAGGTAATATAAGTCCACCCAGCATTGCCTGAGATACTGGGCAAGGCAAATTACTCTAGAAGTTTGCCAGGCAACTAGAGGCTCCGTTAAGACACCAATACCGCGGTGCCAATTAGCCCTAGGCACGAATCGCATAACACCAGGGTTTACGGGAGCTGGTTCGCGGCCTCTGATTCTATATTCAAGGCTATCCTGTCATTCCTACAGGACGTTCGGTGATCCATCACCTACCGACGCGCCTGGTAGCTGCTCAGGCCCCAGGCTTAGGGATAATACGCAAGTACCGTATAATAACATATAAAATATATTAAACATTAATGTAATTAAATGTAACCAATATAATATTGATATTTTTTTTGATATTTTAATTGCCTTTGAATCGCATGCATGAGCTTTTTCCTGTTATTATTTTAATGTTTTGGTACTTCTTTCAAATCTAGACATAATTATCTGATGATTATATGGTTATTTGTGTAGAGAAGGTTTTCAAACGTTTATTTTTCTTATAAGTTTTATCGAGAAACATTTTTGAAAAGAAATTTTATTACATTCACTATATTGATTGAAAAAGTGTATAACTACAAAAATTAATCACCATAATTTCTTTGAATTGTTTCTTACTGAACCTGTTTGATCGTGTAAAGCGTTAACATTTTTTTTCGTTTTCATTCAAATCATTTTTTATCCCTATAATTAACATTTTTTATTTTTAATAAGAAATAATGCTTTCATTCATTAATAATACATTTTCTTTATTCTAAGTTGATTAGAATTCGCTGCTGCAATAATCATGGTGAATATGGTGTAAGAAATTATTCGCTTCATTATGCAACAGAGCGAAGAAAATAATCTCACCGTGCAAAGTTTGTTCAACGCATTTAGGCATTTTCCATTGAATTGATTTTCTTGAAATATTTTTTTACACAATTGGTCGAACTTACAATGTTAAATTCTTTCTTCTCCTTTATAATTAATAATAAAAATTAGTCTATGGACTGATGAAAAGGCTCTTCCTATGTTGTTATGATTAGACGAAAATAACTTAGTTGTAATGTGAAATAAAGTAAGATTTTTATTTACTTTAGTTTGTTTGCATCATCACAATAATATCTTAAAAATTACGATAGCAAAGTCATTTAAACTGATTGTTTCTTTCTTTTCGGATTCTGTGTATAAATAAACTTAGCAGCTTCCTTAAAAATATTATTTCAATACAGAATAAATAGGAATATTTTTCGGAATGTTTATATTAAAGTATTTAATCTAGGTAAAAATACAATTTTAATTAATTCAAAACATTTCAATGAGTTATAGTTGTCATTAAATTTTAATACACAGATATTTTCTTACGGGGAATTATTCTTTATTCCCTTTAAAAATAACTGTATTAAATTTGAAGATAAATTATTTTTTAAAAAGATTTAATGATTATAATTTCATTGTATTAAAAAAATCAGGACAATCCATGAATTTATATACATTGAAAAGATGATATTTTGTAAGCTTCTTCAGAAATATGATAAAATGTATTTGTAAGAAAAAGTTTTGTAATCTAAAATTTTCATTTCTAATTAGAAGTAGATTAATATTTTTGTATATGATGATAGATAAGTATTAGAATAGGGCTAAAAATATCATATCAATATAATGAATTACCTGTAAAATCTGCCATTAATAGTTAAGAAAAATATCATTTTAAGCTAGCATCAAGTAAATGTTCTACAATATTTTATATTTAACGACTCATATTCCTTCAAAGATTTACAGATTATGGAAAGAGTTATCATATGTTAACATTTAATGCATGATTAAAAATGAAATTTGCATATTAAATTAAGATATTATCATAATTCTCCAGTCTTTTCTAAGATTATCGTTTGTTCAAGACACATCAAGAAAATATAATAAAATATGATTTTGTATAACATAATAACAGAGACAAATTATAGAATAAGGAATTTAATAATATAATGTATATAAAAGAGAGAGATCTTATAAGCATATTTAATTCTCTTGGATAATACATTTCATGTAGTAACATTTAAATAGTAATTATAGAATTGCATATATAATCTGTGTATTTTACAATTATTAAAATTTCTGATTTTCAGAGAATTATATTAAGACACTAGAAGCAAAATTTCTTTGATAAATGCTTTATATTATAGCTCTTGGTTAATTTTTTTAATGATTTTTCCTAATTTATTACTTTATTTTGAAAATTTTTCTCAATCAATAATATGAAATCTAACGTATGAAATTCTAATTCCTTATATATTGTTAAATAGAGTCACGATAAAATATTTCATTTAGAAAAGATGTATTTCTATCAATAATTTTGTGCAGATCTCAATATTTACTTTATCACTGAGGAAAGCCATGATTGTAACCGTATATCTGTCGCAAAACATTTGAAGGATCCATCGCTACTAGAAGACTTATCTCAAACGGTTGGCTGTAATAACTCAACGCCAAGAAGGAAATGTGAAAATTATTTTTGCATCTAGACTTTGATAGACAAGTATGCAAAAGGCATCTCAGTTTCATTATCAAGAATACTTGAGTCAACCTTCCAAATTTTCTTCTGAAAATATGCTTTCAAACACACAACCACTGCAAGAATGTGATTCCAAATCATCCGAGGCATATCCCTGTACTGTTATTAAAGAGGACTTGGATGTCTTCTAACTTTTACTCTGAGAATTGTAATTTTAATTACACATTTACTATGAAATATTTTACTATTCATTCATAAAAATAACAAATCTATAAATATATACAGTAGTATAAAAATGCCATAAACATCCAATCTAATTAATACTGCATATTATAGAAGGGTGATGATAATAATGGTTAATTTATTTCTCATTATAAAATAGTATTTTGTTCACAAATATTAATGAAGTTGACTTACAATTTAAAGTAGACTCTGGAAAACATTAAACACTCATTCTCGAGTCAGGTATCAAACTTATGAACTATAAACTAATCATTCAGCTGTCAAATTAGGGTCAGACTATGATAAGTGATTTATTAAGTTCACTTAAGCATGATGAGGTCTTGTATTTTTTAAATATTATTTGCATAGTTGTAACATTATTAAGGAATAAAAGTGGATTCTATACAAAAATTTTTATTTATTTTTAATGTTTACTGAACATACTTTTTAAATCTGCGACATTTTATGTCAATTTATTTTTATAATTTTCATCGAGCTAAATATTTTTTATATAATTTATATAACTTCATATCGTGGGAACAAATTTTTTCATGCACAAGGAGAAACATTTAGGTCATAATAGTGACTGTATTTTCCAACAAAATGAAAAGAAAAAAATTTAATTGCAAAGAACGTTATCACCTTATATGGTTTTTTTATACTCTTGTTTATATAAAAAATATAAAATTTAAAGGGAGAAGCTTTTAGTTTTCCCAAGCTTGTGTTTCATTTCGATTTTAATCCCTCCTCTAAAGTTAAAAATAAGCTAGGAATTTATGGTTTTGAGTATTAAGCAAAGAATTTTGCCTTATAAAATTAATTATAACAATAAAATTTATTTTTATCATAACATTAATAATTACTTTCGATATTTTTGTTTTATTTAAGCATACATGTGATACAAGTATGGCAATATACATATATATATATATATATATATATATATATATATATATATATATATATATATATATATATATATATATATTTATTATAAGTATTGCAACACAACTGAAATTTCACAACAACGTCTTTAAACTAACCAGTTAGTAACGATGACTTCTTTTCTAAATAAATTACTATACACATCCAAAGCGCCACATTCTTACACAAAAATAACTTTTTCGGATTTAACATCAGGAATTCCAAGCAACGTATATCAGGAATGAAAATAAATGAGGATAACATTGAGGCCTTCGCTTATTTTCTCAAGGAAAAGGAAAAATTTCTGCGTGAATGACATATTGCGAGAGAAAAAGTAATGATTTTGCTACACACTCTTCCGGAAAAAGAATCATGTTGAGTTGAGTAAATATTTAATAATGCAACTTCTATATCTGAGAAGTTTTTTTCCCTGAAAAGCCTGAGGTCCCTCTGCTACTGATGTTCTTTTAAGAAAAATTCTAAGGTTTAGCTGTAATCTTTCTAACGCCCATGTCATAAGATTGTTCAAGAACACGAAAGTATATATATATATATATATATATATATATATATATATATATATATATATATATATATATATATATATATATATATATATATATATATATATACAAGGATAAAAGGCTTAAAGCCAAGTTTTTCTTAAAAATATAAATTTTGCTGTTAAAAATAGTAATGATGCCAATCAAATTTAGAAAATAGAAGGAGGAAATGAATAAATTGAATTAATTAAAAAATTAATTATTTACTTTATAAATGTTTTATAAAGGAATTTGGCATAGAATAATTTATTATTTAATAAATAAGCCATCAACGAATGTATAAAAGGAATATATAAAATTTTCAATGAATGTATAAAAAATTTGAGTAATTTAGAAAAAATATTTGTGAACAGTAAAGTTTAAAACTTGGAAAAGCGTAGGGTGCTCATTGATTTTAAAAATATTTACGGGATTTAAGAGAATGGAAAAAGAAAAGAATAGTTGTGTAAAACATGTCTGAGTATAAAACATTTCCATGAATACTCTCTCGTTCTTAATTAAAAGTTTACAGCTGTCATCATTATTCTAGCTAAGGTTGTGTGATATTGGGAGAGCATCGCTATGAAAACGAGGGTAATATTTCTGTATGTTTTTAGAAACTTTGAAATTTAAAATATTTACGGCGAATATCAATGCCTACTAAAACACTTCAGCAGTAGAATGTGATATGAAAAGATTAAGGATTTAAGAAGTTAGGATTAAAGAAATTAATACTTGAAAACATCGAGGAATTGATTCGTACTTGTACAGTAGTTCCGGCTAGCTATTGTTGTTATGGTTACTGATTTGATTTTGAAAGTGGATACGGATGGTAGTTGAAAAGACATGCATTATTGACAGCATTCTGGAGGAATATTCATAGAAATACATTATATATTTTTCCGAATAAAATCCTGGTAACCAAACAGATTATGGCGAACAGCTGCTTGTTTTCACAATTCTTTTTTTCAATAGAATGATTGTGGAAGATAAATTGTGGATTAATGAAGGCTTCTTTCCATATAAATGTAACCAAAATTTCAGAATTGCTAGAATTTGGTCAAAGTAATCAAAGACAACAACACGAAATATCTGGGATTCAGATGAAAATAAACATTTTTGTTGACGTACTGAAAATGTAACTGTGGTAAAAATAGATTGGAAGTCATTTTATCTCTAGGAATAATTTCTTGATTCATTTATTTTCTTTTGAAAATGTGTAGACTACTCTTAGAAAAAAGCAAAGCTTATTATTTCTATCTATCTATCTATCTATCTATCTATCTATCTATATATATATATATATATATATATATATATATATATATATATATATATATATATATATATATATATATATATATATATATATATATATATATATTTAAATCAAACCGAATGATTTATTATATTGTTGATAAATTTTGGAAATAAACGCAGCTTAACAAATAAATTATTGCAGATGAATTATCTATTAATTCATAGTAATATATATTTTAAACTCGGATATTTTGAAATGACACAGAAAATCTCTTAACAGCTTTGAATTAGTTTCCCAAAACGATGTAAATCTATCAATTTTATGTTGGGGAAGAGGAAATGACAGAGTGGTTAGGAAAGACGTCGTTTTCATGTCTTATATAGCCGAAAATCTAAAGCTCTCTAATGGTAACTGGAAAATATAAAAAAAATCGTGATCGCAATGTACTTTCGGAGGTGTGGCCAATCGTGGAGAAGATGCTACCTCAGGTGTCGACCATGTTACTTTATCATGATATAAATTTACGAGGTTCGTGGATGTATTTAGCGACACTTTAGGTGGCAGAAACAGGTACCTTGAAACTCATTGCAAGTAAAGAAAACATTAGAGAAATACTCCAAACAAAACATGTTTAATTTACTCTAATTGTCTCAAAAATAACTATATTTAACAGCAACAAATTTATTTTATTCATCGATAGAACTGGAGAAATATTTTAAAGGGTTTTAAGTAGAATACTTAAAATTATATCTATTTGAAGAATAGAATCTAATTTGGATTTTAAAAAAGAATGATTTTAAGGAAACGATTTAAAATATGTAACAAATAGTATTGCAGTATACTTTTTACAAAAGTAGCATTTAATTATTAAACATCAATGATTAAATGGAAACAAACTATTTTAATCCTTATATAAATTTTAATGAAATATCTTAATGAATGAAAATAATTAAAATACTTTTAGAATGTAATGAAGGAACTTTTATTTAAAGTCTGCTAACTTATTTTAATGTGAGACAGCGAAATTGATTAATTAATCTTACAAAGGGAAAACAAGTAATTTTAATTTCAAATGTAATTTAATTAAGCCTTGCTTCTACATCATCAGTGTGATATCAAATGTCATTTTACTCAGGAGAAAGTTTTTAAGCATGATCTATATTAAATTATTGCATATATATAATATAAAAATTATTATTTATGTGTGTGAATCGATTCATAATGATATAAAATTCAGATAATGTAGGTATAAATTTGGAATAGTTTTATATTTCAATTTGTGTGAATTTCCTAAAATCTCAATGGAAATTTTGAATTGTCATAATTTTATCTGCTTTAGTGATAAAAGAGGTAATTTTTGCATTTATCTCAAACACGCGAACAAGAACTTTCTTTCATATAAGAACTTGGAGATCATACACATAGTTCAATTCACGTAATTTAAACAAATATTTTTCCATTTAAAATTTATATAAAAACGTTAATAAGTGTGAACAATTTACTATTTACATAATATTTTGGTTTAAAAAATTCAAAATCACCGTTACTTCTTGCTACGATGACGTAATGATCAACAGAGGTTCTAGAGAATGCCTGGTGTATTGGAAATAATTCCCTATATAGCAACTAATCATGCTAAAAAATGCATTTCTGATTCTACATGGATTTAAAAATGCAAAGTTTTGCTTTCAATATGATTTCAAAATAAATTCAAAACAAGCTTTTTAATTTCTCATATTTAATGCCTTGCTTTCCTTGCTGCTTATAAAGCGCATGCCACTATTTGTTCCAATATGATTACACAGATACATACATATGGAGTATGTTTGTATAATCAAATTGGAACTTTATAAATAAATAAATAAATAATATATATATATATATATATATATATATATATATATATATATATATATATATATATATATATATATATATATATATATTGTCGTATTTTATATATATATCTTGTCATATTTTAAACAGAAAAAAGCTTCAAATCGAATGTTAGACGAGAAATGTAAGGAAAACTTACATAAATATAAATGAAATGCTCTGACAAGAATTTTAAAATGATGTTTACAAGTGCGTGATTTGATAAGGGAACTTTAAGATTGTGTACAGGAGCGGTAGGAGCGTGCTGTTGCCATAGTTACTCTACAATGCTATTTCTTCGAGGAAGGATGCATTTCCCTCTAATAACAAATTATTTCTTGAATTATCATATGTTTGTATAACATCTCGCTGGTATACTATAATGGGGGCAATTTATTAATTATTCATAAAAATTATGGTTGTAATAAAATATTTTTAGCGAGCATGATTTGGTTTCAAACAAAAATCATGGTTGAGAAATAGGGAATATAAAATAATAGAAACACAAAATTCATTCATAAGAATTAGTTGTTTAATTAAAACAATATTATAAAAAATGTTATTTTTAAAATATGAGTTATGAAAATAATATAATTTCATGTTTATGACAATTAATATTTTCGACATGTATTTCGCATTTTCTTTTATCAATGAATAAAAATATTGATATGAATTCAGTGTTAAAGTTTTGCAAAATGTTCAATTTCATCTTGTCTGTTTGATGAATTTGAACATTATCTTATGTAAAAAACAGACAAATACTTGAAGAAAAATAATAAAAAATTCAGTAGGTAAAAAAGGAAGTTTTATAAAATCTGAACAAAACGTGATTGTGTTACAATGCAAATATTTTATTCTTTAGAAATTTACTTTGAAGTCGTTTTGGGGATGGTTTAACAATACTAAATTATCATAAAGACTTTAATAGAATGCCCATCGCAAATTGACTTTGATGTTGTACTTTTGATTGACTTGTCTTGTTTACGTATCAGGAATGGCTAATTGTAATTAAACATTCCGGAAGAAATACGAATACAAAAAGGGGAGGATATAATTCAGAATTTATGGCATTTTCCTTCTTTTGACATGTTTTTACCTTATAACAAAATTCTTTTGAAAGTTAATCATTTGTAAATACTTAAAATAACTTTGCAAGAACTTCCATTTATTAATTATTTATTATTTACAATTTAGGGTTGCTCGTGGTATTCTAGTGGTTAGGATATCAGCCCTATCTTCTGGTAGGGTGATTTTTGATTCCCAACGTCGCCAAAGACCGTCGAGTACATGCGATATACGGGCTTGTTAAATCTGTGGAATTCGAAAGTAATGTGGTCGGTTGTTGAACAGTTACTGAGGATGTAATAGTCTGGAGAAAATTTCTTCTCCTCCAGATCAATGTCAAAATTGAGTAAGTGGATCCTCAGATGGTACCATCTATCGGAGGAGTTTAGAGCAAAATCGTTCTTTCATCTTCATGATGCTCTGGTTAAACGAACGACGCATTCTACTGACTTAAACTAGCTAGCAGTCGCCTGAGCAAGGTTGGCATGTCAGAGTGTCATAAGTATCAACAACATCACTATTTAGGGCAAATGGTATTTTGAATATCTGTCTTCCATAGTTCAATAATGCCTAGGATTGAAGAGAAACCTTTCGTATTAAAAATACGCTCTTCGAAATGGTAGCTGTATTTTGTAACATTGTCAGAGAGCACCTCTGATGAAAGGTGGAAACTGCTGAATGAATTGATAATAATTAATTCTCAGTTAAAATCAGTATTATAAACTCCCTATTTCTTTATCATTGTTGTCTGACACAAACTTACATTGAAAACTTCAGAATGTAAAATTTAGATTCCCCATAGGATTTGCATCACGAAACGCTATTTATTTTAAATTATATTTAATACTATATTTTTGAATGTAGTAGATAATTGACGGATTATATGGAAGCACAAGAAACTTTGTTGAAGAACAGATTTTAATGCTAAACTGTTAATGATGATCATGAAAATTAATTATATATAAATGAAATATGAAAAATTTAAAGGTATTTTCACACACACATGTGTGTTCAAAACAATTTTATAACTTTTCTATCTTTTTACATTTTATTTAATTGCTACTGAATTTAATACATGCTAATTATTATAAAAAATTGTTATTCAAGTAATTGCTGAAGAATTGTTCAAACAAATTAACTTTATTTTGTTTAATTTAGGGTAATTAACTTTTTCAAGTTCTTTTATGTTAAATTAAAGATCCAGATCATAATAAAGATAATCGATTTTATGTAATAAGACTCTTTGCTAGTTTTAACGTTGTTTGCATTATTAACGCTTGTAAAACGTAAAAGCAATTACAATGAAACCCCTGGGTATGTTTGACAGACTACTAAGCAAACATTAACGCAATTAAAAGACAAAAAAATCCTGAATAAATCTTGTTATGTAGGCTTATTTCTTGATAAAATAGTCATTATATACTGAAAACATGGAAGAAAAGAAACATGGAAAACATGGAAGGTGGAATTGGTAAGAAAAGCTATGAGCATGTGCATTAATTGAAAATTTTTTAATACATGTTTAATTAAATAAATATTTTAAACAAAAGTGTTTACTCATAAAAGAATTATTTTAAGCAATTAATACCGATAATTAGTATCAATGCAAAAAAGTATCATTACTTCAAGTATTATTTGATTTATAAAAGAGTTCTCCCTCTTTCAACTTGTTGATGATGATCGATCTTAAATAAATAGTACAAAACTTAAAATTACTTATTTAAGTTTTGAATTTTAAATACAACAAGAATTTGACATTAATCCTTTTACATAGTTTTATAAACATGTAATAAATTGAATACATAAATGTCTAATTCAATTCAAATGATGTAGATAAAAACCACCCTGACAAATTGTGTTTTTTATTAATATGCTAATATACAGTAAAAATGTTTTTCAAAACAAATGAGATAAATTGATAACTATAAGAGTTTAAAAATAATATAAATTTTCATTAAAGATAGTTGTAATGAAATTTTTATACTGTTATTAAAAAGAAATTTCGCATTTTACTAAGAAAATTTCTTCTTTTTATCTAATTGATTATCAAAGTAATACTGAAAACATAAAAAATAAAACTTCGATTACACTGTAATTTCTATAAAAATTTTATTTTAATTATAATTTAGGATGATTTCCTTATTTGTTTTTTATTTTTAAATAAACTCTGTTTTAAGTGCTTCTTCATTTTCACGTTTGATACTTTATGCTTTTACTGGAGTTTTAACTGAATTAAATTGAAGTAATTATTCATGGTATTTTACAAATTAACTTCGAAGTATGTTACTCATACATTTACTTCAGTCAAATTCAGTTTTAGTATATTAATACATAAAATAGTTAATATATTTTTCTCTTGAAATAGTTATAACGTGAAATGCAATTTCTTTCAATACGGAGGAAGCAATTCAGAGCTAATTTATACTGCATTATGACTATTCAGTAATGCAATAAATGATTCCTTATGCCAGAAACATAAATGTTTTATTATTTTGGAAGTAAATTTATGAAGTAAAATAAGATGAATTATTTTACTTCATAAATTTACTCTCAAAATGCTTTATTTCACACTGTTTTTAAGTAGGTACTTCTCTCACAGTCAAATACCATTAAATAAATAAAGATTTTTAATGATATTTTTAAACTGGATACGAGTTCTTTGTCTGATGCAGTGTGTTAACTATTGAACTGCATAACATATGATTTGCGATACATAATAATTGTTATTAAATAACATTGCATTTAGCTGATAATTTAACAACTAAATATATGAAGTAAAATATTTACCATTTTAATTGTAAGTATTCATTAGATGCAATAGGAAAGGAATGTTTTGGAATTTAATTTTACTTTACTAATAAAAGAAATCTAATTATGTTACTTAATATAGGTGTGCCAATATTTTCAAATAAGGATATTTAAAATTCAATAATAACTCCAACAGCATTTATTAAATGTTTTATAATAAATTATGCAGAAATAGTAAAATGAAAAACCTAGTTTGTTTTCTATCTTAAAAAGAAAATCAGATCTTTTGCTTTTTCAGTCTTTTTTCGAATATATAGAAGATCTAAACAAAAAGTATGGAAAATAAAATGCTGATTAATTTGAAAATAAGTCTCTATATAATATATTTTAATAATATGCTATTTAGAAACACAATTTTGGGAATCCATTCTGGGATTTTCACGTATAATTATTCTTTTAAGCTAATTTTCTATGTTGCATACAATATTAAAGACATAAGACTTAACAGGGACTAACAAATTTACTAGGATTTAACTTTTGTTCTTAATTACTAATGCAAAATTTTATGTCAAATGTTTTCATGGCAAAGCTTTATCATTGAAAAACTATTAAAATGCTTAGAGAATTATTTAAATTCAACTTTAAATTATAATTCCTCTTAAATAGTAAATCTCATAATTTATTTCTCTATAAAATTTTCCGTAAATGAATTTTATTGAAAACAAATGGGAATGTTTCTCAGAATATTTCTTCAAAAACATTTAATAGATAAAAACTGCGTTTTAATAAATTTGAATTGTCTTAGTTCGTAGCATTTTAAGAGCTTATGTTTTTACAAAGGAATTTTAAAATAGTTCTTCATATTTAAGTTATTGAAAAACAATTGTTTCGTATGAAAATGAATAATATTTAAGGATTAAAATATGTTAAAAGGGTACGTTTTTGCATGCTTTATATTTTAAAAGTTATGTTTTTGTACAAACTGCATCAAAACTAATGAAGTATTTGTGTAAAAACATGATTTCATATATATCTGTATCAATAATTTTATTTCAAATTAAAAAAAATAAATTATTGTATTTGAAATTGCAAATAACAAACTGCATTTTTATTAATGTTTAGTAATAGTTATAAAACATAATATATTATTTTTTATACCATGTTTTATAAATATTTGTTTTAGTTTAAGAAATAAAATATACTTAAAACTTTGAGTAATAGTTAAAAGCTTTTAAAGAATATTATAAAGAGTATTTTAATCAATGTTTACTTTATTAATTAAAAAACTTTTGAGCACATTATCAAAAGAAGCTTTAAATTTTATTACAAAAGTGTATGTTAATTATTGGTATCTCCTATTATTAGCTTAGACATGAAGTTCTTATATTGAAAACAATTGAATTTAAAATTCATGCATAAAACGTTTACATGCAAAATAATAAATATTATCTATTAATTAATTTAAGTTAAGATAAATGTTCAAATTTTCGTTCAAGATTTGTTTAGTGCTATGTCTATTAATACAAATTTAATAAGGAATTATGTCACTTATAATATGCAGAAATTCTCCAAGTAGTTAATTAGTAATTTTTTATAATGCTTTAATTAATATTTGTGCATGTAAAATAAATATTCTAAATAACTTGATGAGTAAATATTCTACTGCATCTCATAATAATGTGAGTATTTATTACAGTTTAATGAACACTCTGATGACATTATACCAAGTAAATTAAAGATGTAGATGTTAATTTTGATAATATTTTAATATGCGAGTTATATTATGCAAATATATATATATATATATGTATATATATATATATATATATATATATATATATATATATATATATATATATATATATATATATATATGTACACACACACACACAGACACACACACAATATATATATATATATATATATATATATATATATATATATATATATATATATATATATATATATATATATATATATATATATATATATATGTATATATATATATATATATATATATATATATATACACTACTGGCCATTAAAAATGCTACACCAGGAAAGCGGTGCACCACACACGGGAAATTTTCATGACAGGTAGATCTTGCTCTGATATGCAAATGATTAGATTTTCAGCGCATTCATACAAAGCAGGCGACAGTAGCGACATCTACAATGTGTATAAAACCAGAGATTTGACAGCAGTTTTCTCATACTCAATTTCCATTTCAACTTTGTTTTCGGCAAAGAAAGTTGTTGGCATATCTTCGAGTGGGTTGGTGTTCCATTAAGAAATAATGCCTCGTGTAAGAAGAAGAAATGCCTATCAGCACGTGTCTGACTTTGATCGAGGAAGGATTTTAGCCTACCAGGATTGCGGTTTATCGTATCGCAATATTGCTGCTCGCGTCGGTTGAGACCCCATGACTGTTAGCAGAATATGGAATCGATGGGTTCAGGACAATCATACGGAACGTCATGCAGGATCTCAGCGACCCCCATCACTAATAGCAGAGAAGACAGACATCTTGTCCGCATGGTCACAAGGGATCGTACAGCCACGTCACGAACCCTGAGTCGAGAAATGGAGTCATTTGCAAGGCAACAAGTTTCTGCTCGAACAGTTTGACGACGTTTGCAGCAGCATGGATTGTCTGCACGGCGACCATGGCTTTGGCTACCATTGATTCTGCGTCACAGACAGGAGCGCCTTCAATGGTGTGATCAGCGACGAAGATGGACGCGGGAATGGCATCACATCATCTTTACAGTTGAATCTCGGTTCTATATACTGTATACAGGAACATGATGGCCACATCCATGTTTGGAGGCATCGTGGAGAACTCGCATTCCAGCTTGCATTGGACATCACCATACTGGCCCATCTGCTGGAATGATGGTATGGGGTGCCATTGGATACACGTCTCGATCACCTCTTGTTCGCATGACCGGCACTTTGATCAGCAACCGTTACATTTCCGATATGTTAAGGCCCGTGGCTCTGCCCTATGTTTGAGGCCTCTCTAATGCTATGTTTCAACAGGATAATGCACGATGTTGCCCGTACTGTTCTGAACTTCCTTGATACAGAACAGGTTCGACTGTTACCCTGGCTAGCACGTCTACCTGATCTGTCACTAATTGAGAACGTGTGGTCAATGGTTGCCGAGCGATCGGCACGCCATCACTCACCATCCACTACTGTCGATGAAATGTGGTGTAGTGTTGAAGCTGCATGGACTGAGATCCCCGTACATGCCATACAATCTCTGTTTTACTCCAGGCTTAGGTGGATAAATGCTGTTATTGCAGCCAGAGGTGGCTGCTCTGGGTACTAATTTTTCAAGATCTATACATCCTAATTTCCTGTAAATCTAATCACTTGTACTTTCCACTATAATGTATGTATCCAATAAATATCGCTCTGTTATTTGCATTCCTTCTTGGTGTAGCAATTTTAATGGCCAGTAGTGTATATGGGTTCGCTTGCTTCATTGTCAGGAAAAGACACATTATTGTTTAAATGATTTAATTATGGTTTTGGACAAAATAAGAAAAAAGACTATTTACATATTTATATATATTTATATTAAACAATAATTTAACATCCTTTTAGTTATGATCTGTAATTATTCCAATATCAATTCGCGTCTTCACGTCATCGCGTCTTTTTCCATCCATCACATCGTCGTTCTCTCTTCCTTTCTCCTCCACGTGTCCGGCGGCAAACATGTGAGTGGCCCTCTGGTGACGCTTTCAATCCCACAATCGGCCATCGTGATGACACTAGCTGACCTCAGCATTCGTTATCGAAAACAGTCTTTTGGAGTTCTAACTTCGAAATTACTTCAGAAACGTCAGTAGATTTAGTTGGGTAAAGCCATGTAAATTTGGTAAAACTATCGGTCACTGCAAATATATATTTATATCTCTTATGAGTATTCTCTAACGGACCTAAATGATCTACATGATATGTGTAAAGGAGTGTCGTCTTTTTCGATTGAATATAATTCTCCTTCTTGTTTACTTCTTTTTCGATTGCTTAAAATACACAGTATACAATTAGATATACATCTCTCGATTTTTTGTTTAACTTGAGGAATGTAAAAGTTAGAATTTAAGCTATCTTCTGTTCTTTTAGCTGCAAAATGACCTTTCTCGTATGCAGATTTAATTATACTCATTTGCATTTCGCATGGGACTACTAACAGTTCATTACCATTAATATATTTATAAAGAACATCGTTTTTGTGTAAATAATCATCATGAGGTTTTTGCTTTAATATCTGTTTAATTGTTTTGATATGTTCGTCTGTGTTTTGTGCTTGAATTATTTTTAGTGTTAGACTATCTGAGCCATCGTACAAATTGGATTTCTGCTTAAAGCATCAACATGTCGCATACTAGAACCTTTTCTGTGTTCAATTGTGTAGTCAAATCGCTTAGCATTAGAGCCCATCTAGCAGTTTTTGTGCATAAATCTTTTTTGTTCATTGTCATAGCAAAACCATTATTTAATTAACAATTCGTAATTAGTATATTTTCGCTCAGCTTCTGTTGTTTTCTTACTCATGTAGTAAACAAGGTGGAACTGATTACCTACAAGGGACTATTGAATAAGGGTGGCACCATAACCATCAATGCTTGGCATCACAATGAATTTCGGTTTCACTTTGAGGGTTAAAAATTATAAGAACGGGTTCCGTGGATAAAATATATTTCAATTGATTAAAGTAATTTCTTTCATTTTCACCAAATTTAAACTTAGACTCTTTTCTCAATAAATCACTTAAAGGTTTAGCAATAATAGAATAATTCTTAATAAACTTTCTAAAGTAACCAGTCATTCCTAATAAGCTCTGAACTTCTTTTGCACTTTTTGGTTCGGGAAAATTAATTAGAGTTTTCGTTTTATTTGTTGACGGGTGTAATTTACCATTTATTATTTTATAGCCCAAAAATTTTATTTCACGTTTCAAAAATTTACATTTCTTTAAGTTCAATTCCTGTCTATACTCCGCCGCAGTTTGCAGAACAAGTTTAAGTTTTCTAACACCTTCAGTTTCGTTTTCGGCAAGAATAATTAAGTCGTCCATGCAAATCACTACAATACCGTCTTTTAATAATTGTTGAAACACATTATTAATGTATTTCTGAAAAATACTCGGAAAATTAGTTAATTCAAATGGGCACTTCAAAAACTCATACTGACCATCGTGTGTAGCGAATGAAGTATGTTTGCAAGAATTTTCTTCAACGTCAACATGGAAGAAGCTATTTCTTAAATCTGAAATGATTTATCTTTAATGTGACTTAAATCAATTTCTGATTCATCGTTAAGATTTACAGAATTAATTAAGAAATTATCTATTTCGTTCTTGTTAGTGTGAAACGATACTCCATTGGCTGAAACTATTAAAGTACCTTGGTTAATAATGTCAGTTCCTACAATTAAATCAAAACTTACAGAGTCGTCATTTATAACAAAAATATTTGTATTAACTTTCGAATTATCAATTTCAACTTCTGCTTAAAAATAACCTAGTGGTTTAATTGATTTCATTCCTAAACCAGTCAACGAAATATTAGAAGATTGTAAACTAACAGTGTCTTTAATTTTATTAAATAAACTCTTTTTCAAAATTGTTTTCTGACTTCCAGTATCAATTAATGAAGTTACATTCAAAGTACCAATTTTAACATCCTTAAGAATTAAGTTTTCAGAACTCATCGCATTTATTTTCGGTTTATCATCAAATGAACTTGTTTCTTTTGATTTTTACATTCCGAAGCTTTATGCCCAAAAGTCTGACATGAAAAACATTTTAAACCCTTATCTTTATGTATACAATATTTAGAAATATGTGAACGTGAACCACAATTATAACACACTCTATTTCTTGAATCAAAATTACCATCAAATTTTACTTTATTCTTATTCATATTTTCATACTTAGAATTAAATTTATCATTAGACTCATACCTTGAATTATATTTATCATTAACATCATATTTTAGTTTATTTTTATGAAAAGAATAAGATCTAAAATTTGCATCATGTTTTATTTTCATTTTATAGAAAGCATATTTACTCTTTGCTGAATCACTTTTCATTACTTCATACACTTTAAGTTTATTTTTAAATTCTATCAAGTTTTTGCACCCGTATAAAATAATTTTATTTTCATGTTTATCATTAAGTCTTTTAATCACATAATGTATAAACGCGGCGTCATCAATTTTTCCTAAGTGACAAAGTTCTTTCATTTTTAAAAAATATTTCTGAACGGATTCTGAATCTTTCATTTCCCTTATACTTAATAATTCGTGAAGATAAGCAGAATTTATTTCAACAGAAAATTCGTCAATTTAAGGCATCTTTTAATTTTCCCACGAGTTTATTTCCGGCTCTGTTCTAACAAATAATAAGGCATTTCCACCAAAAAAAAATAAACTTTCTTTTAGCAAAAATAAACTTTTGTAAATCTGATAAATGGAATAGTTTCGATACATTTTCAAAACCCTTTATCCAGTTAATTATGTTTTCATGCGACTCAGCATTAAATTTGGTAGTTGTGCTTTCAATATCAGAATAATTGATATAAATATTTTGAGAATCATTATTTTTACTAAGTTCATTAGCACAATATCACACACATTTAAAGTATTATTTTTATTTCCACATTGCATTAGAGATTCTGTTTCGCTTTCATTTTTGTTCGTTTCGTCCACTTCCGATTCCGATATACAGGTGTCGTTCATTCCCTCAGCTAAAGAGTTCAATGAACACAATTGCTCAAGTATTCTTTTTCCTATTTCAGATTTATTTCCTTCGAAAGAAATATTTAAGATATTAGAAATTGTAATTAATTCATTCAAAGAAAAATTATCTTCGATTACTTTTAATTTCTTTTTAAATTCTTCACTTTCAATAGCAAAATTAAAACCAGAAAGTTCTCTTATACGCTTTCGATTTGACCGGTCTCCTCAGAATCGAAAATAAATTTATGTAGAACATTTACTTTGTCGGACTTAATGATTTGCAATGCAATGCGTATCTTTTTGATGTCATTTAACGTCATCTTGAAATAAAGAAAATGTACATACCCTTTTCTGATGCTTTTATCCTTTCTTTTCCACTTCTTACACCAATATTATGGGTTCGCTTGCTTCATTGTCAGGAAACGACACATTATTGTTTAAATGATTTAATTATGGTTTTGGACAAAATAAGAAAAAAGGCTATTTACATATTTACAGAAATTAATATTAAACAACAATCTAACATCATTTTAGTTATGATCCGTAATTAGTCCAATATCAATTCGCGTCTTCACGTCATCGCGTCTTTTTCCATCCATCACATCGTCGTTCTCTCTTCCCTTCTCCTCCACGTGTCCAGCGGCAAACATGTGAGTGGCCCTCTGGTGGCGCTTTCAATCCCATATATATATATATATATAATATTAACATTCATTAACAATTCATAAGTTATATAGTATTCCAATTTTATTATTTAATAAAAAGAATTATTTAATAAAAGAATGATTTATTTTATCATGTAAATGTCATATAATTAGGAAGGAAAGTGTAAAAAATTACTGAAATAAGCAAGGAAAAGAGTACGAAAAGATACGAGGGTCACTCTGAAATTTTTGAGATACAACTAGGTTTTTAAAGTTATACTTACAAACTTTTAGGTGTGTTCAAAATAGTCTCCTCCAGCATCAATGCGCTTTTGTAGACGAATTTTCCACAGATTAAATGCCTCAAGCCATTCATTTCTTCGAATAGATGAAAAAATGCATTTATAGCCACATCAATCTCTTCTTCTGAATGAAAACGTCGTCCACATAAGTTCTTTTTTAGATTAGAGAATAACCAAAAGTCGCACATAGCTAGATCAGGTAAATATGGCGGATGTTCAATCACTTTAATTTGTTTTTATTTAAGAAACTCAACTGTTAATCAGTATTATTTAAGAAACTCAACTGTATATGAAGATGCATTGTCATGGTGAAGCATTAGTCCCCTAACATTCAGTTCTTGTAGAATTTCTGGAAGACCTTTAGTGGTATACTAGTTTTCTGTTACTGTCTTCTGTCCTTCCAACTTGATGGCTTTGACTAATCCCGTACTTCTGAAGAAAACGGCATACATCACTTTTTTCAGTGCGCGTTGTTTTTTCACCATCGTCGGCGAGGGATCATCTTCCAAGACCCATACTTTGCTTTCTTGACGTATTGGAACGTCAAAAAACGGTATGTACGTTTCATCACCTGTTACAATTTTAGAAATGATGCGGTGGCTACCATTATTCAGCATATTAAGAATTTCTTTACTGATTCTGACACGCTCCTCTTATTGATGCTCAATTAGATTATGGGGAACCCAACGACAAACTACTTTTTTCATATGTAATTCTTCATGAATGATTTTGTGTATGGCTGCAGATCCAGTGATAAGCTCCTTATGTATCATTTGATTGGTACAGCGATTATCATCCATTAAAATTTTTCGTATGGCAGATACATTATCCGAGATTACTGCCGACGGCGGATGTTCTTCAGGATGTGTTCTTCATCCTGAAGAAAATTGCGACTTCTTCTAAATTCTCTAAACCATCTTAATACAGTAGCACGAGCTGGAGATTCATCACCAAATGCTAATAGTCAAATCAAAAATGTAATTGCAACCGTTGAACGCATTCTTCTAGATTTAATCCTGCTTTGAAATCGTAGAAAATCATAGCGCGAAAATGTTCTCGCGTCAACTTCATTTTCTCTTCTGTTTAAAATTTATTCCACGCTAAACATGTTGAAGTAAGTCAGTAAAAAATCGTCTTCTGTGTTAAAATACTTTGTACTTTAAAATTAAACCGTTATTTTTATTTTGTAAATTCTCGTCTGCGCGTATCTCAAAAATTTCAGACTATATATGTATAACGAAATATATTGTTTTAAAACATATACTAAAAAATTAAACATTTAGTGAATTAAATTACTTTTTTCATGTAAACTTTAAAATTCCTTACACATACTGTGTCTCAAAATAATGTAAATTTTCTCTTGAGCGTCTTTTCATGCTCATTTAAAATATCCTAACATTTGATCATTTTGAATCGTCCTGAGAGTGTCTCCCTAACTTTGATGCACATCCATCGGTTGTTCTTACATGTCACAATTTCTAAATTAAGCCAACCTGTTCCCTTTAGGAGCAGCATCCGATCATCCAGAAGATATCAGTATGGTATTTAGGTAACAGCAGAAAATTTCGCAAATGAAAGAATGAAAAAAGATGTAAAATGCTAAAGTACCTCAAAAATACCATTGATCAGTATTTGGCTAAAGATGGTAGCATGAGAAAATATCATCTGTGTAAAATTAAAACAATTTTGCCCGTATTTAAAAGTTTTTCCTTTAAAAGCCACTTTAGGGGTGGTGCATTTTATTTTGTACAATCATGTTAAAAATATTTATTTAACAATATTCATTGACACACACACACACACACACACACACACACACACACACACACACACACACACACACACACACACACACACACACACACACACACACACACACACACACACACACACACACACACACACACACACACACACACACACACGTGTGTATGTTTGTGTACATTTATGAATATAAATAATAAAATTTAGAAACTGAAAGTCCTTTATAATTATTTGTTTCAGTTAAAATCGTAATCTATAGCAATAGAATTCTAGAAGTCTAAGAAACTATCTTTAAGCGGGTATGAATCAGACAAATCAAAAATGTACGCCTTGTTGACCAATGAGAATTGAATTTAAATTCCCTTTGAGGGCAATTAAAAAAAATTTAATTGTCGCTGTTTGTAATTTATGACAAAGTCTTACAATTATGGCTTAAAGTATGTTCTGCTATATATAAAATAAGTATTTAACTTCTATAAAAGAAATTATCGAAAATATAAAAGATTACCTAAGAAATTTCGTCAAAATTTTTAAAAATATGGTTAATTTATTTAATTTTCAATCTTAATCATGATAATAAATAACATTGAAAGTAAAAAAGTCTCAGTTAATAAGTTAGGTGCTCATTAGGCTGATTTTTACTATGGTAACGAAGCTAGGTTGATTGTAATATTGATTTACTTCCGATATTTAAAATTAATATTTTATTGTAGTATTCTTCCCGAATGCCAAGAATAATTAACATCCCTTAAATGTTTGAATTTATTAATACAGTTTATATTATTTTGTTAAAATTTCTTATTGTTTTTAGTTATATTAACACAATTATTTTTACTTCTACTGAATTTTCAACAGTAAAAGAATATCATTATATTAATAGATATTTCAATATGCTTAGGTAGACAAAGAAAGTAATGATAATTTCAGTAAATAAACTGATTAATGAAAGGGTGCAATTAATTTAGTGTGAAAACATCTTAATAATTGTTTAATATTATCTAAAAAATAATTTCATTATTTAATAGTTTTATTATTCATTCTATTTTTTTCAAATAATCACTAAATTGCATAGTAAAGTGTTCTTTAAACTGATATGTGTTAGTATTCTCTCTAGTTTTGTCATAATAGATTTACACTAATTTTAGAAGTTCAGTTAGAGCTTAGATATTGTGTTTAGATATTCTTTAGATTTAAATGTTATTTTAAAGACATGATCTCATATTAATTTATAATGAGGAACTCTTACTGAAAAAAGACACTGTTTTTCATTAATTATCTTAAATCTTAAATTATCTTGGGAATATTGAATTGTTATAAAAATAGCATTGTTTTTTAAAATTCAACTAAAGAACTCATGCTGCTTCAAAGAAAGGAAAAGCGATGAAGACGATATTGAATTCTACTTGTGTTCATTAAAAAAAAAAGGGAAAATCCTTCAGATCTGAGAAAACATTACACAAAAAAATTTAATTCTGTAACATGTGTTCCTGGAATAAATCTTTATTTAATTATGTATTTTTTTCTTTTTGATAAAGACGCAATGCGTCCAATGAAGTTATTGCGTCACTATAAATCATAATATGAGTTATATCTTTTGATTATTTTTGTAGTTGCTGAAAATATAACAGTAAACAATAAAATACCGTTTTAACTCCTTAAATATAATGAAGAAGTTTATTTAAGAAGTTTTCAACAGTTTTGTATAACAATTTATATTTTAGAACACCTCAGCCTAATGACAATTTTATTTCATTTTTGTCCTGATTTCGATTTAAGCAACTATACATATAAATAGCTTAAAATATAACTGTTTTTATGTAGGATTTTCAAATGCTTTGTCATATTTACGCATCATGATTTTTATAAATTAAAATATTTTCATTTATTTTTGAATCACATGGAAAAGGATATATCACAATGATTCATAATAAAACTAGACATGAAAATTTAGTGAAACTTATGATACATAATACTACAGAAATAATTAGTTTATATAAAAATGGACAAAAAAGTACATCAGAAATCTAAATATTCTAAATAAAATCATATGCATTATTTCCTTCTAGTATAGAGGTAACGGTGTGTGCTTACTCGGCAACGTGCAAGTAGAGAACATTAACTGTAACTGTGTTAAGTGTAAATATACTTAACCGACTGAAGCTCGAATTTTCAGTTAGTTGGGATCATTCTACTTAGCACAGAGTGCTAACTATTGCACATATGTGTAATAATATTTACTTAATACCGCTTAATTACGTATAATCCTAATGTTTAATTAATAAAGAAGCTATTGTTTTAAGCCTCTCTTCTTTTATCAAAGCTGTCACAACATTCTTCAAGGATTTAACTTTAGGGTTATATTCAAGGTAATAAACTAAGCCTCTCTTTAGCACTCTCATGTGGCTGAATAACTTGCACCACCCTCTTGCGGCTTAGCGTTAGACACCTGAAATATCTTACATTTTCTGAGGGTGAGAAATCCTACCTTCTTTGGTCAAGCTTTTTTGGATCAAGCTTTCAA
This sequence comes from Latrodectus hesperus, assembly GCA_037975125.1. Lineage (NCBI taxonomy): Eukaryota > Metazoa > Arthropoda > Arachnida > Araneae > Theridiidae > Latrodectus > Latrodectus hesperus. Next base: position 82,457,973 of record CM075856.1, read on the forward strand.
CAAGCGTCTGATAAACTCATTTTTGAATGCTTGGGTCTCATTTGGGAAAAAAAATTAATTTTTCTCCTCTTCTTGTCTTCGACTTTTTAAAGGTCAGTTTATTCATGGATTTGGCTTGACTTCGTCAGAATAGATTGAAGATTGCCAACAATATATACATTACTAATAAACCAATTTTGAGGAGTATCCCATGTTACTACCTCTGAGTGCTTATAAATGTACTTTCTTTTCACTGTTTCCGTTTGTATACATAAAATTTCCATGTTTTATGTAAACAAATTTTTTATATTAACATATTTGTATTTATTTACAAGATAATACGCTTTTATGATAATAAGTTATTATGAAGAAGTTATTATATGATAATAAGAATTATGAAGATAAGAACTTCGAGTTTTTATTTTCATAACATTGTTATAAAAGTAAACTTTTTACTTCATATAGTTTTGATAATAACAGGCCGCGATGACCTGGTTGGTTAGGACGAATTCACTACCTTCTTAATCAGAAAGTAATGAGTTCGAATTCCGACCCAACAGAATATCATTCGCGTTCTATAATAGTGACTGGGACACGTTAAATATGTCGTGGTCGCAATGTCCTCCATATGAAATGATACCTGTGGGGTTGAAAGTCTGCGAGTCTTGTTCAGCTCCCCACAAGAAAAAATTAACACTAATCGCTAAGCTCCTCACAGAAAAAGGTCTCGATCTGTGCAAGGACAGAAATCCTTCTCCTAACAGCTCGCCAGACGATTCACCAGACTCAGATTTTTAACCTCCTATGTTTAAACAAACTTGAACTTTTAGTTAGAGACTTCATAATTGAATTGACTTTTTTCCCTACCAATCACAGAATCAAGGTATTTGCAGCCACACAATAGTTTCATTCTCCATTTGTATATAACTTTTCATTGTCTCATTTACTTATACTTTTTAAAAAATTCCTATCTTTAAATGTTTTTTTAAATTTCAATCATTCATCCTCATGTTGTCATAACTGCCTGATATAGAACTGTAATGTTTTGGACACTGCGAGATCCAATACAAGACTTTAAGGCCCCACCATTGTAAATCCTTCATTTTCAACAGCATGCTGGGTGACGGCACAATTTGGAGACAACCTTTTAACCCCTGGAAGGTGCTGCTTGCTCACGATGGTGATGAGTGAACTAAACCCGATAAGCGATTGGTACAGAACGGAGTTCACTCCCATCTCTAATGTATGTACGGATCTAAATTACAAAAACCCACTTTCTGCACTACGGTGCCTACTGGGTGATTCACTATATAAGGTGCTATCAGCTTCACTCTTCGCTGAAAGGTGGAAATCCTAGTATCCAGGCATTATACAACAACAATAATTTTAATAATTTCTCCCAATGTACATCGTTATACATTTAATTTTGTAATATATCATAAAACTAGAGTAAGATGTGTAATTAAATTACACAGTACTATATCTGATATTCTTTTATTAATCTGTGGATATATCTTTTAAATATATTTATATTATCGCAGTTGCATTCCACATCTCAATGAGTATGATTCTGATAACTCTTTACTCATTAGCAGCATAACGTGATTAACCATAACAACACACTAAAAGAGATAAAGTCTCTAATGAAATAAATTCCTATTCGGTATTCGAGAAGCGTTGCCGAGCAGAATAGTTTTAGTAAAAGTCATGTTGTAGACATTTAAAGTAATTTATTAATTCGTACAAATTGCAGTAGCTTATATCAATATATATAATATTATTAAAATTCTATTCAAGCGTAATGGGAATTAAATCCATGATTTGTTGAAAGACTCTTGAGATTGCATATAAATTTGAGCGTTTTGAATTTATTTTGTTACATTATTTGTTCATTAATAATTCTAATATTAAACTGAATATTTATAAAGTCAGCGGTGCAGTTTTAACATTTTCAATTTTGCATCAGATTTTATTTTAATATTTCCCTATTTATATTGAATATTTCTAAAGTCATTTCCACATCTTTCAGAGTTCTTTCTCGCATTTAAAAAAATTTTCTATTGAAATTACAGATATTAAGGAACGAAATAAATTTGTTTAGTATTCATAAAGTCAAAATTACTATTTCTTTTTTAATCATAAATTCTATAGAAAAAGTTTTATTTATTTAAAAGTTTTATTTATTTTATTAATATTAAATGCAGTTACTTTGTAAAAAATATTTTGAATCTTTTATTAAATTAAATATTAATATTCTCAGTTGTAAATAAAAACTATTTTCACCTGCTTTTGTGATTTTATATTTTCAAATGTATTGTTTTTAAATGTGAATCACTAATTAAATTATTGAATTAGTTTTGTTTTGCTTATAGAAATTGTACTTGTAATGTAAGGAGAATTGAGAAATTATGCTGCATTTGAGACATTTAATATTATTTGATTTGTAAGTGAATTTAATAGGTTTTATGTATATTCATGTTATATATATATATATATATATATATATATATATATATATATATATATATATATATATATATATAGTAAATTTTTTATACATTTATATTTATCTTAATATTTCTTCAAAATTAATTCTTTATACCTTATATCAATGCACATACAGATCTCATGCATTTATAATTTATAGCATTGTTTGAAATTTACATTTATTATAATATCGAAGATACACTCATAAGAAAAACCTTTTCTGTTCTTTAAAGTGATAAATGTTCTTTATATTTTAATCCTAGGTTTCGAATAAGAATTAGTTTAATGGAAAAATAACTCATAATTCTACTAAAATTTGAGAAAACAGTAATTTTAAAAGCGGAATGTAAAAATGACGTATTACAGTTAAGTTAAGCTCATCAATTATTTGATTGATGTTTTTATAACAAAACAATTTTACACTTTTCAAATTGTTGTATTATGTTTATTCAGAGCACTCAATTTGCTTCTAATTCATCGAAATACCCTATTCTTTACAAAAAATATATTATGTTTCTTGAAAAAAAATACCTTTTTTTATTCGAAACAATTTTATTATTATTTTTGTTTTTTTCATTTAGCATTTTAATAACATAAGAAATTTGTAACAGTTAAAAATGAAGAAAGACATTTTTATAAATATATTAAAAATGTTTAAATTAGAATGATGTAACGATCATAATATATCTTATAAGTCTTTTAATGAATTTCAATTGTAAGCATTAAATTCGAATTATTTCCTAAATTATCCTAAATTATTTTTTATATGCATATCACTTAAGAAACTTTATTTAGTACATATCTATCTATGTAAGCCTTTTATTATAATAATTTTTTTGGGTAAGTTTGTAAAACTGTGTAACATTAATAATGCTTAGGGTTCTCTTTAAAAACGTTTTATTATTTCTAGAAGTAACTATATTTTTTTTGGGATACGAAGACGCTTAAATTGCAATACTATACTATAAAGAGAAGAGAAGATATGTGAATTTGAATAAAATTATCCTTCAGAAGAATTTCAAACTTGTATACATGATTTCGTGATAAGATAAAAAGTCTTTAAAAGTTGCTAGCCCGGAAGTAGGGAATGTGTAGTTGCTATAGTTACGTCAAATTTAATTTTATGAAGAATTACATAGAAATTTTCCATTTACTCTCCTATCTAGTATATTTGGTAATACACACGTGAAATACTATGGAAACTTTATAACACATTCCAATAACATTTCCTTTTATTCAACGATATTAAATTAGTTTTATTATAAATTTATGAATTCTTAACTTGCTGAAAGGGGAAAGAATAAAGGAAAATTTGAATGAATTATTAAATTATTATTTCAACTATATATATATATATATATATATATATATATATATATATATATATATATATATATATATATATATATATACATATATATATATATATATTATATATATATATATATATATATATATATATATATATATATATATATATATATATATATATATATATATATATATATATATATATATATATATATATATATGTATACAAAGGTGTTTTTTGCGCAGTAAATTAAATTTTGTTTGTTCTCAAAATCTGAATGGTACTTTATTAAAGTGAAAATAAAAATCTATCTTATCTTCTGTTGACTAAGTTTCACTAAATAAATTCAATAAAGTAAAAACAATTCCTTTAAGGTAAATTAATATATTTTTATTTCCTTTGTTGTATCCTTGGTCATCGGCGTCACAGTGTTGGAATTATATTTTTGGCACCAATATTATCCATATGAATGTCTCGTAGATACGGCAGCTGATTTGTCATGTTCAAACTGTAATTGTTCTTTGTGTGATCACTATAACCATATTTTCAACTGTCCTGCCCTATTAGCAGCTTTTCAAAATATCAGAGGATACCAATTTGATGGTGATCTCTATATAAAGAATATTGTGAAAGTTAATTAATTTTTGAAAAATAGTTTAAAAATTATTATTTCTTATTTAAATCGAAAACAATTTTAAATTATTTTTGAAAAAATGATTTAACTTAATAAAATAATATTAGAATTTTCTAGGGCTTAAACAATTATTTAAATTAATAAAAGTTGTTAAATTGTAGATTTTAACCTTGATACGACTAATGATAAAAGCAGCTCAAAACAGAAATACCATGTTAAAATTTAAATAGAAATATGTAAATACATAAATATCAAAATAGAAATACGTAAATATAAACTGAATTATGAATGACTTAAATGTAATCTCAATATTTATTAGCACCTATTTGTTATTACACTTACTTTATAACTTAGTTTTTGACAGTTTAAATTTTTTTATTCAAATGGCATGTTTCAAATAAAAAGCAAATTTTTAAAGCTTATTTAACTTAATAAAATAGTGTGAGAATATTCAAAATAAAGTAACAAAACCTTATTTGCAATGAGAAACAATAATAAAATTATAGATTTAAACTATATAAGCTTTAAATACAAATATTCCATAAAATTATTGAAAAATAAAAATTTAATATTTAAAATTACCGAAAATGTAATGATCCAAAAAATTTCTTGAATGTTTTTGTTGTAACTGAATTTTAATTTTAAGTCTTATATCGATACCTATATGTATACTGATTTATCTTTATTTCGATTGCCTAGTTTAATTAACAAAGCTATTTCACAAATATAATTGAATTCAATTGTATAATGCGAGAATTAAATGAATTAAATCTAAATTAGTTTTATTTACGCTGACAAAACACTTTAATATTGTAGATTTAAATAACACCAATTTTTAAACACAGCAGTCTAGTATAAGTAAAAAAACGTTGAAAAGAATCTAAAGAAAATTAGAAATTATATGAAATGAACATGAAATGACGCAGAACTGTCAATTTCGGACAATGAGTAGGTGTGATATCATTATTCTTAGCCGTGGAAATGTGATCGAATTCGAAAAAGATTTTTGGAAAACATTTTAACGATTACTACCTATTTAAGCGTCTTACGTAATCAACTTACGTAATACGGTTCTTATGAATAGTATTAATATAGCTCCAGTTTAAAATTAACTATTCATAATACGCAATAAAATCCAACTATTATGAAACCTAATCTATTTAAACTTTAAATCACAGGGAGACGAGTTTTTAAAGGCACAATTTTAGAGAATGGTTTTATTTATCGATAATAGTGGGAATCACTCACACACACACCATATTAACAACTACAAAAACATATAAAAAGGATTTTTATTAGTCATATGAATTCGAATCTAAAAAGAAAGATAGAAATAAGTGATAAAAATAAGCTGTATTATTTAGTAATTTTCTAATAGAAACAAATAATGATTTTTGTCACTTCTAAGGAGTTGCTGTTTATATATTAATTAAAAATTCTTAGTCATAGAAGAAAATGCTATTAATTTGAAAGCGAAAACTAAATTCATTTGCATCAAAATATTTAAATTCACATCACAATATTTTTGTGAAATTATTAATTGTATAAACATTTACAATCGTATAAAAAATTAATTATGTTTAAAATGAAAGTAATTATGAATGCTCTGTAAAAATTTCTTAAGATCATCTGGCATTTACAAATTAAAAAAAAAAACTCGAAGTGTTTCAACTCTCTCTAAAGGAAAATTTCATTCATGGAAACAATAGTACAAATAAATAAAATGTAACAAAATATAATCGTATTAAAAAAAATAAGTATTCAATTAATTAGGAAAACATTAGTGTAAAATGGAAGTTACAGGTAATATAATATTTTCAAGAATTTAGAGTACTAAGTTTTTAATACAATATTTAGTTATTTATTAAGAATTTTAGCACTTATTCAAGAAAAATGCTAAAAATAAACTGTCTTATTTTATTGTTTTTACAATTTTAAGAGAAAATACTATTTGCATTAATAAACAAAAAGCATTGATATACGTATAGAAATTTTCAATGACTTATAAGATTTTTAGATATAAAATAAATTAGTTAACTTAAATCAAAGTATGAAAAAGACAGGAAGTATTAAACAAATAATTTTTAATTTAACAAAAAAATAATGTGAAATAAATAGATTTGTAAAAATGTGAAGCAAACAAAGACATATAAATTGTATTCACATTTACATTAATTTTATCATATGCCATGTTTATATTAATTTTTTGAGATAAATAAGAATTTAAAGTTATGAAAAATCCATCATACAATTTTTATGTGAATTCATTTACAAGTGCATTTTAAATTCTTCGAAGAAAGAAAGTGTTTTCTTTGCGCACAAACTTACATTAATCATATATATTAAATAAATGAAAATGTTGAAAATATAAAAATAAATAAAAGTGTTTTCTGTCATCTTACATTAATCAAACGTCATCTTTTAAAAAACGTCTTTACCTGTCATCTTATGCAGGTAAAGTAAAACGATAAATGATAAAGTATGAAAAGAGAACTTTTAAACTATAATAGTATATTTATAAACATTTCTATTTTTATTTCTATATTTATAGTATCATGATCTTAAAAAAATTTTTATTTTATTTTAAGCACAAACTAGAATTTTCCATTATATATATATATTTTTTACTTTTGCTTCTTACAAGAAATATTTCTTTTTGAGATTATTATTTTTAATAAAGGTGAGTCATTCTTTTTAAGATAAAAATATTTATCATTAAATTATATATTATTTGTTAAGTAAATATGATAATATTTTATTCGCGGTTTGATTTCATTAAGTGGAATAAAGAGATTAATAAAATGGGGCACTCATTATATCACACAAAAAAATAGATTTTTATTAATGAAATCAATAAGAAGTGAATTAAAAGCGAATAAGAAACAGAAGAAGATTGATAATAAGAAGGAAAATACTAAAAATGTATTTAATTGTATTTAACAAATTAAATTTAATATAATCATTATAAAGTTAATTAGCACAGAAGCAAAAACTTCGATTTGTTCCTTTGTACACATATTTCAAAAAGCGAAAACATATAAATTTAAATAATGGAATGGAATGAATCACTGTAGTCCAAAAGAAATTTCTCATTAATTATGTATTTTGAAATACTTATGTTGTAATTAAAATCCTTCCACATTTTTTTCCTTTTGTAGTAATACAGAAATAAAATTTACTGCACTAACATTTTTCATGAAAAAAAATAGTTTATTCCGTTACTTTTTCATGTTTTAGAAAAACATAAATATAGTATCAGGGAAATATTAACAAATGTAAATTAATTAATTAATTAATTTTAATGAATTAAGTAATAGTTTAAATTTTTTATGTCTAGTAAAAATTGGTGTTGCAAGTTTAGTTTCACATTAAATTTAATATATGCTATAACAAATATTTCCCACGTTGTTTGCGTGAGAAACCAAGCCTTTTAATGCATTAATTAATCTTTCATATTTTAATAAATAAAAAAAGTATACTTTAAAATATAATATTAAATTTAATTAGAATGCATTATCACAAAAGTACTGTTTGCTTGCTTTATATTTTATAATAATTTTAACATAGAATAACTAAAATGAATGTTTAATTTTTAAGCTTAATTATCTTATCTAAATCATAAATATGTGTCTTAATTACTAATTTTATATTTGTGTATCTCACTCAAATACAATATCATGATTCAATGATTTAAAAGTTTGAATTCGTTAAAATGGAAAAAATCAATTCCCAATAAATCTTAATCAAATTTGATTATTTTCATTGAAACAAAAATTAAAATAGTTGGAGATTACGAAAAAGAAGTTTTAGATAGAAGTGTTTTTTGCTTGATAAGAAAAAATGTTTGTAAAATGAATTATTTCAAAATGAGCTTAGAAACTAATCAGTTATGAAAATAATTAGCATATACGTCAGTATAATTTGTAATTTAAAAGTTAATTTTATATCATGTAAATAAGTTTATAATGAATTTGGTTAATTTAGATTCAATTAAATATATTACAAGGTGTTTTAATTTCTGCATCGAAAACTTCATTAATTATTGATTACCACCATTATTTGAATTTTAACTTATTGTGCTTTGACTCTTAAATCAGTAATGAAAAACGTAAAATTTGTTTATGTACTAAAAAGTGTAAATATAACTGTATAACTTATGAATTTCATTCCAATGTATTTAAAATATTAATTCTTTTTTAAAACATAATTTGTATAAATTTTTTATTGATATTAATTTAATGAAAAATTTACAATTTTAATTTATTATTTACAAATAATTATATAAATAATTAAATAAATTTAGAAATCTTTATTTAGTGAAAATATAATATTTATAATATAGAGAGTTATAGTTTTAAAAAAATTTTAATTATTTTTTAAATTATTCAAATTAAATTAGTTTATTTACACACACACACGCACACACACACACACACACACACACACACACACACACACACACACACACACACACACACACACACACACACACACACACACACACACACACACACACACACACACACACACACACACACACACACACATATATATATATATATATATATATATATATATATATATATATATATATATATATATATATATATAGTTGTTATTTTAAAAATAATTCCCATTTTAAAAGTTACTATAAACATTGTTTCAAAAATTACTACAATAGTTATTTCACAAACTACTGCAATTGTTATTTAAAAAAATTATTACAATAATTAAATTTATAAATAACAAGGAATCAGAAAACAATTGTTTAAAATTGTTTTCATACATTTATTTTAAATATATGATATGTATTTTTTATCATTTACAGCAAAAATACAATATAACAATTAACCATGCATAATTTTAATAATCATTTATTAGTTATTTTACTTGATAACTTTCAATTTTGCATTTGAATAAAAAATTAGATACTAAACAAAATTTTTTGTAAAAAATGTAAAATATTATTATAATGTAGAAACTCTTAAGCACCGTTGTAGGATAAATATCTTATATCATATCAATACTTAATTAATTAAATTAATAATTTATCTTAGTATCTTTGCATTTTATTCATTAATACTGTTGAAATTGTACTGTAATTAAAATATTCTAAGAGTAGTGACACATAATTCATGAATGACCATGAATGTCATCAAAAGAATAAATTTCATGCATACAGCTTATGACCAAAACTTTAATGAAATTAATGAATATACATTATTATTAATTTCATTAAAGTTTTAGTCATAATAAGTATAAATTATTATAAATAATAAAAAAATTGTTATTATTTATTATTTTTGATGACAAAATCTCGTTAATTAAAATTTAATTGGTAAATTTACAGCATTTTATTAGTATAAGAAAAAACTCACAAATCAGAAGTTTTCTTAGACTTATAATTCCCATTTAAACATTTTTATTAAGAATATTTGCATTATATTTTGTCTACTGGTAAAAATTAATTTATAAGAATCAACATAAGATGATAAAGCAAAACTTAATTTATCATAGAATCACTAGTAATCTGTAATTCAACAGTTGAATGAAATGTATAACTATTTCTTCCGTAAACATGAATCAGATATAAGTTCATAAGGTATGTGACAAAATTTACCTTTTATTCTCTCGTATATCTTCCCGAATTCTTTGATTTTTTCCTCAACAATCAGATAAAGTTAAAATAAAAATAAGCATTTATCATATTTCAATCATGAAATGCCCAGGAAAACTGTAAGGGAACTTGAAATAAATTCTAAATCAAGAACCTATTTGATATACTGTAAATTTACTATTTTTATACTGCGCTTTGGAAAAATTAATGGCAGAAACTCTGCTACAATGATTTTTGTGTAAAATATACTTCAAGAGCATGAGAAAGTGAAGAAATCAAAACAAAATTTTCAACTATTTATCCAAACAATTAGAGTTTCAGAGCATGATTTTCCTGATCTAATTTAAAAATGATTGGCTTTAAAATCAAAGAATTATTTACTTCATTATAAAAATGTTGCATTGTTGATTAAAAAGTAAATGTATTTCTGGTTTGAGGTATTATATAATTAGCAATATTATATATATTTTTCAATGATACGATATTTCATAACGTAGAAGTGAAAATTTTTTCTTTTTACGTTGGTTTGGTATGTGAAATCTTACAAAGTGAAAAAAATATATTTGGCTTACTTTTCTCTGAACGCTGCAATTATGTCAATCCAAAACAGAATATCAAAGATATTTCATTATTAAGTAATAGTGAGTAGATAATCTAACCAATTATTTTAAACAATGGTCCTATTAAATAAAACACATTGAAATAAACTCAGATTTTACTTCAGCTCTACACAGAGAACAGCCGTCAACTATTTTGATTCATATAAAGTTTCTTTAGTAATCAAAAGAATATTTTTATAGGAAAGGCTTCTTTTTATAGATAACTGGCATTGGTGATGCTTGTTAGAGAATACATTACCTATTTAATAAAACAACATAACTTTCTTCGGAATCTATCGTGGAAAGAAGAAAACAAGGAATTTTTCATTTATTTATTTAAGAAAAAGAAATGGTTCCTCCTGAAGACAGAATATAATACTAAAGAAAACTGTAATGATTCTGTACTACCAGACTGTCCTGTAAAGAATAGTAATGAGTACGTAAATATTTAATAACGCAACCTCTGTTTGCGACAGATTTTTTAAGAAAAATATGAAGAATTATTATCTTTCTGATGGCTGTATATTGCAAATTGTTTGAGGAAAATGAATATTTTATGATCTTTTTAAAGAATATAATAGAATAGAAGAAGGTTGGGAAGTATGATGTTAATTTGGCATAAATTACTAATATTTTTATATTGAAATTGACACAAATATAATAGCTTTCCAATTTATTTCAATAAAACATTTTTAAAATAAATTACTATCTCATTCATTTCTAAGAGTTGAAAGTAAGCATTTTTTTAAAATTATTACTTGGTAATTTATTAAATGTCTATAAATGTTGTCCCATGAGTTTCTTTTATTGTAAAGCAAATTTTGCTTCAATAAATGAGATTGTATGTAATTTAAGTATTGAAATAAAAAGATCAACTACTGATGGAATACATTTCCACAGGGTGTGAAGTTTGAAGTAGGTAAATATATTGAATATAATTCTACGATAAATATGGTTTTTATTCGAAAATTCATCGATCTGAGATATTTTGAAAAATATCATCTTGTGACGTTATAACTTTCACAGACTTTGGATATTCTACTTATCATTAATAATTTAAAATAAATAATAAACCTTTTCTGAGTTCTAGGAGATTATTAGATCAGTTTAAGGCTTTTGAAAAAGCAAGATCACAGATTTTGTATAAATTGAGAATAATTTCGTACAAAATGAGCACTTTTTTGTACAAAATGAGAACTATGTAAAGCTTCTTAAGTGACAGGAAATTTATGTAATTCTGCTAGATATGATAACAAAATAAATGCTTTCATAGAGCTCATTGTGTGCACCAGATAATGAATACAATCTATAGTCATCTATAATTTACATTTAAAAATAAATTATATATGCTCGTTTTTACGAATCTCTAATTTGATAAAACTCGAGATTTTACGATTTATTGGCTGGTGATTTATTATATGGTGACATGACAATTTTATATTCTATTTACAAACCACAATTTCAGAAATCCTATCTTTAGTGAACTCTTTTTCATGTATCTTCTAGCCTTTATTATTTATTACGTGATTTTTTAACTTTATATGGACATTTTATATGGCTGAGAAACTTAAAATGTCGTTTTTATTGAAGCATTTTTCAATGCTTCTAATTGTAAAATTTAAAAGTTAATTTTAAAAACATAATTTTTTAATATGAGATTGCGTTGCTCATATTAAAAGCTCAAACTTTTTCAAGCAATCATGTGGAATTTATGCCTTTTTTATCAAATTAAAACTATGGACATTAGTGTTGTTGTTGTTGTTGCTTATCCCGACTGGCGTGACGGTACCATCACACCAGCCCCATGAATCCAAAAATAGTCAGTCTCTCAAGCACCACCTCCGGTCACAATTCCATGTCTCCTCTGTCACACCCAATGCACTGAAAAATATGAGATGGGGAGGCCTGAACCACTCGACATTTGGGACAAAGAGGGTAGACCTTGGTGGATATTAGTGTAACCAGTAGTTTCAAGAGTACAAATACCATGAAATACTTTTTAAAGGAGAGATGATGTGTTAGAATCGCCTTATGAAAATGACATTCTAGATGCAAAATGCACTTGCCAACCTATGCTTGGATGAATGTTTCAGGCGAAAGACATCTAGTTTATTTTGACACCAAGGCTTTATCCAAGAAGCCGCTGTAATTGAAGAGATGGACAAGTATTTGGCTAAAAACATGAGTAAAAATGAGTTGTCAAAGTTAACTCATCCGCGAACTTTGACAAAGAGCCTTATTTCTGTTTGAAATTTCATTTCAAGATTTTTGAATGTGATCCCAGATGTAATTTGCACATAAGAAGAACTGAATGATTAAATGACTGAGAACATTATGAATCAAAATAAAAATGAACTTTCAAATATGAAACAAGAAAGAATAAAGTATTGAGACCATATAAAAAATAGATAAATAATTAACAATATTGGGATATTTTGCTTTAAGAAAAACAAAAATGAAATTCTTTCCTATATCAAAAAATTGTTTTTAAAAACACAATTTTGTAAAAAGTGATCGCTTTTGTCTGCTTTTCCATCAATAAAATGAACGTAATAATTGCTTATAATAATAAATGTGTAATAATATAATATTTTATTTATGAAGTGAAAGCAGTTTGGTAAAAAATGGTTTTAAAAATTTATCACTTTACTTATTATCTCTATGTTGACGAAGTTTCAATTTCAAAAATTATTGCACTAGTTTTTATTTTATTTATATGATTTTCAACCATTTGATAAGAGAAAGAATCATATATTGGAGTTGTATAAAAGCTATTTGTGGAATGGCATAGAGTCATCCTTTTTGGAAATATATTCTTTAATAAGAGATTTTAATTTAATTTGCATCCACAAAACAATCAAACCATTATTATAATAATATAAGGTGTATGCTTTTTATATATTCTATGAAATTTTGATGAATGGAAAAAATTTCAGCTAACATAATGATTTCATGTTTCATAATAACAAACTTGCTTTCTTACTTAAAATGATTTGTATAAATTATCCAGACTATATATTCAATACGAATACTCTGAATATTAATGCCATATAGATAGTTCGAATATCAATCTTATTTAAATACACCAAATATAAATTCAGTGTAAGCATTCACATATTAATTTAATATAAACTTTTCAATGCAATTATTTCTACAATCATTTCGTTATTGTTAATCTAATACAGTTAATCCAAATATCAACCTATTATAATTAATTCAGTATATATAGTCTGAACATTAATCGAGATAGTTAATCAAATCATTCAAATATATAATTTACTGACATAAGAAAAAGTCTGTAAATGGTCCTTATAAACGCTGAGGATTTTCAATGCATTTTTGGAAAAATTACATCGATTTTTTTATTTATAACTCAGCAAAATGTTCAGTACAAAATACCATAATATATTAGTATAATAAACTTAAAAATTATCATTAAAATTCTTTACAAGTTTGATGATTATTGAGTTTTACGTACGTTACATTTTCATCATCATTTATAAATATAACAAAAACATAGGTTACTTGGAATTCAGTTTTTCAAACATTGAGGGATAAAAGAAAAAGAAAATTACAACAAGATATTCAAAGAAATCAAATGAATTAAGGATTAATCAACGTTTTTTAGACAAATTTTAGAATGGACTCATAAAAATAAAATAAAAAGTTTAATATAAATAATAAATTGAATCACTAAAAACCAAAGTAGTCAACATTGAAATATTTATAAAATGAAATTCGAATAGAAAAAAAAGTGTAAATCACTTATCTTACTAAACGATAATTAGTTTACATATAATAGGTTATCCAAATGTATTTTCGGCTGATTATTTTGTCAATCGAGTCATGAAACCGAGCTGCCTCATTAATTTCATGTACGTCAAAGTGACGGAACTGACATCGGAATGCTTATCCTCCATCTTTCTTACTTCCATCCGACGCGTTCCTCTGTTCATGCTATATCTATAGATGTGCAGGTGAGCCCTCTAAATGTAATTTAGGGTTAACGGGCTAAGAATGCTCTTCTATCGCCAACACCTCGTCGTTTCGGATCACGGTCAGAGGACGAGGTCACACCTGAATTGGCACCCACCTCTCCATATCGCCAAAACTCTAGTGAAAGGACTTTGGATGTCACAGATTAACGTGAAAACGTCCCCAGCTCACTGTCCTCTAGCAAACCTGTGTGTGTGAGAGAGAATGTATATTCACCCCTCCTAATTACTCATCATAAGAAGTGATGCTTCACTTTGCCGAATTTACGGGTAAGTGGCGTAAAGTTTGTGAGTTACTGGTGCTCCTTATTTTTAAAAAGGTATTGTGCTAAGAACCTATGTAACATTTTACTAGAGTAGGTTATCTCAGCAGGATTTTATAGAATGGAGTGGGTATCAAATCTACGTTTTTTCGAAAAATGCTCTTTTGCTACGAAACTATGGTCATTTATTCTGATGTTTACACAACTTAATTTCCAAAGAGGCAATGAAACGTTTTAAAGTTTTGAAAGTCTAAAGTTTTTGAAATTAGGTTAATTTAATATACACTTGTCCGACATTGAAAATGCAACAACAAGGCAGAGTAGTCAAAATGTGATGAAACTCTTCAAACAGAAAGAGACAGCTGTGAAAAAAATGATCTGTATTTCGAAATGATATGCGTATTGCACAGTGAGAATAGGGTCGCGTCACAAAGTTATAGGATCACTGTGGAAGGCGATACATAAAGCAACAAGTCTAGGCCTTGAGTCAATGAGAGTACGGCTGACGTCCTGAGGAGTGACTCTCCCTTTCCTGTTATTTTCCAAAGTGCGTCTTCTGAAGGAGGCAATGGCCGGGTCTGCAAATGGTATACAATCATATCTTAGAAGTGTCCGATTGGTGAGAGATTTGGCAAGCACGGTGGTCAGGGAAGCAGCTGTACACCTTGTAGGGCATGTTGGCTAAGGCGAGCAATGCACGGTTGGGCGTTATTCTGCTGTTAAAGAATATTGGGCATCATCTGAAGGTAGAGGAGTGTCATTGGCCGCGGCACATCATCTACGTAATGTTGGTGCTATGAATTCATAGTGCCATGAATAAGAAACAGGTGATTTGGAATTGTACGCAATCACACCCCCAAACCATGTTGCCGAGTGATCCCACGGAGGGGCGTTCCACAATTGCGCCAAGACTGGACCTGTCTCCATAACGACGCCACACTCGTACGTGATCTCTATCACTGAATGAAACAGAAGCGTGACTCCTCTGAGAACACGATCCTGTGCCACTCCGATGCCCTACAACATCACTCTTATCCGTCATCATTACAGACCTTGGCATCTATGCTTTGAGGCCAATGGGAGCCTTCTTAACAAACGCCATAAGCGCAGGCCACTAGCAACCAATCGACGGTAAATGGTTCTGTTCGATATGAGAGCATCCAGGATATCTTGCATATGCTGCAGAATTTCAGTAGATTTACTTTGCACCTCGTAAACTCGTCTGACTGCTGGAACTAATTACTTCGACGATGGTCTGGCATTCTTTGCAATTGCAGGCATCCTTTGCGATAAGAACAAACTTTCACCGATTATTTTCTAAGCAGCAGTAATGGAGGGAATAATACCCACTTTACCGGGTTCTCACGTTACATCTTATCCTGTGTCCTCTGGAAAGCTGCGCATTTAACATCACATGCATAATTTGGTAGAGTGCGTCTATCGAGAAATTTGCATAATTTTATGGACATTCCTTCTTGGTGTTCCATTTTCAACGTCGGGTAGTGTAGTTTAAATGTAGCTCTATTTCTTAAAAACTATTTTAATTAATAAAGTTTGAAAGTAGAAATTCAGAAATACACCTTAAAAATCAGTACATTATAAATTAAAATATTTCCAAAAAATTATTTAAATATAAAAATCCTTCAAAATATAACAAAATTTACTATATAGTAAAACATATTCTTCCGAAAAGATTAAGTATAAAGCATTTTAATGCCCATAATAAAAAGAGTATAAACAGTTATTTACATTGAGTATTTAATATATGTGTGTTTAATTAAATCACAATAATGCTTCAAAATTTATTTTAAATCTAATAAATAATTATTTAAATTCAGTTAGAAAATAAATATTTTATGTTATAAAAATGAACAATATGCATATATATGAAATTTTTCTGGTTGTTTTGAACATTTGAGGATGTTTTTAAATGAATGTAAATCAAGTATTATAATTTTTTCAAGTATTTTATGATAGTAATTTAATTTTCAATTTTAATGTTGGGTTGATTTAAAATTTACTAAAAACGTTATTTTTCAAATCTTAAGTAACATGTTTTTTTTAAATGTACCATGCATTTTTCCTTCTGTCTATACTGCATACAATGAACTAACTCTTCATGAAATAAATATGGGAAACTTAAAAAGGTAAAGTTAAAAATTTACTAATTTAAAAAAAATTTTAAAAATAAATATTGCCTATGAAATAAAAATAACTTTAATGCGACTTTAGGCAATCACATCTAGAAAAAAGATCATTGCTAGAAAATGTTAACTCGCCAAAAAACGATGATGAAATTAATTTAGAAAAAATAGAGTGGGTATATTATCAATGTAAATGGAAATCAAAATATAATGTCAAAAACAAAAACTTAGCTTTAAACTCGACACATATAATTGATGAAGATTGCTAGGATATTTATATATTACCTAACCTTAATTTTTTTTTATTCTGGTGATGTGATTGATTTATTAGCTTTTTTCTTGATTAATAAAAAGTTACATATATTTAAGTGATAAATTATTTCTAACATTTATTTCTCTTGATTCTTTCGTGTATAAAATTAATTTACTTTTATTCGATTGAATAAAATAATTTTAAAAGAAATCTCACTTCAATAACTACTTTATAATTGATTAAATGGATATAAATATTTCCACTATAAAGGAATATGTCTTCCAATATACATCTTTACAATAGTATATTATAAAAGAATGAGATAAATTGATATCTTGAGAAGAAATAGTTTACTAAGAAAATTGCGAAGTAATTTCTGCAAGTGACAGGTATTGAACGTTTCTTTTATTAAATATTAAAAGAAAACATGGCCTTAAAAAGGATTTCCAATTATTCGAAAAATAGCTAAAAGGCTTTATTCAAAGCTCACATTTTTTAGGAAATAAAACTTTTTAAAATTAAGGACAAATTCTTATTCATATCAGGCTTTATAATTAACATTAAATATTGTGTAAAACATATCTGCTTGTTTAAAACAGATTATTGCTTTTACAATATAAAAACAATTAAATGAAATTTATTTTATTTATACATTAGTCTAATTTAATTTATATATCTACAGGGAGAAACTTTTTTTTAAATACAGTATTACATAGAAAAAGCATACCACCATTAAATTTTATAAAAGTATTTACAATTTTAATTAATGATGTCATAAAACACGATTTTTTTATCTCACATACATCATCTAATAGTATAATTACATAATTTTACTGAGTATTATATTTAATTTATCATATTTAATATTCATATATTAACATCTGCTTTTACATTTGAAAGCATTTTTATTTTTTAATTCAACTCTTTTCATGGCATTAAAATATTGAAAGCTAATGAAAATTTTAAAACAAGATTTATTAAAATACAAAGTTGAAAATTTATGTTTTAATTCTCAGAAAAAGTTCTAACATTTGTTTGAAAAAATTTTTATATTTTTAGAATTTCGCCTTTTGATTTACAGGGAAATTTAAGCCCCGATTTTGAGATTGCAAAATGAATCAGTTTTTTTAAGAAAGGAAACCGGGAAAATGATCTCCTCGATCAATCAATTTTGCATTAAATAACATCAATTATCCGAATGAAATGTTATAATTAAAAGAAATAAAGTTTTTAAATGCAAAAAATTCAAAAATAGCTACTTTATTTTTGTTTTGCAGTAGGACGGTGAAAAGCTATGTTTTCATACCATTTGAGATAAAAACACATTAATAAAATTTAATCACTAAAACTGCATGATCAGAATTGACTGGCTTATTGAGTTTGTTCGTTTAACTTATTGGAGCATTTTTTACGGAATTGAAATGCAATAAGATTTTAGATTCCGCCTGAACAATTTTGAAATTGAAATAAGTGCTTAAATATATGTCAGAATGTTTACTACACAGTATTAAAGTTTTTGATTCAAGTTTGTGATGGATGATTAAATTATGAAATATTGAAAAAAAGAATAATACACGTTTAACCATATTTACAAAAATGATGGCTATGTATTTCAGATTCTCAAATTCAAATATAAAATGCGATTATTTAAGTCATGAGACAATTAAGTAGGAATAGATTTGTAAAATTCAGTGATTCCTATAAATTAAGTAGCAAATAATTTTTTACAAAACAATCTTATATATAAATATTAATAATTTATTTGCAAGAAAATATTCTTTATCTAAAAATTTTAACTTAAATTTATTAGATTTAGAGTTTTTCTAAAGAAATTTCTAAAAAATTTTAATCAATTCATCTTGACTATTGCAAAAAACACTGCAATGAAAGTTTGTTGCATTTTTATATAAATGTTTTGTTATAACGGTTATAATTTTACAAGTTTTATTCTAAAATATATGCTAATAAAGTTTACATTTATTAAAATTTTAACTAGAATTTATTGTTTAAAAATTAAAAAAAATCCTGAAAATTTATTTCCACAATTAAATATTAAATAAGTATAATTAAATATGAAATATAAAGTTATCAAATTATGTATGAATTTTTAAAATCAAATGATTATTTTATTAGTAGAGCTCAATAAAGTATACATTGAAGTGTTTTCTGATTCACTATTATACATAGTTTAA
This sequence comes from Latrodectus hesperus, assembly GCA_037975125.1. Taxonomy (NCBI): domain Eukaryota; kingdom Metazoa; phylum Arthropoda; class Arachnida; order Araneae; family Theridiidae; genus Latrodectus; species Latrodectus hesperus. The sequence continues at coordinate 82,477,448 of CM075856.1, forward strand.
AGCGATAATTATTTTAGGAAACATTTTTATGTTATATTTTTATTGCTTACAAAATTAAATTTCCTTTATTCTTCACAGAAAAGGGTTATTTACCATGTGTCTTACAATGTTACGTGCCTTGGAGTAATGGCTTAAATTGGATAAAAACGAAATGGTTGCAGTTTTTAAGATTCGTCTTGCAACTATTATTATATGATATACTATGGAAGCGCAAACTTTTTATAGCCTTTAGAAAGAAAAAAACCCTTTAAATGGATTGTTGAGCAAAAGAATAATACAGTGAAGCTATACATAAGTAAATCATTTTGACAAAAGAATTCTGAAAGTGAGCGAACCATACTGTGATTTGGTAATGGAACTTTAAGTTTGTGCAAAAGAAAAAGTTGAACGTGTTGTTGCTATAGCTACATCCAAAAATTTACAGCTACGAACTTAGAAGTTATGAAAGAACGAACTCCTTTTCCTTTAGAAGCGAATAAAATCATTATCCGCCACTTTTATTTGACGTTACATTTGTGAACTACCTCATGGTGATTGATAAATATAATAGTTCTAATATAAATATTAGTGATTAAGAGAAGCTATATCACTCAAATTTTATCTGACGAATCATAGTTCATAAAGATAGGAAGTAAAAATTAAGTAAATAACAGAATAATTTAAAGTTTTAATTTTTACACAGTAAAAAACCATTAATAGATTAAAATTTAACTTTTCGAACTAATAATAAAATTAATATAAATAACGTGCTTTAGCTACCTTAATAAATCAAAATATGTTCTTAAATTATGAACCATATCAATGCTGTAACTATTTACATCAAAAAAGTAATTTTTCCATGAAATATGCGTAATTTATTGTACAATAAATTAGAAACAGGTTAAAATAATCTATTGATTAAAAATGCATCGCTTAAATTAATTTCATTATTTTCATCACTCATTTTATAAATGTTTTAATTCTGAAAAATTGTGATCTAAATAATTTGAATTCAATTTACAATATTTATAATTTTCATATAAGTTCTTTTAAGACATCGTGTTCGGTAACAGATGAATAATAAGCAGGAAATCTTATTTCGCAAGTCTTATCATTATTTTTTATAATGTAATTCAATAATGGTTTTTAAAAGATATAGATTAGTTAGGTTCTGCCTACTGTAGTTGAGATAAAAAAATTATAAATTTTATATCACTTTAAAGATAGTGAATAATTATAAACATAAATAAAGTTATAAATAAAATACTACACTAATTGATTTAATAAAAAAATCATTATTTTACAGTAATTAGCGTGCAAATCAAATGAAATATAAATAAACTTAAAATTCATATATAGTTAAAATGTTTCTTTTTATGTATTTATTTATATTTTTTATATCAATATATTTGCAATTTATCGTAACTGCTATGTGTAATTACAATTTGTAAGAATAATACCAATATTTGAGAATATGTATTTCGTGAATTGTGCTTTAAAAAATAATTTCATTATAAGAAATATTTATACCAAATTGGCAATAATTTTAATTACTAAGAATATCAATTAAATTAATAAATTCTGAAAACAGCAAATGCCATGAAAATTTCCATTATTAAATTTCAAATGTGAGTAATTTTATTTCCAACATAATATTTAACTTTCACTAATTAAGAGATGTAATTTCGGAATTAATATTTTATATTTGGAAATATTGTTGTTTTATTAAAAAACAAGTCTGATTTCAAATTTTAGTCATATATTTTATTTATGTGATAACAAGTTTTTAATTGAAAATTGCTAGACAAATATGACATTGTGATAAATTCATTGAAGCAAAAAACTAGGCCTTAAATTTTAAAATGAAGTTTACATAAAATCTGTACTGTGCAAAATTCCATTTCGAAGACTACAAATACATACAATCATTTTACCTTCTAACATTTAATGATTATGGCTGAGATTTTACATAGCATATTATAGTAGAATATTTTCACTCATATGAAAAATAAAGAGAAATTTTTTATCTTGAATGATAAATGGTTAAAAACAGTGTATCAACTTTTTGATTTAAATAATTGTCATTAAATGTCACCCTTAAAAAAGGAAACGTGACAAAAAGTTGATTTTAACTACATGAAATGAAAATAGTATTTATTTAAAGCAGAAATTTTTTCTACATATATTTACTGATGAAATTAATTATAATTAATTATATTATATATATTATTGGGCATAGGTGTCGTATAATCCAGGATGCCGAATTCTGAATTTGGTGATTTTATTGGCGGATTTTCTTATGTATCTAGTAACCTCATTTTTATTACGTCATAGATATGTAGAGACCTATAAGATTCATCCAGAAAATTCTATTTTGGTAACCCTAGTATTTGCGTCATCTTGGCAACATTTCTTCATCGACTAAAAAATTCAGAATTTGGCATCCTTGATTATTACATATTTCATCATCTACTTTGATTTAAAAAAGAAATAATATCTTACATGAACTAATAATACCTCATACTTTTATAGGATGATTAAAAAAGTTTTTTTTCATAAAATATTATGATTTATTACTAAAATTCTAAGTGACTAGATTCTAGACCAATGAATTGATAAAATTTCTTGTAAACACACATTTTATTGATTTTAATTTTTTCAAATAACACAGCCAATTACATTTTATTATAATTTGAGGGCATTAAGCATTTATTTGCAAATACATTTATAAATACAGTGTAAGACATGGGGAACTTTTATTCATTTATTACACTTCATAAAATCTTTCCATACTTCAGAATAAGATTTCCCTTAAAGTCTTTTGCAAAATTTAAATATATTTTAAATAAGTACTGCAGTTATTTAAATACTATTGGACACAAAAGTGGAGATCCGTATTTATCATTTTCAGATCCTTCACAAATGTGTTTACGTTGTAGGAATGAATATGAGACTCCACTTTTTTCATTTGGTTCTTGTTGTAGTGGTTTTGATAAAGACTTTTCGAATTTGAATAATTTAATATTTGACACTCTACACAAAGATGTATCTGTATTTTTAAAAATAATTAAATTTTCTTATTTTTTAACTCATTTACTTTTACACACATGCTGTTGATATTTGTTTTTAATGCACCAAGTGTGACTAGCTTACTATAGCCAAAACTGACTCTTTCACCAAAAAACCGAATAAACCGAACTGAACTTTGAATATATATATGTTTGAAGACAGATAAATTATAATTTCAATTTAAATCAATTTAAATTAATTAAAGAGACTTACAAAAGCATGTTAAACCTGAATCAAAAAGGATATAAATTCAAAGAAGGTAAAAATTTGTTAATGTTTTAGATTGCATACTTGAGTGATATTGATATAATATATACTACATATATATCCCATTTTTCACAATTTTCCTGTTTTACAATTATATTTTTATTCATTTTTTCACTCCTTGATTCTTGTTTTACTTTATCACTTATTTTAAATACTGGATTCTAAATAATTTATTTTCTTTTAATTCACAACTTTTGCTTATTTTATTCTGGTTCGGGCTATTTTTGTTGTTTTATAAGTACACTTATTTTCTATAAAAGTAAAATTTCTATAAAAGTCACTATAAATTGTTAACAACTTAATTTAGTATTTACTTTATTTTTAATTTATTTATCGATCTAAATAATATTTTATTCCAAAAGTTTCTCTGTAAATATCCTTAGTCATGATATTTTACTTATTTAAAACAGTTATCTTTAGAAAGCTGTATTTTTTAAAAATTAAATAATTCTTAAGAAACAGTTTTCAATAGGAAGCTTATTTTTGAATACGATGACTGTTTGTCAATTATTGCATTTCACTGTGGAATAACATTTTAATCTTTATTTTTAATTAAGTTTTGAATAACTAATATTGTAGATATTAGAAATTCAAATAATTTTTAACATTATTTAATACATTTTTTAACACAAAAAGAAAATATCTGCAAAATTAGTTTGCCGTTTGTTAGATAGTAAAACGAATTCTAATATTCTAAATTCTATTAATAATGTATGCAGAAAAATTATGTTTTTGAAACTTTCATGTTTATTTGGTATTATACAAAATATAACTGCTTTTAAGTTTTGCAAATAAAATGAACGTAAATAGTTTTGAGAAGTTATAAAGCAGTTTAATCACTTTTTTTCAGCTATTATTAAATTTTCTGGTCTTACAATCCTTAAATAAGAAGTTAAAAAACAGTGTATTTTACAATTAGATAGGATAAAAATAAAATTTAGCAAATTAAGTAAAAAACCATTTCAAAATGCTTTATTTAAATAATTAAATAAATATTGCAAAAGGTTAAAAATAATTTCTACTGTTTTTTGTGAGGGCAAAAAGTATTTCAAATATTAATTTATGAAAAGGATCTTAATATATTTAATTTATTTCACGAATTTTCTAAATTAAATTAACTACAGAATAGATATAAAATATTACACTGAATAAATTAATTTTTAAAATAGCTGTATTTTGTTATTCTAATTTCCAATTAGTGCTTTTAAAACACTAGAAGCATAAAGCTTTTGATCTTTGAGAAAAATATCTGTATTTGGAATTTCCTGCAAGTACATTGAATAAAAGAAATTTTTAATAAATTGAATGTAATGCAAAAAAAGAAAAAAAACATCTTAAAATGAATTTGAAAGTCCTTAGACGCCTCATAAATATTTAATGATTATCAAATTGAACACAATTATAAATTCTGAACGAAATACGAAAGCTAGTTACGAAATATACACTTTTTCTCCGCACAAAAATAAAGTAAAATGTGAATTCACAATAAAAGAAGAACATGCGTGGGTGTATACACTCCCACACAATCCATGTTATTACTATGTCAATAAAAATAGTTATTCAATCGGAACTGAAAGAAACGAAATCTGATTGGATGAGGTTTATGCACAGAAAAGAAAAATATTTCTTGTTGAATATTCGACTCAAAAATATAATAGAGTATGTTTCAAAATACGAAATAAAATCGCAGTAATTTTATATTCATAAGATATTTAAATTCATATGGATGTGTATGTTATTAGAAACTCAAATGGTGTGTTAATTTATTTACTTTGAGCAATATAAATGTTGTTCTCGTAAACATTACTTCAATTCAAGTCAAAAATTACTTTTGGTTAATATTATTAATTACTTTATAATTTTTTCTTAAAATATATGTTTTATTTGAATTGAAGTACATGAATTTCCAAATGTTACAAAAATACAACTTTTTATCAAGAGGATTTAAACCAAATAAAATATTTTATTGATCAAAAACTAAATTATTAATTAAAAATAATGTTAAATATTTTTTTATTTTTCCTAAAATTAAAAAAAAATGTTATATAAAATATTTCCTTTTGTGGTATTAAAAGCTGCAATGCTTTTGAAGAAAATAATTAAGAAAGATTAAAATGCATAATTTATATCATTCCGTCACTTATTTCATCTTTTAATATTCTAAATGTTTAGAATTTATTCTCTAGATAAATTAATTTTGGAAGAAATGGTTTTAAATAAATATTTATGAATAACAAAGAGTAAAATAAAAAGTTTTCAAGTTTGCATTTAAAAAATTGCAATATTCTGATGTCTTCATTAAAATGATACTTTCGTTAAATATGAATACATGTTGAAAAAATTCATAAAAAAGTATATGACAATAAACATAGTAACAACTAAAATTAGAAACACAAAAGCAGTTTTTATTAAAAAATGAGGAAAATTAGTATGCTTTGAAAATTTTTGTGAGAGTAATTAATGCAGAAATGAATGTTTAACGCATATTATGCGAATTAAGCCATAAAGTATGCAACTATCCGGTTTTTAATTAAGTTTTTCATAAAAAACACTTAAATTTCCATGAATTATTCAAATTAAAAAATAATTAAGATTTACATTTATAGTTTTACAATAATCCTTTTTTAACATAGTTAAAAAAATTAATTTTTTAAAATTATAAGTATTATGGTGGGAATGTCGTTATAATGAAAGTAGATTAGAGAAATTTACCTAATTTTTATCTTAAAGTAAAAAAAAAATAATAATAAAAAGTTAGGCATTATAATTTTCAGTTTTATGTTTTTTTTATGTATAGTATAAAAGAAAAGGAACTTCTAGTATGACATGTTTTAAAATAAATAAAAAATTGCATCGTTAAATTTAAAGATATTTATTAAAAAAATTCCCTTTCACGCTGATGAATGAGCACGTTTTATTTGGTGAGTAGTTACATAATTTTTTAAGCTTCATTATAATTTTCAACAAATTTCAAAAGTAATTAACGGGAAAGAAGACGGCTGAATAAGATTTTCTCTAAATATTTTAAATAAAAAATATTTTTATAGCGTAATGAACATTTGCATGAAACAATATTCATATTTAATTATTGTTTCGTGGAATGTGCTATAATAAAGTCAACAACATTAAATATTGCTGGATGTTTAGTTAGACACAATGTTTTTTACTTTAATTAATCTTATTAAGCTTTTTGTATTATCTAAAAATATGTGAAGAATATTTCAAATATATTTAAATCTATCTCATACAAAATGCTTAATCTATTTAAAAAGAGTTAAAAATTATTTTAGCAGTTATTTTGATGATTATTCATACCAAATTGGACAAAATTTTCAATTGATTTAATATTAAAGATTAACATATTGTTATAAAATTGTGGAAATTCTTTGTTGTTAAATCAACTAGAAGCTTTTAGAATGTTCAACTTATTTGCTTCGTAAATTTATGTGCATTATTCAAAAGTACTTAAAAGTTGCATATTTTTAGTTCATTACAAGTATATTACAAAGAAAAATAGCAAAGAGATATTTGTTATTAAGTAACGATAAGATTTGATTACTTAATTTTCTGTTAGAAGCTGTATAATTAAAATTTTTCTTCGTTGCAAACTCTTTATGGCAAATTTTAGTAAAAGTCATAAAATTGGAACTTAAATTACTTTCTGGTGAAACTAACTTTTATCTGTACTTAGCTAAATTAAAATGAATGCAATTAATATTTAGTAAATTTACTAAAACCACTTTATTTTTTGTTGCTGCGAGGCATAACAAATTAAACGCCGTTTTGATAATAATTTTATTTTACTATCAGAGGTAGAGATTTATTTATTTATCGGTATTAAAAAGAATATAAAATAACTCTTCTCTCTCATATATATATATATATATATATATATATACATATATATATATATATATATATATATATATATATATATATATATATATATATATATACGATTTACTTACAACTTTCTTCTTCTAAAGAATTGTTAAAAACATTGTCTCTCATTTGAAAATTTACAAAAGTGCAAAATAACATTCAAAAGTATTATGTTCATTAAAGACAATGTTTAATATAAACGTTACTATATTGAATATCAATTAAAATATTCAATTAAAATATACATTTTCAGATCTCAAAACTTGTCATTCCTGCTCGTTTTCTCATGTATTTTATAAAATTTGACATCTTTATTATCGTTGCATTTTCTGTAAATATTATTTTTGATTTAAAATTATTAGATTAAACAACATATTTAACATGAATTAGATAAGAATACATTACAAGTAACTAATTTAAATTTAGGAAGTTAATTTTTTTATAAATTTATTTTTTGCATTCATGTTTTGAAACATTAATAGTTCCTAGAGTAATGCGTTACCCATCACAACAATATTTCCAAATTTATGAGTTGATCTTTCAATATGCTTAGGGCTGTCTTCGATGATTAAAACTAAAACATGCTTTAAAAATGAAAATATGGAAAATGCTGATGAGCAGTGATTCGTTTTAACTTAATATTTTAAAGTCTGTGATTGATTCGTAGCACAATAATTGGACATTTAATCACAGAGTTGTGAATTCATTATTCATGATATTTGCCTTAGTCTCAAACGGTGTTTGGACTCATTTAATATAAGGGGAAGTAGAAACAAGCCTTGACCTTAACAACGTCAAAAAAATGGCAGTTAAAATGGTATTGACGTATTAGTGATGACGTCCTATGCTGCATCAAACAACATAACTCCACTTTTCAATAGAGATTAATTTATAAGAATTCAATAATAGGATGAAATCATAAACGATTTTTTTCGATGTTATTTGATTCAACTTTATTTAACCTACAAATAACGTTGCATGATTTATAGTTATCATGTTATTAAAATTTCATGGGAATCATTTAGATATACTTACAGAATTTAAGATATATGCGGGATAAATTAACCAGTATGTTTCAATGATTTTAATTCAAATGCTGATGAGTAAGATTCCTTACGTAGACCCTGGCTTTAAGAGTTTCTACTTATATCCTGGCTTAAGATTCACAGTCAAATTCTTTGGAGAACATTAAATAAGTAATACAGATGTTCCTTAAAGAGTAGATACTCTTAAGCCAGGAAATGTTGAATAATCTACTGTAGACTATCTGCAATCTGCAGACGAAAATAAGCTTTGTTGATACCTTTTCTATCTATTATTTTGTAATTTTGCATGCATTTGTGTGTGTGTATATATATATATATATATATATATATATATATATATATATATATATATATATATATATATATATATATATATATTCTACATATATATATATATATATATATATATATATATATATATATATATATATATATATATAACGTTTTAGAATTTCCTATTAAGTCTTCTTTTTGTGTATTAATTAGTAATTTTAATAAATAAACTGGATTTTTTTAAACTTTCATTCCTTTTACTTTTAAGAAATAAAAGTTGGTTATTGTTCTGTTATTGATAGTATATGCTGCTAGTTGTGTGAATCATTTTGTCATATTTCTTTGTTGCATCACATTGAGTTAAGTAATACATTTTCTAAAAATAACATGAACTGATTCTGAGACTATGAATGCATTATGAAATGGAGAATTCGTGATTACGAAGCCGCACTTAGCACCTGTATTTACAGATTTTAATTAACCAATGCGATTTAACCATTTTGATTATTTCAGAAGAATTCTAATTTTAAAAAGAAAAACTGTTTAGTTATAAAAATATATTATATACGTGAAATTCTCTTTTTGAATGTTTTTCTGGATTTATATACTCTAAAATTTTACAGGGTTAATTATCGTTTCGTAAAATTTATTTTTTTATGCATTTTAGATATTTTTATTTAGTGGAAGAGATAAAAAATAACTATTAAAATTACTGTATTTAACTACGAAGCTTTTAAAATCATCTGGACTGTTTTTAAATATAATATTATTAGTGTAGCTCTTTTTTGATTAGAATTTAAAAAATACTCTGGTCCAGCAAAATTTTTTTAATTGAAAATGCATGTAAGATGGAATGATTTTCCTCAATGGAAGTTTTATATATCCAATTTTAAAGGTTTCTAAATTATTTAGGGTGGAAAATTACCTCAAAATAAATAACACGTTTTAATTTATTAAATTTGTTATTCACTGAAATGCTTTAAATTTTCTCCTTTTTGAAATCTTAAAATAATGGTCGTAGTCTAGTTTAGTGATTTAAGGAAACTGTTATACATGCCATAGGATTATTTCATTTACCCGCATAGAGCTCTCTCACGAAGCCTTTTCCACATCTCTTCACAATTATTTTTGTATTCTGTTTCCTTCCAAGGAGATTATTTTTTCCATTTATTTCTGCAGGCATGCGTATCATGTCCAAATGTTTCTTCCGTTTTTACATTGATTTATTAGGAAAATACAGTATATCTATTGAACCAACTCCAGGAGATACAAAAGGCTTTTTACCCCGACTACGTTCATTTTATATTTACTGACGAATGCTATTTAAAACATATAAACTATAGATATTTTGAAGAGCATATATAGGAAGAATATATATATATATATATATATATATATATATATATATATATATATATATATATATATATATATAATAAACATAAAGTCTTTCAAGATAAAGAATTGCAAATAATAAATGATGAAAATAGCGGTAGTCAATGTACCAGAAATCTTCAGATTAGAGAGAATGTATTCAAAAATACATAGTTAGAATTAATATCTCATAGTACGATTCAATAATCATATTCATATTATTATGTAACACTAGTGTTTGTTTGTGTATATTTATAAGAATATTTTGTAATCAAATGGGTTGGGTGTAAACTAATAATGTTAGTACTTTTACCATAAAATCGGGCAGTTGATATATGTTAATGATGTTTTTTGTATAAAGTTATACTGTTCTTTAATTAAAGATTTATCAACTAGCTTCAATTATTTTGTCATTCGAAACTTTGTACTGAGAAAAAATTTTTAATATTTTATTTGCGAAAAAAATTATATATATATATATATATATATATATATATATATATATATATATATATATATATATATATATATATATATATATATATATATATATATATATATATATATATATATATATAATATATATATATATATATATATATATATATATATATATATATATATATATATATATATATATATATATATATATATATATATATATATATATGTACATATAATTATATATATACATATATATCATCTGAAATAAAAGTTTTTTTTATAAACATTGTATATCGTCAAGGAATATAACATTTTTCCATATTTTCTCTTTGTGACACGTCAATGTGATCCACTGACTGAATATTTTCTTTAGAAGATATAATTAGTCTATGTTTAATTGCCCTATAATAAAGTTTAGCAGTTTGGCATCAAGTAGTGGCGTTAAATAATTATACAATAAAATTGAGCTTAAATACCCAAAATTCTTTCGTATTGAAAAAAATTACAAAATGTGAGAAAAAATTGTATTAAGGAAACTTTGTGTAAAATACGGAAGGAATTATCTGAGATACATATTTTTTAATAAATAACATTTTGTTATGATAATTTCATGTCTTTATTCGCATCGGCAAGATTCATATGGAGGAAAACTTTATGTGTTTATAAACCAATTGGTATATATATATATATATATTTTTTTTCCCCTCCATTTTCCATTTTTCCTTCCATATATATATACACTACTGGCCATTAAACTGCTCCACCAGGAAAGCGGCACACAACACACGTGAAATTTGCATGACTGGTAGAACTAGCAGTGATATGCAAATGATCACATTTTCAGCGCATTCATACAAAGCAGGCGACAGTAGCGACAACTACAATGTGTATAAAACCAGAGATTTGACAGCAGTTTTCTCATACTCAATTTCCGATTCAAAGTTGTTTTCGGCAAAGAAAGTTGTTGTAATGCCTCGTGTAAGAAGAAGAAATGCCTGTCAGCACGTGTCTGACTTTGATCGAGGAAGGATTATAGCCTACCGGGATTGCGGTTTATCGTACCGCAATATTGCTGCACGCGTCGGTCGAGACCCCATGACTGTTTCTGCTCGAACAGTTCGACGACGTTTGAAGCAGCATGGATTGTCTGCACGGCGACCATGGCTTCGGCTACAATTGACGCTGCGTCACAGACAGGAGCGCCTTCAATGGTGTGATCAGCGACGAACCTGGACGCGGGAATGGCATCACGTCATCTTTACAGATGAATCTCGGTTCTGTATACAGGACCATGATGGCCACATCCGTGTTTGGAGGCATCGTGGAGAACGCGCATTGCCAGCTTGCATTGAACATCGCCATAGTGGCCCATCTGCTGGAGTGATGGTATGGCGTGCCATTGGATACACGTCTCGATGACCTCTTGTTCGCATTACCGGCACTTTGAACAGCAACCGTTGTTACATTTCCGATGTGTTAAGGCCCGTGTCTCTGCCCTATCTTCGAGGCCTCCCTAATGCTTTGTTTCAACAGGATAATGCACGTACCGCATGTTTCCCGTACTGTTCTGAACTTCCTTGATACAGAACAGGTTCGACTGTTACCCTGGCCAGCACGTTCTACCTGACTTGTCTGTCACCAATTGAGAATGTGTGGTCAATGGTTGCCGAGCGATTGGTACGCCATCACTCACCATCCACTACTGTCGATGAACTGTGGTATAGTGTTGAAGCTGCATGGACTGAGATCCCCGTACATGCCATACAATCTCTGTTTGACTCCATGACTAGGCGAATAAATGCTGTTATTGCAGACAGAGGTGGCTGCTCTTGGTACTGATTTCTCAAAACCTATACACCCTAATTTCCTGTGAATCTAATCACTTGTTCTTTCCACTAAAATGTATGTGTCCGATAAATATCGTTCTGTTATTTGCATTCCTACCTAAAAATAACAAATTTCTCAAAAATATATGCTATCTGCAACTAAAAGATTTTATAAATTTTATGTTTTTACACTCTAATTTTATCAAAGAACATGATTGAAGGAAATTTAAATTAAGTTTTTGGAAAACGTTGGCTTGAAAGTAGGTGAATACCTTAAGGAGAAGAAGAATAAGCAGCTTTATATATTATTTCACATTCAATATTTATAATTCCATATTTAAATTCTATATTATTCCATACATATAATGATAATATTCATTAAGTACATTCATTTTCTTTAATTTTCATTTTTAAGTTATATATTTTTCTGAAAATAATATTGTGTTAACTGTTGATATAGTAATTCATTATGCATCTGAGCAATGGTTTCTTCTATTTATTCCAATCTTTCAATGCAGTAAACATCTTCTAAGAATATAAATAATACGAAAACGATAAGAATGCATTACCTTCTAGAATGCATCACTGTACAATAGAGGAATTCAATTATGCCATTATCTCTTACTTAGAAAATCCCACATTGTTAACAGGAAATTGATTGAATAGTAAAATTCTATACAAAAGCAAAATATTTATAAAAAACATCTCATCCAGTGACGTATATTTTCCCCAAATCTTTTATTATCTATTTCAAGAAAAAATATATATTTAGAAAGCGTTTTTCAGTTATTTTTTAGGCATTAATGATGCGAACTTTTCTTAGAAAAGCTTTTCATGTGAAAATTTCCTTTCATTTTTTTAATAAGAGTAATTCTTTATTTTTGGGTAGGATAAAAAAGTTCTTATTATTAAAATGTTCTTATTAATAGAAAGAATAAATTTATTTTTAAATTCGAAACCTCTTCAGGGTTTCTATTAAAAAAATTTATTTTTTAATATGCAATAAATAAAATTATAATTGCAAATCATCACTATTGAAGAAAGAAATTATGTCAGTGATTTAAGAAAATTTTTTTAATATTTCAATTTTAACTATCAGGAAAATTTTATATTTATGACAGAATAATGTTTTAATGAGAAACATACAGTCTTTTATTGCAATATAAATGAATACATCTAACACTTTTGAGAAGAGTAATTTTATATTGAAGTACTTTTATTATTTTTTTTCAGTTAAAATTGATCTGAGAAAGGATTAATTTAGATATATAAATGTGAATATTTTAAGAGTTTCTTAGAGATATTTCTCTAAGTTACTCTATGTAAAGTGTTTAATTTGACACTGTTAATTTAATTTCAGTATGTATCTTTAGTCACAAAATACTTACCTCATTAGTTTAATTTTATCTGTTTTTGTATGATTTAAAGCATATGAACACATTTAATACGATTTTTTAACAATATTAAAAAAAGTAAATGGTGATTGAATATCACTAAGAATATCGAATTGATGAAAAAGCAAAACTAATTCATTATTTTATAAATTAAAGTACTGAAGAAAAATTTATATCGTTCAATACATTAAGTCTTGAATAAAAACACGTTTTCTTTAATATATTATGCAACGGGTGTTTATGTTTTTCATTCAGTACTCATTACGCATTTTTAAATTCAATTTTAAATGGAAAAATTACGAATAAAATTAATTAGATAATAAAATTAATTTACAGCAAGAAACAATTGCAGCATTAAATGAAGCTCATTTTACGAAGTGACGAACCTTACTACAATATATGAGTAATCTGCATATAATTAAAATTAAAATTTGTTCATAAATTAAAAAAAAAACCAAATTTCAAAAATCAAGGATTTTTGCATGATTGAGTGTTTTTATTTCATAAAATAAACTTATAACCCATTGCACCAAAACGTTTAAAAACAAAGCTAGGTCATCTATTTAAAGAATATTGATTTAAATCCGAAGAAACATTAGAAGAATTTTATTTTTGCTTTACTGTATGAAAGTTTATGAATGTGATTTAAGCTATAAACTGTGAGAGACAGGATTTACAAACACACCTTTATATATATATAATCTTAAATCTTCTTATTCTTTCCCCACATTGTTTCCTTATTTGTTAAAAGTAATTTGATGTACAGAAAATCGAAAGTTTAATGCATAATGGAGTGTAATATTCAATGAGAATTAAAAAAGTTGGTTATTTATACTCAATTTCTCGCCTTACACTCATATAAAGGTTACTTACTGCAAGAATAATGCCATCTCTCAGTTTAATTGAATTAGAATTTATCTTAAAGATATAATCGATAAAAGCATAAAGGAGTGCTACAAAATTAGTTTGACAGAAACAAAACCCGTTGCGTTCGTGAAATCAAACATAAACTTGTTTTCTAAGTTTTCATTTCTTTATGTAATTAAATTATTGTGGTAAGTTTGGTTTTCCGGTGTAATACTTTTTTTATTTTGTTGTTATAAAAGCATATCTATCATATTAAAATTTATGCACTGAATCTTAATTTAGTTTTTAATATAATAAAAAGAATTTTTTAGATTTTAGATAAACTTTAATTCACATATATATATATATATATATATATATATATATATATATATATATATATATATATATATATATATATATATATATATATATATATATATATATATATATATATATATATATATACATACATATATTCTAATGTTAAAATGTGTAGAAGTCAATTTCTCTGGTAATGGAATCTTAAAATAGAATCATTGGATAATAGATATAACAATATAAAAAGAAACTAAGTAAAATATAAAATAAAGTAAAGACGCCTTTGGGCAATTTAGACTATTTCAACAAGTTTTTTTCATTGTTATTTTTTTAAATAGTATCTTAAAATGATGAAGATTTTATACTCCCCTTTAAATATTTTTTCGAAAATAAACTTTTCTATTAAAAATGGTTGATTATCTTAATACAACACATAAAAGCAGAATAATAAAGCTTTTATACTAAACATATTAAATTTAATCTCAATAAATTATCAAAGAAATTCTAAATATTGAATTCATATTTCTACCAACGAATTTTTTCCGGTTGAGTTACAAAAACATACTTCTTTTGAAGTGTTATTTCACTTTAGAAAAACTAGCTGACTGAGAATTCAATCAGCAGAATTTGAATGAAATTGAATCAGAACGACAATTGAAAAAAAGTGTAATGTGTTTTCTTAGCAGAGGATCAAATATCTTTTCTATAATAGCTGTTTGATCTTCTTGAATGAGATAGCTTTTAAAACTATTAATTTAATATTATCTTATGATTTTGGCAGAAAGATTTCCAATTAAAAATGGTGAATAACTCGGTTCAAGTTAATATTTTTTGCTTTAAATCAAGATCAAATAATCAGTTAAATTATCCCTTATTTAAACTTGTTTAATTTACTTTAAATTCATTGACAGTTACATAAAAACCATTAGCTGCCAAATATAAAAGAAATTATATCTGAAGATATTCATTGTATCTTTATAAAATTTTTTAGAGAAATGTAATGATTAATAAGTAATAAAATTATATAGATCATTAATCTATATATTTCTCAAAGCATTTTCGAAAAATTTAAGTTTTTGCATACCATTCATTTGATCACAATGTTTGTTAAATTATTTTGTTAGGCTGACAAATTCCTTAATTCCAAAATTTAGTTAGTTGCTAATTTTACAAACCATGATTCCTACTTATTTATATTCCAATTTTCATATTATAATTCATATATAATGGTTTTAGAATTAATTAAACTGCAATTTTTATTTAAATTATTTTGTTATTTTAATTTGTAAGAACTGATCATCTCCGGTGGCTTGGTGGTAGCGTTTCACGCTGCCAAGGCACATGTCTGAGGTTCGATCCTCGGGTTGGGCAAGGTCGACTCAGACTTGCATCCCTTCATTCGGTTGATAAATAGAGTATTAAGCATTCTTGAGGGAACTAAATACTGGGGTTTCGTGTTAGGCTGAACACTAATCGCGACATATAATTCACACCCCAGGGCTCCTCGGACAAGAAAACAGAGATGGACACTGTAAGCCTTGCCCCAAATGGGCTGTCGTATCACAGAGAGAGAAATGGTCGTCTAAAATGTTTTACAATGAAAACACTTTTTTTTAAACTTCAGACAATGATTAGAACAAATAAATGGCAGAGCACGAAGATTCATAATGAATCATCAAAACCTTGTATTTAATGAATAGATTTATATTGATAATTTCAGAAGAAACCATTTAAATAAAATCGGTTACGAATTGTACTCTTTCAAATTTTTGTGACAGTTTGCTCATATGATTTAGAAAACTTTCGCGTTGTTTGAAGAAGTATTTGATTACCTGATTATATATAAAGAGTTTTGTATTAATGACATTGTGTTTCGGCGTTTCTTAACAGTAAGATATGATAGATAATCTAAATTATGATAGTAATAAAATTCATGCCAAGCCTACAAGAGCTAGGGGCTAGTTAGACCTACCCTCAGATGGGTTATCTGCCTTGAAAGGGATTTCATCACCCTGAGAGTAGCAAACTGGATGACAATGGCCAAAAAAGAGATCTGGCTTGGAGAAATCTTACTGAGAAGACCAGGACTTACCCGGGGCTATCGCGACACTGAAGAAGAACAATAAAATTCAAACATTAGAAGAAAAGAACTTCCTGCTAAAAATGTTATTTTATTATTAATATACTTTAAAAAAATTTTCCATTCTAAAATGCTTTTGTTTCAATAATAAAATAATATTCAAAACAAAATATTTTTCACTATATATAGATTGAGAGTAGAAATATAAAACATATATTTTGGTAATATATAACAGTTAAAACCATGTACATGCACACGGTACTTCATATAAAAGGAAATTATTTTCCAACAAAATCATATAAGATATTATTGAGTTCATATATATATATATATATATATATATATATATATATATATATATATATATATATATATATATATATATATATATATATATATATATATATATATATATACATATACATATATATATACATACATATATACATACATATATACATATATATATATATATATATATATATATATATATATATATATATATATATATATATATATATATATATATATATATATATATATATATATATATATATATATATATATATATTTAAATTAACATATGGGAGTATGTGTCATAGATAGGCGTTTGTATCATGGATAGATATTGTCATTCATGGATACAACTTCGAGATTAAGAGAAAATATTTCTCTTCCGAGAATTCCATTGCCTCCATCAACAGAGAAATATTGAATTACTAATGAGAGCACAAGCTCTATCAGCTTCATAATCTTGGCTGGATCGAGAAATGATGTTGAAACCTTTCAAGGCGGCCCCACGTTTATTAATTGGATAGTTATTTCATTATTTACCTAGCAACCAGTAATAGATAGTCAGTAGAAATATGTTATCTACGGTTTGTGCCAGGAGAAATATACTATTATGAAATATGCCACATAACAAGTTGTGAACTCTTTATTTTATTTGCATTAAACATTATTTCGACATTTTTATTTCGACATTTAAAAGATGTACAAACTTTCAAAAAATCTTGATATTTTTTATGACTTTTCTCTTTTTTAAACATTTACTCTTGTTGTTATTAAATTATTAGATACTATTTATTTTATAAAATTCATGTATATGAAGAAAATAGTAGAAACCTAAATAATGTGCTGCATAAGATAATGGTTTTATAAACTAAAATTAATTCTCATTTTTTTTATAAAAAATAAGCATTATATAACAATAATTATTTATTATTTTTAGGGAACTTTCATAATTAATTTTACGTATTTTAATTATAATTAGAACCACACTATATTGATAAAATCATTTTGTTTTAGACACATTTTATATACATAAAAGAATAGGTAGAATTATTTTTGAAAAAAAATTCCATTATTCTGTGTTTTTAAAATTTGAGAATTTTTAAAGATCACTTATCACATGAAATGTATTTCAAAAGTAATTCCTATTTATTTATTTTTGCTATCAATGCAATAAAGAAATTTTATTTATACTTTGTTCTATAATATTTTAACTTTTTTAGTATTTGACTGTCAGAGCAAAGTTGACATTTCTATTAAATACGAGAATTGGAAAAAACGTTCAAAATCTACAAGTATGAGGATAATAATTATTTAATTTCTGATTTCATTATTATTGATTTTTATAGTATTATCTATTTGAAGAAAAGAGACATTTCAGATGATAGAGCAATGCTATTTAACTCTAGCTTCTAATTACTTAAGAACTGGAATTGCTTTGCAACTTTTATTAGAACATTCAGTTAACACAAAAAGCTTTCTTTATTGATTCGGTTACGTTAAAATGAAGTGGATTA
Source organism: Latrodectus hesperus (assembly GCA_037975125.1). Lineage (NCBI taxonomy): Eukaryota > Metazoa > Arthropoda > Arachnida > Araneae > Theridiidae > Latrodectus > Latrodectus hesperus. The sequence goes on from CM075856.1 coordinate 82,496,057, forward strand.
AGAAGAGTGTTAGGATTAGTAATGCATATTACTAAACCGAGTTCAAATTTGTTCCTCAGAAACTATGGTTACATAGTTTCTGAGATTTTGAGTGTTTTATAAATATTTCATCTTAAAGTGTCACTTATAATCAACAGTGGAAATTCAAGTAAGAGTAGTATTATAACAATGAAATCATATTATAATGTGAATTATTGAAATTACAATTATGTGCTCTATTCTAGGTAATTAGAACAAATTCACTGAATGGTCAAGTACATTGGTCATTTAAGTGAATTGCAACGCCTGCATATTTCTCAGACTAGCCCCGAGGTGGAGACTGAGTACAGAATTGCTCCTGGAGAAAGGTGGGAGAAATTCCTGGAGAAGTGGGGAAAATTTAGAAGCAGGGACGTTAGAAGGAGAAGATCCTCCAATACTTGACTTCACACTCTGAGAGATTATCATTCCTCTTAGTAGGCGTACCAATCGCGACCTATTTGACATACTCCTGCTGTCTTTAATGAATATGATGGATCTTTAATTAAGATGGGATTCGAACTCATCCCCTTTCAATAATAAGAACAATGCTTAAACCAATCAGGCCTCTGTAAGAGAACTGTAATCAACGAATGTAAATAAAATGTTGTAGTTTAAAAATCCATCAATTTTTCTTAAGTTTCTATCTAATTACATATTACCGTTTGATCTGTTCATCATTATATAACCACTTTTTGAACACTGGAATTAATTTAATTGTGATATAAAGCTTAAAATATATTTTAAATTACAATAAACTTCCACACTCAAGATGAGAATCAAACCAAATAAAAGCTGAGCTGAAGACCAAGTTGATCATTCTGTTAGGAGGGTTGGAACATTAGCGAGATTCAAATTATATTTCAATTATATAGGATGGATTTCTTTCTGTTAATTCATTTAACAACTCATAAAAAATTTAGAAAATATACCAAAGATTTCAGGAGCTTGCATTTGATATCTACAAACATCAAAGGAAAATTTAATTAGATTAATTGTGATTAGAAATCTCTACGTAGCGAGAATTTCAAAGTACAAAAAAAGTTTGTGCACGTTCATCATAATTTAATTAACTAATTTAATCATTTTATCCTAGTTTTGCATCATTAGATTTTAACACAGAATATAAGCATTCTTTCTTTGGTATTTAAATTAAAACATGTTTATCTAAAACGTTTAAATTTTTCTTGCTCTAGACTTGAAGAATATTTAATTGCTTTTAAAAAGAATACAAAAAGATAAATCGATTTGTTAAATGAATTTTATTAGCGAGTTTTATAATGGAAAAGTTATATACATCTCAAAATTAATTTTAAAATGTTGGGGCTTGAAAAAAAATACCCAAATAAAACTAAATAGATCCGGTGAAGGCAATGCAGAAGTACACTAAATAAATAAACAATTGAAAACGTAACAAATATTTACTAACACAAAAAAATAACAAATACTTTTGGCCGATTAAATCGACCCGAGCTGAGAAACATAGTTCTCATACAAAAGCGAGCAAAAACAAAAGTGCGACTAAAAAACTATATAATAAATATAAGTTGCAAAGAACGCCCTCTGGCGTTCAGGTAAGACCAAGTGGATTGCTACCGATTGATATTTTCCATAGCTCCCCACCATGAACTCTCCAAAGAGTTCATCAATAGTATCTATAAAATTATTGCAATAAAACAAATACAAGAAAAATCTAGTTACAAATTGACAAAAATAAACTAATATTTAATGGTTAATACTCAAAGATTACAAGCTTATACACAAGGTTATTCCAGTTTGCTTTACTACATTTAAACAAATATTTATATAAAACAGCTTTTATAAGGATTAAAATTATTCAATGTTGGCGAACAAATTACTGTAATTAGAAATAGGAAAAAATTGAAAATTTCACAAATCAATAAATTATCAAAGTATAAAAATATACAAAATTACAATCAAAACATATGAATCAAATTACAATCAAACTTATACAAAATTAAAGTTACAAATAAAGGTATTTTCAATAAATGTTTCAGAATATCAATAAAGGATACATAAAAACCAGTTCACTCGTTCAGTTCGAAAGGGTGTATCGATTGTACTGGTTTTCTGAAAAGTCCCTTTTTGGTTTTAACAATTCAGGCTCTAACGTGTCCATCTCTACCTTGAAAAGCTTCCTGAACTATTCCTAAGTCCCATAGCAGTTTGGATTTAGAGGATCCTTCGACGATCACAACATCATTAATCTTCACTTCTGGAGGCAAACATTCGGTGACTTATAACGATGTATAGTTTTCAAATCGAGAAGATATTGTTCTTTCCATTTGATCCAAAAATGTTTCAAAAGAACAGTTTGATATTGCTTTCTCTTGATCAAAGATTCTCTATTTGACAGACTATTTGCTAATTCAGCGAAGTGAAGAGAATCATGATTTTTTCTTCCATATTGCAAGAAGTCAAGAGGTGTTAAAGGATCGGGCTCAGAAAATTTATGTCACATAAGATAAAGGACTCGAGTTGATAACATATTCGATTTCAGTAAAAATCGTTGCTAGTTCTTCGAACATTAGGAGAGCTTTCCCAAGAATTTTTCTGAGTGGATCTTATACTGATTTCACGAGCCATTCATAAAATCCGCCCCACCAGGGAGCTCTTTCAACGATGTATTTCCATCTAATCCCACGAGATGAAATGAAATCTTTAAATTCCGAATATTGTAAAATGTTGAAAAAGTCCATGAAGTCCCGGTTTGCAGCCTTAATCGTTTTTGAATTATCTGAATAAACAACGCTGCAACTACCTCGCCTGGAAATGAATCTCCGAAAAGCGAGTAAGAAATGTTTTGTAGACATCGATGAGACTAATTCTAAATGAATTCCTCTAGCTACAGCGCAGGTAAAAATTGCAAAATAAGCTTTTCTGACCTCTTTATCACATTTATAAAATATTGGTCTTGCAAAGTCAAGACCACAAATTTCAAAGGGAGGATTTTCTAAAATTATATCTTTTGGAAGTTGCGCTGTTATTTGGTTAGCTGGCTTAACATTGTATTTCCTACAAATTAAGCATTTATTGATAACACTCTTGACGAGTTGTCTCACTTTCACTATCCAAAACTTCCTTCTGACAATTACAAGAAGTAGTTGTTACTCCACTATGAAAATTCTTTGTAAGCTCATGCATAACTAATAATTCCTAGAACTTTGAGTTTTTGGGTAAAAGAATGGGTTGTTTTTCACCCAAGGAAAGTTCTAATTCGCCTAATCTACCTTTTATTCGTAAAATATTCTTATCATCTAAAAAGGGTACTAGAGAACGAATCTTTGAACAATCACTGACTCTTTGAGTTTTTTCCAAATCTATCAACTGGGGTCCATACGCTTCTTTTTGGGTTTCTTTAATCCAATATTCTTCCGACATTTTTAACTCATCATTCTAGGGCACCCTTTATCTGTAAAGTGTTTCTAGCATTGTTTACGAATCGAAGAACAAAGGCGGTTACTCGCAATATTTTGAGATAACTGCTAAATTTATCAATATTTATGAGTTTTTCACGATTTTCAAGGACAATTTAATTTTGTGAAATGTCACTAAATTTACTTTTATATTCTAAATCTTGATTTCTTACATTTTTCGTTTCGGTTTTGGGCCAATATTGCTCTGCTTCTTTAAGCCAAGATGGCCCATGCCACCAAAGTTCGCTATTCTGCAATTCCTTAACTGACGTCTCCCTGCTTAAAATATCAGCTGGGTTTTCTTTCCCAGGGCAATGATTCCATTTCGATGGTTCAGTCAACTTTTGAATTTCTTCTATCCTATTTTTAACGAATGGCTTGAAACGGGACGGTTCACCCTTGATCCAATGATAAACAATAGAGGAATCTGTATGAAAATAACAAGGTTTCTGCAACTTTAATGCTTTGGAAACTTCATCATACAGCCTAGCAGAAAGTAGTGCTCCCGTCAATTCCAATCCAGGCAAAGAAAGTGTCTTTAATGGAGCAACCCTGCTTTTCGAGGAGACAAAACTAGTAACAACAGTCCCGTCAACCTTGACGACACAAAAATATAATACTGCTCCATAGGCCTTTTCAGATGCGTCCGAAAAAGAATGAAGTTGCACATCAATTGCATCTAAATCTGTGAAATGATAAAAACGAGGAATTGTTACTAAACTGAGTTCCTTCAATTCAAGACACCATTCTCTAAATGGCCTTTGTATAATCTGTGGCATTTCTTGATCCCAGAAAAGACCTGATACCCATACTTTTTGAATAAGAGTTTTCAAACGAATCACATAAGGAGCCACAAATCCTATTGGATCAAAGATGCGACCAGCAACTTGCAACAAAAATCTTTTTGTGTCAGTCCCTTTCGATACAAAGGATATTAGATTTTCTATATCAAGATAAAACAAATCTCAATCAGTATCCCAGGAAATGCCAAAACATCCAAAACATACATCAAACATCTTAATTTATCATATTTTAACCGATTGGGCTTGATTTTGTTTTAGTAGAGAAACTGTTTTTCATCCAAAGTTAACGTAACTCCACAGAATTTGTAGCCCATTTATGTAAAGGCATATTCGCTTCGCTAAAAATCTGGACACATTCAACAGTAGTTGTGTAGGTAGATGCAACAGCATTTTGTCCTCCTATGATATCATCAACATAACAGCAGTTATTCAAAAGTTTATGAGTTTGTGGGAAAAGAGAAGAATATTTTTTCAAATGATGTTTAATCATTGCACTTAAGATGAAGGGCGAGCTGTTTATTCCAAATAAAACTCTATTAAATCTGAGAACTTTTAAGGACTCCGAAAGTGAAGAAGGATTGTCAGTCCAAAAGAACTTTGTTACATTTTTGTCTGATTCATATGTCTCTATATTCAAAAATGCTTGTTTAATATCTACTGTAAATGCGATTGGTTGTTTTTGAAAGGACAATAAAAGTTCAAATAAATCAGGATACAAATTAGGACCTACATGCAAACTGTCATTTAATGAAAGCTTTCCTCTTTCATGTGAGGAAGCAACAAAAACAATTCTGACTTTGCTAGACACCTTATCATGACGAATAACTGCCCTATGCGGCAAATAAAATTCTGCACTATCTACTACACAAGACTCGGAAGCAGGTTCTACAATATTTTGATCTATGTAATTATCTACAACATTTTTATATTCATTATATAAGGGGATATCATTTTGAAACCTATAACACAGTTTTGAAAATCTTCCATACGCCGTATCATAATTATTATCAAGTGACTCTTTTATAAATTATCTTTCCGGGGAAATTTAACTACATATCTACCATCTCGAAACCGAATATTCTCTTCAAATTCTCGCAAAATTTTGTTATCATTACAATTTAGATTATCGTTAGTTGGTTCGATTCCTAGATTTTCTATTTGCCAAAATGTCTCTAATTGTTTTGAAATGTCTTCTATTACTACTTTCATAGTGAAAGTATCCTTGAAATGTTTGTTTGAAGTCTCTTGACTCCAATTAAGCACCAGCCGTAGAGAGATACAGCAGCTACAAGTTTTCGATTAATTAGTTTTTATTCTCCCCTTCATAATATTATAATAATAGTCCGCGCCTATTAAAAAGGAAATCTCAACATCTTTATTAGATATATCCGCTAATTTTTAAGTTTCTTAAATGTTTATTATGAATTGTGAAGTCTATGTCAGGCGGGGGAATATGAGCAGTGAATACTTTTTCCGTTTCCAATGCCTCGATTTCTAAATATGAATTTCGATCTTCCTTATTTTCTAATCTTAGTCTAACTACATTAAATGTTTTTTCAATAGGTGATTGATTCTCGAAGGAATAAACAGAAAGTTTTTCTTTTCGAATCACTGGAAGTTTCAATAATTTCGAAAGCTTTTCTTCAATAAAGGTTCGTTCCGCCGCTGTGTCGGCCAATAAACGACATTTTCTGTACTTGTGGTCTCCATTACGAGCAATAACTGACGAAGTTTGCAATAAAACTTTTAGCAATTTAGTTTCGGTTTACAAGAAGACAAGTTAGTAATGATGTCATTATTTTCTTGTGTGATAGAAACTGCTTCGTTAGAATTATTATAATACTTGTAACAAAGGGTTTTTGGGTGTGATTTTGAGCCACAAAATGAACATCCCTTATCTTTTTTAAGTTTTAAACAAGATGAAATTGGGTGTCCAATCGAAAAAACTAAAGAAACAAAGCTTATTTCTTTTCAAATAATCGCGCTTCGTTCCTATGCTGACTGAATCGCAGAAAAAGAGTCGTGCGAATTCTCTCTTTATATATATATATATACATATATATATATATATATATATATATATATATATATATATATATATATATATATATATATATATATACATAAAACACATTTATTAGGTGTTGTGAGACTCACTAAAAGCTGAGCCACCGAAGAATTATTGCTTTTCGGTTTTCGAAAAGCGTCGCGGTGGGAGGACTTTGACCCGAAGGCCCCACTACTGCGCTCCTGAAAAAGGGGAGTTGAAATTTGTTTTTCTTTAGCAAGAGGATGGAAAGAGAGATCTCTTTCACGACTTCGTATTTCTTCACCTAAAAGCTGAAGAAGAGCTCCCAAATTCCAATCATTTTTACTTTTTTTACTAAATTCTAAAGTTAAATCAGCGGTTTAAATACTTTTAATAAAAATTATCGGGATTTAAAGATTACCATATGATTCCGAGCTTATACCTAAACTTTCTGAATTCCTAATTTCTGTTTCCGCATGATCGTACAATTTTCTTAAACTATTCGAATCGCTTGTATTCTTTATGGGAGTTAAGCTTTGCAAAGATCCTAAATGCGCATTAATGAGTAAATTCGTTTGTCCAAATCGAAATTTTAATAGTTCTAAAGCTGCGACATAATTAATTTCTGTTCTTCTTCTTCTTCTTAGAATTGGGTTTGTATGTCATTGGGCACCTCTGCTTTTATCAGCATTTTGTACCATTAACTCCAAACCCAATGTTTCCTAGTTCCAATTACTCGGGTCACCCACTTTATTTATAAAGTCCGATAACCCTTTAATGGAGTCTAGGTGTAACTCTCTAGTATGGATGATGCCTAAAGAGGTTAATCTAGGGAGGGCAAGAGCCTCGCATTCATAAATGATATGCTCTGCCGTTTCCTCTTGCGTATGACATTTCCAGCAGATAGGGTCTTGCTGAAATAGTCCCATCTGGTCAGAGAGTCAGTCATACTAGGGATAGCTTCCTGACTTTCACCAGAAGATGGTTTGGAGGTCATTTCTACCTCAAGTGAAGGATTCATTACTGCCCCTTTACAAGACAGCCTCTGAGTTCACTTGTCTTTTTCAGCAAGGTCAACTTCAGAGGCATCACCTGTAGATGCAGAAAGGATTGTTATTTCTTTTGTCTTTTCAGCCACAAGATAACAATTTATAAGCTCAGGTAATATAAGTCCACCCAGCATTGCCTGAGATACTGGGCAAGGCAAATTACTCTAGAAGTTTGCCAGGCAACTAGAGGCTCCGTTAAGACACCAATACCGCGGTGCCAATTAGCCCTAGGCACGGAACGCATTACACCAGGGTTTACGGGAGCTGGTTCGCGGCCTCTGATTCTATATTCAAGACTATCCTGTCATTCCTACAGGACGTTCGGTGATCCACCGCCTACCGACGCGCCTGGTAGCTGCTCAGGCCCCAGGATTAATTTCTGTTAATGCGAAACCGGAAATAGCTTTCACTGCTGCACTTCCTACTAGGCTTTTAAGGTGAATTAGTTTTTCAATATTAGATAAACTACTATTTTTATCGATTGCATTTTCAAACTGACTGATAAATTCCAACCAAGATCTGTGGTCACCACAGAATTTATTTATAGTTAATTTTGGCAATATAACTGATTGTCTAGACTCATCTATATATACCTTTGAACTAAGCGCATTAGTAGAGTCAATAACAGGTGACACAATTGGAGGAGTATATGAATAAGAGTTTTTATTCTCTGTGTAATTCACCATTTATAGGAAATTAAATTTTTCATAAAAATCCCACATTGTTCAACTTTCCTCTCAATATCTTAAGCATCGATAACACTAAGAAGCTCATTATCAGCAATTTTAAGACTACAAATTTTTTCAATTAATTGATTATATAATATTTCTAAAGTATTGACATTAGTTTCTTAAGTAAAGAGACATCTAAGTTTTTAACAAATCTAGTAGCACTGCTCTTAAGAGCTTTACGTTTGTTCTTAATTTTTACGGTATCCATATTAACTAATATATAAATCAAGAATAAACAACTCACCCTAATTATTCTCCAGTAATAAATATCCAATCGATAGAGGAAGCAACGATATTCCCCCAAAAGGCGAAGAACTATAAATGAAGCACAACAGAATGCTGATCGAATCAAACTATTACAGCAATGAAGGCTTCCTACGATTTACGAATAACGAAGTGCAGTGCCGTTTCTCGGCCGATGCACAATAAAAAAAATACCAAACTAAAAACTAAATAAATCCGGTGAAGACACTCCAGATGTACACTAAATAAATACGCAATTGAAAACGTAACAAATATTTAATTACACAAAAAATGACAAATACTTTTGGCCGATTAAATCGACCCGAGTTGAGAAACATAGTTCACCCACAAAAGCGAGCAAAAACAAAAGGGCGACTAAAAAACTATATAACAAATATAAGTTGCAAAGAACGCCCTCTGGCGTTCAGGCAGGACCAAGTGGATTGCTGCCGATTGATATTTTCCACAGGGCTATACTTCGAAGAGAAATACTATGCATAGAGTTTGAATAAATTTTTATGAGATCATAATGACTATTGCAATATACTAGGACACCATATGTATAAAGCATAACATAAAATTTTATTTAATTTCATATTGCAACTAAAATAACATCATTTCAAACATAAGAACTCTGATTGAAGAAACTTAAATACAATTTTATTACATATACATAACTGTTTTTTACATAACTTGTGTTATACATATACAATAGTTTTGTTTCGTAACATATTTTACAGAAGAAAACATAGTATATTAAAACAATCTTTTCTTCATACATTTTTTATTATATTTAATTCTTTAAATTTTATAATATCTTCAACTAAAAATTAATAAATAGAAATGATTTAAATACTTTTACATCTCATAAATGAGTGTAATATAAATTCATGTATTTCCCTAACAATAATTTTAAAATTCTAGAAATATTTTTTATAAAAAATGTAGCAGAGGTAATTCTGGTTTGGTTGCATGAAAATTTCAAAATAAAAAAAAACAATTCTTTCTGTTTTTAATGACCCAAAAGAACATTATCTACTGAAAGTGTAATGCATGGTTAGTCCTCAAAGTATTCACCATCGCCATGCAGCTCCTTTTGCCAACGTGTATATAGTTGTGAAATCTCCTTGCGGTAAAACTCAAGGGTTTTGGTCCGATAGTGTTTGGCGCAAGTCTGCTTCATTGGTGCTATATTTTATATGAAGATGATTGTCCAGGGAATGGAAAAGGTGGTAATGTGATGGTGCAATGTCTGATGAGTAAGGAAGATGGCATAAAATCTCCTAACCGATTCCCTGTATAGTATTCCTGGCCACTTGCGCGATATACGGGCTCGCATTGTTGGCCAAGAACAGTATATTCTTGTGATTAACCAGTACTGGCTCCTTCTGTTGCACACATTCCAGTTGCTACCAGTACAGGCTCACATTGACCGTTTGGCCCGCTGGTAGTAACTCATAGGGAACCACTTGACGACTAGCCCACTAACCACCAGCTTCATCAAAGAGAGACAAATCTCCCTATCTGATTTCGTGAAACCACAATGCCTTGCCGTACGTTCATTCACAGCACTATCCCCAAACACTTGAGATATATACAATATATAGACTGAGTTGATGAGTAGCTAATAAGCCCACTTTGAAGTCGTAAAGCAAACAACACGTCTATTTCTTTTCGCTACAGTACGAGTTACGATTGATGAATATGCAAGGTGGACCTGCTTTTATAACGACTGATATTCCGACTCGTCTGACCGGTGTCTCAATCACGTCATACACTAATTTGCATACTCATTCTCACTTCATTCAATGGCAACGTGAAAATGGCAATATCTTTTTTGTTTACCTCATATTTATTGAAATTTTTGCATTTTGTTGATCTTTAAGAAAATATTATTTTTAAAAAATAAAAAATCCACGCTATTGATTCAGGGAAAATTTAAGTTAATAAAATTAATTTTTCACAGTTATATTCTAATCTGAATAGCAAGGGTTCGTTAAACCATAATTGAAAGCGTAGGGAAAGATTAATGATCATTTTAACCTTAATCACAATCGAAACTTCTAATGACTTAAGGATTTTACTTTATTTTTCAACATAATGGTTTAAGATAAATTATACTTCACCGAAAGTATTAAAGCTTTTATATTGATAAGTTCACATATGAAAAATTAATATTATGATTGCAATTTTAAAAAAATAAAGTTTGATGAAAAATTTAAAAGTGTTGTTTGGGAAAATTTGATTAAAATAAATAAAAGATTTTAAAATTCTAATAAAATAAAAAATATATATTTTTATAAAAATTTAAAAATTAAACTGTTTTTTAAATAAAACGTTATATAAGATGCAATTATACTAAAATACTTATATTGCATGATGTTTAGACAAGTTATTTAAATTATAGTTTTATTTCTTCTCTAATTCTTATTTTATGATTTTATATTAAAAAAGGATTTGAAACTATTAAGATACAAGTTAATCTCTCATTGGGTAAAATAAAAAAAATTGCAAAAATATTAGAAAAATACAAATGTAAGAAAATATCAGAAATAATCATGCAAAAATTAATTTAACATATTTTATATACGATTTTAAGATATAAACTTTAAATAAATTTATGCTTAATTAATAAGCTCTCTGTTAATTAGTATTTGTCTCTCATATTTGTTAACGTTTTCTAGTATCTTTCTTACATATATTAATTATTTTGTTCAGAAAAAAACAAAATGAGCACATATGTGTTATCAACGGTTGTGTCAAATAACCTCTTTATATTCATTTTTTGGTAATATATTTTAGAGGATAAAAATTACAATTATATATATTTTTTTTTCAAGAATTCTTTACAATTTTAATGATTCCATGGCACTTAATTTTTACTATATTTCAGTCTTAGGAAAACGGTGATGTACTGAAACGTATTTTGTTCCGAATGTCCTATAATTTATTATTATTACAAATACGGATTTCTGAAAATTGGATAAGTAGATTGTTCTAAGGCTAAATCTTTAAGTTAGTGGAATGTCATAGTTTATATATATGAGAAAACTTGAATCTATTTCATGTTATGAAAGTGCGTTTTTTAAAGAGAAAAATTACACAATATTAATTGCTTAAAAGAGAAAATAGTTTCAGAATATAAACAGTAAATAAACAGAATAAATATTTCTAAGCATTTTATTGGCTTGTTTATTATTTTTTTTTCACACAATTCTCTTTGTTTCTTTTAAACACAATTCTCTTTGTTTCATAACATATAAATAGTAAATTTATTACAGAGAAATATTTATTACCCCATATTATTATTGAATGTAGTGATTCTTTTAAAATAAAGAAAAATTTAACATTTTTTTCTTTTTGTATTATAATAAGTAAATGGGTTTATAAAGATGAGTTACTGGATATTGCCATTAAATATAATAATTCTTTTAAAATAATAAAAGTTTTAATTAATAAAATTTTTAAAATAATAAAATTTTAAATTTAATTTTACTTAGATTTAATCGTATTATTTTTAAAAAAAAACGCTATAAAACTATTTCATGATATAAAGACATAATGTATTTATTGAGTTAGAAATTTTAAATTGCCATGTGTAATTTATTATTGATAAATAATAAATTACAAATTTAATCAGTTATAAATAATAAATCAGTTATAAATAATAAGTTAATAAATAATAAATTTAATCAATTTCTAACTAAAAATGAACAATAACTTATAGTTCATCATTTAAGCTTTGACAGAAAAAATATGAATAAAAATTCCTCAATGAACATCAAAAGTAACTGACAAAGATAATTTCAATTGAAAAAGACATTAGATGTTAGAAATAAAAATTAGAAATATAAAATTCTAGTACCATCAATGCCAGAGTTTTAATCAACTAATAACCACACTTTTTTCCATATATTTCCTTTCATTTTGCATTTTAAACAAATGCTTATATTTACTTTCCTATTTTGTGTTTCAGTGTGCATTTTTGATGTCTGTAAATAGTTACTCAAATTCTGATTATTTTGATTGCTGCAGTGTGGATAAAGAGCTTGTAATCAATCAAAAGGTCATTTCGTGCTTTTGCAAAGTTATAGGTTTAGCGGTTAGAAAAGTGGAGGGTAGCCACCCAGGGGAAATAATTGCTGTGGATCATTCGATATATTGTCCTGCAGGCGAAACTTGTCAGCAAATGACGTTGTTCAGCAATTGTGTAAAGTCACAATGCAACTAGAATTGCTATTCACTGAGTTCAGATGCCTACGCAAAGATGGCTTATATGTCTGCAGTTCTAAGTGCTTCATCCTTTTGGAAGTTAGCCATCTTTAGAGTAGTGCAAAGAGCACAAAAACTGAATATCAAATCAATAGTCATGTTCTTTTTAAGAATGAGAATCGTTTCAGTGTCACAAGCGATTCACAACCCAAATTGATTTGGAAGGAGTTCAAAACGCGGTTTCATTGCAGTAACGTTACTGTGGTTCTAGAGTTGTCGTCTGGGGAGGATGCTGAACGGATTGAGCTCCATGTTTTCAATAAAGGCTCTGTATTTATAGATCGCTATCGGGAGGAAGGGATCCCTCTCCATGTGCGTCTATTCCTAGGAACTATTTGAGCAGACTTCGTTTTTATGGATAACAATGCATGGCCACACCGGATTCCTGCGTTTCAACAGCTGTAGGAAAGAAATAGTACCCTTCGAATGTATTGACCAGCATACTCATTTAGTTTAAATCCCATAGAAAATGTGTGAGATGCTTTGGGAAGTCGCCTTGTGGCACGATCATGTCCTCCAAGCAATATCATACAACTGAAAAAGACGATCACTGACGAATGGGCACCTTTATACCAAGAACTGTTGGACGATGTAGTGCTGGGTATGGAGAGAAGAAGGGAAACAATCATTGCACAAAGCTGAGGGTACATTCTAAGTAGCCTGTACATGTTGTTTCTTTTCTTGGACGAACAATCATGTTTAACAGTACTATGAGTACAATAAAAAAATTTTGTTGCTTGAATGAATACTGTACCGTTTGTATTCATTTTTGAGCAACTGTCATTTTCTTATTGGTTGAATACTAAATGCTGTTGCCCATTTCTGAATTTCCTGTCTCTCAGATGATTTTGAGTGGAGTTACGGCAAAAAATAAACATCAGTTGCTTATGTTTACCCACCAGCATATATATATATATATATATATATATATATATATATATATATATATATATATATATATATATATATATATATATATATATATATATATATATATATATATATATATATATATATATATATATATTATATATATATATATATATATATATATATATATATATATATATATATATATATATATATATATATATATATATATATATATATATACTGCTGGCCACCGTCAATGCAACACCCTCAAAGAAGCATGAAATTTACATGAAATAACATGAACATGAAATTTACAACATGCATTAGCTGAGGAGAGGTATGCAAAGGATTAGAGTTTCAGCGCAGACGAACATCACGCTCGCCTTTGGTACCACTTCAAAGCGCTATTTAAGGCTTGAAGATTTCGACGATTTCAAGTTAGGCAATCATGTTTTTCTTGAAGTTTAAGAAAAACGATCAATTGAGCCGTGTAGAATACAACGATCATTTTTGAACAAGTATCCAAGTTCGACAGAGGAAGGACAGTGACCTAAAGAGATTGTGGATTATCTATCAGGGAAATCGGCAGTCGTTTTGGATGAAACCAAGTAACTTTAATGTTGATATGTGATCGTCGGATACAGGAGGTTACGACGGAGTGACATTTTTGATTGCATCCACCATAGTGCTCCACTTCACGTAAAGGGATGGCTCAACCACATCACCAACCATAGCACAACACATTCAATCTGTAACGCATCATCCAGTGTCTGAGCGTACCATTCGCAGCCTTTTACAGCAGAGTGGTCTCTGTCAGCAAAACACGTGCATTGATTCTTCTATTTTTGACGCAAAATCTCAGACATCTCTGAAACCAATGGTGCGATTAAAGAAGGATGTGGGCAGTAGAATGGAATGAAATTGTGTTTAGTGATGAGTCTCGCTTCTGTCTGCAATACCACGATGGTCGCATTCGAGACTATAGACAACGTGCGGAGAGGATGCTGAACAGCTGTGTTATGCACCGCCACACTGGTCCCCCACCGGATATTATAGTATGGGGTGGTAGTGAATATCACTCTCGCACTTCTCTAGTACGTATTGCTGGTATTTTAAACAGCTACTTATCCGAGATGTTGGAACCAATTGTCCTTCCTTATTTCAAGACTTGTTCCGAGCCATATTTCAACAGAATAATGTGTTACCACATGTGGCACGCATTGTTCAAGTGTTCTTCGTCAATCGCCAGATTGAATTGCTTTCCTGGTCAACTCGTTCTCCTGATTTTTCACCGATAGAAAACATGTGATCTATAGTTGCTCAATGTTTGACCCAGATTACATCCCCAGCTGCCACACCAGATCAACTTTGGCAACATGTGGAAGCTGCTTGGTCTGCTGTACACCAAAACACATCCAAAGTCTCTTTAAATCAATGTCGACGTGTGTGGTAGCGGTGATCTCCAACAATGGCAGCTACTGATTTCGGCAGGAACCACACAAGTCTATAAATTTAATCATTTGATATTTAATCATTTGGTCAACATATTATCTATATAAATTTTATTGTGATATCTCTTATCTTTCTTGGTGTTGTAATTAGGGAGGTCAGCAGTATATATATAAATATATATATATATATATATATATATATATATATATATATATATATATATATATATATATATATATATATGCATAAATTTCAAAAATATGCCAGATATATTTTTATTGAATTACTAACTTTTTCTCAAAGGACGCTTAGATAACTTATTAATTTAGACAGCAACTCGAATCCAAACTTCTTTATTACATCAGGGATACTTTCAATGTCAACATCTTTTATCTTTCAGATAATTGAATCAGAATACAAAGCCTGAGATTTTCTGAGAAAAAATTTAAAAGCACGAAAAATATGTTTTATTCTTAAATTGTTTTAAGTAAACTAAAGCGAGAATGAGATTGTGAGATCCTGTTATAGTAAGATTAATTATATAAGCATTTTTTCAAGCCTATTTTTTATTTATTACTCTAAATTTTTTAAAAGATAACGGAAATATCAATGTGATTTATTGCAAGTATTACATAATATTTATTTAAATGAAATGAATGAAAATATATTTGCAAATATTTAAGGGATAACATGTTATTGCAGTTTAATACGATTATCAAATAAATTTTAATGAAACATGTGAATTCTAGCTATATATTATAATAATTGCAATTATTATATATTCATCTTTAAGTTTATTACATTAATTTTAAATTCTAGAAAGGAAATGAAAAATATTTCCAACTTAAGAGGAAATATTTTTTAAATTAATAATTTATTACGCTGTTTAACTATACTGCTTCCATTATTTGTTTAAAAAAATTATTTATTCCTGTAAATCTAATTTAAAAAAAATTAATCCTTCATTTCATAAAAATTGTCTTTATTTTGTATTGTGATCCAATATTCCTGCAAAATGAAATTTGTTTAAGCTATCATCAACGTGTCTTTTCTATAATTATGTAAATATTTTGAATTAGATTGAAATATAATTTAGGAACTCAAGCAAAATTTACCATCACATTTATTCTTGTATAAGCGCAATTTGAACGAGTATGCATTTCAGGATATGATAATTTAATTTTAAAACGCGCACACACATATTTTAAATTTATAATTCAAAAATATATTGTGACTAGTTTTGTAAAATAATCTAATTCAAAAAAATGAATGAGCTGATTTTACCAATTTTTAGTGTATTTTTATTTTCGATTTTTCTTAAAGTTTATTTTGTTGTTCATACTCTCTTACATAGAAATTTATAATTTTTAATAGTATTTTATCTTTCAAGTTACGATAAATACCTGGAATTTAAAAAGCATGCAGCATGTATTCTGTACATGTTTGGTAGCACCTATTTATGTGAGCAGATGTTTTTCGTCATAAAAATAAATAAGAACGAACATCGCACAAAACTTAAGAATGAACATCTCCAATCAATTCTTAAAATAACTACAACGGATACCTGACATCAATGAGCTTGTCAAAAACAAGAGAAGTCAGGTATCTGGATATTCCAGCTCAAAATAATTATCCTTTTTTATAACTGTGATATGATTTTTAACAATCGTATATTACATACTATATAATTAAATAAATAAAATGTTATAATAATTCAGTACTTTTTTTATTTGAATTTGTGGTCTGGCTATACATTCTAAATTTAATATATGGCCCTTTGGAAAATTGAGTTTGACATCTCAGGTCTAAGACCTTTCTTATTAATAATTTTGCTTTGGTTCATTTTTATGACTTTTTAACGATAATATACATGGAAGAATCTTAATGCTTGCAAATAATTTTTCAAAAAGAAAAAAATACTCTCCAATTATAATAAAAAATTCTGTAATTCTTTTCTATATTTCCTATTACTTCCCTAGTGGTTATATGAATTTATTAATTAAAATATGTCAACTTGAGATAATTTAAATCATTTAATATATATTTATTTAATCTATTTTGTTTTTAAGCTATAGCTTTAAATTATCAGCAACAAACGTAACAATAATTAGGAAATTATCAATAAAAATAAATGTTTTATCTACTGTTAATATGATGGAATTAATACAATTAATTACAATGCTGTTGATGAGTTTTGTCTGATGATTTGCAGACATAGGAGCATAAGAAGATGTTTCATCAGATTGGTTTATACTATTAAATGAATCACACAATTTAAGCTTGCTTTTTAAATTATTAGAAACAAATTTAGCAATAAATACTCAAAATCAATTTAATTTATAATAATTAATATTAATTAAAACAAACATGAATTAGTTTTTATTACTTTAAATGACAATCAGTTTTAGTTTTTTCTTCTTATAGTATAAGTAATTTAATGTTTCTTTAACAACACTAATTTCAGTTAATATCATATTACAAATATTTCTGTGTTTCCAGTGGCTGTTATATCTTTCAATGTGACTGCTGTGGCTTAAAAAGTGGATCAAAATTCATTCGATTCCGAATTCGTTATCAGATTTACATTTTTTTTAGATTTACAGATTTAAAAATCTTCTAATTCAATTTATAATTTCACTACAAGATTTTATTTTATATATTTCTGTGGTAGCTTTAACGTCAGAACAAAAGAAATTAGAAAACATTATCTATCCTACAATCAATATCAATACATTTAATCTTTTTTAGATTAAAATTTTTAAAGCGAGCTTTTTTGAGAAATAATATCTATTATTTCTCTGATTATATTTTCTTTGTCAAGTATAGCTAATCGAATGTTTAGATTTTTCATGTCTAATTTATTACTACGTTGAACACTGAAATTTATGTGATTACTTTGCAACTAGTCAGTTATTGTTACTTTGCTAACATTTTCATTACCAGAAAATGAGAAATGATGACGTATGTTCCTAAAACTGATATAAATAAATAAATAAACACGGAAATATTATTTGCATAAGTAAATTGCACAATATGTGAATGTAGTATTTTAGTAACAAAATATAAATAGGAAGTTCTTTTCACATAGTAAAAAACGTATATAAATAAAAATTTATAAATATAAATTTGATGCCAAAAGTGTTCCTATACTACCAATCTCTTATAAAATATTAAAACATTTGAAAATTTATTTAAAGTAAATAAAAATATAATACACACAACATAAACAAAAAAAAAATGCCGACCGATGGCTGAGTGGTTTGCGCTCCTGACTCTTCAGCTGTGTGTCCTAGGTTCAAAACCCGGTTCGGGCATGGATGTTACTTTCTTTCCCTGTTCTCTCTGTGTTTCTCCAGGGCTAGGGAAAGAGAAGGGCTGGCTCAAATGCTCCCCAAAACTGTCACCGGAAATAGCCGTTGATGACGTAGCTGGCATCCAAGGAGAATAAGCTCCCTGGAGTTTCTATGCAAAATACTTATTTTTTATTTTTAAGTTCATTTTGTTTTTAATCAGAGTGAAAAAAACTACAAATGCCTCTCAAATATTTAGTAAATTTGCAATTATTATTTAATAAACCCAAAAAAATTATTATTAATATTGAAATTAACTTAAAATTGTATAACCAATATAAAAATATATTTACCAATTAGCTTCAGCTTATCTTGATTTTTTGACTATTGACCCATTTCTTGTTTTTCTGTTGAGCTTTATTATGAGATACTATCGCTGCATTTCTATTTAAATACCTAATTCGTATAAATTTTCTCAAGCGACAAAAAAGTTTAATTGCCTTTCGATTTACAGTAGGAAAAGAAGACTCTGTTTCATTTATTAATGTTGATATGACATTTTTCCATTTAGAAAATGTGTCGCCATGAAATTTGCGAAACATTATGTCCATTTGTTTTATAGTTTCCATCCATGCTTTTGTTGGAACAGTAAGTCCCCCAGCAGAAATTAAATTAATCCATTCGGAATGATTGGGCATATCGACTGAATTTCTTGATATAGTTCCAAGTGAATTATCTTTAATTTTATAAGCAATATAACCTGCCACATAAATCATAGCTTCTTTTTCGAATGGAGATATATCACAATTTTGATTGGAAGAGGCAAGTTCATTTTCCCAAGATAAAAGTAAGGGATTAATTAAGAATTCACTATTTAATTCATCATCTTGAGAATCGAAAGAATTGATAATTTCTTGACGTTCTTTTACATTAAATGCAGAGTCTAACATTTCACTTGTTAAATAAACGTCTGGTCCATTTTCTAAAGAGTTTACTTTCGGTGACAAATTAGGTAATTTATTGGCGAGCAATATTTTTTTTAAGCGAATAATTACTTCAGATGGAGAAGGATGGTCATTGAATCTCCCGAGACCTCTAATTTGGCTGAAGAGGCTTTCGAGCGCATCTTGAGTAAGTCTACTTGTTAAAATATAAGATACATTTATAGATTTTAAGTCTTCATATAATCCATAAAGAGAATGAATTGAAACAATTATCCCTTTCTGAAAAGGCAAAACCGATTTTTTCCCAAATACACGTAAATTGAAAACTTCCTCCTTGATTGCGTTTAAAGTTTCTTTTTGAGTATCAAAATATTTTTGCACTCCAAAAGCAGCTTTTAAAGGCTCGTTACTGGGAGGTATTGGTACGGAGCTGTTCATAATATCAAATAAATTATCGATTAATGAAAAAAATGCAGCCGCTTTAGTATTTCCAGTGAAATGTATTATAGCTTCAGCAGTAGTTTCCGAAAATAAAGTCTTTGCAGGTGTAACCTTTTGTCTTTCATTTCCTTTAACAGTTAGAAATTGGGGCTTCAGTTTATGACAAATTTTTATTTTCCCCGACATCTTTATTCAATATCTCATATAATATTCTAGAATTTATATTTGTACCGTCACGCAAAACTAAACCACTATCTAAAAATTGGTTCCTCAATAACTTGATATAATGAGGCATATCAGCGAAAACCCATATTTTCCTTGAATCTTTTGAAGGATGAAGAAAAAACGATTTGTCTATAGTTATTTCGAGTTCTTTCCATAAGGTATGACACCCGCCAAGATCTGAAATTATTGCTCGAACTTGAACACCAGTGAATTCGACTTCTTCTACTACAGAAAATAAAAGTTTTTTTATTCATTTTACAGTCGAAATCAAAAAATATTGGCTGTTTCCACGGGGAAATTAATCCTCTCAATAAAATAACTTGAACTTTACAAAATGGGCCTAATATTTCATCCAATGAAGAGTCGTAACACAATTTCGAATCTATGTGCATTTCGTCAAAGCTCAAAGAACAAATCTTTTCTATATCACTCAAAGTTTCGCAATTGTTTTTCATCAATAACATTACATCTTTAAGAATTCCAGGCATGCAACTAAATTTGGCAAAACCATCTTTTCAAAGTACTTGCACTTGGCATATTTAATCCCATTGTATTTCGCCAAAAATCGTAAGATTTTGAAGATAATGACCGAATCAAAATACATTTTGAAATAGTGTCAGATGACCATTTAGTTCTTAATTTATTTTCTTCATCTTCACGCTTATAAGGGAATAAATTATTTATCCATATCTTCTTAAGTTTAATGTTCTCCTTTTGAAGTAATTTTGTTTTCATTTTTAATTTTTGTATTTCATTTAAAAGCAATTTTTTATTTGATTTCAATCGTTTAATTATTCTTGTTGTAGAAGTTCGATTTCTCTTTTGCTCATTTTTAAGGAATTTCACTGTATTTTCTGCGCATAATATTCTTTTTTTCAATTCTTCTATATTTTTTAAATATTCATTGCATTTAAGGCACTTAATATCACTATCACACTGATTTTCTGCATCACATAATTTATGTGGACTCACGCACTCAATTCTTTCAATAGCTTCTACTAATCTTCTTCTTTTCGTTTGTCTCTGTTCTCTTGGAGTATTTTGAATTATGTTTAAAGCCGGTAACTTAAGATTAGGCAGAGCCGTCGGTTTTAATTTTTTCTCTCTGACAAACCAAGTAGTCTATTTTGCATGTCGTCCATATATTCATTCAAATCAAAATGCTCACTGCACACTCTAGCATTCTTGATGTTGATTTTGTCACTTCTTCGACATCTTTGCACCCATTCCTTCGAAAGCATTTGATTTTCTTTTGGAAATCGATGAAACATTATGTGTTTTCCTTTTGTATTTCGATACATATTTGAACACGTAGCAACAGCACACGATGTCATGTTTTCCTCTTTAAAAAATACTCTTGCTTAAAATAAAAACATCAACATTAAACAAGCCAAAATGAATGAGAAAGCTGCGATCAGACACAAGCTAGCATAGAGAATGCCAGCCAGTTGATGCCAGTGACGTCACGCTCTTCTCCTCTCCGGTGACAAGGCGGCATGCGATACATCAAAGCGATGAGCCAGCCCTTATTTTCCCTAGCCCTGGTGTTTCTCTATCCTTTCTTCCATGATGATATATGAATGTGGCCCACCATATAAACGGGTTTGTGGTGGTATGGCGCGGGCAACGCTACTCGCCTCCGTGACTTGGTTCACAAGTGCTCTCTGGGTAACGACAAATGAGTAGCAGTTTCTGGCCTTGTTGTGACATAGGGTTCAAACCTCAAGTGCCCGTCATTGGAAAAAAAAACATAAATAAAGTATAGATAAATATTATAAAATATATTATAAATAAACAAATGTTTATGATTGTAAAATTGGCATCTAGGATTTTGTGTTATTATCTATTTATTTCTTGTAGATTATTAAATTAATTATAAAGCTTTTTAGAATTCATAACTGGAAAAAGTAAACATTTAGTGACAACAAATTAAAATATTGATTTACATGTAAAAAAAATTAAATGTCTATAAATAAAAATATTAGGAAATAAAATATGAATAAATAAATATTCAAGTAAATTTGATATCATAAACATTGCAGCACCGTCTCGTATAATTAAAATATTTGGTTTGATGTCGTGTCCATTTGAAGTCTGGTCAAATCATTCCATGTGCCGAAATCACAACCTTGACCACTCATGGAAAAATGAGTGTCATTGCCTCAATTAAAATATTTATAAAATATATTTATAGTTACAGTTGAGAAAAAATTTATCGCGATAAAAAACTATACAAAGAAAGTAAAATAAAAAAATTGTATAACTTTTTATCATAAAACGAATAAACATTATACAGAAAACTCTAGTATTGAATAAAATAATTTGCATTATAAAGAAATATATGAAGCGTTTCTGTAATTATATAAGATGCTATTCCTCTTTTAATAACTTAAGTAAATTTTTTATTATTTCATTAAAATTATATTATTGAATGATGAGTACAATTAAAGCCTATTTTCTATGTGAAAAATAAATTGAAGGATTCCCTTGATTTTCTTTAATTTAGAGTTCTTTTTATCAAAGATCATTTAGTCAATATAATCTCAATAATTAACAAAAAGGACCTCGTATCGTATTAAAATTTGTAATAAAGACAATAATTATATGATCATTTAAAATCTCAACATTTTGAAAATTAGCACCACTACTTAATAGACTTGATTTAATTTAATCAAGATGATTAAGCTTAATATTTATTTTCAGTACGCGTGACAAAAAGTATGTATACATTGCTTTAAAAATCAAGAGTTTTTCAAGGGATGCAAAAAGACGTCATTGTTTTTATAAGCAGAAGCAAAACAATTTTGTCACTTATTTTTTATCGCAAGTGAGCATCGGGAAAAATATAATGGAAATACATATATCAATACATTATGAAGAGAATGAAGTGAAGGAATGTGAAATATGGAGATAAACTATAATCAATAAGCCTTCTGAGTACAGATAAATTATGAAAAACACTATAAATCACAATACAAATAACTTTACACTCATAAATAAACAATAAGTTTCAGCCCATAAAAATTACGATTCCAAGAACTATATTTTATCAATAAGAAATAATAAAGGAGAAATTATTAAATAAGAAAAAAACGAAGTCAGTGAAAGATCCTAGTTTTTCGTTCCGTAGCTTCGACAAAGTAATAAGTTAGCATTCATTATTTGATGATATTAACGTAATGAGATTTTGATTTATTATAAAAGAAACTATATTTTCTGTGTTGAAATACTAAAATCATATTCAACAAATTGATTATATGCAGATGTTATTTTTGTTATAAAAAGTAATTTTTCTGATCAGCATGTTTAGTTACATAAATTTTTGACTTGTTTTTTTGCTTAACAGAAGACAAAAGCGATAACCATTGTCACGTTTCTCTCGCATGTGTACTCAAATTTTTGAATTAAATTGGTTAATTACATACTTGAAATGTTTTATTATAATGCCCATCAGATGGCAGCAGTAAGCAATTGTATATGGATTGATATACTTAAAAAAGTTTCTCACTTCATTTATTTCATCATATAAAGAAACTGAAGAAATTATCGTAAAATACATTTTAAATAAGAAAGTTTATAATTTAAGCTACTTCGAGGAATCAGATTTCGTTATAATCAACGATTTTTTTAAAATACGTTTACATTGCATAATTTTTTTAATTGGCGCCATCTACAGGTTTAAATGTAGAGTACAGGAGCTTATCGATGTATCAATATAATATTATAAATGCACTTGTGATTGTTACTATTTATATAATAACTACTCCAATACCATTTCTATTTATTAAATTTGAAATTAAATTAAAGTACACACTTCCTCTAATTAATATAGAAAACTATGATTAGCATATTTGCTAATCGAAATTTTTAATATATATATATATATATATATTATATATATACTATGATTATGCGATATATTTATATATATATATATATATATATATATATATATATATATATATATATATATATATATATATATATATATATATATATATATAATTTCTAAAATGAATTATCCTCTAAAATAAAATTAAATAAAATGTTTATGTAAAATAAATGATAGACTGTTAATTGAATTAAAATTAAATATCTTGCAAGAATTTAAACTATCAACAGTGATGAATTTCTTTCGAAAATCCTTTTTGATTTATAATTTACTAACTTTTTAACACGACTGTTGATTTAAGAAAAACCATTTTTGACCCGAAAATTAACATTTAAAAGAATTTAGATTCATTGATTATGAAAATTTATGTAACTATTTTTTGCTTCCCGTTCAAAAGGCGTTGTTATTTGTTAAATAGGCTTAATTATTTTACCTATGTAAAATATTAATTTAAATAATATTTAAGATAATAATTAAATAATATTAACGTAAATATAACTGACTTGCTTTAATAGGAAAAACTTAAATATATTTCCAAAAATGAAATTTTTTTTATTGTGTGAAAAATATTTGAAGAAGAGGGAAACATTTAAAAGCATAACGTTTGCATATTTTTAAATCAAAAATATTTATAAATAAGCAATAGCAATTGCAAAGTAAATGCTGCATTTCTAAAAAATACATTATTTTTTTATATTATAAGACATTTTACATGATGAATAAAAATATATACTTTAAAAAAATCTATGAACAAAAAACTAATAGGGGTTTTTCAGCTTTAATAAGAACGGCAGTTGTATGTCCAGATGGCGCTGCATGTTTCGAGAAAGTAAGGTGGCAAAATTTCTCTCACTCTCAGCAGCAAAATTCATTAATAATTATTCCGTATCAGTACTTTTCGACCTGGCATTGGTACAGGAAGTTTTACAAAAGCTATACCCATTTATAAAGGATTCGATTCCCGATCGGAAAAATTAATGAACACATGTAGAGATTTAATAATAAGAATGAGTACTTTAAATGAACGGAACATAAAGGTAATATAGTTTTTTTATATACTAACACTCATATTTATTTTATTTAAAATTTATATGAAAATGCATTGAAATATTTTTTCAGTTTATTCGAAAATAAATAAAACTATTGATGTAATCAAGTATTTTTAAAATTATACTTAAAGGTATTTAGATATCCTTTATAAAGTTTGTTGTTCAAAACGTGTGATCTAAAAATTAAAACAAAATGAGTAGAATTCATTATTTAAAATATATCAGCTATTTAAATTATGAGTTTTTTTAAATGCTTAAAATATTCAGTAACATCATTGAAACTGAAGAATAAAATTTGAACTTGATAGTTCTAATAGAAAAAGTAGGTTAAAAATAACACCTCTTTATTTTTATTTCACTTATTTAATTTCTGACAGAATTTTTTTCTGTTTTATATCATACTTCGAAGCTTCACTTACTTCAGTATTTCATGATTGATGAAGCTTCAAAACCTCAATTTTTTTTGTAACAAAAATTTAGTAATGTACTGTTATTTACTGTGATTCAGAGATATATTAAAAAACAATATGAAATATATTATCTTTAATTTATTGTTTTGGAATTGTTTTTATTTTTTATGTATAAAAAATCTTGTATAATGAAATATATTTAAATTTTTTTACTTACTTTTAATTATTATTTACATTTTTCAAGCCTTATGAATTTTATCAATGATGATAAATTAAGCAATAATATAGAATTGTATAAATATATTATTTCATTTTTGAAAGTTATGTGTTTTATGCATGTACTTTAAAATTCCAAACTTCAGATTTATCGATTGAATCCCAAAACAGTTTCATTCATTTAATTTATTCTTTTATTTTTCTCTCTGTTTAAATGTCTTTTGAGATTATCAAATGAAATCGAAAATTTTGATCTTATTCGCTTATAAATTATAAGCTTCTTATTCTCTTATAATTTACTTATGAGATATTTATGAAAGTGAAACGTGATTTATTTAATACTATTCTTTAATATTTTAAATTATATATTAAATTTTACTCAAATCTTCAGGATTATTAAACATTACATTAAATTAATTCAGTTAATGTCATTTGATGGAAGACGTTAATAAGTGATGAAAGAAAGTGGATTATATTTTAAATAATTTAAATAATTAATTTTCCCATATTTACAAATACTATGTGACGTAAACTTTAAAATTCAATAAAAATTAATTCATAAGCCATTAATTTTATTGTTTTCTGAGGACATGAGAGAATTTAAATATTGTATTAAATCGTTCTTCTAGTTTTTCTAAAAATTCTAAAATCTTTACAGTTTAATTCATTTTTTAAAATTTATAATTTTGCATAAAATGTAGCATTTATATGAGAAAAAATTAAATGAATTTTGTGATTTAATGTAAGATATAGTTAGTCATCGTCATTAAATTAATTTTCATTTCGTTTAATGGTAAATTTAGAATTTCATTTGAAAAGTATTATATACTATGCAAATCTTAATATATTTAAGAAGAATTTTTGGTTTGTATCATTCCATTCAAGAAATTCACGAGGGAGGTTTGTTAGGAGAATAAATGAAAAATAAAAACATTAAGTCAGATAAATTCTTTTTAGATTTCTTTAAATAGGAATTTAAGACTATGGAATACTGATAACGTCTTAAATGATTCATAAAATGAAATGAAATTAATATTTTTTGCTAATATCTTAATATGTATTAAGTTTAAAATTTAAATGATCTTTGCTTATAGAGGATGAGATTTTCATATAAGTATTAAATTAAGGTCTTTATTTCTCTTCTAAAATATGAATATATTTATTTATAAAATAATTTCCTGTTATAGAAGAGAGTCAAAAGTTTAATAATTTTGATAGATTTTTCTTTGCATAGAATGCTATTTTTACATCGAAATAAAAAAAAAGATTTTATTACTTATCGCTTTATTCTTAACCTTGTTAAACTTCATTCTTAAGAAAACGCTAAGCTTTTTTCTTTCTATTTTTCTGCGAATGTGAAAGGAGCAATGACACATAAGTCCTATTCAACATCATAGCTGGTAATGTATTTTTAAGGCGATGTGGTTCGAATAGCTGAAAGACGACATAAATATTGATTAATATTAACTTCCTTCGTGGAATTTGGCTACCGATAGTGAACTAATTTTTTTATCGCAGACTTTCTGGTTATTCAAATTTCGGCAGCAAGCGATATGTGAATTTTCTGAGATAAAAAAAGGTTTTAGTAGTTTTTCCTTTTAAGTGACATTTTCCCAGTTTGGGGTTGTTCTATTTTTTGTAATAGAGATTTGTTATACTTGATAATCAATCGATACAAAATACCTATTAATTATTAATAAAAGATATATTTTATTTACAAATAGATAGATGAAAGAACAGCTTTTGAGAAATATAATACCTGATTTTCTACAATATACTCGATTTGACTTTGAAAGTATTACTCTTGATTTTCAATGAAATTAGCAATACCTTATAATGGAAGGATATATTTTATGAGCTTTTATAGAATTTATAATATTTTAAAATATAATGCCTGACATATTTTTAGAAGGTATAATATCTGATTTCTGGTTGATTAGAATCTCTCCTAAACTATAATGGTATGTAGCAATGAAGTTTCAGAAATACGCCATCAAGTTAAGTTTCGTATGTCGAATATAAATAAAAAGAAGGAAAATGCCGCAGATAAGCTCATACTGAAGCTCGAGTTATTGCAGTACGTTTTAAGCTTGCCAAGTTATTTCTACTGACCATAAATGATCGCCTCATAATTTTTAAACATTGTCAAATGACGAAATAACTCGTGTGATTATTCTTCCCGCCACAGCAAAAAAAAGGGCATAACACCCTATGAACTTTTAAAGTCCATTAGCCATTTGAGTATGACTGTCTTTTGGTTGGGTTAGTTATAAAACCTGCTACTTCGTAGCCAATTAAATAAGTAAAATAAATTAAAAAACAAAGACGTCTTTCTCTATCAGACTACCACAGCTGCCTAATTTGAAATTCGACATTAAGCACTGAAAGCACTTTGAGTAGCGGTTAAAGTTACAGAAAAACTGTGGTTAGTTAAAATCAATTGCTGTGCAAGATATAAAAGTATTGACCATCTTGACCTAACATATCTCTTAAATATTCAGATAACTGTATTTTACTTCAAATTTTTCTCTGTATAACAATGGTTTTATTAAAAATACAACATACCTACAATGCTTGCCACCCAGAATGCAACATTTTGTAGGAAACAGGAAACTCATCTGAAATTTACATCATACGTTTGCGGTGAGGGCACATTTAAATTATTAGCTTTTTAGCACCTAGTCACATTACAAGCAACTTTAAGACCACATGCAAGAACTGTATAAAGATAGAAGTAATTACCGATTTGAAGCACGACATTTGTGTTTCCGAGTAATTTTTGTGTAAGCTGAATCACTATGTCATTGAACTTGACTGTCGAAGATACACAATGTCACTAAATTCAACCGTGGTCTAGGAATTGAAGATTATCCTTTAGACAAACTGAAGATTATGTTGCACGAAACCAAACAACTGTGATACGAATATTTAGTCACTGCATGAAATGGTGGACCTACTGGAACAATCATACCTACATCGTTGCATTGCTATACGTAATGACATGAATATTATCGCGTATAACATTGATATATCGTCTCAGCCACATTACGAACCACACAGATTTAGTTTGTTACAAGTTTAGTTATTCGGTGTCACTCGCACAATTCGATGTCGTTTTCAGTTGAGTAGAATGTCCATAAGGGACTCATTGCTTCATTTGCCTTTGACTCAAAACCATAGGTGTTTGCGAAGCCAATGTAATGATGTAGTAATATTCCAAGTAGACAATGGAATGGAACAACATTGTTTTAATTGTTGAATCCCACTTCTGCACAAAACCCCAATGATTGGATTCGCATATAACGGTGTGGTGAGAGAATTCTGAACTGTACAATTATCCTTCACCACACCAGTCCTATATCCAGTATCAGGATTTGGATTGATATTAGATTTAATTTTCACCTTCTTCTAGTATACATTGCTGGAACACTGAACAGTAAGCATTAAATCTCTGAGGTATTGGAGTCTGTGGTCTTTCCATAATTTACCATTAGCCATATTCCAAAAGAATAATGTGAACACCCCTAACCATATTCCATAAGAATATTCCGTGATTCCATTTAATGGTAATTTTATGGAATTCTCCTTTATTAAACAGATTGAATTCTTAATATAGCATGCTTCTTTCTCCAATCTGTTTCCAATAGAAAACTTGTAGTCCATGATTGCACAACATGTCCGTGATATATCACTCGGTTCTACGTTAGATAACTTTGGCAATATGTAGAAGCAATATGGATTTCTTAAAGATATGTATATAAAAAGCTCTGATTCTCAGCCAAAGAGTGTGTCAGAGGTTACAGCCAACAATAATGGCTACAACAATTGCTGAGTTTGTCCTTATACAGAAAACTGCCATCCTTTGGTATAACATGTAATCTGCCAAATGAATTCTACTGTGATATCTCTAGTCTTTCTTGGTATTGCATTTTGAATCACTGGTAATATAATTGCAAAGACTCATTAGAAATTTTATAATAAGAAATTTAAATAGATAATAAAATTTTAATAATCAATGTCTTTTTTAAAAAACAGAAGTCTTCAATATTTCTTTTTTCAAAGTAAAAAAAAATTATATAAAATATTTTTGCTTGAAATTTTCTTCTACTTACATTGTTAACACCATCTTTGTTTGCAAATTCTGTTGTTTCTAAAATTTCAATTAGTTTTGATAATACATTACATAAGTATTAATTCTAAGATTTTTTGTATCAAATGTGTGTACACACACACAATTAAATCGTATTTACAATTAATCAATTACAATTAAAGCTTTATATTAATAGTTATTCAACGATGAAAATGATTTATTTTGTGGGATGGATCTATAGACTAATATTTTAATAACACTAGAAATCTACTAAATTTTAATATATTAACATTGTTGTTATTGGTAATTATTTGTATTTAATTAACGATTAAATCTTGAAAAGCTTTATTCATTTTGTATTGCAGTTTTAATAATCTAATAATTTGTTAACAACTTATCAAAAGTGTGATTAGATGGACTATTTTTGTTGTGCTATTCCCATTGATTATTTTCATTTTACAACTATCATTACATGTAAATTAAAGATTTAAAAATAATACCCCCTTAAATAGATACTATTTTATGTCACTCATACATTATGATCAATTTCACTTACAACTATCTAGTTAGCAATACCGGTAAAGCTCAGACGACATTAAAGTACACATTGTCTAGCTCAGTAATAGGCAATTAGTGGCTCACGAGATGAATGTTTCTTTTAGGCTTATTAAGTGCAGGTTCTTCACAAAATAACACAAGTGAGTGAGTGAGTGAACGTAAAAGTAAGGAAATATTGAATGCAAAGTTTATCAAGTGTTTCAAAAGTATGAAAACTCATTCTTCTGAGTTATTTCTAGGGAAGTTTTTGGTACTGATTTTACATGAAATTCTGTTGTCGAATACATCGAATTTTAACGTAAAGAAATGTTTTCAGTGAATACACCATTTAATGGCAGTTTTTGCTTGAATCAGTAACTAAATATTGTAAAAATGAAATTTAGTCTTCTATATGTATGAAGGTTTTTAGCTTCTAGACTTTTCAAATTTAAAATGTTTTTTCAGTGTCAGAAGCAAAGATTTTCTTAACAACCGAACTTAGGCAATATAAAATATATAAACGATGTTTGGATTGTATATGAAATGAAAAAATAACTCAAACTAAAAATGTTTTACTTCTAAAAACCCATATATTTTGACAGGAAACTTCACTTTTACGTTATTAATTATTCAGTTTTGTATTGAGTGTGTTAAAATAGATGTCGTATTGATTCTAGTTTTCTTTTCAATGATGTTTTTATAAATGACCCCTTATGCTGATTTTTCTAATATGAATGACATTTATATACACATCTGTTATGTCTTTTCTCGGTGCAAGCGTTTGATTGTGTTCTTGCACTTGTTTTA
Source organism: Latrodectus hesperus (assembly GCA_037975125.1). NCBI lineage: Eukaryota > Metazoa > Arthropoda > Arachnida > Araneae > Theridiidae > Latrodectus > Latrodectus hesperus. The sequence continues at coordinate 82,526,865 of CM075856.1, forward strand.
TGACACAGGTATACCGTCTCCGTGATGTGTATTTCGTTCACAAGTTCAATGAGTGTTATTATTTTTGTGAACCAATCAGTAGAGAGGATTTTTGAGAATAGTTAGCGAAAAGAATGGTTTTTGACAGTTCGTATATCCCGCTTAGAAAACAATAGCCCAATTAATTTTGGCCACATTCCTTCCAGTAACAATATAACTAAAAAAAGACAAAGAAAAATGGAAGATATAATCCATCGCAAATTTCAAACTGAATAGACTAAGACTATCACGTTTATTTAAGTCTTTCTTTCTGATGCAGAATGCAAGATTTTGATTAGTCCAGAAATTGCTAAAACAAAGAAATTATATTAGATGGTGTATATGTATGAAGTTGTTATAAAAATGAAAGAGAAGAGCTATTTGAGACTTTAAAAGCAAAGCGGATATTTTAAAAATATTAAATTTACCATTGTCTGCTAAAATAGTGAAAGAGGGAACAATCAAAATGTGTTTGAATTTAACCAACCAGCAAATTAAGGATCTTAAGTTGGTTTAAGCTTTATTAGTAGGAGTTGAGGAGTTTCGAGACACAAATGATAAAAACCAAATTTTTTATAAAATTTATTTGATCAACATGTCTCAAAGGAGAATTATCAGAATTGTTGCCCCTGAAAAGGCAAACATTTGGAGAGAAAATAATAAATGTAAGAGGATACACTGGGAAGAATACCATATTTCACTCTATAAAATTGTCTATATTGCAACAGACTGGACAAAAAATGTGATTGATGAAAGAAATGAGTTTGTTATTATTTTGAAAGACAAATTCAATCACAATATATAATATTTACTTACCATTTCATCAGTCATCAAGAAGTGCTTGATGATCAGATATTTCCAGAAGAAATTTTCAAGGTTATAGAATTGGCGATTAAGATTATAAACTAAACCATAGCTAAATCTCTTAATCATCGCCAGTTGAAAGAATATTTCGTTGAAATAGAATTTGAGTACACACAATGTTTTACTGCATAACAAAAGGTTTTGATTATTAAGAAGAAAGACTTAGAGAGTTCTCCACCCAGAAACTAAAGCATTTCTCTTTGAAAGAGATGTTTATTAACTATAATTAAAGGAAGATCAGAGGACCGAAGAATTTTATTCCATGATGGATGTTATGTCTCATCAAAATCAATTTAATCAAAAACAATAGGGAAACGGAAACAACAATTATTCGACGTTATAAATTATTTCATTTTAAAACAAGTAATTTCAAATGAAATTAATCATTTGATCACTTTTAGCTGAAGATTTTTCAAAAATTGCGGAACTCAAAATTAGAGCATTTTAGGGCTGATATATGTTTCTTTAAAAAAATAACTTTTAGTGCGGGGTGTGGTATCCCCGGGCGACCAACAGCGTTGAATATTTTTGATGCATGGAGTCAATGAGATTATCATTCAGGGGGTGAGGTATTCTTCTCCAGAAGAACTTTTCCCAGTTTTTGGAGAGTTTTTACTTTTCTTGGTAGGCACGCTGCAACTCTTTTGCTTAGAATGTCTTCAACATGATTTGGAGGATACGCTGGACATTTCTCTCATTAATAAGATTTTCTTCGCCAAAAAAAAAATATTCATCAAGTTGGCATGATCTAGCCTGCAATTGCCGCCTATTAACATGAAGTCATCTCCAATTGCTGCAGCGTAAGGGAATACAATAGCTTTTAGTTTCCTATTCCTATATCGATGACTGGTCACAGCTCCATTTCGAATGATATGGAGATTGGTACACCTATCAATGGAGATGCCACCATAGACCATCACTCTCCGACCCCACAAAATTGAGACTTTCATGCACGAACGCAGGATTGTTTCTAGTATCAAGTTCTTTTCAGATGAAAATACGCCTATATATAATAAATTAAAAAAATTTCCTTACTATTATTAATAGTTAAAAAAAATTTTCATAAAAATGATGAATTTTTAAAAATGTAAAACAAAATGATATATAATAGAATTTTTGAAACAATAAAGTTAAAATATAATACAACAATAATAATACCAATATTCGTAAAAAGAATCCTATTTAATTATATTTGATTTTTGATTTGATTTGAATAACTGATTAATTGATTTTTAAAATTTTTTTGAGTTAATAAGAAACAATGTGTATATTTAGAATTTTTCTACTATATTAGCAATGAAGTGTTTTTGGTAAAAAAACGACTTGTGACTGTTTAACGTGAAATCTTTTTGGAGAGAAATTGCCTTAAGGAAAAAGGAAAATTTTTTTTCAGTATTTATAAACTATATATTATTCCATATCTACTTTTAGAAATTGACTCCTTTATTGACTTTACGAGATTTAAGTTTATAAAAAGTTATTTTATTACTAAAGTATATATATATATATATATATATATATATATATATATATATATATATATATATATATATATATATATATATATATATATATATAAATATATATATATATATATATATATTTATATATATATAAATATATATATATATATATATATATATATATATATATATATATATATATATATATATATATATATATATATATATATATATATATATATATATATTAGTAATAAATAATACATAATCCTTTTGCAAAGCATTGCTATAAACAAAGAAGCTTTAAATAAGAAGACTTTTTTTTTTAGTTTTCTGTTTGTATTTTTTATAAATTAAAAAGTAAGATTTTCTTTCATAATGCATTTTAAGGTAAAATTCCGATGCGTTTGTTTTAATTTATATATAAGATTTTTTACAATCATTTAGTTTCAGTGTTAAATCAAGCACACGTGACAAATGAATTTCGTGTTTACAAGTCTATAAAGACAGCGTTTTGTAATTTTCTTTTAAATGTTATTTTTTAAGATCTAATCTATTTTATGTTATGGCACTTGCTGCTTTGAGCAATTGAAAGGAATCATTTGTGTAGTTATTGGTTTCCAGGGTTACTGGACGTGACGTAGTGGTGCCTGAACATTTCCAGGTATATTTCTATTTTTTCTTCTCGTTTTAGTTCTTCTAAATTAACGACTTTCTCGTGTAATTTTATAGCCTCCAATTTGCTTTACAGGTAATTAAAATTGTCTAGGGGCAGATGACTTATATAAGCAGTTTGTACGTTTGCTTAACTGGGGTCTTTCAATTAGCTACTTATGAAATATAAACTGGTGACTTAAAATTACTGAGCTAAAATCTACAATTTTTATAAAACAATACTTTCATTAAATACATAAGTTAATAATCTTTAGTTGTGTTTAAATTGTTTTAAAGAAAATTTATTAGGAAATTTTATAATTTCGTATAAAATTAATTGCTATAAATGTTGTATAATCATTGTATAGAAAAAACAAATTTCAAAAAATAAATAAAAAATTAAATTAATATTAATGTATGCAAAAAAAAAAGCATTTTACAAATAAAAATTTACAAAAAAAAAATTTACTCGCATAGCGGTTTTTGTCTTTTTAACAACTAAAACTTTTATATTTAACGCATTAGGTAATATAATTTTAACTTTCAAATGGTGGGCACAAGAGGGTTGAACCCTATGCAACAACAAGGCCAGAGTTTGCTACTCATTTGTCGTTACCCAGCGGGCACCTGTGAACCAAGTCACGGAGGCGAGTAGCGTTACCCGCGCCATACCACCACAAACCCGTTAATAGGGCGGGCCACATTCATACAACAACACAGAAGAAAAGACAGAGAGAACAGAGAAGGAAAGAAATATCCTTGCTCGAACAGGGATTCGAACCCGGGACCAACAGCTTAGGAGTCAGGAACGCTAACCACTCAGCCAATCGGTTGGCATAATTTTAACTTAGGACGATAAATTTTTTTTTTAAAAATCATCTATTGAAAACAGTTTCTGTATCTACGACTTTTATTTAAAATGAAATTTAATAAAAAAATAAAAATACACAATTTGAATTTATTGTCAGTTTATTGAATTTAATTTTTCTTGAACCTCAAATTGAAAAGATTAATTTTATTGATTAATAGAATGATATTAATGATAGTTTTTGTAAATATTCATATCAATTCATTGAACATAATTTATCATGAAACGTTTTTCTCTTGCTAGCTGTAAAAAGATGAAGTTGATGTTTCTTTATATCTTATTAATGGCAAATTTATTATAAATATTACTTATATTAATGTATTTTTCATTCTTTAATACGTTTTGTATTTATAAGTGTTCCGTATTTTTAATTTTTTCTCAAATTAATGCAAACATTCCTTATTTTTCAAACATTTAATTATATTTTGATATGAATATGATTTTAATGAGATAATTCTTCATTCCCTTTAAAATAAATCACACTTCATGGAAAGTCACACGTGAAAAAAAGCAATAAGATGAGATATTAGGAGCAATATTCATTATATCAAAAACCTATGTGAAAATAAATGCGAGTTTTTTGGCGATATTTCATTTTTAAAACAATATATCTTGAATACATTAAAGTTTCGCCAATAACTGAGAAAGAAATCATTAATAAAAGGGAATGCGAATGAATTATATTTTTTGTTGCTTTTATTTATTATCGCATGCCTCATAACAAATATTATAATTGCGTTGATTCAACATTGAGATACTTTATTTCCAGAACATAATTTTAAGATGGATTTATTTAATGATCATTAGTGGTTTTAATACTACTATTTATTTTGGTGATTTATCGAATTTACGAAAAATTTATTAATCATTTTACGTAATGTAAAGCAAAAAGCAATTTTGTTTTAATATATTTTCTCAGAAGTCTTTTGGTCTTTCTCAATATTTAGGGAGTTTCAATAATTTGTAAATTCAAAAAATTTTTAAAGCGCGTTTCTAATTTAACTTTCAATCAGTAAAAATATACTAAAATAGTCATTGATGGTTGTGTATTATTTTATAGCCATTATTTATTCAAATTAATTTTTAAATGTAGCTAAAATATTAACATTTTGATGCTCATGTTAAAAATATTGAAATCCTTGAATAGTATTACTTATTACAGAACACATATTTATAATAAATATATATTGGTTTTGATAATAGTTAAATCAATAAACCATGATAAAAATATTAATATTTTTCATTAATGTTTTATATTCTCAAGTGCTTGTAAAAATTATTTGGAAATTAAACAAGTAGGAAAGAAATTCAGATAAAGTTTGCTATTTCAATATGAGCTCAGAGTCTTATGAGGGAATTTATGTAGGAAAATATATAAAAGAAATCCGATTAAGTTTTTTGCTTAAATAGTATTTTCTATGATAATAAATATTTGTGTGTAAATTATATGATAAATTATTGGGGTTCACTGTGGCTGGTGGTAGTACAACTTTCTTTAAAGCGGAAGAAGGATATTATGTTCTGCATGCATGTCTGTCGGGGTAGGTATTTGGAAATTTTAAGGGTTTTCTCCTTTGCGACGCGTGAATACGGACCACTATCTATGAAAAGATTTATCGAGTGGCAATTTTCTGCCCTATGACAGACTTACAGTTCATAACGTGGTGTCAAATCGAATATTTAACAGTGATGTTTATGTGAAAAATCAAATGTTCAACTTCAACGAAACAACATCCGGTCTTATCTCTTGAAGATGATAAAAATGAAATATAGAAATAAAAATGACACTTGTGTGAACCAGTTGAAGAGAATTATATATGTGTTAATTAACATATAAATGAATCTTTATGAATTCTGCTTTTGGGCTTTTTAAAATATCTAATGATTAAGCTTTAAGTCACACTTTCAGCAGATTTGAAAATTGTTTATTTTGTTACAGACAGTAATCTCAGTATGAATATTTTAAAAATCAATTGTTATTCTTTAATCTTTCTTAATTTTGGCTATTAAATGTTAAGGTGTTTGTAATGATTTACAGTAAGATCAACATTTAACGTAATAGCTTAGCTCTATTAAAATATATAAAAAGATTCAAGAATTAATTTCACATAAAAACGATAAATTTTTATTTAGTTTAATTAATGAAAACATTTATTTTCATTAAAATGTTTCAATTGAGCGAGTTAAAAAAATTCAAATACAAAAAGTTAATATAAAAGAAACCGGATTTAAATAGAGGTGAAATATTCATTTTACACATACTGTCAAATCTACGTGATTTTTTTAATAAAACTATCTGCATTTTATTCACAGTTTCTAAATAAAAAGACTAAAATACTCCATATAGAAGCTAGATTAACTTAATCTATTAGCTGTGAGATCGTGTACATAAAGAAAAAGCGGAAGTTGTTGCAGTGTAGGGGTTAGTTACTCGCTTCACCGCTAAGCATCAAGTATTCGCAACTTCATCAGTCTCATTTTTCCCAAATGAGACAAGATCATAAATATCCTGTAAATGACCTATTGATTTCCTTGATGAAGAAAGTTTGCTCATGAAAATTTAAATTTTATTAGAAATCACGGAAAAATAGTTCCTAAATCCAACTCTCCAATGAAAATTAAGATAATTTGAGTTTGCTAATTTTAAAATATAATTCTGATTTTATTAATATTACGAGTCCAAATAATAGTTCATATAATATAAATTGATATTATTCAAGATCAATTGACAATATTCAGGATTAAATTGATATTTAAAACCAACACTTACACATTTCTTTACCACTTAATTTATATTTCCATTTAGAATTTTCGTTAAAATGCAATTTTAAAAATACTATTCCTTTATTAGTGTTATTTTTAAAGTTATGAAGTATTAAAAAATGATCGAACTCTTTAGATTAAAACTCAAATATGATCTCAACAGTGCTTAAAAACGGTAGTTGAGTGCTAGTTTTTAATATATACCTATCAGGGTGAGTGAATGGAATTTTTCCAGAGTTAATTCTACACGATACGCGAATACAGACCACTATCTATTTCGGAAAACAATAAAGCAGGATGAGTGTTATGAAATATTGCTGCTGCAACCATCGACACCTTAGGTAGGACTCGAACTAACGAGCCGTTGAAATGAAGACCATAACTAATCTTCCAAGTGCCAATGATGTTTTCAGTAATAACCATTGTGTTGTTGTTACTTATGACTCTTGAACAAACTAAACTCGCTAGCCGAAGGCTATGCGAAATTAAGTCAGAAGGGCGTGTCTTTTGTTTTAAACAAAGCACCACGAAGGTGAAAGCACGACTTTGGCAAAGGCTCCCCCGATAGATGGCAACACCAGAGGATCCATTCCATCAATTTTGACTTTGATCTGGAAGGGGAGGAAATTTTCGCCAGGCCATTACATCCATGGTAGCAACTCAATGACCAATCGCAGAGCTTTAGATTCCACAGACTTATCGAGCAGTATATCGCATGTATTCAGTGGATCTTTGGCGGCAATGGGAATCGAGCCCAGTTCTTCCGGACAGAAGACCGATACCCTTACCACTAGGGTACCATGGCCTTATTGAAACTAAAATACATATTACATTGTTGAAGTATGTAATGAAATAAACTGTATACTGTAACTTGAACGATGGACACACATGTGATTGAAATATATCTCCTGACATTCTACATTTTAAGATTATACAGTTTTAATGTCATTCTGTTTGGAATTCAAGCAAAGATGATACAATATCTGATTTAGGTAATAAGATTTTATTATCTAAGTCAGATATTGTGTCATCTTTCTAGGTATTGTAAAAACTAATAGATGAAGGACATGACTTATTAATTGTCTTTAATCATCCAACACTATCATGCATATTGTGCCATTAGTTCATACAAATATTCCTTGCATACAAGGTTGATTGGATATGGAAACTACAGGAATAATATCCATTTTTGGCTTTTTAGTTTTTGATTGAATCTATGAATTATAATTTTATATGCGTTATAACACAGAAATGATTTAAGAAGATGTATTTTTGTTACTTTACATTCCCATTTTGCACGATATGAACATTAAATTTGTTAAGTTTCTAATTTATAAAGGCTTGAAGATTGGAAAATTTTATGTTGTGGCTCAGTTATCTTTGCTTTGTTATTTGTCAGTGTTAGAAATTTACGAAGCGTTGTTTCTGAACTTCTCTTCGTGTGTATTTCAAATCATCAGAAATTACTTATTTTGCAACTCTAGTGCCATTAAAACAGAAAATCTTAAATACAAAAATCTAATGACTACTAATAATGAGAACCTTAACTAATATGACAAAGCTATTTTCTTAATAACACCTATTATTCTTAATAACACTAAGATATGATTACATTTGCAAAAAGTATGAGATGCAAAATCAGTTAAAATAACTACCTCCCTGGCGGTTAAAAGGGCTCTCGCCCTGTTAGGCATGGAATCGATTTGAGCTTGGATGACGGAAATAGACAATTTCTTTCATGCTGCTTTGACTCTATTCTAAACTTTATCCTCGTATTAGCTGGAGTGAAGTGCCAATTAATCTCTCTGCAAGCCATATAATAAGTATCACCCTAACATTACATACAATATCTATTTTTATTTGTTTTGAACCGATGTTTTTAATTTGAGAATGTCTTCAAGATGTCAGAAATGCACCGATCACCGTTTGAATTACCGTCAATATAAACTAGAGATATGATTATCCTGTACCTAATTGCTGTCTATACTATCAAGTCATTTGCAGGGTTCCCATGAGAATATTGAATGGAACTAGGCAACCCGAGTTCTTGAAGATGTCGGTTATGCATGTAGCCATCAAAATGCGGAGCCAGGAATCGTTTTAAAAAGATGTCATTGGATCATTCATGTTATCAGTTTTGTCTTTAGGTGCACAAGAATCACTGCATTGTCAAAGAAAACCAAAATAAGGGTCAATGTTTTAACAGATCGTGGTACTATAAACGTCATCACACTGTATGAGTGGATCCTAGATATGCTGTATACAAGCTCATTTTTTGACAAACAGTCCGTGATGTAGTTGGACAATTTTGCAAAGTTGAACACGCAAAGTATCTGTAATTTAGTGAGTTAGTCATCGAAATGCAGTAAGATTCTGCATGTCATTCAGTATAACCCTAAGAAACCAATTGATACCATATTCCCATCTGACAGGGTGAATTTCTATCAGTGAGAGTGACAACAGCACAGAACGACACTCTCGATATGCAATAATCCTGCCTCAAGCAGTCAAATCATTCTATCAAGTTTTGTCAATTGTTAGTAGGCACTTCTTCTTATGAATGGCATAACACGAAATTTTGAGAAAACTCGGCATTGATAAAGCGATCTCTGAATAACAAGGCGATTACAAGACATATCTTTTTTTTCAATACTTCAGATGTGTTTACAGATGTGTTGTTCGTGTTGTACAGAAATACTAATTATTTGTATTGCATATAAAATGCAAATAATTCCCTTATGGACTTTATTAGATAATTTCATGTTATCGCTTCTTCTTCTTACCTGTGATTTTTACATTCATAAGATCATTCCCACCTGGTGTTACAATCATAAAGGTTAAAAAAAAGGTTATAAATCTTTAATCTGTAATTTTAATGGTTAACAGTGCCTCAAACCTGAAAAGAGTTGAATGTTTTAAGATAATTGCAGAAATAATGAGCATTTCAGTTCAATGTTAAATTATATATATTATTCACGACACTTCGTTTTCTTAAATTATGTACATATTGAGTATTTTCTACTCACTTCTGGGAAAATTTTTTATTTGAATTAATTTAAAGAAAATAATTTTTGAAAATTAAAAAAATATTCCCTCTTATTTAAAGCCTTAAATACTGAAGTTTCATTATTGGGGTATATTTATAGGGAATTTTGTATTTAATTTATTTTATAGCCCAAGAATTAAAATATAAAATTTTACCAAAACTAAGAAAATTATAATATATTTAAAATTATTATTCAGAAATTGAAAAATAAATATTTAAGAGAGACAACTGTTAATTGAATTATTTTTGGCTGTTTATTTTTTGAGTTTGTGAAGCTCCTAAGCATTACTAACCATCATAATTTTGAATCATGGTCATGTGTTAAAGTTAACCTCTTCGTCTACATCGTCCTTTCTGCGTCACACCACAACAGCGAAGGAAGTGTGAAATTGGCTACTATGAAACTTTTAACCACAAAGGAATATTTAATGTCATTTTGTCATTTATAATCTCAATGTTCAGAATGAGTTAGCTATCGAGACCGATGCTAAGCCCTCCATATCTGACCCATTGACGATATAAGTAGTGCCCTTTCCCTAAGGGCTATAGTGGCCCTATTGTGTAAGCTAGTATGACGTAAGCGAACCCGAACTTCCTGTATTGTACTTGTTTACTTTACAGTGATATTACGAACACACTGATTATTATTTCCATGTAACTTGATCCATGGTCAAATAACACCTATATTGACCTATAATCTTCCTCACAATAGAACCCATACCAGCTGAAGAGCAATAAACATAATGGAATTTTTATCATCATTGGGCATTCATAGCAACACTGACTTCAGATCGATCATTCATCGAATCCATCCCTTTTCAGACATGAAAAGGAATTACTTTAAAATATCCAATAGACATCGCTGGATCTTATTAACAGAACAGGAGAATTTTACAGTTTGCAATTTTTGCTTATACAAGTACGATCTAAATTCAAAATAGCTGGAATTTCATGGAAATTACTTGTAAGATGGTCCAGTAAGCATTCATAACTACTCTGCTATATTTATAATATTGTATATACTTTCAGGTTTCGAATTCATCTGTCCTTAAAACTTTAGTTCTTAACCGTGGGGATAATATGGGCATCATTGCTGTATTTTTCAGTACATAAATCTGAATCAACTTGCCCTTATAATTAAAATGAGCTCATAAGTAAGCTATAAAATTTTGACTTAACACAACTCCAGATTGTTTGCTGAATAATTATCGTCCTGATCTCAAACTCTATATTTCACGAATTCAATTCCTACATAGGATGAGGATATTTGTAATGATTTGAAATCAATTTTTGGCAAATGGAACTCGTTCTTATCCATCTTCACGTGCAAAAGAGATCATAGATAGTTAGAGAAATAGAATATGAAGTTTTTATTTCATCAATCACTGTTTCTCTGGATCAGAAGCATTAAGCATTAAATTGAGCATAATTGATTTGTGCAAATATTTTTACAAATTCAGATATTATCCATATTTAATATATGCGTGTATATGCCATTGTATTTTCTAATACTTTGAAATATAAATATCTATAACAGTCGAATATTTTAATGACAGATTGAGATTGAAATATTATTTCATGAGGTTAACATACTAGTGGTATTATTGTAAATTAGCATAAAAAGATTTCATTATGATGTAATGATACATTTTGCGAAATAGATGACCTGGGATTTGTATCGAACTATTGTTAAACAGAATGAGTTGTTGTTTACAACTATTGTTATAAGAAGATTACATTTTTGTTGTCTGCATGCATTTCTTTCGGGATGAGTGTTCGGGAATTTCTGAGTTTCTTCTCTTGCAATATGCAAAAGCGACGCATACCCAATGAAAATATTCTTCCATAAAGCAAAATAGTATATATTCAATTGTTTTCAACTGATAGTGAAGCGCAAATTAAACTAAATTAATAATTTTTTTATTTGACATATATTAAAGAAAGCTTTAAAATTTTGTGCTGGATATTCTTTTTTTGGAAATTTGTAAATTATGTAATATTGTGTATCAGTGTATGCAAAATCAGTGTTTCACATTGAATTTTAACAGAAATTTATAGAATTTGAGTTTAAAATAATAACAAACAGATTTTGAAGTTTAAATCACTTTCAAAATTTGCTTTAATAGATAACATATACTTTAATTGATAAATAATTGTCATTATATATCAATTAAATAATGATTTCGATAATAGGAATTTAAAAAAAGAAACACAAATTGGATTTTGAATTTTTAAATCATTTTTAAAACTTACATTATGAGTCAATTACATTGCAATATCCTCTATTTTGTGTACTTATTTTCTGCAACCTATTTGTAAAAACAGTTAAGTCTTGAATAAGTTTCAACTCCTTACTAAATGCATAGGTAAACCATTATTCTTGCATTTTTGAATAAACCAAATGTCAAGGCTCTTAAAAAAAAAAGCAAACCTGTTCACTAGCTGTTTAATGTTATGCTGGCTAACTTGGCACAAACCTCTGGGGTAATTAAATGGAACATGCATTGCTTAAATATGAGTTTGAGCTTAAGGGATTTGGAAAAATAAAGTTCTTAGAATTCAGAGCAGAATTTAATAGGGTGTGGCGGTAGCTATAGAACGTCAATAAGAAGCTCATTACTTCATGCTAGACCGCCAAATATTCTAAAAATAAACCCCCCGGCAAACGATCTGGAAAAGAGTTTCTGGAAGCCGTAAACTTTCGATAGTTGTTATTTGATATTGATGTGGGAACTCTAGCTTGTGTTTAAGATAAAAAAAATTGAAAAATGATATCTTTTTTAGTGATTGGAAAATTAGATATGACTTCTATTAATAAAGCAATTTTTATATTTTTCAAAAAGGAAAAAAGGTAATGAAAATGATATTGAATTGCTGTATTTTTTTCTAAAATAACTAGGAGACTGTTTAATTTAATGTCTAATTACTTTTGATAATATCTTGATTTGTTTGTTTACTGTTCTATGACCACATTTTGTATATTAAGATTAATTTAACCTCGATCTTCAATTTAAAGTGGATTTCTATAACCATTGCAAACATTCACACTCGAAATGAGAATCGAGTCTACGCACTTTTGAACTGAAAGTCATTGGTCACAAGCTTATGAAAATGACACAGTATCGTTGTCGTATTTTTTTTCGAAAATACCTAGAGCAAAGTTCATTTAATTTTATGTTGAATTACTTTTGATAATATCTTGATTTGTTTGTTTACTGTTCTATGACCACATTTTGTATATTAAGATTAATTTAATCTCGATCTTCAATTTAAAGTGGATTTGTAACCATTACAAACATTCACACTCGAAATAAGAATCGAGTTTATGCACTTTTGAACTGAAAGTCATTGGTCACAAGCTTATGAAAATGACACAGGATCGTTGTCGTATTTTTTCGAAAATACCTAGAGCAAAGTTCATTTAATTAAATGTTGAATTACTTTTGATAATATCTTGATTTGTTTGTTTACTGTTCCACGATCACATTTTGTATATTAAGATTAGGATTTCTAACCATTGCAAACATCCACACTCGAAGTGAGAATCAAGTCTATGCACTTTTAAACTTAAGGGGAAGGTCATTAAGCACAAGCATAAGTCATTGATCTCTTGATTTGTCTTTAGTTTGATAAACATTTGACTCCTTCGAATTTTGACTTTAAATATAAAATTTATTTGTATTAGAATAAAGACATGAATTCATATAGAATAAAAGCAAAGCTATGTAATTATTCAATTCAATTTTGTACAATTTATTAAAAATATTTATTAAATGAAATATTTATAAAAAAATACATAAAAACGTTCAATAATTATTAAAATAATGTGTAGACTTTGAAAAAATATTTCTTTCGAATTTATTATCAAACATGATTCCAAAATTGTATTCCAATTTATTCCTGTAAACCTTTGAGATCTTAGAAAAATCTTTTTTTTTTCATAAAATTTCCAGAGTTTTATTGGTTATTAAAAGTAATTTTAAAAAAACTGAAGTAAAATTTAAAAAAAAAGGTATCACATAAGCCAAGTATAACTATGACTATTCAGTTTTCTTAAATGTGGAATAAAAATAAAATAATGATAGTAAAATTACTAAAATAAAAGAAAAGATATTAAATGTGTTTTTTAAATGATGTGTATTAAATTTATAGTTGCTTGTTGACATTACAAATTATTGACAGTTCCCCATCTACTTGGTAGATGAAACTTCAGCATTTCTCATCTTCACTTCAGTAACTCTTAGGTTTGATACACATCTCTTGATTGGTTACATGTTTATAATTGCATAAAATTATTTTAAATTCTACGTCATTTGTGTGTAGAAAATGACCATAAAAGACAAAAAAATGAATAAGCCCTTTTGTATTTCTGGAATATTCTCTGCATATAACAGATGTGTGTGTGTGTATGTGTATATGTGTGTGAATGAGTGAGTAAGACAAATTTTTCTTTCAAACTGTTGTTTGTATTGGTTTAGAATTCGAGTAAACTGCAGGAACCTGTTGAATTAGTCCCCCCTGTGCAAAAATTGGCTGTAAAGTTGAAAAAATTTACATAACATTTTACCATAGACTGGTGTTATGTGAATATCCAAAATATCATTCTACCAGTAAATATTCACTTTAAAAATATTCAAAATATATCATTGAAATTGTGGTTCATTTAAAAGTGGATGATTTGTGTGCCTCATTGCTATTAAGTATTCTCCTGAATATAATGCAATTATCAATACGATTTGGATAATTATTTTTCATTTTTATGGCTCATAATTTTTACTTCTCTTTATTATAATTAATCTTTAATTTAAAGGTTCATTATTTTAGGAAAATTTAAAATTTTCTTTTTTATTACTGATTTTTGATTGTTTTTGAGTAAAAAAGTTAGATGAATGTAATTCAAAACATACTAAAGAAAATGTAACGCATAAACCAATATAGAATGACTAATAGAATGTTCCATAATATTAAAAACTATTCCACATGAAAATATACTTTATACAAAGGAAAAGATAAAGATACAATGTGAGTACATAAATAGTTAAGCTAGCTAATAACTAACACTTTGTATTTAGTTTTAAAATTCACATGTTCATTTCTCATTCTGAAAATGGAAGTTAGTAAAATTTCAGAACTTTTTATTTTCAAAAGCTTTTTTTTACTTTGAACTTCTAATACTTATTGGATTAACCTATGCAAGAATGAGGACGTTTAGCAACAAACTGTGAGGAGAAGATTTGAATCAGTAACTAGGAAAATAGATATAATTTATATAAAACTCACATTTTTTTATATTTAAATTAGAAAAATATGATAACAGTAAATTACAGATTCTCCTGGAAAGATTTAAATTTATGATTTGAATTCTTGTACAAGATAAACCAGAGAGTTCTTGGAGAAATAAGTACGTATGTTTGTGTATGACGTGGTCAGAGACACCAATCAGTCGAGAGTAGGAATATCAGTCGTTATACAAAAGCAGGCCCACATCGCTTATTCATCAATTGTAACTCGTACAGTTACGAAGAGAAATGGTCATGACGAGGATAATGTGATATTTGCTTTACTACTTCAAAATGGGCTTATCAGATGCTGCGTCAAGTCATCGAATATGTCTAGCGTTTGAGGATAGTGCTATGAGTGAACTTACGGCTAAGCATTGGTTTCAAAAATTCAGGTCGGGAGATTTGTCTCTCAGTGATGAAACTCATACCACAGGCTTTGGATGATGAAGCTATGAAGGTGGCCGTTGAGGAGGACAATAGTCAAACGTGTGATTAACTAGCCAGACAAGTTAACGTTCCCAGTGAAATGGTTAGATTTCATCCACACCGTTTAGATATAATTTACAGTGTGAGCAAGGGGATTCTTTACACGTTGTTGGAAATCCATAAGCAACAACGAGTGACAGCCTGTTTATCGTTAGCCTGTTTATCGTGTTGGAAATCCATAAGCAACAACGAGTGACAGCCTGTTTATCGTTAGCTTCTCGCCACCTTATCGCATCCATATTCAATCAAGAGCTGACCAGTGATGAAAAGTGGGTTCTGTATGACACTCCCAAAATTTCTAAGCATTGATTGTCCCACTAGGATACTGTCCCGCACAGCACAAGACCACCTATGCACCCACACAAGATTATACTTGTGTCAAGTGGAACTAATCCTCAAGAGGTTTACTATGAACTGCTACCAATGGGCCAAACGGTCTCTGCAGACCTGTACTCATTGCAATAGATTCGTGTGCAACAAACATTCCAAAGGAAGATGCCAGCACTGATTAATTGCAAGGGTGTACTGTTCTTGGCGAATAACGTGAGGCTGCAAGTCGCGCTGATTGCCAGGAATACCATACAGCGACTTGGTACGGAGACTTTGTGTTATCCTGCTTACCCAATTGAAATTGTACCATTAGTTTACTATCTCTTCCATTTTGGTCAATCATCTTCGGGGGAAATCCTTCACCAATGAAACAGACTTGCACTAAGTTCTCACGGACTTCTTTGCATCCAAAATCCCTGAGTTTTACCGCAAGGGTATTGCACAAATGGAGATATGTTGGCTGATGGTGATTACTTTGCGGACTAACAATAGGCTACATTTTCTGTATGTCATGTTGTTTAATATCATTAAAAATGGTAAAAACTTTCTTGTTTACCTTGTAATTTGCTAAATAACAATTTTTAATTTAAAAACACACAATATGAATTATAGAAAAAATTTAACTATTCATTAAAATTTGTCTGAAAATTAAACAAATTTTATGAGAAAAATATTTTTCTCAGTGCATGGAATTTAAAATATAGTCAAGGATAACTATATATTGAATGTGAATTATAAAAAATTGTCAGGCTATCAATGTTTATCAAATTTCTTTTGATAATCATGCGTGCTTGCTATTTTTTCAATTTGGCTTACCAATTTTTTTGTAATTATGATTCAAAAACTTAATGTACCCCATAACTGATGTTTTTTTATTTTACTGATTAAAATATATTAAATTTCTTGATTTTGTAATAAATCATAGAAGCAGAACATTAATAATAAATTTTGCTATGCTTTTTTAACTATGAGTAATGAGGTCGATAGTTATCTGGAAAATATATGGTCCAAATATATTAAATACAGAATATAGAAGTTTTTGATGATTACTGAGTATAGAAGTTTTTTTATTCAAAACAATTATTTTGAGTAAATTAATTATAATAATTTAAATCTATAAAAATAAACAGAATCGATATTCACATTCACATTGGTAGAACCATGCTTTTCTGAATGGTAGATTTTGAATTCTATTCCAGCCATTAATGAATAATGAGAAATAGAAGTTTGGTTCTAGAATATTTAATGATTTAGGGGTTCCTTGAAGTATTCTAAATATCATATTTTTAAAAGTATCAATATGATTTAATTTGCACAAAAATTCCTACTAGAGGGCAGCACAAGCAAATATTCCTATGTGTTATGGTTATTAAACTATTCAATACGAGAAAAAAATGGCATTGAATGTCATTTAATAACTTACTCAGATATTTTGCGGAGGTTATTTTAATAAACTATGTAGCTAAATAAAAAGTAAATAAATGCATAGGAAAAAAGAAAGACTGAAAACTGAACAGCCAGATTTAGCGCTTGATTATTTTTCAGGCAAGACTAAAACAAAAATATGGATTGCTTTATGATAATACAAACTTGTTTCTGTGGCAGAGGCTTAATAATTAAGCTAGTGAAAAGACTAATGATATAAATCACAAGCTTTATCAAAATATACAACTTTTTATCAGGTAGGCAAATTACGTGTAAATTATACACTAAAAGAAATAAAGACAATCTCTTCTTAAAAAAATGTTATCAGAATATTTTTAATTCCACAAATTTCAGTTTCTTAACAAATCAAATATAAATCTGACCCTATTAACTATTCTCTACCATTTATCACACCATAAGAAAATGAAATGATCCAGTTTCTAGAATATTAATTGTTCGAGATTTATTCTCGCTCTTTTTTCAGTTTTATAGATCGGAAGGTCAATCAGATCTAAATGCTATGCTCTTATTTGTTTTTCTCTGTTTCGTGTTGCGAAAGATCAATTTTTTCCTTTAGTAAATTACTTAGGTCACGCAGGTGATTTCGATATTCACGCACCTTATTTTACCCATGCTCTTGCTTTTAGCAATCAGCTAGTTTAAAGCCTATTTATGAATTAAAGTAATTGGGATTAATTCTTCATTCCTTTCGATTTCTTAAAAGCACACAATTATTTCATGTAAAGAAATCGCTTAATAGTTAAATAATTAAATAGAAATTAATTACTAAGACATGGTCGCCAAATTAGGAAAAAAATTCATGTTATTTAATAGGAAATTCTAATTATATCTAACATTATTTGATACGAAAGTTAGATTAATTTTCAGCATTGTTTCCACCTGTTATCGAAATTAATGCATACTTGCATTAATTTCAATAATATATGCAGTTCATGGGTTTGATTCGCAGTTTAGATGTCGATTTTTATAGTACTTTGGAAACTATTTTAAATTTACTACAGATAACTCTTGTTGAATTATCCCTAGTAAGCAAAAAACTATCAAAGCAAGATAAAAAGTAAATCCTGACGACATGTACACTGAAGTTAGGCGTCGAATTTATGAGCAATTGATAGCTAAATATCTGTAAAATAACAATTCAACTTTTAGCTCAGCCGGGTTGTAACCATAATTCTTAACTATTTAATAAAAGTTTGAAATAAAAAATGTGACTTTAACTGTGAGGAATAATTACCACCATCCTCCATCATTGGGTTTTTATTATAACTAAATATCATTATAAATTAAATTTACATATATATATATATATATATATATATATATATATATATATATATATATATATATATATATATATATATATATATATATATATATATATATATATATATATATATATATATATATATATATATATATATATATATATATATATATATATATCTGTATATATATATATGATTCATCTTTACTTAATTATTCTTGTATGTATTTTCTATCCTTTCTTATTCTTCGAATTTTCCGACGGATTTAAAACTACAGAAGCAAATAAGATAATAAACTGTTTTGCTAAACTTCTAGAGATTCAACTAAAAATCATTAATTCCAATAATGTATTGTGTAATATAAGCGGCAAGAAAATATTTGATATATAAGAAAAGAACTGATATATATATTCAGATAAATATAAGTACATAAATTATTATTTCCAGTTAATTTTTAAGTTTAATAGAAGGAATAGGCTTGAATATGAAGCAATGCATTTTTATCAATTCATTTATTTTATTTTTAGATTTTTATAGAATTCTTATCACCAAAAATCTTTTTAAGAGTTTCCTTTAAAAAGTCATCAATTTGCGAGATAGTTTATTGGAATTTAAAATAATTTTATAAAATTTTTAATTACATTACCCAAAAAAATTATTTTAGTTTACTTTGAATAAATATAATTGCTAACGTGTTTTGGAAAGTAATTAATATAATTATTTAATATTTTCTGAATTTATTAATTATAATGTTTATAAAATGATAAGTATTCTTAAATTATTTTATGAACAATAATGGCTTTAGAATCGGAAAAAATTTGGTATTCATTATTACAATACACTATTTTTAACATTTTTAAAATTGAACTAAAAACATTTAGGTTGTAATCATTACTATATAATACCATACCAGAAAAAAATTCAAATCATGAATCATTTACACTGTGAGGAAGAAAATTTTTTTTACAAAACAAGTCAAATTTACTAAAAATTCAAAAGTAAAAATTTTATGATAATGGAAAATTTATTTATTTATTTATTATTATTTTGGATTCCCTCATTGATTCAACCAAAAATTACCAAACATTTCATATGGATGTTTCACGTGCCAAGTCAATTAACTCCAGTTTCTGAATTTAATTGATGTTAAGACCAAAAGGTGAATACATTATATAATTATATATTTAAACAAATTTTTCTTAAAATACGAACTAACACCACAAAAACCATATTTAAATAAAGTGAATAACATTAATTTTAATAAACATAATCTACAGTTTTATCTTTTTTTCTCTATTTTTTGTTTTAAGGAGTTAATTCATCTGGCAAATTAACCATTCTTATATATTCTATATATACATATTCTGGTTATCATATATTTCCTATTAATTTTAGTATTGTTTTTAATCATATTTTTACTATTATTTTTGATAATTTATTATCGATTTCAATGTTAGGCTTCTAAGAGCAATTTCACTGAAATTATTCGAAATAATTCTAGAAATAAAAAAATGATATTAGATAACTTATACTGATAGTATTCAGGCAATAAAGAAGTAGCATTTAGTAATAAACCTTATAAATAGACTAGAAAATCTGTCTAAGTTGCTAAGCAACATGGAATACTGCATTGAATCAAATGGAAAAGCGAGTTAGATGACCGATGGCTATGAAATTTGGATCCAATTTATCATCAGTAATGAAGAGCAGAATGGTTCAAGCGTGAAAAAAACTGAATATTTTTTAAATTAAATTTTGCAAGAAAAAAATTTTCAGTGAAAGTATCTTACGTAGCTCTTTAATACAGAAGTTTGTAAAATAACAAGTGATGATTCTGAATTTCTTACAAATTTAATACTAAGTATATTTTGTGGGAAAATATTAATAAAGTGTTCATTTCAGGGGAGAAGTAAAAAGGGATTTATAATCTACATTTATAATATAATGACTTTCATATTTATTTTGTCTTGTTTAGCTAAAATTTATAAAAGTTGAATTACTTTATTAATTCTACTTACTTGTGCCTTAAATTGAAATGCTATGTTTTATGTTGAATTAAAAATTTTTGTTCTGTTAAAATAAAAATATTAAATAGAAAAATACTGACGTAACACAATTATAAGTTATACTTTCGTGCTTACAGTTTATATCAATTATCAAATTAATTAGATTACAGTTTAAGCATTAATCCTATAAAGATACCAATTTTATAAAATAGTGATTTCTTTTCTTTTCTTTTTTTAATTGGAAACACTTCTTTTTTGATGATAATAATAAATGAAACATTTAAAAAATTGTTTTCTCAACTATTTGCTTGAAGAAAAAATTTGTATAGATAAAAATGTGTTACTAAAATTGTGTTGTGGTTTTCTTTTTTATAGAAACCGAAATAACTAAACTTTACTGCTTTTTTTTATTTAACTCTATATAAATGGAAAAAAATACATTAATAATTTAGCTCAATAATTCTGTTCTCCGATAGTATTTTGTTAGGTAAAGAAACCAGAATCAGAATAAATAAAAGAAAGAAATCAGAACTTCTTTTCTGACCTACTTCTTTTTATTTTCACAAAATATACAAACCCTTTTAGTAAAGACGTAAAAATCAATTGTTTGACGAGTTATATTTCCTAAAACATTTGCAAGAAGTGTTTTCATCACTGATATTTTTTTAAACAGCAAAGTATAGCAAATGTAAAATTATTAAACTTAGATAAGGTAAAAATATTTCTTTTTATTAAAATCTTTAATTTGATTTATTGTATTTTGTTGATTTATTGCATCGTAAGAAAAAGATATTACAATAAAATGATGTCATGTTTATTTTTTCAATAAGCCTTTCGCGTAAAGGTAGCAAAAATAGATCGTTGGACAAGTTATTGTGTCTGAAATATTTGTATGATGTATTTTGATGAATCATGTTTTCTTATGTAGTAAAATTTAGGAAATATGCATTAGTTAATTCGATATAAAAAATCTATATGCTTTAAAGGACACACGTGGTTATATAACCAGAATATAATTTTATTTTGCTATAGAAAAGTCTTATAAATGAATTTAATGCATACATAAACTAGAATTATAGCAATTTAAGCTGACAGCTTAAAAACCTATAGATATTTATGGTGCTTACCACAATTGTATCTATTAAAAATATGTAATTTATCATCAATATTAATTGAAGATAATTCATTTTCTCAAATACTTATTTCAGTTTAGATGAAGTTGAATCATCAGTTTAATTAGTTAAGAGTATTTTATTTCACTTGTGTACTTGGAATAGTGAAATAAGATAGAGATATTAACTTATATATGTTTATGTATATGTGTGTGTGGAAAATTATACTCTTTTAAAATATACGGTATTGTTTTGTTATACTGGATGGTTATTCAAAAATATTGCAATTTGCCTTGAAATATTTTTAAAAAGAATGTGTACTATGTAAAAATTGCTCCATTTGTTTTTAACATTGCATTATTAATTAACTATTATGGAAATAATTTCTTTAATTTATGTTAGATGAAAGTAATCTACAATGAATGTTATGTAATACAAACATTATCTTATTCACTCAGATAATAATATTTTTTTATTTACTTTAGTTGTAAACACTAAAATATCTTTTAAAATTGTTTTTATAATCTTACAAAAAATTTGTTAGCACGTGATTTTCAGGTTACCAGTGAGTTAAGTAATGAATTACAGTAATGTGTATTTAAGTAAATTGTGTGTAATTTTCTCTTTGTTTTACAGAAAAACAAGTTAATTAGAATATTGAAGATGGTGCAAAGCTAATTAACTGAAGTGAGATGTAGGCAAATCTTTGTGAATGAACGAAGGGAAAAGTATCTTTCGGAGTAAGAGACTTCGAGCAGAGGTACTTAAGCAACAGAGCCTTCCACACTGGACGCACTGAATGGTTAACTACTTTATAATATACTTAACATTTATTTACTTTTTGAATTTGTAATTTATAAAATTATAAATATATATATGCATGTATATATAAGCATGTATATATGTATGTATATTTTATATATATATATATATATATATATATATATATATATATATATATATATATATATATATATATATATATATAGTTGTTGTTGTCGTGTGCCAGCTAGGCTGGCAATATGGGGTGCGTTGCGCCACTTTTCCAACTGAACCATATTTAGGTGTGGAGTCATACTTCCTCAATACACACACGCCATAGGTACCCGTTTATAGGGTAGGCAACCATTCACAACCCATTCATACATGGAAAGGACAAAGACAGGATAGATAGAGAGAGAAAGTACATCCATGCCCGAACCGGGATTCGAACCCAGGACCTCCCTATCCGCACTCAGGCACAGTGATCACTAGACAAGTTGGGCGGTGATATATGTAGTAAAAATTATGTGTGCGTATTCACACACACACAATGTATTTTAACAATATAAATTCTCTTAGAAGATTTTCCAAGAAAATAAATAAATGCATAAAACAAATTTTGTTCAGCTAAATGTTGTCTCATATATTTAGCTTTTGGTAGGCAATAACTGTGTTTATAAAAACGGTATTTTGGAGAATGAAAGTGGCTACACTCTGCAAGGAGACTTGCAAAATCTCAGAAGTAAAATTTGAAGTTATTAGTCCTATTTTGGAGAAAAAAGATTCGGGGGAAACGTCTTTAATTGTATTAAATTGTTAAATAAAAGTTGTAGTGCAACTGCGATTTAATACTAAAAAGTACTCAGATTTTAGAAATAAAAAGAAAATAACGTATGCATTGCACATTTTTATATGTGTTACACTTTCTACATCAACCATCGTGTCAAAAAGCAGTACAAAATGAGATTATATCCAGAATCCGGCTGTGTTTTTAGACATAATAAAAGTAGATAGAGCACTGATGGTAAATATGCCTAATGATAAGTAATTGCACCTTTCTTCGCGCTTATGATGTAAATGTTGGAAAGAAAATACGAGCTAATGCATGTTTTTCATCTTCTTCTTTTCTTTTTTCTGTGCGCAAAGCAGCGTTTGGTATTAAACTGCTGCTGTTATTTAACTTTTCAACTAAAGTTTTGCCCATACCCATTTTATTTTTTAGATAATCCTGATAATTTCTGAATTTAGGTAACTGAAAATTGTCGCATCTTATAGATTAAAGTCATTTCTTTATAGTTCGAGTTTATTTCAATGCCATAACCATCGGCGTTTAAGTATTAAGGAAGTGAAAATTGCTTTCACTGGCCTTCTTGTATATTTGCATTTAAACAGACAAGTAAACATATTATGCCTAATTATTTTATTTGAAAATATAAGAATTTACCTTAAAAATACATTACAATGAATTCAGATAGAAATAACTCATTTAAAGTAAATGAAATTATGGAATGATTTTCTTTTAAATAGATGCAATAAATTCAAACTTGTTACGACAAACTGAAGAGCAGCATTAGATATGTTTTAAGGCTCAAGATAATAAATAAAATTGTCAAAATAATTCTCTCTGGTGATTAGTGAGAAAATTAAATTAAACGTGAAAATACATAAAGTTAACTTTAATCTTTGAATGAGAGAAATGTCTCATGATGATTTATTCAAGGTTAATTTTAAATTTCCTTATTTATGTTCAAAAACAAACAAGGGCGCTCCGTGGCTGAGTGGTCAAAGGCATCACTGCTAATCGCTTGAGAGCGTAGAAGTGTGGGTTCGATTCCCACCGTGGCCCTGGGTGTTTTCTTCGTTATTCTTCTGTGATTGTACATCTGTCATTGTGCTATTTGTCCTAATATCAACGAAGATTTACAAGCGGATCTCAAGAATCAAGCATACAAGTCTGAATATATGTAATGCAATAAATAAATAAATAAAATAAACATTTAGGAGATGGTTATAACTTTTTTACCTTGCTTCTTGTGTAAATGAAATTGGTTACTTTGAAAGGTCCTTAAAATAATTCGTAACCCTATTAAAGCCTACAGCTAAAATTGTTAAAGTCTATTTGATTTTATCACTTCAATAGATATGTATGATATTAATGAAAATTACATTACAGTTGTTTTATGAATTGTAAAAAGATGCATCTGTAATATTATAATAGATGAGCGGAGGTTGCGTTAATTAAATACAAAAGAATTGTAAATAAAGCGTTTATTTTGCTGCGTGTTTTCACAGCGCGGTTTTTGTGTAAGTGTACAACATTAAGACTTACAAGAAAAAATGTTGCCGTAAATGGCGTGATTACAGAGTGCGCCAAGGAGGGTGCTCCGTAGCCAAGGGTATTACATAACAAATACGGCACATCCCGCCCGTCGTTGAAATATGCATATGTTTCAAAGAAAATATATAAAGTTACATCACTAATTGACATATAAACACAAAAATAACACAATAAATATAACAATAATAATGATTACAATTAGCATATAGATTTTACAAATAAGATTTAACATTTCAATTTGACTGAAAATTATCCACAATAGGCAAAATGCAAATTTTAGATATAGGTCTTCTAATATTTGACTTCGCCGTGCGTATATCTGCTACTCTGACATTGCGTCTGGCCCTGAAATCACTTTGATGATTCGACCTAAAGGTCACTGAGAAGTTGGAAGTTGAATGTCCTTTATTAAAACTAACGTGCCAAGATTTAAATTTTGTTTTCTAAGCAGCCACTTTGAACGCTGTTGTAAATGCCTCAAATAACTGTTTTGCCAGTGTTTCCAAATAATTTATTTTTGAGTCCTTTGCCATCTAGTAAGTAGATTGTATCTCTTGTCAATGAAGTTAGGTTCTGGGATAGAATTTATAGGTTTTCCTATTACGAAGTGACCGGGAGTTATATAAAACTGAGAATTCGTCAGTATCGGTGGGTAAAAGAACTAGGGATCGTGAATTAAGGATCCCCTCAATTTGAGTGATTACTTTTAGAAACTCTTCTAGCGTTAGTTTTGAGGAGCATATCACTCTTTTAAAATGATATTTAAAAGATTTAACTCCCGCCTCTCAAAGACCGCCAAAGTTGGGAGCCCTTGGGGGCAAAAATTTCCAGCTAATACCTTCAGATTAAAGTATATTCGAAACGTCTTCTCCTAGCATTAATTTGTATAAGCGTTTAATCTCTGCGAAAGCGCCTGTAAAATTAGTCGCATTATCCTGAAGATAATGGAGCTTTTTCCAAGACGTGCAAAAACCTTTTCAATGTAGCGATTAGAGCTTCAGAAGTTAAGTCGGAAACGAATTCTATGTGTACAGCCTTGGTTGCCATACATATAAATAAAGCGACATATAATTTTTGTAGAGTACCCTTTCACTGTCCCTTACATTTTACTTCAAAGGCCCCACATAAGTCGATGCCTATGTTTAAAAATGCTGATTTGTTTGTTTGTTTGTCGCTCAACGGTCATTTTTTGCACACGAGGGCTAATTAGACCGGGACCTACGGTTTAACGCGGATTCTGAACCACTACAAACATCCATGTCCAAGGTGGGATTCGAACCCACGAACTGTTGAACCGAAGGCAAGAGTTAAAAATGCTGAACTAGGGGTAACTCTTTCAGCAGGAAGGTCTCGCATAATCTGATTTGCGACAACTGGCTTGTTTTTGAAACATTCTATACATTCGTGAACTACTTTGCGTGCTGCACTTCTGCCACTAATGGGCTAATACTTTAAACGAACAGTATTTAGAAGGGGCTAGAGTGCCAACATGAAAATCTCGTTTGTGATAATATTGAAATATAAGTTTAACTAATTTATTTCCAGCCGGCAGAATTATAAGATGTTTTTGATTAAATTTTAAATTAGAATGCGCAAGTCTGCCACCTACTCTAATCAATCCATCGGATGGATCTATGAATTGATTAAGAAATTTCAACTTACTTGATGGGATGGGCAATCCCTTTTCTAAAGCAGATATCTCCGGAGAAAAATACCTTACTTGAACCCTTTTTAAAGGTACATTTTCTGGGTTTTTGTATTTCTCTTGTTCAAGGAATCCCCTTTTCCTTTCAGAAAATTTACAATTTCGGAAGAACCTTAAAATAAATGCTAGAATTCTGATTAGTTTATGAAATTTATTAGTGATATTGAATAAATCATTTAAAAATTTAGAGTCATTAATTGAAGTTAGTGTTATTTTGGAAGTAGGTTTGAGTTCATCCATAAAAAGTTTGTCGTTTTAGACACTAAAAATTTGTACAGTCTGAAAAGCAGGTAAATTTTTTTTTTGAAATGTCTGGTCCTTTAAACCACAATTTGCTGGCTGGAAGAACTTTAACATCGAGTCCTCTAGAAAGTAATTCAGCAGGATTATGCTCTGATGGAATGTGCAGCCATTAAAAGTTTTTTGAGAGTTGCTGAATTTGAGACACCCGGTTGCTAACAAATGTCTTAAGTAAGTGTGAAGGAGAGTTTATCCATGCGAGGGCTATAGTTGAGTCCGAATATAGTGTGACAGAGTCTATTTGCAGCCTTAATGCAGCAATGACTTTCTGTGTGAGTTTTGAGAGAAGCAGGCAGGAGCAAAGTTCCAGTCTTGGGATAGTCATGGATTTTGTTGGGGCCACCCGGGATTTACTGCACAAAAGCTGGCTAGTTGTTTCATTTGTATTGGATACAGTTTTTATGTAAATCACAGCACCATATGCCTTTGAAGATGCGTCTGCAAATCCATGTAACATTACGAGTTTTGTGCTAACTTGCAAAAAACATCTGGGAACAAGAATGGATTCTAAATCTGGCAGAGATTTTATGAAGTTTTCCCATTGTTTGGACACATCTGGTGGTAGAATTTCTGTTCCTGTCCAGTTTGAGTAACCACAGTTGCTGCATGAATATTTTTGATTTGGCAATGATAGGTCCTAGGAGTCCAAGGGGATCATATATGCGAGCAATTTGTGACAGCACATCATGTTTAGTATAATTGCAATATGCGCTGGTGCTAACCTTAAACGTAAAGGAATCACTTAAACTGTTCCAAAGCATCCCTAGAGTTTTGACCATTATTTCCTCAGAATTTCGATCAAGTGTGAATTCCTTAAGATCAGTTGATGAAGCCCTGTTGGAATACCATTTGTGCAAAGACATATTTCTTCGTTGGAGCAGCTGGGTTAATTCTGATTTGAGTTTTTCAAACTTGCAAAGTTCTGAAGCACCGGAGAGACAATCGTCCATTAAAAAATCATCCATATAAAAAATCTTGAAGTACGGTCTTTGAAGCTAAAGGAAAGTCACTTTCCTCATCTAGAGCAAGTTGTTGCAAAACCTTTGTTGCTAAGTGTGGATCGGATGCGGTTCCATATGTAACCGTTCATAACTTAGGAACTTTAGTGGGTGCGGTTTTACTATTCTTCCACAGAATTTTTTGAAGTTTTGTGTTTGCAAAGGATTAACCTCAATCATTCGGGACATTTGTTTTATGTCTGCAGTAAATGCATAAGCGTGTTTTCTAAATCTTATTAGAATTGAGAAAAGATCTTCCTGTATCACTCCTCCCTTGCTCAGTAGATCGCTTAAAGAATTTCCACTAGATGTTTTAGCACTCGCGTTGAAAACTACACGAAGTTTAGTAGTTTTATTTGATGGACGTAACTCACCATGATGCGGTTGGTAGTACCGTCTTCAGTGTTTGAATCTGCTTTTAATTCTTCCATATGTTGTAATAATTCATACTCACACTGAGAAAATCTGAATAAAGAGTTCTCATAGTAGGATCGCGTTCTAAACGTACCCATAACTGGTCCAGTCTTTTTGATGCTATTGCTTTAGACTGTCCTAACATATCTTCGGAAGAATCGGGTTTGAATGGCATTTCCACAACAAATCTACCATTCGGTTTTCTATAGTGGGTTTTTGCGAAAAGATCGTTACAATACTTTAAATCATCGTTGCAAGTTTCATTAGTGTCTCTACCTACTTCTTCAATTTCCCAAAAACGTTTGAGGGTTTTATTAAGAATATCTAAGTGTTTAGTTAAAAACATTGTTTTGGAGTATTATAAGTAGGATTGTCTGAATATAACACCTGAAACAAGATAACCAAAACAACTTAATTGTAAGAATAAATTGTCATCTATCGTTATTTTATCGTCCTTCAATAATGAAAAGAACAATTCTGCACCTAAAAGAATATCGATTTTTTGAGGAATATAAAATCATGGATCTGCTAGGTTTAATTTCACATGGAATTTGTAAGTTTGAAATATTTAATCTTCTAGAAGGTGCGAAACTAGTAATCTTAAGAACAATTAATAAATCCATTTTCCATAGCGAGTCCGTATTTTCATTCGACAAAAAAGTTGAAACCTTTTTCTTTACGTTTACAGATGTATCATTTAAACCGGCAATTGGAATATTTATTTTTTCTTTTCTCAGACCCAATAAATCTGCGGAGGTGGAGGAAAGGAAACACGACTCACTGGCAGAGTCAAAGACCCCTCTTAAGGGTTTGAATTCCCCCCAAGCGTCCCTGACATGTATTATTGCAGTGTTTATTAGAATGCTTTTCTTTCCGTTACAGAAAAACGAAAGTCGAGGGTTTTCGGGCACTTGCTTATCCATGTATTCTGAACTGTTAATTAGCTGATTTCGCTCTTGATATTGCGTAGGCGACAATGGTACGGGTTCATTCTCTTAGTGACTATTTGTCATAAGCGGTGTGGAATATTTATGAAGGAGTGTGTGATTATCTAATTTCGTTTTACAAACGAAACAAGAACTTTTAGATTCTCATCTTGCTAATGAATGATATCCACTTAAGCAATTTTTACAAAGCCTATTTTTTTAATTAAATCTAATCTTTCTGATAATTTCATTTCTTTAAATATGTTACAGTGATACAGAGCGTGTGTTTGTATTTTACAAGCAATACATAATTTAGGAGATTTGTCAGAGTTAACAAAAAAAGATTTCGATTTGTCGGCATTGAATTTAGATCTAATATTTGTTTGAATATTTTTTAAAATTTGACATATCCTTTATAAGAATTCCAGGAAATCATCGAATTCAGGTACATTGTTATTTTTCAATGTTAATTCAAATTGTTTGCGAGATTTTCTATCTAATTTACCAAGTATAATGTTTAATAACAAAGCATCAGATAATTTATGTCTTGCGAAACCTAAAAATTTTAATGATCTAAGATTTAAAATAGTATCTAGAATATTATGTAAATCTTTACCTGATTCTTGTTTTAAGGGATAAAGATTTAAAATGTTTTTGATATGACAGTTAACAATTATTCTTTTGTTTTCATATCGTTGCTTTAAAGCTTTAAGGAGAGATGAAAAGTTATCGTCAACAGTTTCTATGATTTTAGCTTCTCCCTTAAGTGATCCACGTAAATAATGTAATTTTTCATTTTCAGTAAGTTCAGAATTTTCACTAATAAAGCTATTAAACTGAGTTTTGAATAAGTTCCAATCCTCATATTTTCCGCTGAAAAACGGAAGTGGGATTTTCGGAAGTTTTATAAAAGCTTTTTTAGGTTGATCACTGATAATGCATTCAATATCTTTGTTTTGAACATAGTCAATATTTATAATTTTTAATTTATTAATAGAGGTTTTGAGGCTTACCTCTAATTTTTGAATCTCATCGTCTACTTCGATAAGAGAATCCTCGATCTTTTGGAATTATTATTCCTTGGGAATTTTATAGTACTCATCTTTAAGCGCTTCGAATCTCTATCGTATAGAAAGTAAAATGTCCAATTGATCCTGAAGCTCAGGAATGTCCATATCATCTTGCCCTTCTATGAGGACATTACTTAATTTTCTCAGCTGGCTTTTGATGTCGCCGCGTTTCCGATTTAGCGGTGTAACGTCTGTCATCTTAGCGATCTGAATTTATTATTTTAAATTCAATTATAAAGTATAAAATTGTTTATTCCATAAGACCTGGTTCACCTCCGGGTCGCTAAGGACCAAAATGTGCGAAGATTGCGTTAATTAAATACAAAAGAATTATAAATAAAGCTTTTATTTTGCTGCGTGTTTTCGCCGCGCGGTTTTTGTGTTAAAAGTACAACATTAAGACTTACAAGAAAAAGGTTGCCGTAAATGGCGTGATTACAGAATGCGCCAAGGAAGGTGCTCCGTAGCCAAGGGTAATACATAGCAATAGGAAACAATAGACATAAACTTAAAATAACTAACATTATATAATTATATACAAACAAACTCCCTAGGATTTTTATGAATATTGTATTATAATATTTAATATGTTCCAACACATCGACGGATTTAAATTAAGGCACAATTTATAAAAAAATATTTGTCCACATTTCGAGAATGCGAATAAAGAAATTTAGAAATATTTTTCAAAGAAAAAATTTTAGTGAAACACTTTGTGTTTTTTCATAACCACTTACCCACAAAATAAATTCAAAGCTAGTGTTAATTTCTGAAACGAAAACAAAAACAATTGTTAGTTTTTACTGAAAAAGTTAAAACAAAATAATGTGGATATATAGCACATGTATGTGAAAATTACTTGAAGAATAATAATTTCTCTTGCTTAAATTACTATTGCACAAAATAGCAAAAAAGCTCACTAATTCTAAAAATTTTCAAAGAGCTTAAAAAAAAACTGGATGTTATTGAACCAATTAAAAACTGTCATAATAGGTAATAAATAACATAGAATATACAATGTAGTAACACAGTCGGTGACATAAAGAACATATTTTACATGATAACGTATATATAATTAAAAAATTGAATCTTTTATGTGATTTCATGCAAAAATTCATCGGATTTTTTTTACAAAGTAATTGAAATATGGATAATCTCCTTCGTATTTTACTTTGAATTCTTCGTCATATTTTTATATTTTCTTTCTGTCATCAAAATATTTTCCTGCTTTCTATTATTTAATAATCACTTGTTTAAAAATAATGTATCTGAAATTACTATCATATAAGAAATTGCTTGGTTGGAAAATAATATTAGGGAGAGAAATCGCAATTTTGTTCAAAAGTTTAAGAATTAAATCATATATCATTTTTTCATACTTTTCTTAATCATTTAATTTTTTTTTTGAATAATTTTACAAGATATTTCAATTTGACATTTTTGATTTTAACGTGAATGATTTCGTAGGTACAGAAACAGAGCCACCGGCTCAAACACCAGTTGATAATTTTCCAGAACTCTATTCTCCTGTACCTATTTATATTGAATGGTATTTTTGGTGAGTTTTGTTATTTATTATAAATATCTTATTATATTAAAAATAATATTGAAAATTAATTTCTGTTCTTTGTTAATATAAAGAAGTATGTTTATTAAATAAAAATATAAGTAATATTATATAATTTTTATAAATATATATCTAAAGTTGTTTACATATCTGTGTTTTTTAGGATTATTACTGTTTCGATCATATGCACCGTGGCAGCCTTGGTATTTCTATGTCTTCTTTGCTGGAGGAAGCCGTACAAGACAGCAGTAGTTCGTCTTCCAGAAAGTATGCCCTCACATTACCCTGGTACAAGTATGTTGTTTATTACATATTCTGTAATATTTCTCATTCATTATAAATTATGCGAAGATACAATAATATATAAAGCTGCTTGGTTATTTATTCTAATTCAATGTTTTATATTTTTATGCTTAATGTAGATAAATTTCTATTGCAAATATGATATTTGTGTGAGAATCAATTCACTCGCACACCTACAAACATACTTTATAAATAAATAAATAAATAAATAAATAAATAAATAAATAAATATATATATATATATATATATATATATATATATATATATATATATATATATATATATATATTTATTTATTTATTTATAAAGTATATATATATATATATATATATATATATATATATATATATATATATATATATATATATTATGTCACAAATTTAAATCAAATCGAAATGATCTATTAAATATTTTTGCTAAATATATAATTGATTTATTACATTATGATATTAAAGAATGCTCCCTTACTTTATCCGTACATGAAATAAAATATTATCCAAAAATTTAAGTATAAGTGAATTCACTTGATTTTTTTTCTGTATTTTGAAGACACCGTAACCTTCTGTATATGAGGCATATTAAATATGAAATAGAATGCTGACTTCCCTCTAAGATGAGCTTCACATGTATGTTAAGATGGACAGTTTGAATTGTTCATTAAAAATTGTTTTGAGAGTGATTGTTGCTTCGGATTCCTTATTCCTCAATTGTAGATAGCTTTTGTATTGAGTTATAATTCAATAGATTTAAAATAAAAATGACAAAAATAAAATCAATAAGATTCTTATCGTGCAGCTAAAATCATGGATTTTGAAATAATGTTGTTTCTAATTTGAATTCTGCAGATCAAAAGGAGGAATTCAGGGAAATAAATTTTTAAGAAGCCTCTCCAGTTCTCCTTTTCTGCGCTGTGATGTGAAGTTGTTCGAACTAAGAATTTCTCTTTCTCAAATTAGTATGATTTTCTTTCTATTGATGGTAAAACTTCGTTCGCAGAAAAGCTTAACCATGAAAAATAAATTTAAATTTGATTCTCAAACAGAGCCTACATCGAATAATAATACGATTGATACAATATTCATTACAGTGTTTCCTAAAAGAGAATTATTCGAAACTTACATCGATTTACAATTGAATTTGTACTTGCTTTTAATTAAAACTCTTTGATAGTTATTTAAAACGTTTTTAATTTATTATTATTATTATTTTTTTGAAATTTTGCTGATGAAGCGAAGTTGAATGATACTGATATAAATATTCTAGTAAATTGTTTGCTGCATGGTTTTAACAATTTTTAAATTCAAAATTGCATCAAACTCAATAATTTCATTCAAATAAATTAATCAATATAAAAAATGAATCAGTAATTCTTTAAATTTTTGATATATATGAAATAAACATGGATTTAAATATGAATTTTATACAAAGGATAATCCTTATTATACTTGTAAGCATCAGGCCATCGTAAATTAAATGTAAATTGAATCAATATTGCTATAAAGTTGTATTTCTGGAACCAATTAATCGTAGGACAGGAATCGTAATTCATGAATTAACCGTAAGACACAAGTACCGGAAAAACTTTTAAATATAAATACAATAACTCTCGGCTGGTAATCAATTAATCGTAGGATATGAATCGTAATTCATGAATTAACCGTAAGACAAATACCAGAAAAACACTTAAATATAAATACAATAACTCTCTGTTGAAGTCAATTAATCGTAGGACAGGAATCGTATTTCATGAATTAACCGTAAGAGAAGTACCAGAAAAACTCTCAAATATAAATACAATAAATCTCGGCTGGTAATCAATTAATCGTAGGACAGGAATCGTATTTCATGAATTAACTATAACACATGTACTACACTAACTCTCTACTAACATTAAAATATCGGTTTGTATCTCCTGGAATGTTATATCAAAATATTCAATTCTTAGCTAGTGACATACCATTATCAGATTATCAACTAGCAATATTTTCTGGTCGACACTATCAATCTCATGAAATCTGAAATTGGTCAACTTAGAGGAGTCATTTTCAACAAGTACGACTTCATTTCTCGAATCATTACCAGAATAATACAACTAGCAGAAAATCAAGAAGGCGAATAGATTTCAGTGTTTTAACAACACAATAGAAATTTCAAGATATGATTGATATAAATTTAATTTCTCAAACTTATGTTTTCAAAAGTTTTAACAATGTGATAAAACAAATGAAAAATATTTACATTAGAAGATAATGTTTCAGTCCCATATGATATATTTTTGGAGTTAAAAATCGGAGGTGTTACAGATATTGTGTTACCTAGATAATTCCAAATGAACTTGAATATTTAATTTGTAATCCTAAAAAATATTTTACATTGAAATTAAAAAATGAATTTTCAAAATTTTAATTATATCCATATAAGAAAGATATGTTATATGTCTTGATATATAGAGAGAGTTTGGCAAACTAGATTGATATGTATTTCTGTGATGCGGTAATTATGATGTGTTCCTATTGTACATTCCCCAGCATGTATTTTCTGCATATATATCCCAGCATATATATATATATATATATATATATATATATATATATTTGAACTTTGCATATATGATTTGCTTTAAATTTTTTCTGTATGTTATGGACTACGAATAATATATGATTTTAATACGAATAACATTTGATTTATTTGATCTTGAGAAATCTAATAAGAAACAATTATTATTATTATTTTATTTATGAATAGTTTTGGGTCCAACGAGTTTTAAGTTAAATTGCAATCACATTTGTATGCAACTTTTATGACAACTATTTTAATGAATCGTAATTAATCAAATTTTCAGCATAATTTTACTGACATGGGTTGTTATAATTTAAAATAGTGAAAAATCTATCATTACTTTGCAGTGTTAAGAGTCCTCTTTATTTTAATTTAATGCAATCATATTTTATTTTATGTAGATATTTTGTATTTATCGGTTGATAATTTTATCATTTAAACCCTCCAGGATCATCTTATTTTTAAGGAGATCAATTATTGAGGATATTCACAACTAGCTTGATCTTAATTTTTGATTTAAAATGTTTTTACAGACTTAAATGGAGTATAAGAGAATAGTTATAAATACGATGAGTCTTTTGATGAATAATTTTAAAACCTTAAGTCACGACTAATTTTACAATTGTTTACAATAAGAATTTTGCATTTAAGTCTTAAACTGTTGTTTATATTAATAAGTGTATGTATGTTGTTTGTATTATGTACGTTTATATTAATAGTTATATGAATTAAATTTTTAATTTTTATAAAAATAAATTGAGAATTAAAATGACTAGATAAGATTTAAACTAACTTGAAATATTATAATAAGTTATTTTGTTAAATATAACCTATTTAATACACTATTTTTTAAATTTATGGAAATTCTTTCATGTATACTAAATTTATATAATTAATTATATTTAATTAAATTTTAAATATTTTTATAAAGAATAAATTTTAATTTCTTTTCGTCTTTTTATGCATAATGTTATGTTTAAACGTTGTGCTTGATGAAATATTTAAAGTACATATTTTAATCGACCATTTAATGTTAAACATGTGTTAATATTTACTTATTTATTTAATCAATAAGAATAATCATTAAATTTTAAATATATGGAAACAGTTTTAATTTGTTTTCAATCCATATGTATTCTTAATTAATTTTCATAAATAATTTAGGAAGTAGAATGCTGCTCATTAATGAATATTCTTTGTGTAAGCTATCATAAAAACATCTTAATCTTTTTTTAATATGCTGATAAACTAAGATTTATTTACCGATAAACTAAGATAATACTGATAACTAATATAAAGGGGATAAAGGATAATTTTAATTATTTGTATAATCTAAAGTTATTTAATTAAATATTTCTATTCAGTGGGGGTACAATTAATTATTTTGATGTAAATGAAACAAATTTATTATTTTTGAATTATATTATCGCAGTAATAATACTAATGAAATACTCTACTCTGCTTGTATATTAATAAGTCACTTATAAAAGAGTTAGTTCTAAATAATTGATATAATCTAAGTTCTAAAGTTTAGTATATTAATATTTACAACTAATTCTAAAATATAGAATACTTTATTGAATGTAGCGAAAGTTTAACATTTTTCCCTCGCATAGATTTAAGGTATAATGTATCTGAAATATTCTTTACATGAAAACTCAGTTTTATAATAAGAATTCTAGATTTATTCTTTCTACTATTACATAAACAAGTTATTAAAAATGTTTTTCCCCCACAGTTTTAGCTGCTGAAGGTATCATTCAACCAGACATAGCATTCTATACTCAAGTACAACCTTGTCACCACCATGTGACAAATTCCACAAACTTTCGTCGTGAGCCAGAATCAGAAAGACTTCCAACTCCCTGCAGGCCTTTGGAACCTGCTTACCAGCCAACTCAACTATTAACCATTACAACAGTGCGGTTACCCTATTTGACTTCCGATTTGGCGCTCCCACCAGGATACGTTTCTTTACGCGAAGGAAAGTAGTGCCATCTAGTGACACAGAAATAAATTACAAATTAATCCAAATGAAAACTGCTATATAACATAATGACAGTAAAATAGCAACAGGCTGTTGCAATGGTCAAAGTTTTTGAGGACAGAGACACGTGTGTTAAGTAATGACAATAGAATAAATTAATTTACCGTTTATGAAACAATATATTTTAGCACTATAATTTAAGATCAATAATTTAAAATGTGATTCTAATTTAGATTTTTTGATAATAATAAATGTTATATTTTAGTTTTGTTAAGTAACACTAACACAATTGAATATCATAATATAAGTATGTTAAATTAATTTTCATTTTTCTGAAGTTTGGTATTCGTATAATTGTGATATTAACATATTAATTAAAGCAAATATGTTGTAAGACATTTTGATTATTTTGTGTAGAAATCATAATATTTTAAACTTATAATTAGACAAAATATTTGACATTTCAAAAATTTATGTTTTGAATGTATTCAAACACAGTTTTGAAATAAAATTGATTAAAATTATATCAGAAAATATTAAGAAAGAATTATTTTAATTGTACAGAAGTCGCTCTTAAAATAATATTTTATTTTATATAATTTTAGCGTTAAGTTTATTTTACACATTTTAAACTTCCAAGTACTTTTTGAACTTCTCTTCTTTTTGAAGTAGAAGTTCCAGATTTTGAAATAATCTCAATGTTTATAGTAAAAATTTAGATTAGAATATAGAAAATCTTGTATAGTTTTTAAAGTTGAATTCTTCTACGGTATGTACTTTAAATTGGGGAAAATATTTTTTCCCCAATTTAATTCATTGAGAAACAAAAATTATAGGTTGTGTACATATGTATGAATAATTTTGTAGAAAAACATTTAAAAACACAATGTATGTATGTTTTTTAATGTACTGTACATTACACATAAGTGATGATTGATGCATTATTACATTGTATAATAAATTGTTAAATATAAATCAGATTGAAATAATATGAGAAATATCTTTATTTTCAATAAATAATATCTATATAATTTACATTTTTATAACAATGTGTGTTAGGAATTTACATTAAACATCACAATGTACACAAATAACAATGTATTTTAATTTATTAACTCATTTATTGCATTTTTATAAATAATAAATAATTTGTCAAGTAAAGGTTTCAAAGTTTGATGCATAATTAATATTGTATAATTTATGAGATACACCTGTTTAATGATAATACACACTGCATATAATAAAAAGTTTTATTTACAATATCAAACAAATAAATTTACCTTTTTTTTCAATTTATATAAATATATGAAGTATTAAGCTATTCTTTATACAGCTATCAGTTAGATAGTTTAAATATTTTTTAAATTTTTAAGCAAATTATATATATTTTTACAAGCAGTTTTTTTTTAAATATACTTGGGCTTGGTAAACCTTAAAAGCTCTATTTGAGATAGAAATGCATTCAAAAATTTGTCTTAAAATTTTATTCTTTAGAAAATGCTTAAAATGCATGTAAAACACAAGCAAGAAACGGTAAAATGTTTTTACTTTGAATTTTAAAAGCTATTCTACACATGAGTTAGACCGCGCAGTGTTAATTCATCCGAATTATATAGTTTTTAAAAACAGATTTATTTTGTTATTATTCTAAATTTGCTAAGTTGAAGAGATCGGTTGTATTTAAGAATGAAAATTTAGTACACTATCTTAATTTAACTTTTTTAATGTATCTAATTGACAATAAATCCAAATTTATTTGAAATTATTCGATAACATGTCTCAAAGTAATTTTAATGTCTTCATTTTAAACTAGTATATTAGAATTTTGTTTATAAATGAGCTTAGTTGCTTATTATATTAGTATTTCTAAGCAAAATCTTCATTTAAATATTAGGTTCATAGTTAAAAATTTATAAAAGTATTTATATATTGATAAAATATTCTTACAAATTTCTAAATATAAGAATTCATACATAAAAGTTATGTAAAATTTATCAACCAAAAACCTTATTATCAATGATAACTGGAGAAAGTATATATAAATTTATTTTGATAGATATTTCAGTTTAGAATTTATATCATACATAAATATGTTATACAGACTATTCTTAAGGTTAGTGTATAACTATAATCAAGATATTTAACTAAGACAATAACTTATTGTTTAAAAATTGTTTTCATTTTATTCTCAGAATAGTTTACTACAGAATACATTTTTCTTTTTTCAAATACTCTACTAAGAATATTTGCTATAAGAGTAAGCAATTTAAAGGAAATAAAATATATAAAATGAAATAACTAAACAAAGATTTATATAATATTTTAACTTTTAATTTACAAACTTTTTTTACATTACGTAAGGCATATATATAATTAAAAATAATGATATTAAATGGATACACAAAATATTCTTAAGAAAACTAATTTAATATTTGGTTATGCATTAATTAAAATGGAAATTTAACTAATGATTTGTAGTATGCAGAATACAACAAAATTGAAAAGGTAACTATATTAGTTGTTTGGAATTAAATTTATAATACTCATATATATATATATATATATATATATATATATATATATATATATATATATTTCAGTGTATTTCTAATATACAGTGTATATATATAGTGTATACATATATATACAGTGTATTTCTAATTTCATATTATAAATTGATGAGTGCTATGATATTGAAAATTGAAATAATGCAGTTGTTCTAAGTTCTTCTACTTTAGCTTAATTTTGAATAAAAACTGAATACATAAAAATACATCGTTAATAAGCAGTGGTAAATTTCAAGATTGGTATGTGGTGAAGCATGAGTTGGGCGGAGCTGTATTTCACATTCAAATCTTTGCTAGAATAGGAACGAACAGGATGGATGCAAACATTTCTTAGTACTTCTCTGTTATGATGTCCTTACAAAATGGAGAAAATGGCGCTGGCAAAAAGAAAAAATTCCTGGTAACCCATTCTCACTGGTGGCAGCTTAGAATATTTAGTTACAAACCTCAGATAAACATTTCCAAACTACCAACGCCATCTTAACAGTAGCAAGGTTATTTTAATAGAGATGAATTTTCACTTTTTCTCTATAAAGTTCTATGTACACTTTATCTACAATGTATACAGTGGATGAGGAGAAGGTCCTAAGGCATTCCAAAAAAAGTTCTCACAACTATTTGACATGACTAAATGCGTGGAAAAGTGACATCTTTGATTATAAAGATAATATCAAATCTTGGCAAGCTGATGAATCGCAAACTCTGCCAGCGCACTTTTTGCAAAGCGAAAACTTGCTCTTGAAGCAGCAACTCAGGCTATTCCTCTTGAGATCTCATCATCAGGTACAAGCAGATCACAAATCGAATACAAAGTATTTGTCTCTGGAGCCATCAGTGCATCCCGTGTCTGTAGACAGGGCAATAGAAACATTTTTGTACAGGCTACTCGGATGTCCTATACTGCTGGTAGAAGTTAAGCTCCTGTGCAACTGTGGGTGACGATTGGCGCTGTCGCTTCCGAGAACCGCACAGCTGAGAGATTTTGGCAAATAGAGCAAACTGTTGCCCATGGGCTTCTCCCCCGTGTAAACCACATGGGTGTTGAGTCTAGCTCGTCTTCTGAGTTCTGTGAACTGTCGGTGCCTCTTGTGGTCAGCTTTCAGCATTCTGACGGCCATGATGATGAGCATTATGAGGATGAATCCGCCTGCGATGGGCACTGCGATGACAGCAGCTTTGAACCAGACCTGTTGGTGCATGGACGTGTTGTTGTTCCTGTTGTTGTTACCTCCGTGTCTGTAGAAGTAATCGTCATTGGACAGAAAGCCTGAAATATTTAATACACCGTAATGAGATTCACCTCTGCAGTTTAATGTAATTTAAAAATGCGTTATCATAATTTGTGATGTTTCTCATAATTTTAAATTTCACGTTTAAATTCAATATATATAACAAATAGAATATTGTGACTATATACTTGCACATTGTACACATTCTGAAATAATGATATTTTGTAATTGTGTGAACATTTTGTTTTACAATTTTGCTGTATAAGTAAATGCAAAGATTTAAACCTAAAAATTAATCTTTGAATGTAAATACTTTTTCATAATATAAGTCAAATGAGGAATTTTTCAAATTTCCTCTACAGGTAGCATTTTAGATTAACTGCATTTCTTGAGATAAGAAAATAATCGCATAAGCTTATTTTTAATATGGAACACATATCATGTGTAACTAAAAGCAAATATTGATTAATATTTGACAGTAAATATAGATTTTTAAACTTTAAAAAATATATAACAAAATTCTTTGCTATATATGACATTATTTTTTGTATTTATACAAGAAATATTTTGAAAAATGGGAGAAGGAATTCATTAGGGACTATGTATTTATAATCTTCTTTTTAAATTAGTCTGATAATTTGATGAATTCAATGTCCTCATTAATTAGAAACTTTTGATATTAGAATTTAAGTTTTCTTTAAAACTATATTTTACATTTGACATCAAATTAATATCCAAGAAATAATTTAAAGTACAAACAATATCTCACAGGCTCAACAACGACGTTTAGTAATGTTTTAAAAATGATGTGAACAAAATAAAGCAGACTCTTTCTCTCTCTCACTCTCACAATTAAAAAATCACATTAGGAAATTAACCACAAAAGCTTATTAATTTAAAACTCCGTAATACCCAAACTAATTAATTTTAAGTTATTTTAAACTACTTCAAATGCTGAATGGTTGGACAGAAAGTATTTTTGTTGTTGTTGTTAAGGCACGTGGACAAGCCAAGCACACTAGCCGACGGCTATGCGAAATTAAGTCAGAACGCCTGTCATTTAATCAGAGCACCACGAATGTGAAGGTACGACTTTGCTCTAAGTTTCCTCCGATAGATGGCATTACCAGAGGATCCACTCCCTCAATAATGCAATCACAATCATTATTCACAACATTATGTCTGAAATGTTTGTATTATGTTTTTCCTTTTATGACTACTACCCTACAACAAATGTGACAGGAAGATGTGTCATACCACCATCAATATGCTCATTATTGTTAGTAACCCTAATCGATCACAATATTCTCGGATGGTTATAACTCTATCCTTCGGTTCAACAATTCGTAAGTTCGACTTTTTTTAGGCAGGCACTTTGGCGATAATTTGGAATTTTACCTTTCACTGTAAGTAGTTGTATATATCACAAGTTGTGGATTTTTTAGAAAAATTTTAATTGAATGAGTAATTATTTTTTATTAAATTGAAATAACATTAGTTTTTGTCGTATTGTTTTTTTTATAAATAACTGATTTTCCTTTTTTTTCTTCTTCATATTCTTATTTTATGGTATAATGTGAATAACATATGGATATGATTATCTCGGACATATGCACGTGTGGGATAGAGTGCGGTGCAAAACAATTTTTAAGTAAATATGATAACTTTAATACCTTTCTGAGATATCAGACATATTTTAAGTAGGCCGCATTATTTTTTCCAATTCATATTAATGATTGAATTTCTTCCGTTCACAAAATTTACAAGCTTAACCAATTTTTATTAAAATTTTGAAGAATTCTTCTTATTTATAAATAGCTTCTTATTACTATATTAAACGTAAATGCGATTCATTTGTTTCTATGAGTTTTAAGCAAATTATGCTAAAAATATTAAAAATTTTGTAAATTTATTAAAATTTATCTCATAAACTTTTATAAACTACTTATTATAA
Source organism: Latrodectus hesperus (assembly GCA_037975125.1). Lineage (NCBI taxonomy): Eukaryota > Metazoa > Arthropoda > Arachnida > Araneae > Theridiidae > Latrodectus > Latrodectus hesperus. Next base: position 82,569,148 of record CM075856.1, read on the forward strand.
ACAATACAAAGCATATAGAAATTACTTTCTATATATAATACTTATCTATACATTTTTCTTATAGTTTTTTCTTACATTAAATATAAGTACGCACGATGAATTTTGAATTATTTCCAAAAAATATAATAAATAATGTAAAAATAAACTGATATATATATTTTTTAACATATTAAAATTTATTTATAAAAATAAAATTTTAATTAGTAATTTATTACATAAAATACTTATTACAAATTTAAAATTTGAAAGTAATTTATAAGAACAATAATAATAATTGAAAGTCTTAATATTTCATTGCAATTTTATTCTTTTAATCTACTGTAATAAATTACTTGATAGCCTGGTGGACCCTATAAGTTTTTCTGCCTAACATAAATGTTCAATATCTTTATGAATAATTTCTTTTATAAAAAAATAAGAAGGCAAACTTCATGTTTGTTTTGTTAACTAAGAATTTCGTTATTTTTCTCTAAAACAATATAATTATTGAAAATTTAAATTGAGGGCAATGAAAATTTTTCTGTTATTTAAAAAGTAACTAGTTACCATAAAATCTAATAAATTTATTTTTAACGTAAAATTATTTTGACACCATATAAGCACAAATTACAATCAAAACTAATTGTCAGTGTTTTCCTAAAAGCAAATTTCAGAAGGCAATAACCATTATTCGATTGATTTTTTGAAGACAGTGGCCAAACTTGAATAATGCAAGAGAATAAACCTGGAAAACTATTAAGTACTCATCCAACAGATGCGCACGCAGAAACAGAAACATTAAAATCATCTTTCATTGTTCAGTCAATAATGGTTAGAATCAAACAAGAAAACTTCCACATTAAAAATCCCAGACGGTTTGCAACTAACAGTATTTTTTATAGTTTTCCTGTCTCTTAATGTTAGACTTATTTATGACCATTAAAAAATAAATCCCATGTCTCTTAGTGGTCATAAATCGAAGTTTGATCACAGACACAATTAATTAATGGAAAAGAGAAATTTAGTCTCTGCTTTCATATACAAATCTCTGGGATGATCAGTTTAGAAGGTTCCCGTCATTGCAACAAGTAAAATATATCTCATTACTTGTGAAAGGTCGTCTCCACACGCAAAAGCATAAATAAGAGATAAATTATAAAAAATTTGCAACAGCTTTCTAAAATTACCAATATTTAGTCATTGTGTAGAAATTTAGCAATCTATTAGACAATGACAAAATATTGGTAATTTTATTCAATTATGTAAAATTTAAACTTTTTTAGGATTACTTAAAATTTTGTTCTTAATTCCTGCTTTTAAATACCACATCCTCTATAAAACTGCAGTAAAGTAAAAATTATTGGTAGGTGTAAATGTATAATTTAATATAAATAAACATTATGTTTTCTTAATCTTTTTGTTATTCAATGTTTCGTCGTACAGGAAATAGAATGAATTCATTTCTATATCTTCTCAAAATCTTACCCGTCATATAACTATGGTTCAACCGGTAAACTGGATTCTGCTTCTCATCTGCATTTCTAAAATAATTGCACATATCTTCTCGGCAACAGAAACGAGTCGGATAAGTAATACTGTCCGTGTTCTCTGTTAATTCAGCACACTCTAGTAGCTCCATCTCTTGGGGGGTTGGGGAAACTATTTCCAGGCAGGCATGCCGTGACTGCCATATCTCCCCGTTGAAGCCGAAGTGATCTGAAATGCAAACACCAACCGATGATTTGCACATGTACCCCGAAGTCACGCACACTGGCAGATTGCAGTAGCATCGCACATCAGCTGTAAAATTGATTCAATATATTATTATTCCTTTCTTATCAAATCCCAAATAATATACCAAAGCACAAAAATTATATATATAAATATATACACATACACACACACATATATATATATATATACAAACATTATATATATATATATATATATATATATATATATATATATATATATATATATATATATAGTTAAATAAAAATAATAATATTGCTAAAACACATTTATATAATATCCTGAAACAACTGAGTATCTTGGAGTAAGGATGCTTAGTTGTTTCAACTTTAAAAATGCTGCATCAATTTCAATAACGAATGCAATTTTTTTTTCATTAACAAATTAAAAAAAGTTATAAAAATAATGTAAAATTATTTAAAAAGGTATATATAAGGAAAAAAATGTATTTAAAGAAGATATCATTGAAATATAATCGATTATGATAAATATTTAATAAGACATGAACAAAATCAAGTGTTAATAATACTCAATACATTTTATTGCGAACCTTAATTAGTTTTCGAAATTTTAAATGGTATGAATAAATTGATATTGTCATAACGTTATAATGTCATCATGACTAGTTAAGTTACAATGACATTCGATTCTACAAACAACATAAAATTATAAATAGCATTGTAGGAGTAATGGTGAAAAAAGTCTGAACTCTCTCTCTCTCTATAATAGAATGAATACATAAAGATCTCAAACTTTATGAATGCTGATAAGTTTTTGATGTAGAATGTTTTTAAGAAAGTGATTCTGCTCAGATTAAAATTTTCTACTCAAAAATAAATTATGATATAAGTTAAGAATTATGTATAAAAATTATACTGTTCAATATATAAGTATTAATATATTGAACAGTAAATTTTTTCCCTTATCAGAGCAAAAGTTCATTTATTAATGTAGTAATAGGTTCGTGTATCATAACCAAGCACGATTATTTTTCTGAACATTATAAAATATAAAAATACCAATTTTGGCTTTTAATTGTAAAAAATAAAATAAATTTTAGTTTTAATATAAATTGATTTAAAATTATTATTTATTTGTTTATATGTTATACTTTCTAAAATATTTCTCTTCTTATAGTTTTCAATGCGGTTGCTATTCTTTTTATTAATTAAATGTCATTTCATATAGCGTGTCATTACTTTTTTATTATTTTCATAGAGAAATCATACTTGAATTTCAAGGAAATTACAATATTATCCATTAAATTATATTCGCAGATTTTTCCAAATATTAATTATTTACACACACGCAATATATTCTACATATTATATGTTTATTATTCAGATAAATTGAGAAAGGAGCATAACTAATTAAATAATTGTCAATTTGACTTATTTTATAATTTTTTTATGCTTTATTAAAGTATAAAATTCCACGTTTTCATTGTGTATTAAAACTCACAAGTACAATATAATGCTCTAGAAGTAAAGTTATTTGTCAAAGTTTCGTATTTGAAAGCGATTTTATGAGTATTTTTTTCAATCTAGATTTGTATAAATGATAGAAATTCTTATAAAAACATGAACTTGCATAAAAAAGCAAATAAATCACATTATTGTAGACATTAACATTATCTTGCAATTTCTTTTTTAAAAAAGGGAATTTTTAAGCAAGAAACTGAACTTTTTTCATTATAATTATTTAAAATGTCTGATGTATTTAAGTGTAAAAGTCATTTTCATTATTCTGAAAATTTTTAATTATAAAAAATATTTAAAATTCAAACTTATTTGGTTACTATTATACAGGATATGAATTTAATTTTGAAAATATCAGTATTCTAAATTAGTAAAGACAATAAGAAGCTAAATAGAATATTTTAATTTAATTAAATTCGCAATTTTTCGTCAGTCATATGAATAATTAGAATATAATAATTAAAGTTTTTTTTAATGATTATCTTAAATCTTTGATATCAAAATTGTTTATTTATATTGGAGAAATAAGTTTCCTTCTTCCATAATAGATGGCAGCACCAAACGTAAGCTATTCTCTTTCTTCTCCCGAGAAGCTGGGACACGATCCTATGCAACCACGTCAGTCAGGCCGGCGTCCTCAGAATCAGGCGGCGCCTCATCCGGAGCAAGGGATGTTGATGCTCTATTTATACATACTCTGGCATTTCGCCATCGGCTTTAACAGCGGATAATAACAACAGACGGCGACAGAACGGAGGGTACTTAAAAGAAGTTGTGATGTCCAATCGCCCCATTGTTTGGGGAATCATCCTACATATAAATATATTTTTCCTCCTCTCTTTTCTCATCTTGAGCTTCCATGACGTGTCTGTTGACAAGAGGAGGGAAAATGTTCTTGGCGACGTTTGGGTGCCGTCGCCAAGTATCTCTGTCACTCTTGATGGAGGTAGAAAGAGGGTGTCATTTTATTGCATCCTTTTTGTAGGGGAAGAGCAATTGCTATATATAACGATTGGGAATGGGAAAAGGAAGAGGGATAGAGACTCCACAGGAATTTGATCAGTGGCTTTGTTTGGTCAAAATGAAGAAGGGGTGGGAGATTTTTTGGGATGAATTGGTGTCAGATGCACAAAAGCATATTTTCCTTTCTTTCTTTCCATCCCACCACTTATTCACTCAAAGTATTATATTTTCCTCTACTTTTTCAGCTATGAATTTTATAAAAAAATTCTCTCACAAAAGTAAATCGCTTGAATAAATTCATATACAAATTTATTTCTGCAAATGGATCAAAGATTTTTTATAAAAGAAATTATATAATTGTTTACATAATGTTATTGTAAAAATAGTTTTAAAACAATCAAGAATAACATTAACATCTATTATTTTTTAATATTTTATTCACTTATGCATTTCAATATTTTACAAATATTTAGTTTTTAGATATTTTTTTTAACTAACTTTTTATGCTGTTTAGTTGAAGATTATTTTTTACTTTAAATTCCTGGTTCACATTTTTCAATTTGGGTATATAAAAAAGCTAATTTTGATTTAAATTTTAAATTAATTTTTAAAATTATTACAGTAAACAATAATGGAAGTTTAATATGAACAAGAAAATAATTTGTTATAAATAGTTTTTCTAAAAGTTTATTACGCATTTAGTACTAATTGTGCGGAGTTTCTTTATTTTATATTTCCTCCTTGTTTTTTCATAAATCTAAAAAACGAAGTATGGAAACTCGCAATTTTAAAATTATTTTTATTTTTAATTTATTCATATGCATTTTATGTATTGTATATACTTTTATTTTCATTTGAAAGAAATACTTGATTTAAAAATTTTGAGTGAAATAAAGTAACAGCAATACCATCATCCAAAAAATGTCTTGAGTTCATAGTTACAAATTGAAATTTTTACAGTTATTTTTATTTTACCATAGTTTTGCTAAAACTTTGATATTCTATAAAATGGATTTGCACATTTTTTTAAATATTCCATAAGTATCCAAATTCATGTGGTTCAGCACGCATTTGTGTCATTAAAATATTTCAATTGTGCTCATAAAATTTAAAAGATTATATTGAACAGAAATTCAATTCAACTTATGACTCTTATTTTTATATCGTACAAATGGTGAGAATTTATACACAGTATAAATTAATTAAAATACATTGCAAAAGAGAAGGAAATTTATCAACAACGAAGAAAATTTAAATGAATAATAAGATAAAAATAATTTAATATAAAAATTTGGTGATAGATTACCATTAGAACAGCTGTCACTATTGAGTGAAAAATCCTCATCACTATGCACAATATTTATAGTTAAAAAATTACATTCCTCGCAAATAAGATAAATAAAAAGAGGTTTTTTAAAGAGATTCGTGCACATTAATTCGTACTTCAAAATTAAGTTAAAATTCGTTCAAAAATTAAACTTTTGGTTACGTATTAAAAATATTAAATTGCATAAATTAAAATTTTATTTTTGAACAACTATTTATGTGAACAGAATGTTTTCTTTTTAAGAGACTTATAATAGAATCTTACTTATGCTCATTTTTTTTCTTTCAAAGAAAACCATACACTTTTGAATTCAAAGTTCTCACTTTTTCAATTTTTTGATAAATATATTCTTATTTGCTAACTTATTTAATTCTCACTTTTTGTTAATTAATTTTATATAATTTTGTTCCAAGCTCAATTTAATACGCAGAAGAACATACAAAAAATCCTGCCTTGAAAGTAGTAATAAAAGAAAAATTATTTGTGAAAGCTACTTGAAAAACTTAGCTAAAATCTTTTTCAAATGCATTTTAGTGAATCATCTGTGAGTATACTTTTTCCAGGTCATAATAAAAGCGAAATTCTTGACATTAATTAAACAATTTATGATATTAATTTATTTCACATTAAGATTTTCATTCCTTTGATTTCATGTTTATAAATTTAGGAGTGTATTTCTTAATATATAGTTCCCAATGAATAGTTTTGATATTTAAAAAAACTTTTTTAAAAATTAAAAGGAATAATAAGCAATATTTTATATTTTTCCTTCCAAAGTATAATAACACTATTTAATTAAACTGGATTTTTTAGGAAAAAACTGTCGAATTTCATTCTTTTGGCCTTTATATAATTATTTAATAAAAATGATACGTAACATGTGATTAAAATCAGTTATAAATTATAAAATATTAAAATATTTTAATTACATAGTATAGGTTATATTCAAAGCAATGGAGTTAAATATAAAATTAACAGGTTAATTATATATGTTGGTTAAGAAAAATTTAATTGTGTGTGTGTTGTAGATTACTATCAAATATCTTCTCGTTTAGTAAAAATAAATAAATGCTTATAAACTTAATGTTATGCTGATTTGATAAAAAATAGTAGTTATATAGTCATTCATAATGAAGTTATGTATTCATTCATAATTATAATTTTTTTATTAATATTTTGGATCATATTTCGCTTTTACATCAAAACAATATTTATGGTAATTAATCTCTTTGATGTAGGAACACAGCCATATTTATGAATTCTTTTCTGTTATAATAAATTAATTCATGAGATGCGAGGGAAGTTCTTATGACAGATTCAATATTATTCATAAAGTAAGAAACATGTTTTATAAAGATTTGCATAAATGAATCAAAATAAGCATATTGACATGCTTAACTTAAAAACTGCAGAATTGAATAGAAATTAAAAAAAATACGAGGCCTTCAATTCTTATTAAATATGCAAAATTTCACTAAGCAAATGTAAATTTCAATTTAGTTTAATAAATACAGAAAAAATTAAATCAGCGAAATTAGAAATAATATAAATCTTAAAACCGTTCTATATTTTTCTATAAAAATAAAATGAAAAAATTACTTCAAAGTAATAATTATTTGATAACATTTGAATAAATCTGTATGGTAAATATGCTGGATATATATTGAATTTCTAATATTTAGTTATTTTGAAATTAAGATATACTTAATTAAAAAAAGATATACTTTTTTATTAATATTTTTGATTATAATTTATTATTTCATTAGTATAATCCATTAAAACTTGGAAGAAATAGGGAAAAAATAATAATTACGAATTCCAAGCAGCTTATTAGTTAGATCATGATGCTTTGACTAAAAGATCATGGGTTCAATTCTAGCTACTGGTTAATAATAGTATATGATTTTATTTTTTAAAATACTCACACACATCTGCCAGGGTAGGTTTACTCTTGATAGTTTTTCTAATTTCTTTCGTGACAACATGAGAATATGACAAATTATCTGTTAAAAATCCTACAACATGCCAACACGTGGGTGAAATTCAATGCTTAACTATGATTTTTAGCTGTTATGCTATTCAATTAAACATAACGTAGTGCCAAATTTGTTCAATAATTTGTGTTAAACCGCAACTTATCTATGCCAATTTCTTAATTTCTAAGTCGAATCAAATGTTTAAAATTCTTAAAAATATGGAAACAAATAATTGATTATTCATTACAAAGAAATTATATTTATTCAAATTTCTTTAGTCTAATTACCGGCTCTTTAAATAAAGATACTTCCCTGCTTAAAATTTGAAGATAATCGCAGAAATATTTTTCTTTCAATGAAATTATGCATCGTTTATATGAAATATATAAGTCCTAAGATGCTTCTCTCTTTAATCTAGCATTTTTTGGGCAGTAAATTATTTAAATAATATTTCTTAACCCGAAAAATGACACAAATGACTATATACTATATAATAAATTGTATTTATATAAAAGAAAATATTATTTAAATTCTTAAAATTATATTTAATATAGTTCTAATTAAACTGTTATTGTATTATTATTGTTTATATTAATATTAAAAAATATTATTGTTATTTTATTGAATAATTAAAGTAAGAACCTTAGAATTTTAATTTTGTATTTAAATGGCTTTGTTGAAAATATATTACAGAGAAATAAAGAACTTATATTTATATAATATTTTAGTTATTATATAGGCAAATATATATGTTCTCGTAATAAAATACAAATTTGTCAATAGTTTTAAGCACTTATTTAAGTAGTTTCCTCTTTGTTTTATTTTTATATGAAGTCTACAAGTGAGAATGTAACTTTACTTGGATCGTGCTAATTCCAATTGACATTTACAATAAGTTTCCGAATGTGATTTTTTTATGCTTCCAAATCTGAATTTCTTACGCACTTTTGGTTGCAGAAAAACTAGCAAGTGATGTAAGGCAAGAAGATTCCTATTGGAAGCCGATAAAACAATTTCGAATGCACAGAACAGCCTCTAGGGATGTTCCAACAGCATCAAATGTCCTCACAAACCCAATAGATTGAATATACAGATAGTGAAAGTAAGAGTTCAGAGATTTTTCGAATTCTTATTTCAGTTATTGTTATTATTGATCTGAGATTTGTGCTTCGTTGATGGTCCTCAAGAGAAGCGGAAAAAAATCCTTAATTGAATGGTTTATACTGTACGAAATCTGCCTTCTAACCCTGATTTAACATTGTTATATTTTCGATTTTTTTTGCTTTTTCGTTTCTTATTTTTTTGCAAACTCACTCCAGCTTTTTCCTCCTTCAAACTAAGAAAAAGTTTACAAATTGCAATGGGATAGATTCTTCGTATTTTTTTAATATATATTGTTGATATATAAAAGATAAATATATAAAAATCAAAAATAATATGAACTATTCCGTATCAACAGTTTAATTTTTTTCTTCTTATTTTCCGTTCGGAAAATGTAATAAGCATTGGATTCTTACGAATAAGAATTGAATGAAATAAAAATGGACTATGATTAAAATTTCTTTTATAAGAAATACTAGAGATTTTTGCAGAGGAATGAAGTCTGAATTTTGGCTATTTTTTACATACCAGAAAATTTATAAAAATACAATATAATGCTTAGAATTTATAATATTTTTGAAAGATTCTGTGGTAGATATAAGTTAATAAAATTGGTGTTTATACGCTTACAATATATAAATTGATTTACTACTTTGGCAGTATAAATTTAATTAAAATGAGTTTGAAAATATATTACTTGAAATTCAAAAAACATAGATCGACACTTTTGTTTGTTTCTGGTTTCCTACACTTCTGAAGATCAACGTTAATAACTGTACCAAAATTAATGGAAATATGGAGCACATATGCGGAACTCATAGCTGAATGGTTAGTAATACATATTTCAATTTAATAGGTTATGGGTTCGATTCCTACTTAGACCGTGAATGTTATAAAGTTTCAGATTAGACCTAAAACTGAGAGTAGGGATGCAATCAAACCCAAAAATTGTAACTTCGAAATCATGAATAGTTGAATAGGAAACCAGGGACCGAAATGATGCGGTTACTAATTTAGAATAAGAGATAAATACTGCATATTTGTTTTGTGCATGTACGTTTGTCATGGTGAGAGCTTGGAAGTTTTCCCCATTTTCTTTCTGATGACACGCAAATTTAATTTAATTTATAAGAAAAGTACTGCCAGAAGACAGACTTCACTAATGTCTTTCATAGAGTTTGGCTATGAGTTTGAGAGACATTGAGTAAGAATTTCAAGTTGAAATTTGAAATGCAATATATTTGGTTTAAAAATCAAACGTTAAATTCCAAATACTCTGAAGAATAAAGATTAGAATTTCTGGCATCCGTTATTGATGAGATATAAGAACTTTGAAATATGGGAAACACTTGATAATTTTGCAAAAGCTTTAATAATAATAAAAATATATTTACACACACACAATATATATATATATATATATATATATATATATATATATATATATATATATATTTACAACAGTTGTTAAGTTATAACATTAAAATATATGACAATGGCAAGGTATATTACTTTATGGAGTTGTCTCTGTTAATTATTATTTTCAATTTCTAATTTGATTTATTTAAATTTATAACCATTATAAAATGATTATAACCATTGAAAAATTTATAACCATTATTAAATTTATAACCATTATAACCATTAAAAAACATTATAAAATGTTTGCTGCTAATACCTATTAAAGGAAAATCACTTTTCATAAATCTGGAAGTATAGTATTTTATTATTTTAAAGTTAAAAAATGTGGTAATTATTGATTGGCTGAATGAAATATTTTTCCCATCCGAGATATTTTAGTGCAGGAAAAATAACCGATAGGAGAAGCATTCATTTTTAATATCGCTTAGAAGACAATTTTTAAAATTGGATCTGCTATAATGATTTTAAACATTCGCTGTCTATTATGACATCAGGTGAATGTTTACATGACAAAGGAGGAAAACTCTCTGTCCCGTCAAATGTGCATTCAGAAATCAGGAGCGTGCATCCCGATCCTCCTTTCAACAACTGTTCCAATCGAACACAAAACATTTTACTCCAAAAGGTGCGATTTCTAGTCTATGGTAATTGAACAGCTACTGAGATCTATGACAATATCTCATGAACAAGAAAAATTAATAAAATTATGAAACTGGAACTGAAATATTTACGCATTTTTTAAATTATCCATAAGCATATTTTTGCATTTAAGTAAAATTATATCACTCAAACAATTTGCCAGTAAATAGAATTAAATCAGTTATGAAATTTTGTAATGCATTAAAGGGCTGTTATCTTCACTTTGAGGTATACTACATTAAGATTGTTCAACAATTCTGTTCTAATGTTGTAAAACATATAAATTTTAAAAAAAGTTCTTTTTAAAAATTTAATGCTTCACATTAAATCTCTTTGAATGATGATCAATGGTTTGATAAATATATATGCTAATAAGAGATATATTTTGTGCAATTGAAAAGACAAGCTATCACTAACCGATACAAAAGTTGTATTTAACACCAGGTTTTAATTTCATTTTACTTAAATTATTAAAAAATACTAGAACTCTGAACCTTATTAGAGCACTAATAGGTTCAAATCTATTTAATAATTTCATAAAATGTCCGTACTGCATCATTCGAATAATTTTTTTTTACTTTTAAATAACTTCAGTAATATTTTTTAGCTGAAACAGTTCTAATTGTTAGATATTGCAAAAAATGTTTTCGAATAAATAGAAAATACTATACAATGTAAAAGAATAAGGTTGCAAACAATTTAATATTGTACTATGAATTATTTGGAATTTATAATCTCATTTACTTCCCAATTTAAAAGAAATATGTTTATAAATATGCGAAATTTAATGTTAGCAAATCAAAATTTGTGAATTTTTAAAAACAATTCTGTAGTTATATAGAAAAATTTTATATCAAAATTTACATAATAAAAACATTTGTGTAGTTAAATAACTACACAATATTTTAATATTTATTATTACCTGTTGTTAAATCTAAATTATTTCCAACAATTTAATAGTTTATAACATTTAAGTGTCCTTATTTTAACCAATATTATTTATTTTTAAATAATATTGGTTAAAATAAGTTTCATAAATGTTTTAATTTAAAAAGAAAAAAATATTGCTGTGAAATTTATATTTTAAGTTAAATAAATATATTAAAAAAAGCGAAAATAATATCCTATTTGTTTTGAAGACACACAATTGAATCCTTCTAAATTATTTAAAAAAATAATATTTCCCTTATTGTTCTAAAAAAATCTACCCTTTATTTTATCGTTAAGAAAACTCAAGAAAATAAATTTGTATTATTCTCCAGTAAATTCTTTATTTAATATTTCTAAAATAGAGAGAATTCTACTAGAGGCTTTTAGAAAAATAATGTATTTTATTTGTTGTTAAATTATCTATTATTGTAGTCATTTTTAAATATTGTAGACCTTTTTAGAGATAAAACAAAAATTTCTCTAAATTTTATATTAATTTATTACTAAGACATTAGAATGTATTTATTTTTTAACCAATTACATTTTCAAACTAAAAAAAAAAATAAATAAATTCTTTTTAAACTCATAAATTTAAATGTTCGATTTAAATTATAACAAATTTAGCAGAGTTATGAAATATTGACTATAAGTTTCCGTTATTTGTTATAAATAAAAAAAATCAATTTAAAAATTGTATCTTAATATTTGTTTGCTCCAGACATTATTTCTCAATAGAAATCTCTATTTTCAGATGTAAATAATATTCAGTGAATGAATGAATGAATGAATGAAAGGGAAGCAGTAAAGAAAATGAAAATACTGGCATTTTTTGCAGACAATTCGTCGCCAACATTGAAAGAGATGGAAGTTTGTGAAAGGCAATGACACACTAAAACTACACCGCCAAATGATCAACCGCTGAGATCTGGGGAGAATTCCAAAATGTCATTAATTACTGTTATAAGGCACAGAAATGGCAACATAAAACAAATTTTTCTGCGGCTTTTTTATTTTATTACACTTTTTGAGGTCAGCTTGGTAGGGCTGATGTCATCATTTCTTTTTCATTCAAAAATCTGATAATTTGAGAGGCAGAACATCATGTTTTTGTACTCAAATTGCTATTTAAAATTAAAATAAATTTTTGTCATTAAAATTAAAAGTTCTTATTAGGATATATTAAATGTATAGTATAATAAACTTTATTAAAACTTGAAATATATAGATTTAATTTTCTTCCAGATCATGTTGAATTTCTAACGTAGATAAAATTTGCATTCAATCACAATTAAAACACTTTTTTCAGCACAACATACCTCTTATCATTGTGATTGTACTACCAAGAAGGAAATGTCACATAAATATATTTTTAACGACTCAAGAGACCAGTTCATATAGGTATGATCAAAGATAGGAAAAAATCAATCAACTAAATTAATGAAGCATGAAAAAATGTTTTTGAGTAAAAATAGAAAGCATAGATTTATTGAAAATTTATAATTGAAGAAAATCAACATTATTCGAGAAATACAGCAAGATTTTGGTCTCGTAAATCATCACAGTTTGTGACTGATATAGAGAGGTAACATAACATTTGACTTCACAGCTAATGGTGGCTCAAATGTACATGGTGAGAGTATCCCAGGAAATGTCTTAAGAACAATTTTTACCCAAAGTATAAAGGTCTGAAGTGTTTTAAAATCTGTCTCAGTTTAATGTTCTTATGGGTTAATTAACTTATGGATCTAATTAACCTTTGTATTCGAAAAAGTGACCGTAGAACAATAAACGAATCGAACCAAACCGTTGCAGTCGTGTTCTTCCTTTTTGATGCACATAGTACTAACATTTCTACGCAGTAGTTTGAGTTGCTGTAACATCTGTGTATAGATGTTTGGCTTGTGGCCTAACATTGTGTAAGTAGCTTCTGCTGATATTCATGATTTTAATACATGGAGTGGAATTCCATTCGCAGCACAATATGGCTCATTACACACCATTCTTTTCATCCAACAATCCAACAGGACATCTACCCACATTATGCAACCATCTGGTTTGCTGTAGGTCTGACAATCACTGAGATGCGCAATTTAGAACTGCTTATTTTATCATTTCAGCAGATATCTACGCGTCATTCCCGAGTGATTAATGAATGCCACTCTCCATTCAACGATTCGGTGATGATTCTTCGGTGACAAATGATGAAAACTGTCACGTTTCCTAGTCACGAGACATTACGTAACTGACGCGAAAGAGTTAAGCTGATTCTGAATTTTTATACATAAACTATATAAATAAATAAATAAATTACAAATTTTAAAGAGAAAAGAGTCGGCTTCATCATGATACAATTAAAAAATTTAACGTAATTTTACATATTACTTTCTATTGAATTAAAATGTCTTGATTTCACAAAACTCACAACTTATAAAAGATATTTCATAAATGCATTCTTTACAACAAAATAAAAGTAACAGAGTTCCATACTAAAGTACACTTAAATGTAATTCGAAATTAATTATATTTTATGATAAAATTAAAAATATCTTTTTCTAAGACTGACAAAATGTAATGAGTCTCAATATTATTTATTGATATGCATGTTTTCAAAATCTGATTACAATGCAATCAGAAATTATGTTATTACATTTGCCAAGGTGGGGAATAAAAATACACTGACGAAATTCTTATCTATTTCTTTGACGATGCCATTGTTGGAAGCTCAGCAATTAGAGGTACAGGAATAATTTTTTGTCAAGTGGCTTGTTTTCTGGTTTCACATAGAAATAATCAGAAAACAGTTGAAGTCTAATCCTCAATGCATATAATCAATGATGATTAATAATGGACAAGATTTATAGGAATTTTAATATTAATTTATATATTAATGACTGATATTGATAAGAATTCCCATTCTGAAGAGCACTGTTTTAACACATATGGTAAGACCAATTCTTCTTTTAGTGGCTAAACTCTGTAACATTAATATATTTTATCAAGGCTTTATTTGTAGTAGCTATAAATTTTATTAAAGTTTAAAACACATAAACTTTTTGTGATTAAGCATCTTATAATCATTGGAAACATTAACCTCTATATACCATACTTTTCACTGCATAGATTCTAATGTTTCAACTGCATCGGATTATTTGCTTTGAATTTTCAAACAGGCTTTGTATTTTCATTCAGGAATGTCAAATCAATAAATACAGACATTGAAGTATATATAGTACTGTATCCTATAATAATTTGATGCTTTTTAAGAGACTATTTTTATTGGCCTTTTATTTTTTAATTTTTCAGCACACTTCTAATTCCTGTTATTTATTTTTAACCAATATCTTTTAACAGAAGTATGTCTTGACACTTGCTTCAGAATAAGAAAATTTTACGTACTGTATATTCTTGTATCAAATAGAATGATAGAATCAAAACTGTTATATATTCTCATTGTATGTTATGTAAACTGTTATATAATCTCATTCCAATAGCCAACACACTTTTTGTGACCTCGATCTCTTATAAATTTCCTATTTTATTTGTTTTTATTTGTTAAAAACACTATACACATACGGTAATTATGTACAAAAGCGCAAAGTAGATGCACAAGATATTTTAATATTTCTATTGATAGTAGAATAAATCTTCTCGCTTTTCGAGGGAAAAAAAATCAAAAAGCATGCCAAGAAAACCAAGCCATGATGTGCCAAAAATATCACTAGAACAAATTACTAAATAATAAAAATTAAAACCAAATTAAAAATCCTTTTTGAGCATTTTTTTTAAAAATTATATAATTTTTAATAGCTAAAATGTTTTTATTAATGCTTTATTAAATATTTTATCCTACAGAATTATTTATTTAATAAAACTAACTTACATTGTTCCATTAATATTCAACTGCTAATAATGAAATTAACACTCAATAATATTGTTATTGAATTAATTATGAATAGTATATTTAACATCTACAATCATTTAAATCTTTGTTTCCTTTCGCATATCATCTATTTTTCAGTCCCGAAAACTGTTTCAAGAAAATTGAGACAACAGGGCGGGTTTAACATGTAGGAATAATCTCTTCCGTTATATTTCATTTAGTTGTGTAGCTTTTTTTATTAGAATTAAGTAATAAATGTCTTCTAACGTGTAAAAGGCGGGGATCACTTTTTTAAACAAGCAAGAGCTATTCCGAAAGTAATTACAAGCTTTTATCATCACGTTAACATCATTTATCTTGATGATGTTGAAAGAGTGTGACATGGCTCACTCGTCACAAATCTTTGGTTGCGGTCTTGCCGCATGTGATCCAAAGAGACTGTTGCCAAAAATCACGATTCTCATAAAAAAAAGATTATTTTCTTAACTAGATTAAGCATCTTTATCCAATGGATAATACATATAATTCGAAAGAAATGGATAATCAATTCAAGTATTATTAAAAATAATTAAATAAAAAATTGATTTCATTGACATGCATTATGTAATACCAAATGAATTTAATTATAAAAATGAATTAGTGACCAAGGAATGTTCTTAAATTATGTTTCGAAGAAATTTTATTTTCATAATATATAGAGCCAAATGTATAATTTTAACTCGTATTAATAAAAAAAATTCTACGACGAATAATTGTTTCAACAATCAAATTCATAATTCATACTTAATATATAATAGCCTCTACAGGAAATAGAAAGACAAATATACTTAATTTATAAGACTAATATATGATAAAGAATATGGCATATTTCAAAATGCGCAGTATTATATGATAGTTAATTATTTTATAATATTATTTATTTTACTAAAATTTCATTTTATAAGGAATTATTTAGTAAATATTACATACATTTGATTTTTTAAAAATAACGTATTACATATTTTTAAAAATATATTGTACTAGAAAATTAAAGCAAAAGAAATCAAAAATCCCAAAAGTTGGGGATTTAGTCAAGTTTGATTTATAGCGTTTGCACAGACTTATAGAAAATGATGCATTCAAATTTCTCTGGAACTTAATAATAGACATAGACATACGCAATGGAACACCTGGTCTGTACCTTAGATTATCAGGTATAGCTCCACCACGTAATAGATCTGGTGTGACAGAATTGCCACGAAATTTGATAACAAAATTGAATTTCAATAGGTCTCTAATATTTGAAATTAATAATTTGACAGAAATATAACATCAACAATAAAACATTTACAAAACTTTCACTATGGGAGATGGCATGAGGTAAAAACTACACTAAAATTGTGAAAATGGATTATCCTAACACTCCAAGTAACCTTGGTAAATAATACAAATTAATTATCTTGATGATGGTTATAATGGATGATATAAGTAGTTTATAACACAAATATTCAAGCAATGTAATTAAGTAGAAGAGTATAAAAAAGAACAAGTAACTGGGACAGATTTTCAATAAGTACTAGTAACTTACTCATGCTTTAATGTAACATTTCATTTTTCGCAAACAATTCATGCGAACTTAAAATGTCATTTTATTTAATTTATTACAGAATTTTTAATGAAAACCAATTTTATATTCATGAAAGCAGACTATATAAATCAAGTTAAAAGTATCCTAATAACGTTGCAGATTTTTGGGATCAAGTAATATCGCCGATGTAACTCTCGATGATAACTTGGAAACAAATCACCATCATCGATATATTTCTAGTTTTAATGTAATATTTATAATCACTATCCGTTTAGGTCTACTTTTTGTAAAAAAAAAAATGTGGATTTCGGAACCAAGTTTATTTGATAATTTCAATACCAACACTTTTGAATAGAAATCTATATGCATAAACTCCAGCTTAAAATCTTAAGTATTTTACAAGTTAGTTTAATGAGTGTCTTTTGCTGATAAAGAATAAAAAAATCAAATTTATTATGAAATGATATTTTTTTTAAAGTTGTAACTTAGAACTTATTTTTAAAGTTTGAACTTAGAAAAAGTGAAATTTTCTGTTAATTCATTACCTTATTACCTCACATTGAGTTTTATTTCAATGTGAGCTAATTAAAATACTAAAGGTATATCTGAAAGTTCTGATGAATTACAAATTTACCCACATATTTTAATTACAGTAATTCATATAAAAGAAAATGAATCATCCCTTTGATTATTTTTGTTGTTTAAAAAAATTAAAGCTGATTTAAAATATTAACTTTCTTTTATTCCGGTGAATTATGTCTTTTTCAAGTTTATTGAATAACCATAATTCTTACACTAAAAAAAATCTAATGATTTGTTTAAACAAACATTATTTAAAGTAAACCTTCCTATTAATCTTGCTAGTCTTTTGTGTTCTAACCAAAATCCTTAAAATACGTTTTCGTTCTGATGAATTATGAATTTTCTCAGTCTCATGATAGCCCTAATTCATATAATTAAGAAAAAGTCATGGATCGGATAATTTTTTCCATTAAATTAAAAACTAAATTCAAATTGAGCTTTCTATTAATTTTGCTGCTCTATTTTGCTCAAATTAAAATATTTAAGGCATGTCCCTTTCTGATGAATTATGGCCTACCCCATAGCTTTATGATAATCATAATTATAATAAAAATACATCAGAATGTGGGTAATTTTTTTAATCAGTGTTTAAAATTAAACCTTTTTATAAATTTTACTGTCTATTTTGCTCTAATTATACTTAAAAGACGCTTATATTTAGAAGGATTATAGCTTTTCCCAGTTTTAAGATAATCATAATTCATGATACAAAAAATAAATAAAATATAAAATAAACCTTGCTTTTAGATAAATTCTTTAATTAAAACTGAAATTTGAAACGAAGCCATTTTTTTTGTTATTTTTACTGTTCAACTTTGCTTTGGTTAAATTAGTTAAGATATCTTTATGATCTTTTTAATTGTGACTCTTTCCACGGTCTCATAATAGCCCTAAATGATGTAATAAAAATTAATCATGCGTCAGATAATTTTTAATTGAAGTTAAAACCAATTTATAGGTAATACTTTTTATTGATTTGATTCTCTATTTCGCCCTTATTAAATGCTTAAGACACGTTTTATTCGGATGAATTATAGCTTTTCCCATAGTCCCATGATAACCACAATTCATATAATAAAAATGAATAATGCAAGTGATTATTTTTTAAATTAAAATTAAAACTATTTGTAATTAAAATATTTTGATAATCGTACTACTCTATTCTGCTTAAATTAAAGTATATAAAACATCTTTTTGTTTGATGAATGAAGGTTTTTCCTACAGTCATCTAATGAACATAATTCAAATAATAAAAATAAATCCAGCATGAGAATATTTTTTAAAATTATATTTAAAGCTAAACTATTCTGTTAAGCGTACTGCTCTATTCTGCTCTAATTAAAGTATTTAATACATCTCTTTGCTCTGATGAATTACGGCTTTTCTCACAACTGCCATAAATATTAAACTCAATAATCTAAAACACGAGGTTATTGCCTTCAATTGCATCGTAAATTACCATTCACATTAAAGTGGAAAGCCTCGGCCATTGCGAAGTTAGCCAGATTTCATTGCAGCAGAGCTCATCTACTGAATATTCATACCTATGGTCCTTGAAAGCAATTACTTTGTTTGTAAAACATTTGAAGATGGTGACGGAATACCTTCCGCAGAATTTGAGACGATTATAACGATCAAGTTTATGATCTTAGTCATAGTAATGTGATGATGTGTTGTTTAGAAATTTCAATATTTTACTTTTTGTTTGTTACGATTTTAATGTTTCTGAAGAGAAATTCGTTGAAAGCAAATGCTTTTTATTTATTACATTGTGAAAATTTGAGGAAACTCTTAGACTAAGTGTTTTAGGAAAAGGAATTTTATGAAAAGATGCAAGTTAAATTTCCGCACAGACGACAGATTAAAGATTTTGGAATTTATATTTAAACTTTGAATAAAGATTTTATTTTTAAAATAAAAACGTTATGAAAAAGATAATAAATTTATAAAATTTATACAGAGAGGATTGGTAAATTTTATTACTCAATTTATAATTCTATATCCATCATAAATTGCTAATAAATACGAATAAATGATACGAAAATACAGTTTTAGACAGGATATATATATATATATATATATATATATATATATATATATATATATATATATATATATATATATATATATATATATATATATATATAATTAATATTTTTGTTTGAGAAAAAAAGCACTGGATTAATTATTGTGCAGAAATATTAATGAGTTCTTTGTAATAACGCAAACATTTTTTTGCATTTCTTTTTAATCACAATATTTTTATTTGAAAAATATATAAGATAAAATTTTATTATTCTCACTGTAATATATCTCAATATGAATCTTTTTTATTTACTGACACATTCGATCTAAAACAAACTCAAAAATTATAATTATCTTTTTACAAATCCTTTGATGTTAAATTGGTAGAGTCCTTTTGAGAAATATTTACATTCTCTCTGCAAAAAGAAGAGGAATCATTTTATAAAAAATACTTTTGAATTTTTTATTTTTACAGAATATGTGACACTTCAATTACTTACAGATATTTGAATTTTTAATGACCTGAATTATCCAATTCTAAGAGTAATCGAGGTTTGACTGTATGCAATTTTTATGCTACAAAAAGCATAGATGCTTAGAATTTAAAATTAAGGTAATTTTGTTGAATAAAATTTAACTTCAATAAATACGACTATGATGGTATATAATTAATTTCATCGTGTGTGAATATCATAAGATTTTTTTGCTAATTTCGATTCAAATCCTTGTTAATTAAAATGAACCTCAGCAGTTCAGTAGCTTCACGCGGTTCAGTAACTTCCGTTCAGCAGTTCAGTAACTTACGGAAAGCCGTATGTTAAGATTCACTTATAGCAGGTAGTGATTGGGAGGATGACTATATTCTCTTTCATTGAGTTGTTGAAGTTAAGAAGTTGGGGACGTAGCCACGCTAATCTGTGACGACCAACATCCTTCTGCTGATCAATCGGGGATGTGGAGGGTGGTTGCCAGATCAGGTGTGACCTTATTACATGATCGTAACACGAAAGTACACGATGCTGGGTGCGAGGTGAGTATTATAAACTCATAAATCGGTACAGCATTATATTATTTAAAATAGTCATAAATGTTAAAAAACCATTAAACTCATAAAGGGCTATTATTTTTAGTAATTTAAGTGCTAAAAGTTTAACTTGGGTTAAAAATTCTAACTAAAATTAGATAATGAAGACTGATATATATATATAAGAAAAAGCGACTGTTTGGCGACATTCGAACCAAATGACTAGTAGTTTCGTTGATTGTCGACAAACAGTCGCTTTTTGCGCATGAAGAGCAATCGGATATCGACCTATAGATTAAAGTGGACTTAAAATCATTATTAGCACTTGGATACAAAGTAGAAATCGAAACCACGAACTTTTCAGTTGAAGGAAAAAGTGGTAATCAATCAGCTGTTACAGCAGCATATTAGTTGGGATACATAGCAAAAAGAAATAGAGGAAAATCAGTTAAAAGTATTTTTAAATAATTTAATTTTATGACATTAATGAGATTGGGTTCATTGTAAACTCGTGGTGGGCCTCTGCTCATCGGAAAGCACATATCTAGGTGCGTATTTCAAGCTTTATAGGTTTCTTCCCTTGAAACGTATGATTATAACACAAAAGCGCAGAAATACCTTACAGAAGACGAAACTAAATGTATATGAAAATAATTTACTAAAGTTCACCAATTAGATTTTTTGCTACTTGAAATAAAATTCACAAAAATGTTTCTGGTGGAAAATCGCTCAAATATTTTTTTAAATATACATCTATATAAAAGAAAAATTTAGTGAAAGTAAAATTTTGGTGAAAATAATGAATTGGATTGATAATAAGAATGTTTTAAGAAAAGTACAATAAAATATTATTTAAAAAAAGTAGATTCCCAATGATTTAATAGAAGTTTAGGATAATATTTGGACACTATTTTTACACTTTCCAGATACTTTAATAATTTAATTTTTAAATGTTTAATTAGATAGGATTTTTAATATTTTCAAATCTGTCAAGAGTTATAAGCCAACTTTATTTATTTGTACATACATTTTAGTAATTAATTAGAAGAATATATTTGTAAATGAAATAAAACATGATTGCATTTGTGTAATACTATTCGTATTTAAAGTTATCAATTAAAAAGTCGTGTTTAATTTTAAATCAATTGGATACAAACTTAATATTTATGCAAATAATATATATATATATATATATATATATATATATATATATATATATATATATATATATATATATATATATATATATATATATATATATATATATATATATATATATATATATAATATATATATATATATATATATATATATATATATATATACATTTACGTTTTGCTAAGAACACTTAGTTTTTTAACAAAAATTAAAATGATAAAGTAAATGATAATGAATAATACAACAAAATGAAAATGAATTCGAGTGATCTTAAAAATATTTGCTGAAAAGGAAACTCAAAATACAGCCTATTGAGTTCAAAAATTATATAAAAATGATATTAGAAATGAAGAGGCTATATTGTAAAATTATTCATGCTTTGAAAACGTTAATATGATAGCTTTTTACAGGACATAGGTTTCATACATATGTTGTAATTTTAAATTATTCAAATTAAATGCCATATGCAGGAAAGAAGATAAAAAAATATGGTTATCTATTAAAGAGATATCGTAACAATATGCTTGCATTAAAATCCTTAACATTATAGGCCTTTTGAATTTGCTGCTGTTGTCTTGTCCCATCTAGGCTGGCAATAACGGATGCGCTGCTTGACTTTTCCAACTGAACTATATTTTGGTGTGGAGTCCGATTTCCTTAGTACACACAAGTCATAGGTACACGTTTATAGGGTAGGCAACCACAACCCTTTCATGCAAAGAATGGACAAAGACAGGATAGACAGAGAGAGAAAGTACATTTATGCCCAAGCTGGGATTCGAATCCCTATCCGCAGTCAAGTACTGTGACCACTAGATAGGGTGGGCGCCGCATTTTGAAGTATATTATCTGAATAAATATGTTGCCATTTTGAATTATTGCAACTAAATATCATTGTAAAGGAATAATTAAAGTAATTGGCTATTAGGGGACATATTACAAGGATTTATAAAGGGAAAATTTTAAAGGGATATTTTACGAAGAGGCATTAGTATTTGGTTTACTAAGCAATGCAGATTTTATGCAGAGGTGTCAAATTAAGTTATTCCTATTAAATATACGTAAATATAAGAAAGAAAATTACGATACATAAATATAGTGGTCGTTTAATTGAAAAAAAAAGATTTTAAACTTCAGTTGAAAAATTAGAAAAAGTATTTATTTCAACAAGAATACTTATTCAAGCATATGAAAGTCTAAGCAGAATACAAAATTTTTATTTCTTAGTAGTTTTAAAATAGATTGCAAATCAAACGTGGAAACTAGTACGACGTCGTCAAATGTTATTCGTAGGACTAACAACAATAGTTTGAGTGTCTCGCAACCTATCTTCAAGAGATTACAATGGAGAGAATAGAAAAAGAAAACTTTTTTCTCCTTTAGTGTTTGAGTAGGAAGTGTACACTGAAACTCACGAAAGCCTAAACTAGATTTGGCGATGTTTAACAAACAAACTTAGAAGATCTGTGTCAGCAATGGACGATAATGTGTCAGTTGTAAGAAGAAGCTTAGATTCCGGAAAAAAGTTACTTTTTTAACCAATGAATGGTTGTTAAGAAGAAAAAAAGAAACAGGTTGTTTCCTCGGATGACGTGGGACTTCAAACCTAACAGAATGCAGGTACAGTTATTGATTTAAAATTATATTTTGTAACTGCTTACTATTAAAAAAATTACGACAAGAGAAATTATAAAAATAACCATCCATACAATATCCTGCTAGTAAAATAATACTGATCTCCAAAACATCTTGAATATCTTTCACATAACAACAACATTAGCAGAAAGAGACAGTGTAAAATTTTAAAATATTCAAATGAAAAAGAATAAGTAATTAACGAATTTTATTCAGTATTTATAATGTATAAAATTTTAATCCAGATTCATATACTATTCATAACATATAAAACATTAGTCGAGAATTATAAAGTATTTATAATGCACACAATTTTATATGAATATTATGCATTATTCACATTAAATTTTTTCAAGCTTAGGAATAATTTATGATATAAGAAATATACCATGATTTTCTAGTATTTATAACAGATATAAATTTGCTGAGTACTGTGCATAATTCATGATGCATAAAATTTCATTTAAGTACTGTGTTTGCAATATGTAAAAAATATTAGTAAAGAAATAAACAATATTTTTATAATACATACAATAGTATAATACAGAATTATTTACTATTTATAATGTATAAAAGTTTGATTTAGCATTATAAATAATTTATACTAATAATAGAGATAAAACTTAGTTAAGTATTAATTGCTTATAATATACAAGTTTTAATCGTGTTTATGCTCTGTTTACAATATACAAAATTTTAATCGTGATTTATACACTGTTTATAATATATAAAATTTTAATCATGAATGATGCATTAATTATAATGGATACATTTTTAATCAAAATTATTAAATACTCAAAATTAATAAAATTTTATTTCAGAGCTACAAATTATTTTTAAAATAAGAAATTTTCGTCCAGTGTAACACATTTTTATAACAGATAAAGATTGTATTATATATATATAACAGATAAATATAAAATTGTAGTCAAACCACAGCAGAATAATTAAAATCATAATCGTGTTTATTACTTGTATTTAAGAAAATCTGCTATTGGCAGTTATCTAAATGCTACATCCTTAATATAAGTTAAGTAAAAACTAACTTATAAACTGCAACTTCTATTTTTTCCAACGGCGGGCACTTGGGCGATGAACCCTATGCCACAACAAAGCCAGAAACTGCTACTCATTTGTCGTTATCCTGCGGTCACCAGTGAACTAAGTCACAGAGGCGAGTAGCGTTGCCCGCCCCATACTACCACAAACCTGTTTATAGGGTGGGCCACATTCATACATCAGCACAGAAGGAAATATAGAGAAACACAGGGAGAACAGAGAAAGTAACATCCATCCCCGAACTGGGATTCGAACACGGGACCAAAGCTCAGGAGCCAGGAACGCTAACCACTCAGCCATCGGTCGACATAAAGTAAAACTGCCTGTGGTGCAGTTTCCGTAATTATTATAAATCCTTTCTTTCCTTAGAGCTCTTATTTTAATTTATATATATATATATATATATATATATATATATATATATATATATATATATATATATATATATATATATATATATATATATATATATATATATATATATATATGTATACAGTACAGGGTATACAGTGTATTTTTTTTCTTGACGGTTCAATAAACCAAATAGTGAAAAAATTTGTGTGTGATATCAGTAGTTTAAAACAAAGTAATAATTTTCTTTGATAACTATTCACTGAGGCGTATAATTATTTTTCGTTACAAGTTTCTTCACCTTCTTTCACTCAATTTGAAAACTGAAAAATAGCCGTTCACATTGCTAATTGGAGGCAAACTTCGACTGCAACTGTTACGCCCCCAGAAAACGCAGCATAAAAACAAAACATAAAAAAGATCACTAGTTATGTTCCCCCTCATCCCCAATTCAGGGTCAATGTAGCATCTGAAACACCATTTATCAAGCTTTGGGGAAGAGGCTCGCATTGTGAGAGAAAAATAATGCAAAAAGATCTCAGCGTTTCTTTACTTCTTATTTTTCATTCGGTAAGTTGGACTGATTGGCTTAAAATCTCGCTTTTGGCGAATATTTTAAGCGTCTGCATAGGATTTATACTAACTAGAAATGAAATAAAGAATTTATCACTTCATCAAATGTTAAATGGTCTAAAAGCTTGCTTTCACAGCAGTAGTTTATCATAAAATTAAATTTAATACAGATTTTAAATTCCCTTTTAATTTTTGATTGGGCATAGTAATTTCGAAAGTTATTCGTTACGTTTTCATCTTGTTTTCAGAGATATTTTTAAATTCAGATCAAACTCTGTTAATCCCATGCATTCATTTCTTAACTGCCAACACTACTATGATAAAAGGAAATTTTTTTTTAAAGAATTAAAGCATATCATGGCCTCCTTATTTTTCAACTTATTTAAATAAAGAAACTTCTTTTTTCATAAAAATTTGTATGTCAAATACTTTAAAGTTTTGTTATTGGTTTTTTCTTCTAGATATAAAGTAAATTTTTTTTTAAATTTTCCACTGATTAAATACTTCTTAGACCCTGTGTGATATTTGGTTACTACTGAAAAAAGATAGATGTTTTAGCAAAAAAGTCTAATGAATTAATTTAAATACTACATTAAATAAAATATATCGATAACTAATTTAACAGTTATGAAAAATTCATACTTTAAATATACAGTTACAATCATACATTGAAAAAATCCTGAATTAATGAAATATAAGTAATTCTAAATTTATAAGATAAATTATTTAACATTTTTCAAAAATTATTTTCTATCAAAATTAGAATTTTAAATTTAAAAATAAATACGCTTGATCATATTTCCCTATTTAATATCTGTCATGAAAATGTGTTCTAACACAATACATAACTTCATTTAAACCAAATTTTCCCTTGTCAAAATCTTTGACGGTTGGGTTTTTTTTTATAGTTACATTTCAAGCAATAATTATTTATGATTCGAAAAACAAATCTTCAGTGCATATGCTCGACATTTTAAAAAATGAAAATGATTAGACAAGTGAGTGTCTTTGCTTAATTTATTTCGATAAAAATTTATGTTATTAAATCAACAGAGTTCTGTCACTTCAAAGTGAGCTTCTTCCCAATGCCATTTATAAATCAGTATTTTAATTGACAAAGTTTATGTATTAAACAAATAAATCTTTTTATTCTAGAAACCAAATTATTCATATATCTTTCATTTGAACTTGTGACTAATAAGAATTCCAGATTGCCTCCAGGATTGTTTTTGCCCAAGAACTCAGAATAAAATTTTAAATTTAATGAACTAAAATTTATATGCATTATAGTGAGATATTGCAATTCAGTTAAATAACATTATAACACACACACACTACACATGCCCATACACACACATATATATACATACATACATACATACATACATACATACATATATATATATATAATATATATATATATATATATATATATATATATATATATATATATATATATATATATATATATATATATATGTATATATATATATATATATACATGAACAGTAAAAGTTAAGATTAAGATCTACTTTCGTAAAATTGTTTTATTTTGAAAATATTTTCAATATTATTTGAGGATAATTTAGCTTAAAAAATGTTTATTTTAAAATTAGAAGTGATAAATATATTATCGTAAAATATGTGAATTATTACATTATTTGATGTCTAGTCTATAGTATATTTCATGAAACTTTAATCCTGTTAAATTAAAATTAAAAAATTGTTTTAATTAACTATAAAATTGACCTAAATTAATGCAAATGAAAATTTCAGTAAAAATGGAATTACAAAATATTTGATATTGATAGCAAATTATCTATTATTAAATGCAATACAAAAAAGATGCAAAACTAACAGTTAATGTTATCATGATATCCTATGAAAGTTTTTATGAAATTTCAAGTGTAACTATATTTGCCTCTTAAGAGTAAAACTATTATTAAAACTATAGTCCTACATTTATAATTATGTCTGAATAATTATAATTTAATGTCTATAATTATATTACAATTATTATTATGAGAATTTCTATAATTTGTGTCGAAATGAACTAAGTGATAATAATTAAACGGTTTCACAATCAAAAAAGAAATGCAAGCATGTATATGCAAAGGAAAAACATTGACCGCCAATGTTTTTTTAGTTTACCTAATATACCTCTTTAAAGAAAAGTGAAAAATATCATTAACAGATACAGAAATATTTTATAGATGACTTATTTTTTATGAATTAGAGAAATGCTCTTTTTATACATAAAAATATATCATAAAATATTATCACGAAGAATTGGGAATGAAATTTAAAATTCATTATTCAAGTAAAAATATATACTTTTCAATTTAAATTACTTTTTGATCGAAGAGTTTGATGTACATTTTTTATTACGAATATGTATAATAAATGATTGAGTAAACATACCGGTAGTTCACTATTTGTCTAGACACATCGTCATGCTATTTTTAATATTTTAAGACAAATTTGTGTTTCATATGTTTAACAAAACTGTTCTTCATTTTTACATTTGACATTTCTTTCTTAGATATGCAATATGCATATGAAAAATTTAAATGTTAGATAGGTTTTTGTTAGGGAAAAGTTTGAGATATTTGTAGAAAACAAAAATATCTTTCGAAAACAATTTAAAAAATTTATTAATTACGGAAAAATATCTCTATAAATTAAGAATTTTTATAAAATATTTTGGCAACATAAATTTGGAAGTGAGAAAGAGGAAAAATAATCCTGTTTCGGTTCTCAAATAAGCAAAGAATGAAATAATAGGACTTTCATGGAAAAAAATGGTTGCGCAAATCATGGACTTCTGAAATCTATTCCTGAGAAAGCCAATCTAATGGTGTTTTACCCTCATTCTTATCGAATTGAACTTTTTTTATTGTTCTGTGTAACATTTTTAAGCCCTCGTGATTTTTTTTGTTTGAAACAAACGAGTTAAAGTGTTTAAATTGTGGACTTTAACAACCAAGAAATAAGAGATTGAATTACCTGGAAAATCGTTAAAAGTATTTCTTTTTCAAAGTTTGGACGTTATTTTTTGTTCTTAAGTAAACCATCTATTCTGAGAAAAGTGATATAAAACTTTATGAAATTATCTAACAAAAATAAATACTCATTCTAAATTGAATTAAATCTAAATTGATTCTTCAAGAGCTTAAATTCTAAAAGTCACTTAAAAGAATTTAGTGCAGTGAAAGCTGCCTTAATTTAAACTGATGCCAATTAGAATTGACATTTTTTATGTTTCTCTTCTAATAAGCTAAATAAGTTAATGTAAATATCTTACTTTGCTATTATTTAATAACTAGCAATATACAAATATAATCTTTTTTTCATAAAAGAATGTAATTCAAAGCTAAGAATAATTTGTAGTTTTGATTATAACAACACTTTGTGTGTGTGTGACACATAGTCGGGAAATACAAATTATCACGCAAAATAAGTTTTTTAATAAACGCCACATTTTTATCAGATATTTTAAGTGATCGTGATAATTAGTATAAAAAAATAGTAAAATAAATTGTTATTTTAATAAAATTCAACAAAAAACTTTTATTAAATTATTTAAATAACATGAAGTAAGAAATCAATTTTGAATGAAGAATTTTGCTGAAAATGTATTTTAGCATAAACAAAAATATATCCATAACAGATTGAAGTAAATCATTTTAATAGAAATCAACAAGATAAGATTCACTTTAATTAACAAACATTTCTCACATTTTGAATCGTCTTTAATTTCATTTTCTCATTAATCATTATGTTGTTGTTGTTACTAATGACACTTGTACAAGCCAAGCTCGCTATGCTTAATCATAATAGATTATGCAATAACAATTTTGATTAATCTATTTTAAATTATAATAAAATTTAATTAGATGAATGAATACCAATAGTTAAACTTAATTATATAGTTTCCATTATTTTATTTTACCACAGAGATAACTGCTGGCTATCATTTACATTTTATCATATCAGATATAATCATTGGCTTATATTTAAACTCTGTCATACAATTAAAATAATCTTTGCATGACTCGCATTATATTTCATGCCAATGGAATAACAATTAGCTTATACATATGTTATCTGTCATATGTGTGAGATTATCATTGGGTTCCTTTTACATTTCATCATATCACTGAGATAATCATAGGCACTCACCAACATTTTATCGTACCAGAGAGATCGTGATTGGCTTACATTTTAATTTTATTATTTCAATAAGATAATCATAACTTATAAATATTTAACCAATTTTTCGTTTTACTGTAATTTTATAATACTTTTCATTAAAAGCTAATTTCTTAACTAAAAATTAAGATTGTGGCACGACAGTCCAAATAAAGGACAAAGGATTACAGTGCCATATCTGTTTTCCTAATCGAGGGCCCTAAGGCACGAAGCTTATGTGTGGGTTTGGTGGTCAGCCTAACGCAAAACCTCTGTGTTTAGTTTCCAAACATGCTTGTTCTCAGTTTTATCAACTCACTGAAGGGATGAAAGGCTGAGTCGACCTTTCCCAAAAAGTGGAACAAATCCCGGACCCGTGATTTGCGCGGGTGAAGCACCATCACTAAGGCATTGTGCTTCTCAGCTGATATCTTATATAAACTGCAAAAATATAAGAAATCATATTTTCCTAAAATATAATATTAATCGAAAGAAGAATACCTAAGCATTATATTAAGAAAATTTTAAACAAATTAAAAAATAAAAAAAATTAAAATTTTTCTATTTCATATAAAAAGTTTTAATTACAACGCACGAAAAATAAATCAAAATCATTTCAGTAAATTGATTATCCTTTAAGTCGATCTTGAAGCATAATGAGCATTTAAGATCGTACAGAAGAAAGCGAGCAACAAGGCAAGGCGAAAATACTTTTCTGTAACACTCTTTAATCATCAAAACCACCTTTTCGAATGTTATCATATGTTTTTATTTCCTGCCGACTAGCCATAGGCGTTTCATCAACAATTCTCCATTCCAAGCAATTTTCTGTGAAAGTTCGGTAGAAAGAAAGAATAAAAAAATATAAACTTTCCATGTAAACTTTTCTAGCTGTTCTAACAGATAGGAATAGATACTTCCATTCCAAGATTCCCTTCGAATGTCCAAAAGTTCTCCAATTCGTGGTATTTAGAAAGGTGTGGGATTCGAAGTGCAAAGGAATTAAAGTGTTGTGAAAAGGATGTCATTCCTAAAACGCCTTCAGGGGTTGAAATAGATAGTCAGTGCTTCTTTGTTACAATGTAAATGTTTGCACTTAATGAAATTTTAATTCCTTTCATGTAGATTGCTAGAATATAAAGAAAAATACTACCGCTTCAATGAATTATGTTTTCAGAAAGATTTTTATGCAATTTCATTTTATGGGGATGCACATTACAGCTAATTCAAAAAGGTTTTTTTAATAAACGGTAAATAAAATATATATTTTTATTCACTATCTATTATTGATAAGCCCTTAAAATTATTTGAATAAAACTTTTCTTTAGTAAAGATATAAAAGGAAAATTTTATTCGAAAGAATAGTAATGAAAAATATTGAGTAAAAGGCTGAATGAATTAAAAAATATATTATTTTAAAAATTAAAGCATTTCCAATTTTAGTCTGTAGTTTACCTTTCAGTTTTAAAATACTAAAAAAATAAACAATTCTTTTTTTTTTTTTTTTTTTTGGAAAAAGTGATTTTTTGAAAAAACATTTTAATTTTAATTTGAAAGACAAAAAAGTACAGCTTAAAATATAATTAAAACTTTTATTCAATTTAGTATTTCAAATATTTTTCAATATGATTAATTAAAAAATGAATTCAGAGTGACTGAATTATTAATAACGTAAGATAGTTAAAAAAAAATAAAATTGAATGACTTAGGAAAATAAGAATATGTGTGCTAATTATTTAATTAAAAAATTAAATTCAACCGTCTATATATTTTCCATCAACAGAAACGGTTCTAAATTAATGCATACATTTACAAATATATGTGAAAAGGTAAGGTTAGATATTTAAAAACGTACTTAAACACTTATAACCAGACTTCTACATAATCTGATTTTCCTAGATAAGCTTATGTTAATAATTTGAATATTTTGCACATATAATAATAAAATAAATAATAATAATAAATAAAATAAAAAACATTACCAATTGATTTTACTTTCCTCCAAATCTTAGCTAGATTTCTTTTCCTTTATACTATTCTTATTTTTTCAAATATTGAGTTCTTTTTATTGAATAGAAGCTAGTAAGTTATAATTCATGTTCACGTAATATTATGCTAAATATTTAAAAATTAAGAATGTACTAATTCACACTTTTTAATTTTGTTTTCCTTACATAGCCTAGCTATCGTCAATCGTATTTTCCTTCTTCGAAAAGTATGCAATTGTTTATCGATTATAGATTTAAACTGTTTTGTATGTGAAATTGCTTTGCGTTTGAGAATAAAAGTACTCTACCTTTAAGTTTTTTTAAAATATAATTAAATAAATCAAATAATTTTCAAGTCTTTTTTAATGAAATTTTAATTAATTTGATACTTTTAATTTTCATTCATTACAAATTATTTTCGACAAAAACATACAAATCATAATCAAGAATCCCGTAATTTTCAAACAGAAATTTAAATTGCTTTTCACCTTTTTTTTCCATCGTTCGTTTCGGGTGTAATTAAAAATCATGTACTCTCTGATTTCTTTTAGATATATATTAACTTAAAAATTTTCGTCGGTTTTAACTTAAAAATTTGCAAATAAAGAAAAAGCGTGTTATACTTCAAATAAAAAGACTTCCCTCTTTATGTTTAAGTAAATGGAAATACCAATTATATTTATATTTTCTACTTTGTTGTAATAAAAATTTTTTTTACTACTTTATTAAAATTTTTCTTTCTTTGGCAATGTCCATTTCGTTGTTCGTTAAAATTATGTTGTCAAAAAGCAAAGTAATCACCTTTGTGATTTAACCATTTTTTAACTTTTTCTTATACTTTTGAAGGGACTATCTACAAGTTGCAAAAATATATTTAACAAGAGTTGAAAATAATCTCGCATTTATAAACAGATACAAATGAGTAAGCAAGTTAAATATTCATGATTTAAAAAGAATCAAAATTGTTTGAAATCATTCTACTGTCTTTTTAATTTGCATCAAATTATATAAAAAGTTGGTTTAAAGATTAAATTATGTAGTGGAATACAAAATAGTATAAGTTTTACGAGCATTTAAAAGAACTTGAGTGACAGTAGAAAGGTATTATTCTACTGCGTTGAGAATTGATATATATATATATACATATATATATATATATATATATATATATATATATATATATATATATATATATATATATATATATATATATATATATATATATATATATATATATATATATATATATATATATATATATATACAAGCTGACCCAGCCACGCGTTGCAGTGGCTGAGTTTTTTATAATACATTGAATCAATTTTTTACTAATTCTTGGGTACAATCAAATTAATATTTTCTAAAAAAATTTAAAATAGGTTCACTCATATGAGATTAAAAATAAAACGTTTCGCAAAAATTTAAAAGTAATAGGTAAAGTATCGAAATTTTGAAATTAAGCACAAATCAACATATACTTTCTGAATTTACATTTTATTCATCTTATATTAAATTATAGTTAGTAATCAGTGACTTACTTATAAAATATACTATATAAATTAAAAACATCTAAAAATAAATTGTTATAAATGAGGTAGATAACATTGACATCGAACTATTATTTTTTCAATTTTTAATTATTAAAACTAAAAAATTTTTCCGCGGTATTATACTGAAATTAAAAAAATTAAAAGAATTTATCATTTGAATAAATAAATTAGATCAAAATGTTCTACTGAATAAATTAATAATTATCAAATTATAAAATAAAAATAAAAATAATAAAAGGCTGTCAAGAAATACTTACATGTTTTGGAGGTGGTATGAAAATTAGTAGAGAAAAACAGCAATAAATAAAATTTTATTTTACTATTTATAATATTAAAAATATTCAAACTGAACACGCACAATAATAACACAATACAAAGTATAATTATGAAAGTGATTCACAAAAAATTGTTATAGTATGATTATACATCATGAAAAAATATGTATCATGAAAAATATATGAAAATATGTGTACATCATGAAAATATAATAATAAAAATATATATAAATTCTATATTTAACCACGCGATTGCGCGCGCACGTTAATTTTCTGGAAGATGTATAATCTAGAAAAATAAACACGTCGCCATCTGCCGAATACCTGTGCAACTTAGATGCTAAGCCGCCATCTATTAGGAACTTACAGAACTAAACAATAAATAAACATTAATGTCGTATAATAAATATTGAAAATAATAATTAAGAGATAAAAACTATTCTATCTTTTAAGTTGGACTATATTATAAATGGTTACAAAATTTTATCAAAATCCGTTCAGTAGTTTCGGAGTTTATCGGGAACATACATCGTGACACGAAATTTTTATATATATATAGATATTCCTACTATTCGATAACTGAGACATTACAAGTTTATCTTGCTGAAAGGCCTACGCACTTCAATAGGGTCCAATTGTCATTCCTTGTTACCATATTGTAACTAAGAAGCAATATGCTAACTCAGGTGCCAACACCGTCACTTGATCATTTTTAAAAATTACAGGGTGATATCTGGTAAGCTTAGCTTTTGCAGTTGGTAAAAATAATCAGCCTAAAACGTTTTCAAGAACTTATTTTTAATCATTCATTTTTTAGTGTTGTGTGTTATAAGATTCAAGGTACATTTTCCAGGCACGTGCATTCCTCTAATGGGAATAGTTTGAGCAATGTATAACAAAACCAAACAACAAAAACTGCCGCTTAGCCTGTCTAGTGATCAGAGTGCCTGACTGCGGTTAGAGAGGTCTTGGGTTCGAATCCCAGTTTGGTCATGGATGTACTTTCTCTCTCTGTCTATTCTGCCTTTGTCCTTTCCGTGTATGAATGGGTTGTGAATGGTTGCCTACCCTATAAACGGGTCCCTATGGCATGTGTGTACTGAGGAAGTCGGACTCCACACCAAAATATGGTTCAGTTGGAAAAGCGTAGCGCATCCCATATTGTGAGCCTTAAAACTCCCATTTTTAGATATAATTACCAATCGAATCGGGATTGGGAGTTACATCAATAAACTCTAGATCACGATTATCCGCGGAATTAAATGGTGCGACTTTCATAAATGATCCTCATAATTACGGTAAAATAAACAGATTATCAGAAACATGCATTTAAATAAATATTAGACCTATGCATTATTTGGAAAATAATAAAATTATTTACTTATTGAAACATTGATTTACTTCCTAATTTTTAAGTATTTCTCTTTCTTAGCATTGAAACACCTCTTTATGAGGAATTAAAGCTTGTTTTGAAATTCAGAAATCGTGTCTAAGCCGTAAAGTGGGTTGCCACTCGTGAATAATAAAGAATTGAATGTATTTTTAAACATGTCATTTTTTCAGCTTGACCTTTTGAAACTATTACTCCAAATAAGACTATATTTAACATTAAAATAAAGTAAAGCAATTTTCAACTTCTTTAAAAATTAAATACAGTCTTAATAAATGAAGTTTAAGTTTCTTTTGTTAACTTTTAGTTTTAAATGCCGGAGACACAATGCAACACTTAATCTAATCAATTATGAGAAAAATTAATAAAGCTTACTTAAAATATCCAACACCAGAATTCATTTTTAATTTTGATTCATAACTTTTGTCAAATTTATTAAGAAATTTAGTCTCACACAAGAAATCGGTAAATAAATTTATTAAATTCTGCCAATTACGATTATTAACTTCTCAGAATCATCGATTTCACCAGCTTTCAGAAATATTAGGGCAAAATAAATTATTTGTTTCTATTTTTCATCCTTTTGCGTGCGGCGAACAATGCAGTGAGCAGAGAGGCTCATTTGAAAAACAAATCAAGTGCCTGAAAATATTCAAGAATGCCCATTTCGCTTATCGCTGGAAAAAACTGCTTCGGCTTCTCTTTTCCACGTAGAAGCTCATTGGTAGTCATGAGAAAAATATGGAGGAAGGAAAAAAATGAAAATAACATCTACCTTAACTAGCACAAAAAATATACATAAAAAAAAAGAATGAAGAGGGAGCAAAACTTTCCCTGGAGTGCAGACCAAGCATTGACCCCATCGGGGGTCTTTGAAACCGTCTTTTGGCAGGGGAAAATAAATAACTTCAATGCAGCGAACCAAACCTCCAGCTAGCGGGAGACGACGGGCAGCCATTTTTTTCTTCTTCTGTGGGTGATTATTATTTTGTGGCTTAGGGTTCTTTCCCTCTTTGTTGCGGTTGCATCGCTGGCAACTCTTAGAAGAAATTCAATCTCGGACGAAACTCGAGACTTGTCATGTGTGTTGATGGTTATCGCTCGAGGTTACACTTGTGTGGGCTGTGACAGGGACTTCACGGTCAGAGCCAGCCAGAAACGACGATGGATGTCGAGTCGGAATTCCAATTTTAATCGCCTGGGGTGGAAGAAAAGTGTACATTTGCTTAGGAACTGCACACAAAAATGGGAAAGAGTCTCCTGATGTTAGGTACACAGTAAACAAAAGATAATCACAAGTGAAGTTAGGTGAACTCAAAATTTTCATTCGTAAGCATCATCTGACAGAAACACGAGAGCTTACAAGCATTTTCTAAGAATATAAAATAATATCATCCTTTAAATATTGACAAAAGCAAATGACTAAATTCTAGAATAAAAATTCTCAGAAAATTCGATAATATTTTCAATGTTAAAATAATTGAAATGGCAGCTAATTTATTGATGTGTGCGTTATTAGCATGAATTTTTAATAAAATGTATAGCTGTATAATTGTTAATAATATGCATATTTTAATAATATGCATAATATTAATATCAAAGTTTTATTAAAGATTTTATTTTAATTAATTGTAATCGTCAACTATAGTAACCCATGCATTTCCTTTTTATCTTTAGTAAATTTGTTCAAAGAAAATATTTTAATGAATTTGATTCTCCTTTTGTAATTTCTAAAATTTTAATATTTGTTCAAGTAAATTGATTTTATAGAAAATTTCCAGCATAAATATATCACTCTTGTTCTATTCAAAAATGAAATGGAAAAGTTTATGAAGAAAAAATGGAAAGTGATAAAAAGAAAGATTTAATATAAGAACATGAATATTATTAGTATAAGTTTCAAACTCTTTATTTCTATTCATTGAAATTTAAATCATTTTAATCTAAATACATTTGATACAAGCCAATAAAATATTCAGCATCGATATTAAAATATTACTTATCCTCTTAATCAATGTTCATATTATAGTGAGAATATTGATTAAAACTTAAGATTGTTATTAAAATGTCGAATGTCAATGCTATTTATTTTCCGAAAGAATATATATCGAAAAATATGTCCAGATCTCACTTTTCCTTAATTATCTCAAATGACAAAAGCACATTCCTTGACTAGGTTCTCTCATTTTTGGTTATCTTAATATCGATATCAGAGAGTAGGTATCGATTATCTTATGCATTAATGAAATTTGATATGCAAAAGTATGCCGAAATCTTTCCTATAGAACAGCATATTCACTTATGCGGAGAAATGTTTACTTCTGTAATTAGTAGCAGTTATTTGCTTCAGACCAAGAATTCTTTCGGAAAATTTCTCCTGGTGGAAAAGGAGATGAAAAAAAGAGTCAACCATTTATTAATCTTAAGAAAGTTTGCATAAAATAAAATATAAAAGTGCTCCTGATATTTTTCAAAATTAATTCATCGTCATGGTATTAATTCTATAAGTAGAAAAATTCAAAAGAATTTCGGGAATTATTATTGAATAAAAATTAAACGTTTCAATTTTTGAATTGATATTTCAATCATTTCTTTTTATGTACACTTAATTCGCCTCAATTAAAGTATCAAAATAAATGCTAGCCATGTTTAAATTTTATCTTAAAGTGCCAAAAAATTGCTTTTCACTATTCTCACAATATGTTTGTATAAATTTTATTTAGTTATATATATTTTTTAAAATCAATAGAGTTAAGTTTTGTTACATAAATTTTTATTCACATAAATATTTATAAAGGAAATAAAAATTGTATTTGAACGTGAATTATATTAAATGATCAACCTAAGCTGATAACATCATTTAAATGTGTTCATGAATATTAATAAAGACTATAAAATTGCAAATATAAAAAATTAACTTCATTCAACCCTTAAATTGATAGCTGATATATAAACATGTTGGGTTTCCTATTTCAAAAGAGTAAGTTTTTTATAATAACACATTCCAAAAGCATTTCTTTATATGCAATAACAATTAGTTAAAAATAGTATCCCATTATATAGATTTGAAATTTTGTACTAAGAATATTACAATGATTTAATTATAAAAAAATTAAATATCTTAAATTATTTAATAAAAAGAGCAATCGTGTATAATTTTGGATGGTTTGTCAATGCTAATAGTTGTTTTGTGTATTACTAAATGGTAATTTGTTTCCCGGAAGGGTTAATTAGGTCAATTTTTACGGTTTAAAACTGATTTTGAGCAACATACATGCTTAAGTTAGGAATCGAACTCACGAACTATTTATCTTAAGGCAAAAGCATTAACCATTTCGCAAGTAACTCGGTTTCCAAGACTAATGGTTCCTACTCGCAAATCCTAATATTAATCTAGTTTTGAAGAATCAGCTTTTAATTAATTCTTATATAAATATGATTTTAAATTTTGTTGTTTAAAATGTTTAGTTTAAAATTTACTTTGTTGCCAGATAAGTTTAGGTTTAAATCCACAAGGGGAATGCATATGTTGCAGCCAATCATGTTGAGAATATTTATGGCAACTTTTTGCCGTATCCCACATTATTAGTAGAATAACCCATTCTGCAATTCTAATGCGAAATATAAATATGCAAGTGAAAATTTTATAAATTTACTCAAAATCTTACTGTTGACAAAAATGATATGAGCTATTAATTATAGCATTTTATTCAATATTCATGCGGCAAGTGATATAACGCAGAATATTATTATACAAAATTACTTAATGTTATTTTGGATTAATAGCCATACATACTTTGGAAAAAAAATTTCATAAAGTTTACTTGATTATTGGCCAAAAAGATTTTTTTTGAAAAAGATTGTTTTGTATTTTCACTGTCAAAATAATTTTTTGTTAATCATTCCATTGTGATACAAAATAATTTTTGAATCACATTCTAAACTATTCCTCCATTTATTTTCGTAAAAAAAGATTTTTGATTATTTAATTTAATTGATTATTTAATGATTTAATTGAACGTTTTTTTTTAAAAATATTTTCTTCACTTGTTATTATATCTGCTATTGTTTAACTGGAGTTATATGCTATTTGCAAGTACATGTTATGGAACATGTCAAAACACAGAAGTAACAATAATAAACAATGGAAGATCAATTGAAACTTTTATCGTTGTAAAAAAATATAATACTAATAAATAAGAATCAAGAGTCAGCTTAAATCCTTAAAAACCCCAGGAAAGGAAAAAGTATACATCTTCATTTCTAGTCCATAAATCCCATTATATTGCCTTCGAGTACACGTACAAGTTCCTCTTTAAGCTTGTAGATATTTGTCATATGGACGTCTATATGAACAGTTGTAAGCTTTTGTCAAAATGGTCACGGCGGCTTTAAGCATGACAAGGCAACTTTCACTTCGGGAGCAGTGGGACTTATTTCAGGCCTTGTTTGGGTTTTTTTCTTTTTGCGTTCCTTTCTTATTTCTTCCCTACCCCCCACCTGCAAGGGGCTTGAAGGGTGTGTCACGGTCTGCTAGGAAAGAAGGTGAATTTTTACGAGGGATGAATTATGTAGAAAGGGGCACGTCGGTTTTCAAGGACAGAAAAGGTTTAAAAAGGGGAAAACAAGTTACCCTTGGGGTAGCTGGTAGTACATTCGAAGATTGCCAGATTTTCTCAAAATTTCGATTTTTTATTTCAAGCTTTTAAGTTTTTCTTTCCAAAGATGTTTTTCTCTGATTTCAAATATTGTCTTTAAGTGATGTCATGTGACTTTTTGTGTTAGTTTTTTTTCATTTGTTGCTTCGAATTTTTGCCTATTGCGAAACTGATTCATAAACTAAAAGTTCAAAGCACTAAAAATTCATAATTTCAATAAAAATTTAAAAAAAAATTGCTGCCATAATATTTTATTCAAAATAATATTTGGATTTTTTTCAAATTAAATAACATTTAATATATGTTTGGTTATATTTTCGTCGAAAAATTGCAAATAAATTTTCTTCATTGAGAGAAGTTATTTTTCAAATTCCTAAATGAAGAAGATTTTGTTACACAATTTGCATTTTGATTGCTAAATTCGGAATTTTTTGAATTTAAATTCAACTTATTCAAATTTAAATGGGAAAATTCTGTAAATTAAAATAAATATATCGAAACTTTTAAAATAAATGACTATATTTTTAGCTCTAATCTGAATATACGAGCATTTTATTTTTATTGCTTGACTGAAAAAGATTTTTCTATTTTAAAATCAAAGCCAAGTTTTGAATTTTTTTGTTTAAAACTTTTGTAAAATTTAACCATAAATCTCGTCATTTTCCAAAAAGTAAAGATATTTCATTATAAATTATCAATGGTAACTATTTTAACCTTAAATACGAGAATTAAAAATTTATCTTCGGTTTTATTAAAAGATATTGATAAGGTAAATTTTCAATATTTTTGAAGTTATGGGCTTTTAACTCTTGATTTATAAAGATTAAATTGTACAAAATCTAAGGAAATTTTGATTAAAAATGACAGTTTTGAAATATGACATATTTTTCGATCTTTGTTTTAAATAACTTTCAAAAAGTTTTCTGGAGCTTAAAAACAAATCGATTTTTTTGGGGAAATTTAAAGTTATATTAATCTGTATAAAAAATCATGCATACTGCATAGATATAAGATTTCTCGTTTAGTTAGTTTTTAAATTATTCTAAAATAGAAAATACACTCAGAGAAAAAAAAAACATGATAGAATAAAAAAAATTGCTATGAAGTTTTTTTTATTATCTATGCCTAAACATATATATACAGGATACATTTCAAAATTTTAAGCTTTTTCTTTAAAGTTTGTACACAATTTTACAAAAAATCTTCTTAATTATAAGATTCTTTTCAGTATCAAGATGCTCTTTAAAATAAATAATATTAAAATTAATTAAATTTATTTTAAAACTTTTAATGCATTTTCAATACAATAGTCAAATGTAATTGGAATACATATCAAACTGGAAAAGATAAAAATAATTAATATGCTTCAAACAACTTTATTTTGTATTCTTTTAAAGAGATATTTGCTTTTCAAGA
The DNA here is from genome assembly GCA_037975125.1 of Latrodectus hesperus. Classification (NCBI taxonomy): domain Eukaryota; kingdom Metazoa; phylum Arthropoda; class Arachnida; order Araneae; family Theridiidae; genus Latrodectus; species Latrodectus hesperus. The sequence continues at coordinate 82,610,037 of CM075856.1, forward strand.
GGAAAGCATTTGCTAATTACGATTCCAAATTTCATTTTACGAAACAAGATATTTATTACAAACAAATCAAAAAGAGTTGATAAATTAAGTAAATGGCGAGCATATTTTCATCCGGAAAACAAGAACTCTGCTATACTTTTCATTCTATAAATAAATTAATTCAATTCATTGGTAGTAGTTATGAAATTTTAATGACTCTCTTCTCCGAACGAAAAAGGGGATCCCGTTATGAAGCTCATTAGCTAACTATTGGTTTGAAAACTAAAAGAGTTTAGAATTTTTTTTTATCTATACCTTCAATTCAATTCAAAGCTTAATTGATGGTTTATGATTAAGGGAATCATTTTTAATGAATTGTATCCCATTCGTTATTCCAAAAATAAAAATCAATTAAAATAAACATTAATACAATCAAATCGAATACATCTGTTCTGGTGTGTTTGGTTTTCGAATTGAGGGAATATTTATTCAGACAGATTATTCATAATAATTCCCCTCATTTTCTAGAGTCGCTCGTTACCAGAACCTTTCCTGGTTTGGGGATGATATCTGCATGGGTCTCACACTTTGCTATAGCACAAATCAGCTTAATCCAGGGCGGAAGACCCTTCAAAATCCCCTTAAGTCACTGACTACAAACTGTAGCAGCTAAATTAGATTACGAGGGTGATTAGAGTACTATTGGGAACAGAATTCCTCATCGCCTATACCAGACTTATTATTATTATCAGACACACCGCGTTTCCCCGCCAATGTTGACATAGCTTCTGGGAAATTTACATGTTGGCTACTAAAGTAAACTTGTTTGATTGAGTTTCCAAGGAAAACACATGTGTTTGTTTAAATTAATAATAACAGCTCACATGAAAGACTTGTAAGATTTCTTGTAAGGAAACTGGAGAAAATTCATTGCTGTAATAAACATATAACAACTCTATCGCGAAGTGATAACAGTACTGTATCTATAGATGCCTATTGCAAATTTGTAAATCTTATTCGGTATTAAAATGACTTCAAATTCTTATTTAATTTGTATGAATATATTTTGCATAGATTCTGATTAAATAAACGGTTGCCATCTTTAAGTAAAATTTCTAACCGGAATTATTTCAATACTGGTCATATGAAAATTTATGCCACAACTATTAAAGTCCTTTCCACAATGATATGGAATAATTTATAAAAAATCTGCTTTTTAAAAAAATAAATAAAAAAAACTTGTTACAAATTTGAATAGTTTAATGTGAAATATATGACAAATATAATCCGATACAAATTTAAAAATTTAAGCAATTGATATTAGTTTATAGTTTAGTCAAAGCAATCTTAGTATTGCACTGGAAACAGTTTCTTAAAAGATGTAAATCAAAGTATTTATTTAAGAATTCTAGAATAACTTTAACGACTGTTTAACGAAATTTAATAAATCATTAAATCATGGTAACAAGGAAGATATTTTTAGATTAATGGTATAAAGAAGTTTACAAAAATTGACTTGTGTTGAGGTTTCTGAGAAAGAAATAGTGTTTAAAGTCACTAAATAATTTTTATGTTTTTAGGTCATCACTGGTTATATACACTACTCGCCATTAAAATTGCTACACCAGGAAAGCGGCACACCACACACGTGAAATTTGCATGACAGGTAGAACTTGCTGTGATATGCAAATGATTAGATTTTCAGCGCATTCATACAAAGCAGGCGACAGTAGCGACATCTACAATGTGTATAAAACCAGAGATTTGACAGCAGTTTTCTCATACTCAATTTCCGTTTCAACGCTGTTTTCGGCAAAGCAAGTTGTTGTAATGCCTAGTGTAAGAAGAATAAATGCCTATCAGCACGTGTCTGACTTTGATCGAGGAAGGATTATAGCCTACAGGGATTGCGGTTTATCGTACCGCAATATTGCTGCTCGCGTCGGTCGAGACCCCATGGCTGTTAGCAGAATATGGAATCGATGGGTTCAGGACAATCATACGGAACGTCATGCAGGATCTCAGCGACCCCCCATCACTAATAACAGAGAAAACAGACATCTTATCCGCATGGTCACAAGGGATCGTACAGCAACGTCACGAACCCTGAGTCGAGAAATGGAGTCATTTGCAAGGCAACAAGTTTCTGCTCGAACAGTTTGACGACGTTTGCAGCAGCATGGATTGTCTGCACAGCGACCATGGCTTCGGCTACCATTGACGCTGCGTCACAGACAGGAGCGCCTTCAATGGTGTGATCAGCGACGAACCTGGACGCGGGAATGGCATCACGTCATATTTACAGATGAATCTCGGTTCTGTATACAGGACCATGATGGCCGCATCCGTGTTTGAAGGTATCGTGGAGAACGCGCATTGCCAGATTGCATTGGACATCGCCATACTGGCCCATCTGCTTGAGTGATGGTATGGGGTGCCATTGGATACACGTCTCGATAACTTCTTGTTCGCATTACCGGCACTTTGAACAGCAACCGTTACATTTCCGATGTGTTAAGGCCCGTGGCTCTGCCCTATGTTCGAGGCCTCTCTAATGCTATGTTTCAACAGGATAATGCACTACCGTATGTTGCCCGTACTGTTCTGAACTTCCTTGATACAGAACAGGTTCGACTGTTACCCTGGCCAGCACGTCTACCTGATCTGTCACCAATTGAGAGCGTGTGGTCAATGGTTGCCGAGTGATTGGCACGCCATCACTCACCATCCACTACTGTCGATGAACTGTGTCATAGTGTTGAAGCTGCATGGACTAAGATACCCGTACATGCCATACTACAATCTCTGTTTGACATCATGCCTAAATGGATAAATGCTGTTATTGCAGCCAGAGGTTGCTGCTCTAGCTACTGATTTCTCAAGATCTATACATCCTAATTTTTGTAAATCTAATCACTAATTCTCTCCACTATAATGTATGTGTCCAATAAATATCGTTCTGTTATTTGCATTTCTTCCAGGTGCAGCAATTTTAATGGCCAGTAGTGTATTATTAAAAAAATGCATTTATACATAAAACATAGTTTAATAACATATTTATGTAATCTTGAATATTCCTTAATGGGAGTATATTTAAATGAAACTATATGCACGGAATCTTTATAAGTACTTGATAAAAATTTTAGTCTTCTATTAGGTTTTCCAACATCTAACTATTCTAAGAAATTTAAAGACAACTGGAAGTCTATTTTCAACAATTTTCTCACTCATGTATAAATTGCAACATATGGTGAATATTCATCTTTGCATTTTTATATCTGGGAACTGTGATTAATGATTATCATAATTACATTCTATATCTTTAATATTTAGTGGTTTCCTTGACTCGGAAACAACTTCCCGAATAACAGCTTCGATGCCAACGGAAATGACGTTTTCTGTTAAAACAGGGACTTCTAGTCTAGAGATTGTTGTGATAACACTTGGAATACAATAAAATGAATGAAAAAATTGAGGTATACTAATGTTTGATGTAACACTATATTTTCTAAGTATTTTCTACTTTATATACACAATTTATTTAATGTGATAATCACTTGTTTCATTTATTGTAGAGGGATTTTAGAAGTTATAATCTAAGAATATTGATTACTTGGATTCATGGAAGTTTCGTGAAGCCTAATAAATTTCAAAAAATCTTTGTAAAATCCAACCAACTTCATATATGAAAAAAATTAAGTAATTTTTTTTCATAGCTTATTTTTCAGAATGATTTTTATCCTATCAATTATATTATGAACTTAAATTAAGATAAAAATACATCATTTAGTCGGTTAGAAAAGAAAATGAAGCAATAAACACATAAAAAGGGAATATTTAGCTATTCCCTTTTTATGTGTTTATTGCTTCTTTTTGTAAGGGAAGGGAAATATTGAAGCAAAAAGGAAATATTTAGCTACAGTTGTAATTTTTTATGAGGTTAAAATAAAATCAACTTTTAACAGGAAATATTTTAAAGAGAGCTACATTAACAATATTTCTACATCTTATAAGTATATTTCTAATATAACTATTTATAAGTATTAGATTGTTTTTTAAATATGGAAATGTGTGGCCTCTAATGGAATTTTAGAAAAAATACTCAAAGTATTTTCAGTTATTTCAATTATTCAAAATACATTTTCTCTCTCTCATTATTCTAAAAAATGAAATAATCCACTAAAGTGTTATGAAAATATTTGTCTTTTGAATCAATCAATTTCAACCTCTGAAAAATTAACTAAAATTATAATTTTTCTAGGCCTAAGAGAAATAACTTTTTTGTTTTGTTTTTCTTTCACGAGAAACGCGATATTCAAATATTATATTTCTAATTCAATCAAAGAGCGAAACGTTAAATTTCTTGGAGAAATAGTTCTAAAATTATCCCTAATGTGTGATTTTTAGACAATTATTAAATTATTGTAGTATTAAAATTATTTATACTATTATCTTAAGTAATTAAGTGTTAAATAAATTCTCTTAAAAATATTCCCAATAATTTTTTCAACAAGTTTAACAAATATTTTCATGCAAGTAGTTTTGTTTGAATGTTTACGACTTAAACTCAACGCAACTCCGTGGCTCGACACCTTATGTGGGCCAAGGCATACAGTGCCCATAACTGTCTACATGACCAAAAGGCCTGGGTGCGAAGCATATGACCTAGTTAGGTGATCGGCCTAACATGAGACCCCAGTGTTTAGTTCCCAAGCATGCTTGGTACCCAGTTTTGTCGACCTACTGAAGGGATGAAAGGTTGACTCGACCTTGCCTAGCGTAAGTCCCGGTCTAATTAGCCCTCGTGTGCAAAAAATGACCGTTGAGCGACAAACAAACCAAACCAAACCGACCTTGCCTAGCCCGAGGATCGAACCTCGTATCTATACCTTCCACTAATCCACCTGTCTTCCTGAAGGTTTAAGATATTGATATATCAAAGAATTTAAACTTAGTTGCAACCATAAACACATTTCCTTATTTCTAAAGTCTTTTAAATTTACTTAAGTTTCCATCAACTGAATTATGGATTCTATGAGTGACACAATACAGGTGCCTTAAGCTCTTTTTTTGTTAATATTTGCCATTAATTTTTCTCGGAATCAATTCGAAAATAAAATCTCAGAATATTAGATGGAAGCATAAATTAATCTATTTCACACACATGGATCAAAGTTTATTATTAAAATAACTTGTAACTTGAATTAGAGCTGTATTTTTGTGAAATTCAACATTACATTCGAAGAGCTATAATTTTTAGTTATTATCATACAGTAATAATACTATTTATTTGATTAATAATTTTAGTTATCAAAAAGCCTTGTAATTTGGGTTTCTTTTATTATTCTTGTGAATAAATGTTTTTAATTCTTAAGTAACCCATTAACTTCCACTGTAAATGCTTACCGCGTAAATTAAATTAAAATTAATGTATTTTTAATTCAATTAATTTAAAATTAATAATATACTAGAAAATTAAATAATAATTTAATATGATTTATATACATGTAATTTCTAATTTCTTATTAGAAATTTATTATGTTTAATTTGATAAAATGATGAAAGTAAACAAAAGCATTATTAAAAATACTATTAATATGAAAGTAACAAAATTAATATGTCAAAAATTTTTACTTCAAATTTTAAACGCTTTTATATTAGCATACCTAAGAAACGTGTTTTTACCTTTATTAAAAAGTTTTTATTATATAATAAATTTATTGATATGATTTTGAAGTTTTGTTTTAAAAAAGCTTACTTTTTATTTACTGTAAAATAGTATAAACATAATATAGTTTTGAATAGAAATTTAGTTCAAATAATTATAACTTTTTTAAATTTTGCAGAAATAAATATCAGAAATATTTGTTTTAAAAATTCTTAAACTGTTATAATCTGGATTTTCCAATGATACGGAAATAGTGAGATTTAAATTAGCTGAATAAAATTTTTTTAAAAATTCTGAGGGTAATAAAATATTATGGAATTTTTTAAGTAAATATTGCGGTGAGATAGGAAAAAAGGATATTTTTATAAAATTTTATAATACAACAACATAGCATTCATTAATTATTAATAAAGCCCTTATAATCACAAAGATCTATGGTTACAAGAGATCTAGATGACGTAATTTTTGACAATGTTTTTATTGCAGAAAAATAGAATGACGATTCATAAAATATTGTTTTATTATTTTTTAATAAACATTTGTTGTTATAAGCACAAGTAAATTTTAATGATATTTTGTATCGGGGAGAGAACCATGAAAAGTTTTGGGAAGTAAAATGCTATTCCATACAATATTTTTTAATATAAATATTTGTTGCTTAGAGCATTAGTTTGTACTTGTTAAATAATTAATCAATATCAGAATTCTTTATTCATCAGATAATTATTAATTTATAAATCTAGACAATGAATTTCAGATTTTCATTAAATTAACAGAAAAGTGTGATAAAGCATTTCAGTGAAATACTAAATTAAGCTTTACTTTTATTTTTTTCTAAATATACAATCCACTCTAGTTCTTAGATAAAAAGTTACATTTCAAATATTAGATTCCATTTTAATTTAAAAGTTTTCTATTAAATCATTTTTATTAAGTTTATTGATCCATTGGTTTTAAATTTTTCTATAAACTAATGAAGTTGTAATAAAAAATTATTGTGAGTTTCAAAAAATACATGTTAAACTTGGTGTCATTTATTTTAATTTTGCATTGTAACTTCTTTGTCGCTTTGTAGTTGATAATTTAAGTATTTTTAAAGTAATTTATCTGAAACATACATTGTGTCTTAATGAGTCACAAAGAAAAAACCCAGAAGAATAATAAGAATACGTCACCTTATTGACTTATTTGTATACAACAGAAAAGGTGGAATCATCGATTGTTGAAGAACAATCGCAAGAGCTATAAATCTTAAACTTTTCAAATCAAAAGGTCTTAATTAAGCAAAAAGAAATTGTGTGAGTGGGAATTATTACATAAAACAACTGTGCTGATGCAATTATTATATGTATTATTATATTACCCTTATTTTTATTATAATATATGATTCTATAATATAATGTGTAATAATGTTATTACAATGATATAATAATTATTGAGATAATAATTATTATATCATTGTAATAGTTATTATCAAGTGTACGTACTATAAAATAACTGAAGAAAATCGGGAATAGATATGTCACGAAAATATATACAAAATTAAATAAGTAATATATAGTGTTTTATTATTTCAAAATTGTAGCAGGAATTAATTTTTAGTAAACCTTACAAATTTCAATATTGCAGTCATCGAAATATTCATTCAATTAGGTGAGAGTTACTAAAAGAAATCTGTAAAGTAATGCTTAGGCAACTAGTCTTTAAGAAAGACTAAAAAATTGCCATAAAACCCACGCCATTATTATTATTTTTTATTTACCAACAAATTATTAAATTGCGATTTGCAGATATTACTCTCGTGTCGTACGAGAGTAACCGAGATTTGTTTAAGGCACTCCATAATCAATTCCAAGATTGGATAACAGCTGGTGATGTCGCATGTGGGAGATGAGAAAGAAACATTATATTTTGAAATTCATCTGAAAGTGACATATAAAGAATAAGCTTTTGATATCCGTAATGATGAAGAAGATCTTTGAACCGTTACCTCCTTATTTATCAAGAGTAAATGGAAGTCGGATTGAAGAGGATTTTTTGCAATGATTATCAATAGGAAAAAGCTGCACTTTTTTCTTTTTGATAGCAACATCCAAAAATAATGATAGGTCATACTACAAACGCATTTACTTAAAAAGAAACACCATATGTTTTTAAGAACGAACTACTGATTTTAAAAGAGAAAATTGAAATAATCAGAAGATGATCAAATGTGAATATTTTTAATGACTTTTAATCTAGGAATTCTAAAATTCCTTAATTGATCACAAGTAAGGAAAGAAAGGAAAAAATAAAAAAATAATAATTGGTATTTTCGTAAAAAACCAAATAATAATAACAGAAGATAGAGGAAAAAACTGAGACCAAGAAATTTATAACGAAAAGGTAACATTGGTTTTATTATGGGTGTTTGAAAATTATAAAATAAATTAAAGTAATTTAAAACGATAATTATTAAAACGATTAGAAGTAAATCCAAATATTACACAAAGCAAAGTAAAATCATGAGTGTGAAATATGTAGCATGATCTATATCATGAAATAAAAAATTCTGTACTTTTAGTAGTAAAATTTTGGAAGATTTTAAATATTAAAAAATTTACGCAAAAATATTACAAGATTATACAACTTATAAAATATGAATTCATCAGCTTTAATTTAGTCCAATTTACTTGCAGCTCAATATTTAGGAGGCTATATATATATATATATATATATATATATATATATATATATATATATATATATATATATATATATATATATATATATATATATATATATATATATATATATATATATATATATATATATTGTTTATTTAAATTGTATAAATTTTTTTCAGTCAATATATAGACTGAAAACATGTACTCAATTTAAATAAATAAAATAATATTTTTTCTTTAATTAATCATACAAAACTAAATGGTTATGACAATTTTTTTAAATTAAAATTGCCGTAAAAAGCTCACGATTAATTTTGTCTTTAAACTTGAATAATCTTAAAGTTCGCAATTTCTTAACCTTTTATCCATGGTCAAAAATGTGAATAATTCGTTATTTAAAAATAACAAAATTCGCAATGTAAAAACTGTAGGGGAACATCATTAGATAAGGGTAAGTTTTTACTCGTATTGTAAAAATTAGGAATTCTTGTACTATCTTTAACATATATTTACTGCTGAAATTAATATTCTTAATAAAAACTTGTTACCTTAATTTCTTGATTCTCAAGAGTCATAAAGTTGTTGATTATCCAAAACGAATGATTTACTTTTTGTGCGTATTACGTGAAAAGATTATATCTAAGCATGATTTATAAGGGTGCAGTGCTTATATAACAAAAAAGAGAGAGAGAGAGAGAGAGAGGAATATCTTTTTTTTAAATAAAAAAACTTTAGTGTAAATCTTAGTTGATGATATCAGAAACTGTGCGTGACATTTACCTTTTTATGTGGTTAATAAAATTGAATTAATTTTTATAAATAAATCTCAGGATTTAATTCCAGGTTGCTCAATAAACCAGGAGTAAATATAGAACAGCTTCATTATCATTATAGAGATTAAGTTCTTCATTTTTAAAAAATAAGCAATCCAGTGCTTTTAATTGCTAATTTTTTTGTCGTGTCTATGATAACTGTATCAAATAAACGCCTGCGTTCCTATAATGGCCTCTGCAATTTCTTCAATGTTTTCGGCCACCAATGATGATAAAACTCCAATTCTCTTTAGATCAGCACTTATGGATGGGAAGTCAAAAGCGACTGGTGTCAGCTGCCTGTCTGGGCAGTTATCACAATACCTGCCCTCTTTGTCAATTTTCATGCCTCTGTAATGCTTAATTCTAAGCCTGATAATAGTCGGCGTGGTTAATCTATCAGTGTCCATATTAAAAGCTGGTGTTAGTTGGAATTGACATTTCTTTTAGTTTAGATTTAGTTATCGCATTAGAATCTTGGAAGGTCACTTTTTCATTGTTAATGTTGAGATTTGTGGCCTCTTTGGATAAAGAATTCATTTGGATTTGCATGAAGATACTGATTGACGGATTCATTGAAACTAAGTTTGTAACAACAATTCTCATTTGATTTGAAAGTTTTTTATTTGATTGAATTCAATTTGAATTCTCTCAGCTTAGTTAAATATTTTTTTAATAATTGCAGATAATAAAAGCAAATACAAATATGAAAATTATCTTTTAAATTTTATAACAGTGATATGTTTTTATAACGCATTATTAGTGCAGAATAAGTCGAACGTTTGCCTTTTATATCATTATTTAAACGAAATTATAAAGCATCACCGTTCTCTTAAAATGTTTCTTATAGTTAATTATTTAAATAAGTATTCGCATATATTTTTCGAAAATTCTATTCGTTTTCTGAGTTGAAACAAATTAGCTTTTCTGTTTCGAAACTCATGAATTTGGATTTAATTCTTTTTATGAAAATCATTAGATAGTGATCAGTACTGAAAATTTCGCGATCATGGCTGAAAATTCTAGATACTTTTTAAAATTTCAAATTAAGACACCACAATAGTATAACGTCTAAATTTTATGTGCTGTATAACGTTATAACAATTGCGTAGAACAAATGTTTAATACATAACAACCCATCATCCAAATTTTGTGTGGCACCAAGATATTATAACAATTACACAGAACAAAAATATATTGCCAAACTTACAATCACATGACCAATTTTACATTCAGAATGGCAGATAAAATTTGAATTAATTAATTAATTTCATATTTGCAAAATTTTTATGAAAAAATTTTGAAATGTGTGAATTATTTTAAAAGCAATCAAATTAGAGAAATTATAAAGTTTTATTTTACGCTAATTCTACGAAATTTTGCTGTTTTTTCCTATTACACTAGCATTGCCGATTTGTATAGGCAAGCAATGTACCAATACAAATCGGCAATGGTGGTGTTATAGCAAAAAACAGAAATTTTTAAAAAAATGTATAAAATTGAACTTAGAAAACTTCAGCTTTTAATGCATATAGGCTCCCTGTTCTTATAAAAATAAATTTCAGCGAAAGCAGCAATAATTTTGATTTAAAAATGATCAAGAATTACTTTTTATTTATTTATGCCTGCAATCTCTTGTGGATTTTTTATCAAAAAATTTTAATAACATTCAATTCTTTTTGAAAAAAGAGAAAGGTTTTTAAGGATAACGAGATTGTCTATAGCAGATAAATAACACAGCCACCAACTCCGCGTCTCACTTTTATGTCTATAAAATTAATAGCCTAAGCTGACTCAAATAATAGCTTCAAAATGTTTTTAAAGCATGCCGTTAGATTGATATGAGTAATTTTATAAATTTAAATCAATACTTTAATAAGCTCTTTTAAATACATCAATAAGTAAGAAAAACCTATTGAGTTCATAATAGTGCGCACTAATTTGTATTAAATATAGATCTTTATTTTTATCGCACTATACGTGCAAATGACTAGTATTTGGCATCGTAATCATCGTAATCGCTAACAATTGACTTTATCAATTAACAAAAAGGTGCAATGAAAAAGTAAAATACTTAATAAATATTACTGCATAGTCATTTGTTTTCAATACTTTAAGGAGAATAATTTTTTAAATTCCTATCACAAGCATTAAATAAAAAATTTGCACTCTGATCACATCTTTAATTAGATTAATTTAACATAAACGTAATTTAAAAGTATGCGTTTCAAATCATAAGCCTTAAATTTGTAGAAGAATTGAGAAGTGAAAAAATATTAAATCATTTAATAAATGTTAGTTCTTAAAATACTTTGCTTTTTAAACTCGAATTAGTCGTTGCTAAATGCCATTCTAAGAATAAAAATGATAACAATTAAGACTATTCTAAACTATGATACAATAAAAAAATTATTTTTAAAATTAATTTCTTAAGTATTTTCTTTCACCATAACACAAAATACTTTTAGACAAAGCATTTTAAATTTCAACAAATGAAATCTTTTTTCTCTATACATAAAATGGAATTGTAAAAATCATCTGTTTTCATCAATTAGTGTTTTAATGTATTTCGTAGGATTATCTTTTAATTTATGCTAGACATAAAACAATAAACTTTTTAACGCGTAAAATAAAGGTAAAAAGAAAACTAATGAAAAAAGATAAAATAAATAACTCAGACAATTAACATTTTCATTAAAGTACTGTTTTCGAATTCCAGCTTATATTTTTCCTCTGGGAAATTCACACAATAAATGCGTCTTTCAGAAAAGTTTTTTTTCTGAAACTTTTTTAACACTTAATTTTTGATCAATGGTATTTTGTAATATTCTTGGTTGTTATTTTAATTTGAACATTCATATTGATCTAGAGCTCTACTATTGATGATAATTTGGGACTAAAAGTCAAAGTAAATATTTGCAGAAAAATTTTAAATTTTTTTTTAAAAAATAGCTATTTTTTGTGCGAAATGTATTTTCAAAACAGCCCAACTCAAAAATTGTAATGACTTTTTTTTAATAACACATGAAGGACAATATTAGTTTTTGGAAGCCGCGATTTAATCAAAATTTCATAAGCTTTTGTTATTTGATTGGGATAAGCTATTATATATATATATATATATATATATATATATATATATATATATATATATATATATATTTATATATATATATATATATATATATATATATATATATATATATATATATATATATATATATATATATATATATATATATATATATATATATATATATATATATATATCTTAATTACTATAGATCAAGTTAGTCTATTGGTATGTGCCTTATTTTCCATTTTTGTCTGAAGAACCATAAAACACACTCAGCCACATCATAATTTTGATTCTTGGGGTCAAAATAAATTACAATTCTCCTCATTTTGGCATGGAGGGAATTTGGACAAAATATAACACTTAACAAACATAGATCTTATAAGAAGTATTGTTTTTGATAAAGTCGGGTATTAAACCCGTTACCTTCTACACACGATAAGGATACTTTGATCTAACTACCGATCACGGTTACTGTAACTGAGAGTGCGATTTCAAAAAATTTGTTTTTTTTTTTAAATAAATAAGGTAAGAAAAAAAGAGTTTCTGAGACTATCTTTGGGTTTAGAGTTAAGTTCTTTAGAAATAAGTTATGGGAAATATACAAGACTCAATGAGTTACAAAAATGAAATACAGTGTATGGTAAAAGAATAAAACATTGAAAAACTCTGAGCCTGTTAAACTGTATGACTCATGTCTAAATTTCTTATTATTTTGAAATATTTCCAGGTAAAAATAAGTACAATGTAATTATTTTTTATATATCATATTTATTAAGAGCTTAGAATCCTTAAATGTAAGTACATAAGATTTTTAATAGTAGAAAGAAATTTCTAGATAAAAAGACATTTTTAAAAAAATAAGATGTTTGAATTCAATGAATATATGAACTAGACATGAAATAAAGTATTAAGTGAATAGAGTAAAAACATAGAATGGTATTAGTTATCTTGAAATATTTAAAATAATATGTAAAAATAAATAAATATACTTTTCGTATGTAAAATGAAATGATCATAAATTGTTTTGGCAATTTTTATTTCGTTTGTCATCTGAATTTGCGTTAAAACCAGTGAATTGAATATTCAATTAATTTTCCATCTGACTTAACGAAATTTTTTACTTTAACAACAAATTCTGCAGTCAAATACTTTATCGTGGGTGACGTAGCATTGCTTCAATGTAATTTTGGACTAAAAATTTGAAAAACTTATTGATTTTTAAATAATTTCACCAACAGAGAGAGAGAGAGAAGTAGGGTCAAGATAAAACCTCCATTTATAATACTATGCGGAATGTCGAAATATCTGAGGAAGTAATTAATCACTCAATAACTTATTCAATAAATTTCACTAAAACTAAGCAAAAAGTATTATTTAATTTATGTTTTTTTACAGTATAAAACTTTTCAATATACTGAATCAATTCATAATGATTATCTGCCAACTGATAGGTAAATTATGACATAAAGTATTCTTTTTTTTACAATAAATTGCATAAAGGAAGATTTATGGAGCTTTCGAAAAAATATTATCCATGGTCTCAGAATTTGCTCATAAGTAGCTTTGAAATTAAAAGTACTTGGGTAATATGTTGTCTGAATGAAAAATAATTACTGAATATACTATTTTTATTGCTTCTTAGGGCAAACTTATTGAAAAAAAAAGTATTACATAATTCTGGATAAATATCTTCCACTTTGCAAATGAAGTCCTAGTTTTAAAAACTAAAACGTCATTTCAAAAATGGAAATTTAATAAACACGTCACTGTCAATTCGTAAATTAAAAAGTCATCAGAATAGCATATGTTGTGGTAAAGTTTAAGGAGAGTTTAAAATTTAACTTTCATCCATGATTAAATAATAAATTGCTGTGATAAAAATTGAAGTTTGGCTTAAATTTTTATACATTATAAATCGTGGAATGTAATAAACATAAACATTCGAATAAATTTAGACTAAGATCATGATTTTCTAAAAACAAAATAGTGTTTTTTATTTATGACTGTCATCGTAGTTCCAATTTTTACAATAATTTTATGATTAATTTAATAAAAAAATAATCCATATATTAAATTTAAAATTATGCTTATTATCCAACTGATTTTATTATAGCCCAGTGATAGGATTTCCTTTTTCTATTTAAAAACTTGGTCCTAGCCATTTTGAACAACATATATGGATGGGCTTTTAAGCTTGTTGCATGCTTGTCTGTTGGAGTGGTTGGTTAGGTATGGTCTGTTAATAGCTCAAAGGTGATTTTTGGCATACCAAAGCTAATCAGACCCGGATCTACGGCTTAAAGTGTATTTCGAACCACTGCAAGCATCTAACCCTAGGTAGGATTCAAACCTACGAACTGTTGAACAGAAGGCCCGAGCACTAACGATTCGGCTACCTGCTCGGCTATGGTTGCTAAGGAGTTTTCCCCCATTCGATATCAATTAAAAATCTGCTAACTTAAACAGTGTTTATTGAAAGCTGAGAACAAAACTATCGGTTGTATAAATGTATTAGAACAACTTTCACCGCTTAGACTATTCTTTACATAGTGTATAGCTATTCAGTTACTATTACATAGTGTATATCGTATCAGATATTATCAATTCTTTGTAGTAACTAATGACTTTAAATACAACAAATGTGGTGATTTTACTAAACATTATGATATCAAAGTTTTTATTAAATATTATACACAGAAAAACGAGCAATATTTGATGGCTGAATTATTGATACAAGAATTTACCTTTTTTATTTTACTTTAGTTTTCAATTCATATAACATTGAGAAAATGTTTCGTATTTCAAGAATGTACATAAAATATTTAAAAAAAAGTGATTTCAGTCATAGGAAATAAATAAGAGCAGTTATGTAAATCATATATAATGGACAGGTGTAAAAATAGATTGAAATCAATTTATTCCTCGAGATACCAGGAGATGCCCATTAGAGGAGCGGGAGGCAAATATTCGACGGAAAAATGGATTACGGGATGATTGAGTGAATTCCCGCAAATCACGAAACTTCGGACAAATCGGAGCGAAGATGAAAATGACAGCCAGAAGTGCTTTTTGGGGAGCAACCTAAATGGACTGACAAAAGGTTTCGACATGGCCTTATGCAACAATAACATATTAGCTTACGAATAATGGTATTTAATTAATCGACACATTTTGATTTTTGTCATATTTATTAATAATTCATTAGCAGACATTTTGGAAAGGTATTTGAATTTATGTAACTTAAGCAAAAATATTTGACATTATTAAAAAATATTGATAAAAATCTTAAATTTATGTTTCATTAAACCCTTTCTTAGAATACTGATGACATTTTTACAAATTCAAAATTGTTTAGAAAAGTTATTTTGGATTTTGTTATTAATCATATTGAAATATATTTTAGTTCATATTTTTTAACTTTCCATAGTAATACAATTTCTGAAAATTTATATGTTTTATACCGTTTTGAGACAATTTTTTAAAAGTTCTAGAGCTAAATATGCTTTTCAATTATCTCTGAGATGTATATCTCAAATTGACTAATTGGATTACCTAACATCTTTGGTCTTTGAAAGGTTTCTTTGAGCATACACTGTGTGTTTACTTTTTAGAAATATTTTTCATAAAAAAAAGCTATTCCTGTATTATTAACGAGGATATCTAGATCCCTTCAAAGCTCTCTAACCTATAGAATGCAAGTATGAAAAAGAAACGAAACATTTATCTTGAATATAGTGACAATAAACAGATTAAATTTGTACATTTACCACCAAGACGATTTGATTAAAATTTTAGCTAGTACACTTTCCACTAAAAAGTCAGTGTTGCCATTTAACTATGAGAAACATCTCTTCTATAATACACGAATAAGCATGCATTTCTAAAGAAAACCAAATGCAAAACCAAAGGTATATAGTTATTGAAAAGAAAGTTAAGTATCCAAGTATGATTCATAGACATCAGTTAACAGAAATAACATTTTTCTCGGTATAATTCTCACCAAGATATGCGGTACTATCACTTAAGTATAGGTAATGTAGTCACCTCTATTATATATAAATGGCCATGTATATATAAAAAGAAAAGTCAAGTCTATAACTAATTTGAACTTAAGACCTAAGTTTTTGTATTACCATAGTAGTAAAAATAGCTTAAAGGAACTACGCAAAACAAAATCATATCAAATTAATTTGGAGTTCATCTTTTTAAAAAGTCGTTTTTTAATATTCATTTTATATTTTTATCAAAAAGATAAGTTTTTAACTGCGTCTTTTTAGATATACATGAGTGAATAACTACAATTTAATGCAATTTATGTGTATAATGATAGCTATCTGCATAAGTACTAGACTTCTAATCTGCAGGGTCCGAGTTCCGTGAAAAAGTTGGGGGTTTCAATTGATATAACACTTACAAAAGTTTAAAAATTTAAAAGTATTATTACAATAGTTTACTCCTGGATTTCACCAATATACCATTTAATAACATTGTGATAAGGATGTACAAATGAAAATGTTTGATTTTATTATAAGTCACTAATAATGTCTTTTTATTTTGAGGCACATATGCCATATAATCCAGGATGCCAAATTCTGAATTTTTTCGATGATGAAGAGATGTTCCCAAGAGGGAAGATATATTGTGACGTGTGTTATGACGTAAGTACTAGGGTTGCCAAAATAGAATTTTCTACATAATTCTTATATGTCTCCATATCTATGATGAAATAAAAGTCAGGTTTGCAGACGCATAAGAAAATCCGAAAAAAAAAATCATTTAATTCAGAAATTGGCATCTTGGATTATACGGCATCTGTACCTATTTTTATACAAAATTGCATACAATAAAGTGTCAGAGAATATTTTACATTGAGCTTACGAAAGTGATTTACTTCGTGCTTGATTTAATAAATTAACGAATATGATAACAATGAAAGCCTATTCCTATTTACGAGATCTTCATTCCTCAATTAATTGAGATGATGAATAAAGAATGAAAGTGATACTTAAAATCCATTACTATGAAATGTGAAAACTAAATTCCATATTATGAGAAAAACATAAATAACATTCCATTTTATTAAAGTTTCTTTAAAACTTCTTCAAGTTTAAACGTGGCTAATTAAATGATATAAGTAAAATTATCTTAAATTCGTGTTATTCATTACATTTTAAAACAAAGTTTAAATATCATTAAATATAATTTATGATTTTTGTGATAAATCTGATAAATTTTTAATGAAAATACATATAAATATTTCTTACATTATCTTTCACTGAGATGAAAATAAATAAAAAAATATTAAAAATATAAATAGTTAACTGAGTCTATCAAATAACTAAATTTTCATTTCTCAGTATAGCTGATTAAATTCTAAAATAAATTTGTACGTAAAAATATTTTTAAAATATGATACATTACTATTTATTTTTATAATAATACATCGATTAGTTTTTCTATTACATATTTATATACAAAATAATATTGTCAATTTGGTATAACGCAAATATTCTTTTTCTTTCTCTAAACCCCAAAATTTCAATCAAATGAAATTTAAAATCAAACTTTTTATTAACTTCATAGATAACTACTATATTTACTTTTTATCCTATTCATTTTCCTCTTTCTTAATTAGGAAAAAATATTTGAAATTAACTAGGGTAAAGTAAACAATACTGTCGTAAAGTTATTAAAATATGTAGTATTAAAAATAATTTCTATGAATTAGAAAATAAATACTAATGCTTACATTTCAGGAATATAGGAACTAAGTAAAACTAGAAAAGAAATTGCATGATTTAACAAAGTACTTCTACGTGAAAATCATTTATCTATGCAGCATAAATTGAATAAATTTAATTGGAAAATTTTATGCATAACTCGTCAAATCATAAAATAGATTGTCTTAAGAAAATAATTTGTTCAAGGTTTTCTTAAATTAAGTGGCCGAGCTGGCATCCGAATGGTTAGCCCTCTTGCCTTCGGTTCAACAGTTCGTGGGTTCGAATCTCATCTTGGGCATGGATGTTTGTAGTGGTTCGGAATCCACTTTAAGCCGTAGCTCCCGGTCTAATTAGCCCTCGTGTGCAAAAAATGACCGTTGAGCGACAAACAAACCAACCAAACCTTAAATTAATTGAAAACGAAAATGCATTTTCTATTTCTATATCAGATAACAGCTATACAAGAATATAATTTTGAAAGGTGGATGCAATAGAAAACAAAAGTCTCTCTGTTATCTATTTGTGAAGCAAAAACGTCGCATTTATATTTAAAAAAAATATTGACGTCAAAAAACATTTTAATGAACTGTGTTGAAACGTGACCTAAGAGGCGATGGAAGACACTTAACAGTTTTTCTAATTACTGATTTAAAATTTTGCTCATTTCAAGCTGCATTTTTTTATAATTTTACTTGAACTAAAACTTTTATTTTTATTGAAACTAAAGAGTAAAATATTTCTTTCCGTAATGAAACTCGTCTTCATTTGAGAGGAACTATTTCTGAAGTAATAACATTGTCAAAAAGGATTTTTTGTAAGATTTTCAATGAAATAAATTGAAAAAAACTGTTAATTTTTTTAATAATTTGAAGCAAATTTTAAATTTTCTTACCAAAATTTTCTAAGATAGAGGATTTTAGTTTTTAAACTTAATATCGTCAGATTTTTAATTATTTAAAATCATTAATTAACTAAATTTATTGATATAATAATTTGAAAAAGTATGCTACCGTTTATATTAATTTAAACTATTAACTTTCAAATACTGATTTTGAGATTTTTAAGTTCAGCATGTATTTAAAATTTTTTTAAACATTCGTTAATGAAATCATTTTTTCAACAACAATTTTCTACAATAATAATAATAATTTTCTAGATGTAAGAAATTATAAAATTTTATGGAATGCTTTTTATACTATTAATAACTGAACCATACTTTTAGTTCAGCTGATAAAGTGGAAATTTTATTTGTAATTATTTTTAAAATTTAATTAAACATTTAATTAATTTGGAATCTGTTACTTCAGCACCATTGTTAATTTAATAGCATCGGTTATAATATTTTTCATGACTTTTTTGCAATAGTAAACATAACGTTTCAATTATTTTATATTCTTGTTTTATTGCTTACTAACAACAATCAATATTATAGTATTGTATTGTAATAAATTAAAAAAGTTTATTGTAAAAGCTAATTTATAAAACTTAATAATTTTCAATACATTGAAATTTAATTCACAATAACATTATAAATAGAAGTTTTTTCCTTTTAAATATAAATTAAAATATTGTTTTTATTATTCCCAATGACTTCAAAGAAAGAAAATATGTTATTCACAGTTTCAAAAAATTGTTATTAACTATTAGAGAAATAGGAAATTATAAAAATTAGTATTTAATTCATTTATTTTTTGATCATCTTATTTATAACTTTCTATTACTAAAATTTAAGCAGTTATGTGTTTTTGTATAAAAAAATTACAATACAGAGTAATTGAATTACAATAAAGAATAATTGAAATTTTTCTCAGTTAAAAAGAATTCCTAATCTATGAATAGTAAAACAATAAATTACAGTAATCTTTACTTTTTATTTAATACTTATATTTATTTAAATAATAATTACTTTAAAAATTATTGTTTTGTATATATTTATCAAAAATAAGAATTGAAATTCAGGTATATATATATATATATATATATATATATAAAACACCAAAAATTTTAAACAAAATTTTATTTCATGGATTTCTTAAAAAATGCTTTCATTTTCATCACATCTTAATATGACCTTTTGATTTTTAATCGTACAAATGAGACTTGTAAAAATTTATTAGATTATTTTAGGTTTAATATGACCCTATAAGATACAATCATTTATCATTTAATATAATTATGTGCGAGAGTTTAAAATAAAACTGAATCTTGGAGTACCAATTTTTAAAAATTTATAAATTTTGTCATAATAAATCAAGATACTATTAATTAGGAGAAATAATAAAATGTTTCTCACCCTTTACACTGGATATTCCTGTATGGAAAGTGGTCATCAGGAGTAAAACTGTAAGCAAACACCCCGACAAAAACCTCGTAATTTCAAAACAGTTTCGGCTTCGAACCATAGTAAATGTCCTCTTGAATCTATCCTAATAAATCTTTTTGAAATAGAAAGTCTATCAAAGTCCGATACAGAGCACGCTACATGACCGGCCTCGACAGAAGCGATCGCATTCTCCTCTTCACCAGATTTCTTCTCCGACACTGACAACAGCAAACTTCGCGCGCTTCCTAAATGTCTACGGAAGATAGGGAATCTTCAACCTAGGTTACCAAGTTCAAAAGAATCGCCAACCTAAAACCGCCAAGATGATTAGGAGAATATTTTTAGAGTAATCCGCTCGTGCTCCCGTAAAACTTGTTAGCGGTGCTTTTGAACTTTTTTCATGTATTTGGACAAATAAATGAACTGTCCCGATTTCGTATAAAATATTATTTTATATAATTTGATTAAAACTCAGCACAGTATAACTATGCATAATTCTATCTTGATAATAAAATTGCTTGAAGAACGAACCTTTACATCTTAAAGTAAATACCTAATTTTTTTTTTTTAAGTATGAAATAGTTTGAAAAAGTAAGCATAACTAGAAGAAGAAAATGAAATGTACAGATGAAAGTAATATTTTAATAATATAAAGGTGGCAATATTTTGGCGAAATAGATAATTTTAAGTAATTTACTTGAATATTTTGCGAAACAACTAACATTCGTAAAATACATAAGACATTAATTTTTTATGCAGTAATTTCAAATATACAATCTGTACAATCTCACATAGTTGTATTTCGAAAATTTCCCAATAACTTTGTTTTGTGATAAAAATGCAAAAATGTTTCTTATAAATTTTTGGAATATATTATCACTAAATATAGCTACATTTTTCTTTTTAAAAAGAAAGATTCCATGATATCATATAACATCGAAATGTTAGTTTAACATACTAATTTTTATTAAGTTATGGAAAATGATAATAATTTTTTTTTAAAATTTACCGTAATATATTTTAAAAATCTTTAAAATTTTTCAAATATGTTCCTCTTTTATGCCACATTTTTTTTATTGCTTTGTAAAATTTTTGTTGTTTTCAACAAAAAAGTTTGACAATTATTACTTATGATACAATTTACACTTTGGTCCTTAAAAGGTTAATCAAAATGATATTTAAAGCGAATTTGTTTTCACTATTAAGTTTTGACTAAAGGAAATCCCGTTGTTTATCCATTGATTTTGTATAGCTTCATAAATGTTTTACATCCTCGCAAGTGATTTTTTTTCTTGTATTAGAACTTTATTTGCTAGACAAGAACTTATGTTTAGAAAATTTTCGAAAATATGTTGAATGTTTCTTAAAAATGTTAACTGCAAAGACTTTCAGTTTGAAATCTGGATATTGTTTTAAGGAAATTATGAAAACCGAATTTATGTAGAATAAGTCTTCTGTGTAATTTAGTATTTTTCAATAAAAAAAGGAGAAGTTATTTTACTATTTAGGTTATTAGAAAATATAAAAACTATTAAGTTTGCATGACTGAAAATATGCCGCACAACAAATGAAAGTGAATAGTGTGAACTTATTCAGGTAATGCAAATTACTTACCTATAATTACTGAACAAAAGATCATATTACTGCATTAAAATGAAAAAGAGAACTGAAATCAAGCCATTATATTCTTATTTATCTTTCTTGGTTTATTTAAAAGAATTCCTAAAATATTTAACGATTGGAGCCTGTATCCACACTGCTTGGAAAATATCAAAGATGAAAATGTTTGCATTTTATCTGATAAGATATTTTAAATCTCGAGGATTATGATATTTTCAGAAAGTGGAGCTATTGTTAATCACAAGGAATTGTTTCTTTAAAGCACATGTGCTAAAGAATAAAAAAATATAAACGTTTCATTGATAATGGCTATAAAAAATAATTAATTTCCATACCAAGAGAATTTTAAAATATATGAATATGATATTACTACATACTTATCCTTTTAATGGATAAGCCAAGCTCGCTATGCCTTGGCTTGCGAATTGAAGTCAATAGGGAGCGTCTTTCGTTGTAATCAGAGCATCACGAAGGTGAAAGTACGTCTTTGCTCTTTATGTCTTCCGATAGATGGCATCACCAAAGGATTCACACTCTCAATTTTGACATTGATCTGAAGGGGGAGGAAATTTTCTCCAGAACATTGTACCCATGGTAACTGCTCTATGACCAACCACAGGACTTTCGATTCCACAGATTTAACGAGCACGTATATCGCATGTACTCGGTGGGTCTTTGGCGGCATTGGGAATCAACCCCGATTTTCCGGTTAGTGGTTCCGGCCGATTCTTTAACCACTATAAGCAACCACGGCCCTACTTTATTTCTAATCTTCTGAAATGAATTCTAAAGAAACTTTGGCCTAATGACATCGAGAATATCACTATTTTTTCAGTGTGTGTTTGACTGTTGAAACTATAGATAAAGTTACCATTACCAGTCATTATAAATATTTTAATATTTTCCATTTTCTCTTCTCAATACATTCCAATAGGGTATAAACTTATAACAAATGGATTTCAGGAATGCCTGTAAACATTTTTGTAAATCCGCAACATGGGTGGACTCTTAAATCGTAAAAGCTAGTTGTAACATGTTTAGTTAGGACATCGTTTTCATATTCGCTAGGTAATGAAGCTTACATAACTGAAGATCCCTCATATTCCCAAAAAGATGACTGGTGCATGTTAAGTAGGTCTTGGTTGAAATGTCCCCATGTAAAATAATACCTCTTGTGGTCTCCATCTAAACCAGTAAAGTTCTTCTTGATTTAGGAACAGGAGGTCTTATAAACGTAAACCTCCTGAAGCCACAGGCCAAAAAATTGAGAGCTCTACTGTTTTGGTAGCTTCCATCAAACTGGTAAAGCCCAATTCAGAGATAGGGACAGAAAAATATGCCGGTGCACACTCACACACAACAATATAAGGCATCACTGGTTAAACGGTATTTATGTCTATTAGACGGTAGTTCTAATCCCAACATACAAAAAAATTCGTCGTGTTAACTAAAAGCGGCAGAAGCATATTAAATAAGATATGGTCGCATTGTCCTCCGAGTGAAGTGATATTTCCGTGGTGGCATTTCTTCTGCATTGAGGATTTTCTACTTGGATTACGAAGATTCTCACAAAACAACTTCCACCAAATTGGAAGAATTTAATTCTGGGCTATGGACAGATAGATAGCGGTGTAAGTGAGCCCCTGACTGTACCTTTAGGTTAACGGGTTTGGAATACTCTCCCATTACCAAGTGCCTCATAATTTTGAGCCTCGGTCAGGTGAAGAAGTCATAAGTGAGCTGGCACCCTCCTCTTCATATCCACCTGCACCAGTGGAAGGACTTTGGATGACACATTTTAACGTGGACACGTCCTGAACCAACGCAACTTCAGCAACCCAGAGAGAGAGAGAGAGAGAGTGGAAAATGAAAGTGAACGTGGTCACACTCCCAATCATTGCACGTGGTAAAAGATGCTTTATTTTGCTGATCTTAACGAGAAGCGGCGTGAAGATACTGAGACACAGGAGCTCATGGTTATGGATAGGTAATTATACTGACGCACACTCATACACGCATACTCAAATCAGTCCCCCTTTTGAGAGCATTTTTACATGTAATATTCTTTCAGTCCTTCCCCACATTGATTAATAGAGATAGGTGATTGTCATTGTGTTTTCACATTATCATAAATGCCAAGTTGGGTTGAGCTTCATTTAGAAATTTCAAAGACAGAGAGATACATGTGTACACACAAACGTTCATTATTACAAGTAATTTTAAACGTAATTACTAAATTAATTAAATTATTATCGTAACTTTTAAAGAATCGTCTAAATTGAGAATAATTTTTTAAGAATTTGAATTTTCCTGACATGCATTTATTTCTTAATGCAAAGGCAGAAAATTGTGTTAAAAATGAAATCTACGATACCTTTATTATTATATTAAAGTCAAACAAAATGTATATTCAGTTTTTTAATTGAAAGAATATTATTTAAAACTCTTTTATTGAATTTGTATTGTACTTCTCTCAAAGCATGTTAATTGTCCATTTTCGAATTGTATCTAAGGATTATTATATATAAGACAATTATTAATATTTTTATGTTGATTACAAAATTTAAAATAAAAACAGTTTATTGTTAATATACTGAAATACATAACAGTTTGAATAAAAAAGTAGAAGTAATGATGACTGGGTACTAGAGACAATATGTATATTCCTAATCAAATATAAGCGAATGTTAAGTCCACTTGACACTCTTGCTGTACAGAAAATACAGATTTCGTAGGTTTTTTCTTCACTTTTTTTTTTTTTAAAAAAAATGTGGCAATAATATAGTGATGAATATTATTTGACCATATATGCAAAAAAAAAAATAATAATAATAATAATAAATAAAATAAAGAAATAAGTATATCAACAAGCAAGCTTTCTTATATTTTAATACTTTTATGTAGTTTTATGTTTCATGCACAAGTACGACTATTATTTTCGCCATAAGTTTACCTAAACAAAATGTTTACATGCCTAACTAGATTTAAGGGAATCGGGTTTGATCTCGGGCAGAAAATCATAGGAAATATTTTTCCGTATTTGTTCAACTATACAATTTTCTTAATCGTATCATGAATAAAATATATTAATTTGTAGTTTTGAATTCCTTATAATTTTTAAAAGTTCTTGCAAAGTGTAAAATCTAGGTTTGAAATAATGTGAAATGATTTTAATATGCCTATCTTACATGACCTCTATTGATTAGATTTTATTATATTAAATGTAAGAATATAATATTTTAAAATTAATATTTATTTTAAAATTTTATCAAAATGCAGTACTTATATATTAATAGTTTTAAATTTTTCATACTATTCATATTAAATTTAGAAATTTTATCAAAAATTTAAAAAAAGCTTTGTTTCAGTACAGTAGAACTTCAATCACTTAAATTAATTGGGATCGAATTCTATTCGGAGAATCAAAATTTCGGTTGATTGGATTTTTGCGCGGAAAGCGGTTCTATTTTAATTAGAAGATAGTAGTTCGTATGCTGAAAATGGGAGAAAGACCATATTTTTTTTTTAAGAAAATAGCTTTTAATTAATTAAATGGAAAGACAACACTTTTATATTTGAAGGTACTCATAATTATTGCGTATTAATACTGTATGTATGTATGTACAGTACTGCAAATGGAAGCTATTTCTTGCTGAAAATCTTGATAAAAATAAGCTTATTTACTGTCTTCCTCTATTTTCGGAAGGTTCAGTCGGGTGCCTCAAAACAGTTGTGAAGTCAGTAAATGTTTCCCAAGCTGATGGTCCCATGTCTGCTTCAACTTTGGATATTAAAGTCATCTTCTTCCTCGACATTTTCAATAAGTTTACCATCCTTTGCAATTTGAAATCCAGGGTTTGACTCATTATCCATTTCCCTATATCTTAAGCACTAACTTCTGAACATCCAGAAACTTTCAAAAGAATGTTTCTGAATTCCTCAAGTGACACGTCTTTCTCTCTGATTCTCGTCTTTTTCCTTCTTTTACCTCTCTTTTTCTTAAACTTTTTTTCTATTTCTCATTTTTCGGAAGTGATTCGGATAATCAGCAATTCGGATTGATAGAGTCCAGATTATTGGAGTTTTACTGTATATCAACAGAATAAAGAATCTTTCCTGTCTGAAGTTTCGATGTATGTAATATATCTCAAGCAGAAAATGAACCCCCAACAGAAAAAAAATTAAACGAGTGAATAACTCTTAACGTTGCGACAAATGTTCTTCTAGATAATAATTTTGACACTGCAAAGTGGGCAGCGTAACAGCCGAAAGCTTGTGTAAGACGTTTCAATATCCACTATATAAATTGTCCTCCTTGAGGAGTTCTGAAAAACAGTGCGTCGTATTCATGTGTTGAAGAAAAGAAAGCCATGGAAATTTGTAAAGGCTCATTACAAAAGATGTACATGTAGAAATCAGAAACGCGACATCTTTCTCCCGTTGTTTAACAGAGGCTGGAATCGAACTTGAAAGAATATGTTCTAAAGAGCACTGTCCTACCATCAGCGCCAATATTTATCATTATGCGGCAGTATAATGAAATGGTATTATTGAAAGCATTTTCAGGTGTTAATGTTTATAATTTATTTGGTCTTGAGATGCCATGCTTCTAGCTGAACTGTCCTCAGTTTGGTCTTCAGTTCATAATTCACGATTTTAACAGCGAATATTTGTAATGATTCGCATTAAATCGTTGGTCATAACTGAAATGGTGAACTTTAATTTAATCTTAATCGTTATCATGAACTTATTATCCTATTATAGAAACAAATCAACTAAATTTTCTGTGAATATCTGAGAAATAACTGATATTCACTCAGTATTTTTTTTCATTGAACGTGAATCATTTGATCAAGATTTGCTTTACAGAAATAAATAAAATCTTGTTTCATTAAAAATAATTTCATTGTTTTAGCAGTAAAAAGAGTAACATATTGAAATTTGCAGTAAAAAGAGGAACACATTGAAAGCTAATGGAGTGCGAAAATTATTAAACAAAATAGGAAAATAATAATCAGTTAATTTCTTTGAAGTATATGCTTAAAATATCTCACTTATATATCGCATTAAATTAACTTTTTAGTATTTTCTAAAGCATTTAAAGTATGGTTCATTGAAAGATTTGAGGTAAATAATTTTATTGAATATTTTATTCATTTTAATAAAATTCATATGCAAAAATTTTTTAATATATAGGTATTTTCCATTCAATTTTCTGTTATTCTGTTATATTTTTCGTACATTTCTATAAGAAATTCCATATATATATATGTATATATATATATATATATATATATATATATATATATATAATATATATATATATATATATATATATATATATATATATATATATATATATATATATTATATATATATATATATATATATATATATATATATATATATATATATATATATATATATATATATATATATATATACATATAATCGAAGTGTGATCTTAAAAATAAAATATAGCTATAAATATGGAAATAAATTACGGTTAAAATTCTAATAAAATGGAAAATTCGAAAAAAATCATTAAAGGAAATAAATTGTTCTTAGAAAATAAATGTCAAGCATAATAATAAATGTATAGAAAATTGTAGACAAACAACAAACACGACGTTAAAGAAAAGAAAGAACTTACTCCAATTATTAAAGGAAATCACTTATGATTCAAGAAAACCTGGATTTATTTGATATTTTATTTTCCTAATATTTCCAGTTTTTCAAAAGAAATTTTTAAGTGAATCGAAATTTATTTATAATGAATTCGGAATTCATTCTTCATTGGTAATATTTTTGGGAGAAATTTAATTGTAATCAGTTGTAACCAATATTTAACTAGTACGAGTATAACATGAAACACAAAATTATCAATATTATTTGTTTCAATGAAGTGTAATAATGAAATATTTTAAAAAACAAAATTTAATTTGTTTTTTCTTTTTATATACATATTTTTGGCTTTATTTGTATTTACATGCATTCCACATTTATTTTTGTAATTAAATTTATCAAAAAGGATTGTCTTTTAAAATTTGTGAAAAATTAAGCTACAAATGTAATGTTGAGAAGATTATGAATTTAAAACTTCAGAGGGTTATGAACTGTTTTAATTTTAATTTAAAATTTATTTGGTGCACATTTGTTATTTCATAAGTAATTTTTAATCATAATATTTAAAGAGTTATTTTATTAAAAGTTCAGTAATTTGCTTAAAATAGTAGGTGATTTATAAGCGTGAAAAATATATATATATTAAAGAAAAAGAAAAATTAACTGTATCTCTGATATATAAGTGAATTTCTTTCTAAAACTCATTTATACTTTCTTTTAAGCTTTTCATTCTTTTAATCTAATCATTTTTATCTAACCAAATAAATAAATACCATTGGTCTTTCTCATATGGTTTTCTTTGAAAAATACGTCAAATTTTAAAAGTAAAAATGTATTGAAAAATCCATTTTATACCTAAATATATAATAGAAAACATTTTAAAAATAAAATAAAAAGCTACCACACGACTTGTACCATTTTATTTCAAATAATTTAAAGTATGTCTTTCAATTTCACGGGCTGCCGATATTCAGAAGAAGGGAAAAATACATAAAAATAATTGCTCGAGAACAAGGAAAAAGACATAGACATTGGGATTGTAACATCTGCCTAACACTTGATTCAAACAAATATCTTTTCAGATGTACATTTTTCTAAATTGATGATTTTCTAATTTGTGAGATTAAAAAGATGTGAAATTACTTTCCTTCCATCCCATTTATTTCTTTGCAATAAGATTTTCTAAATTTTTTAAAGAATTTTATCTTTATAGGAAATACTTAAATAGCTTTTTGTTATATTTATACTGATTCTAAATTTAAATTGAAGGAATCAGTTTGGAATAGCCACAAATAAAATAAATTTGTAATTATTTGAATGCATTTGTAACAAAATTCAATTTATAAAATAGTTGTTATAACAATAAGTTTATTAAATCGAAAATTAATTATATTCAAATTGCATAGTACTGTAATATTTATGAATATTTTAATGCATATTCTAACTACAGTATTCAAAATGTATATTATTATAAAATATATATTTTCTCTCTCTTATTATATCTTCAATGATAAAAAAATTAGACAGCTAGTAGCTTTTAGACTAAAAAAGTAATAATAACTAAAAAATTTTCAAGTTCTAAGCATTCACAATCTTATAATTATGAATCTATACTTTATAAGCGTATTATGAGATTGTATATCCCTTTTGATAATATATGTTTTAAAATGATGTTATATGTCTGTTTGCTTTTCTTGAACAAAATAAATTATTATATGATTGAAAATTTATTTATTTTCAATTATTAATATTTTATTTTATAGCTTGATTATAAAATTTTTGTAATTTGAAGTATTTTTAATTTTTAGATAAGGAAATTATTCATAAATATGTTTTTAAAATATATAGCTTATTTTAAAAGCCTTACAATTTTCAAAATTTAGTAATTATTGGAAAATCCTTTTTTATTTTAAGATAATTTCATATATGTTATGCATAAGATTGAAAAATTAAAAAAAGATAACAGATATGTATGCACTGTGTGTATGCAATTACCATACAAATACATGTACATCAGACAAGCTTTTATTTCTATATAATCAGTATTATATAAATTATTAAAAATTTAAATTCCTTTACCGTTTTAAATTATAAAAATAAACTTTTTATTTTAGATTAATAATTCATACCAATATAACTTTAACTTTACCTTTATTGCACGTACACAATCAATTTATAAAAAAATATATTTATATAATTCAAAATAGTTTTTTTTAATATAATTTTATTTTAGATTACTTAAACCTTTAATAATAAACAAATAAATTTAATTAATTATTTGCAAGTAAATAAGTTAATAATTTGCAAACAAATTTCGTACTCTGACTTGTAATTTTAAAATTACAAATACAAGAGGGGATAATCTATTTAATATAATAATTATTAACGAGAAATATATATTTAGTTAAGTAATTAGTTTTACAAGATGCAATGGTTTCTTGAAGCATTTCTTTCCACTCAAAATTAATCAATTTGTGTATGACTTTTATAAGCAATTACATTCTCTTCAAAATAATTAGATACTTATTTCAAGGAAAACAAATTATTCCTCTTCAGTTTATTAATGACGTTAATGAACATGGAAACCAACATATTTTACAGAAGTTTTATAATTTAAAATTAATTAAATACAAAGTTTGGTAATTTTGAAATCGATGAAATTTAAAAAAAATCTAATATAAATAAAATATTACAAAATAGAGGGTTTATTTATATATGAACTTGATTATTTAAAATTATAAAATGCATAAGTTTTTATAATAATTGATTAAATTCGTTACTTTAGAAAATGGCTTGTCGAAAATAGGTATACATAAAATATTACCGAAATTTAAATGGAATTAGTAAAAGCATGTGATATTTAACATACAACTAGATTTATAAGTATTCCAAACATTATATGTACAGTTTTTATAGGAGGAAGTTTCTACATGAAATGTTATCAGAACAACAATGTTAGGTGTCGATACTCATAATAACCAATTGACTGTTAAATATAACTGTCTTTTTCATTATTAAAAGTAAAATTTCGCATTATAGTGACAGCAAAGTTTATATAAATTAAAAAAATGAGTAAAAATATTAAAAAAATTCAATTTTTTTAGAAAAACAATGTTAAACAATTGTTTTAATTTATATTTCTGATATCATGCCAATTTCTTACTTTTAATTTTGAACTTCATAGAAATTTTCGTTTTGTTTGAAATATTTAAAATATTTTTTTAATACTGATTACCTGTGATTATCTTTATAGTAGCTTTCCTATTTTAACGAAAACTGGCTATCTTTAATCTATCTTAAATCTTGCACTGTTTGAAAAAGATGAATGATGCATTAGAAAAGGTAACATAAATATCTTACGGTTACGTATCCCAATAATTTTCAATGCTATCTAAATTATCTATCTTTAACTTCAATAAAATAAAAATAAATAAATAGATGCGTAGAAGGGTTGTGTCGTTAATACATTTATTCATCAAACCATAGCTTTTCCAAGGAAAAAAGTTTTTCATTTATTCTTTTATTTCTTATATTTGAATTTGCTCTGTTATTGAATATGTTTTTTGCTGAGTAAAGTATTTTTTTATTCCAATAGTTTTTTTATGGGATACCTCATTAAATTCACAAAGGTACTTTATTGTACTAAGATAAGTTTCTTTCGCTAAGAGGTTATAAGATATTTATAGTTACTTATTTAAATGATAACAGTATTTAAAAACTACTTAGAATTATTTACGATAAATTTTTGTCAGTTCTATAAATAACACCCACTCATTTATTAATCCAGCTCATATGCTTCATTTCTAAAAGAAAATATTTTTGATACGTGTGAAAAATACGTTACATAATTAAGTCGCCCACATAAACTGCTTGATTGACGCGATTTGAAATTAGTTCGTGAAATGGAAATAAAAATATATAGTTAAAGAATTAATAAGTTTGATAAATTTGGTCTGAGAATAAATTGTTTGCATTGAAATGCCTTTTCCCATTTAAGAATTTCAGATGATTACCAACATATTTTTTTGATTGTGTTCTCAGCTACATAACATACCTTCTTTCAACAGTTCGTGAGTTCAATTACAATTTTTGATGTGGATATTTGTTGTGGACTGTAGTAAACTTTAAATAGTAGAGTTTGATTAAATTACCCATCCATACAAAATTATTACTTAATTAATATTAATTAAATTAATCAATTAAACCAACGCTTTTTTTATTTACTAAATTAATATGGATGAAATATTAACAAATTTAATACTTACAGAATTTGTCAAACCTAAACATGTTTTTAATACTCAGGATAAGTATACATGTCATAAAACGGAGATGTATACTTATCCTGAGTATTAGACATATGTAACATGCCAATACTAAATTTGTTAATGTCCGGTGGGATGTTATTTACAATAACTTATTTTTCAAAGAAATTCAAATAAGAAGATTTTTTTTAGTCATGTCATCTTTAAGTACTGAGTAAATATATCATAAAATGTTTGTAATCATTAAAATCTAGATTGTGAGATAGATATAACATTATATATTTTTAAAATTGCCATGATTAGAAATTTTTTCCTTCAAAAATGAAATGTGTATTGTATTTTTAAACTTGAGATTTTTCACCTTTTGTATAGTTAATAGTTCTGTATTTAACTTACTGCCAAGTCACATGGAAAATATTAACATAAACTTTATGATGTATTTTATTTGAACAGATATATATGGAATGATTTTGGTTAAAATGATTAATATTGATTACCTTTTTTCTTTTATTTTTATATATTCCCACACAAATCTATAAGTTCTATATACCTCTAGCAATAATATTCTTATTGCATTTGTTTGCCGAGTTTTAGTCCTGGATCGTATTGAGAAAGGTTGAAAGGAATAGAATGAAGATAATAAAAGGATGTTTGTCTCACTGATTAACTTAAGACAAAAAATATATTTCGTTTCAAATTTCCAAAAAGAAAGTTTAAAGTTAATTTAAATCGTAATTAGCTCTGATTTGAACTTCCTGTATAGTTGCTTTTGCCACAATGCAGTTAATTTAAATTATGTAATTTTTCGGAACTTTTCTAGACTGATAAAAGACTCACCTCACAAAAATTCTTTTAGTAAAAGAAAATTTCATAGTCTCTACACATAATTTGATTTGTTTTTAACTGATCTATAGTCAGACCTCATATCATCTGGCAAAACGGGTTTTCGATAACTAAATAAATAGTAAATATCACTATTTTTCCAAATTTTCTGAAAACTATAAACACGTTTTTCTCTCGATGTTGTGTCTTGTGAAAATTAGTGGGTTTGACAAATTAGTTTGAACGTAAATGAAGTTACTCGTGAACAGCAGAAGCATAAATTGTTAGAAGTCCAAAATTCCTCATGGTTTTTTGTTTAAATTTTAAGAACTTGTAATTAATTGGAATATAGCAAAATTTAAAAATTAAAAATAGCAAATAAATATTATATTAAGTTAGTGAGATATGTTTCCGGTTGCATATTCTTTTCAATCTAAAATTACTTTACATAGTCACCTATCTCTTAATTTTAAATAATTGTCAAGTTATGAGAGGCTGGCATGAGAGCTACCATTCCTTTCACTTTGAAAAATTTTCGATGTCATTGCGGAAATTTTAACATGCATGAATTTGAAATTTTAACATGTATTATGATTAATGTCATATCAACATGATGGTCATTAGCTGGGTCAACTATTGAATTTTCTACTTTTCAAATATAAAAGTGATTAATTTTTCCTTTATCTATCGAGGACCAAAGTTATGCATAAGCATTAAGCTATACTATTAACTTTTTATTACTCGTATTTCAAAGTCAAGTAGAAAAACAATTAAAAAATGAATTCTATAAGACTTTTCAAAATTGTTAAATATATTTTCATTATTTTTTCTAGAAATAAAGTAGTTTTTTTAAAAAAGAAACATAAATAAAATTTTATTGTAAAACCATTATGTTGATCAAAGCCATGTTTTTTTTTTAAAAAAAAAAAAAAACTTAAGGAATTTGCTCAGAAAATTTGCTATTTTGCTAAAAAATATTGTTTATTCTTCTTCAAATAATACAGATAAGAATTTTTTAGTGAATGAAATATTTAGTGAATAAATTAACGTATGAGGTCTACTGTATAACCTACGTCAAATATCCATGACGCGTTACCTTCTGGAAAAACTTTTTATTAATAATGAAACAGATTTATACATTGTCAGAAACTGAAACCAGAAAACTTTCATTTATACTTCGATAGATCGCAACACATCTTCATTCATTAACAATTTTTTTAACTATGATCTAGTCGAGACCATACATTAGATTTAATGTAGAGTGGTTCTAAAAGAGCCTATAACTGTGACTATAAGTCTATTGTACTATACCTGAAAAAAAGAGAGACCTTATTTGAAGAGACTAGTGGCTGTAGCAAAATTCAGCGGATATTTAACAAGGATGTTCAGCAGCATCGAAAATTCAATAAAATGCTGACCCATCTGTGCAAATTTATATGCAGAAAAAGTTTCACATTAACATAGAGTAGTAATAAAGTTTTCTCAATATACTGACAATTCCTGCAAGTAAGATCATCTAATATTTCATTATAATAGGATATTTCTTAAAATGGCAGTGTCCAGTAAGAAGGACAATTGCTCTCCTTAAACAGCTTCTACTGAGCCTTAATAACTCTTTTTGTCTTTTACTAGGACATGTACTAATTTTTTAATAGCCTTGCTTGTCTTTGAACACTGGCGTTATGCAGTTCAAAATTATTCTTTCCTGAAGAAATTAAAAACATTGTTTCTGATCAGTTCTATTGAAATACCTTGATGGTCCAGTGGTAAGACATGATGTTCAACATAAATGATGCTCGACAGTAGCTAAAGTCAAACCCAAGACGTTTCTCAATGAAGGACATGGTTTAATGGTAAGACCACACATTCTTCATATAAAAATCTTGGGTTAAATTTTATTCGCTGTTTAATATTCATCTCTGGATGCTAATTTTTGCTTTCATTATAAAGAATTTTCTTTTTTACGATTGTAAATATGGCAAATTTTCCCAAAAAGCTGCGTGGATGTTTAAAATGCATCAATGATAGGTTACCCATTACGCATAGTAAAATTCATTAATAATTTTGTATTGAAACTAGACTATGGCTAAAAATATATTTATACTATGGCTAAAAATATATAATGTAAATATATTCACAAGTATATTAAAAATAAACATGAATATATTCATCACAGTAAATGAAGACTAGATTGGTTAAAAGTACAGATATATGTTTTTCTTCAGCTTTTCTGATCTGTATTTTTTTGATATTTTACATGAGAGTTGTTTGAGAAGTTCGAAAAAATAATGTTTTCATGTATTAAACTTATGGCTATAAAAATGTTCTTTGTGATGCTTCATATACTAAATTTGTATTCCTATAAAAATTGAATCATTAATTAATAGTTTGATTGGAATTGTAATAAAAGTATTTGAAATGTAAAATTTATATTTCAAAAAATTTTCTCCATAAAGATAACTATATATTTATTGAAAAATTAGTTGCATGTTGAGTTAAAAAGTTTACCTATTCTTCTAATAAATTAATTCTCAAGTTTGAACTTTTTTACTGTTATGTAACAGTGTTCTTTCATTAAACAATAGCATTATTTTAGGCAATAAACATGAGCGATATAATTTATTCTTAAGCAATGAGTGTGTATTTTGCTTAATATATGAAAAACATTAGGATGCCTAATTTCAGGTTTTCTAATTTATTACATAGATATATATTATTATAAAATAATTTAATACTTTACTCATTATGTGAATTGAGTAATATTCATGTAATAAATAAATTTAGATTTGTAATAAAATATGATGAGGAAATATTTGAGTTATGTAAAATCCATACTTCATAACATAAAAATATAATAGCTTTCAACTTATTGGATGCAATATATAAATATTTATACGCAATAACATATAGAGATCTGCGATAAAATAGGTGTAAATTCAGTATCATAAAAATTTTGAAAAAAAATGTCTTATACTATATTGCATTCACCATACAATGTATATATACATAAACTTACAATTTATTTATCAGAAATTCTTTTAGATATCAATTGAAAAGGTAAAACAATATTGCATTAAAATTTATCTATCTCATTATACAATTAAATATTTTCTGAATATATATTCAACATAATTTATTTTAGTTAAAATTTGCAAAAATTAACAGATGAATTTCTCATAATCAGCAAACGGATTCATGGAAGAGAAAAAAATATTTATTGGGGAATGCCATTAATGACAATTAATCGCGATAATTATCGTAATACGTAATAAGACGTTGACAACAAATATTTTTAAAGAACTTCTTCATGAGATATATTAAATTAATGACAGAAATATTATACTTTGATAACCTGATATGTCTTCGTCAATTATAATTGGATAGTTATTTTTAGGGAAGTAAATGATTTAATTCCGGGGCTTTAATATTATTATAATGATGTATATACTTTCTTTTCAAATAAGTATAAAATTACTTATATGATAGCAAGGCAGCGGTGAATTTCATGGTATGGAAAAGTACTTTGGGAGTACTTTGAGTATTTAATATTTATACCTAATGAGAAATATTATAAGAGAGATAAATATTATGAGAGACCTCATAATGAGATGTAATTTTGTTTTAGATAAAAAAAAATTCTGAGTTCATTAACAATAAATTTGAAATATTAAAAATAGAGATAGTAGATGAAAATGCATATAATCGAAAAATTCAGTATGTTATGGTTTTAACAAATATAATAATGAATAATTGTAATGTGTTTATAATAGGATGTATCATAAACAAAAAGTTCAAAATGTGATGAATAAATTAATTCTTAAATAAAAATTTTGTAAAAATGAGATATGAATTAATTAGGAGCGAATGTTTTTAAAATAATAAAAATAATGATTTTATTATAAATAAGAAAACACTCGAAAGTTTGAAAAACAATGGAGAGCAATTGTTAATGTTTATAATTCAATATTATTTTACGAAATGAATATTGTGAAAAATATTCAAAATTGTAAACTAAAATCAAGTTTCATTTTGAATTTTATTTTGTATAAAAATGAAGTTATTTGAATCAAAAAAGGTTGATTAATGAAATACTCAATCAAAAATCAGAATATTATTACATAAGCATTTCCATATTTTTATCAAGAAATAGAAAAATTTTCTGCTCATTACTTCTTCAAAAAATATAGTTATAACTGTGAAAAAAACTGTGAGAATTCCATTCTTTTTAATATTGTAAATTACATTCATAATAAGAAAAAAATTCAAAACAAGAATTACATTCTCAGTAAATTTCTGCAGTTTTCACTTTCACTTAGGATAGTATTTGAAGCAAGTTATAATAATAAATCATTTTTCATTTAGTTTTATATACATCATATCCTCTTTTTAGTTAAATTTTTATTTAATATAAATGCATTTTTAAAAATAATTTTTTTAAGTTTTGCATTACAAATAATATATACAATTCTAAGCTTAAATATCAGTCAAGCAATCATTATGATAAGAAATAGATATTTTAAACATCATTTTATTCAATAATTTAACAAAATGCAAAATTCAGCCTCCATTTGAAGATATATAACATTAATATTGCATTTAAAGTATATTCAATATAAATAACGATTGAACAAACTAAATAGATAAATAACACATTTATCTATTTATTTAAATAAGCTGCTAATTCAAATAGTATATAGAAAACAAATCTAAATTAAAATTTCAAAAGAAATAACTTCTACATGTAAAGAAAAAAACATAAATAAATGATATATAAAATAAAATATAACAGATTTAAATTTAATAAGCTAAGTAAGAATTTTTCAATTGAATTTTACGATATCACATATTTGAAATTCATAAAATTTTAAAAATAAGTTATGAACTTATAGTGGAATAAATTGTATTTTGAATCCTATGCATTTCTACATCTGTTAGTTGGCGATCATTATTTAAAGAAATATAATATTATTATAATTAAATAATATATTTATTATTATAATGAATATTATTATAATTAATTGCAATATAAATTATTAAGAATCTAAATACATTTTCAATTTGAGTTATGAAATGGAAAATTTCTTTCAATCTAATTCTCAATTTTTATGGATCTTAATAAATAAACCTTAGGATATATATATATATATATATATATATATATATATATATATATATATATATATATATATATATATATATATATATATATATATATATATATATATATATATATATATATATATATATATGTGTGTGTGTGTGTGTGTGTGTGTGTGTGTGTATGTGTGTGTGTGTTATAATTGACTATGGATTCATTAAATCTGCATATTAAAAATTGATTTTTTGATGGAAAGAGAAGCAGAATTAATAATTTCTCGTCATATTGACAGCAGAAATTCGTATGAATGTGATAAAAATTATATTAAAAGAAATTATATTTACAAAATACATGTTTGAAAAATTATTTGAACATTTTAGAGCTATTTATTTCAGTTATTTATTATGACTTTGACTGTTATTTTTATTATTAAGGATACTTTAAAATTGTATCGTTTGCTGACTCTAATGTTTGATATATTGGGGCGATAGCGTTAAATGCGGCCCTAGAAATGATCATTCATGAGTATGAAGACAAGTTGAACAATGATATCACTTAGGAAATCTGTAATGAACTTCATTAATAAAAATAGAATAAACTCGATTGCTGCACCACAGCCAAACATCCATTGGAAAGAGAACTTGCTGATGAGGCATTTGAGTTACATATCATTTGCACATTCACTGTGCCAAACAGCACTTAAAAACAATTCATTCATTCATATAAATTAATTAATTTTAAAGCCAAGTTTTGCTGAGATAACAGAAGTGACTATTCAATAGTTTAGTTATATATATCATATTTTTTTAATTTAATATTTTATATTAATTTTTTGTCTTAGTGTTTATAAATTGACTTTGTTTATGATTCCATATAAAATTGAAATTCTAATTGGAATTATCATTAAATTTGATATTTTTGAGTCAAATTTATTTGTTTTAATTCTATATATATATATATATATATATATATATATATATATATATATATATATATATATATATATATATATATATATATATATATCGCATACTAATGAACAAAGTGGAGCGGCAGCGGCAGACTACACTTATTCTTATAAGACAGGAGGTATGTTTGATAAAGCTCTTAGATTGGTTATTATTTGCTTAAAACTTCTGTTTGGAGAAGCTGTTAGATCGGTAATGCAGGTAAATAATAAATTAACCCAGATAAGCCTACTGTCCTATATTTAGGACAGTAGAATATAGGACAGTAGGCTTATCTGGGTTAAGGTGATAAATCATCTATCTTTTATTGAAGCAAGAAGAAAATTTAAAAGCTCTAAAACCAATTTTGCTACAATATTAACCCAGATAAGCCTACTGTCCTATATTCTACTGTCCTAAATATAGGACAGTAGGCTTATCTGGGTTAAATAACTAATAATTTAAATAATTTTGAATATATATATGGGGTTACTATTTTCGTATGATTGATGGGACATTTCTCTGAGGTAACAAGAGAAATTAAAATTTCACGTTTACCACTGTTTCACTAAATCAATATGGATATCGATTATCTAGTAAAATAAGAAATCTTTGACAGCGTTGGAATTTGAAAATAATTTGAAAGTACGGAATTACTGAAGACAAATGAGAATTTTTAAAAATAAACTGCATAGCTTATTTCCCAATTACTTGAAAAATGCCAGCGTGCAATTAAAATTGGAGGCTGACAGTTGTTATCATCAAATATACAAATAGGCTATTTAATAACTTGCTGTCATAAAATATTATCTTGCAATTTGTTCAAGAGACTATAGTTAATATAGACTTTCTGAGCCAAATAACTATACATATATCATTGTTCACTACACATAATAAGAAGTTTCAAATCATGTCAGTCTTCCAACTACATTACCAATTCTTATCATTGAACTGTCACTGACAGGAAATACATTGTTTGATGTAATTAGTCTGCTTTCAAAATATATCCTATGAATTAACCTATTTGAATATGAAGGAATATCATGATCTCACATATAATGGATAACTGTAGATCTTCTTGTGATGATATGCACAATGTTCAGCTGCCGGGACACGTGGAGTAGATAAGAATTCCATCGAATTACTTACATCCAATTATGATCACCGAGGATTTCATCAATTTTTAGCAGTTCAAAAAATCAATATGTTATCCCATACATCAAGAGTTTCTTTCGGTCTTTCGGTTAGGTTTTTATTCATTCCTTTTATTGCAGTGATTTCCTTTAGCTATCTATATACTCATACAGGAATATAAATTATTGTATATGAGATACACCATGGCAATCTGCCGTTCGAAAAACATTTTCACAACCTCACATTCCTAAAATTTATGAACTGTACTTCAGAACCCTGGTAGGAATTATATTAAGAATATTTTAAAATAATAATTGAGTCCATGTCATGCCTTTATACGATATTAGTAAGGTATATCCTTTTTTGCCCTTTAATTATATTCTCGTTCCAAAGGCACAGGTCCAGGGCTCGTTCCTCAGACCGGGCAAGGTCGACTCAGGCTTTCATTCTTCATTGGGTAGATACGCTGAGTACCAAACATGATTAGTAACTAAACACTGGGGGTTTCGCGTTAGGCTGACTACCTAAAAGGGACATATACTTCGCAGCCCAGAACCCTCGGTATAGAAAAAGATATAGTCACTGTAGGCCTGTCGACATATAGGCTGTCATACCACAAAAGAAGAATATATATACATACATATATATATATATATATATATATATATATATATATATATATATATATATATATATATATATATATATATATATATATATATATATATATATATATATATATATATATATATATATATATATATATATATATATATATATATATGTGTGTGTGTGTGTGTGTGTGTGTGTGTGTGTGTGTGTATGTGTGTGTGTGTGTGTATATGTGTGTGTGTGAGAGAGAGAGAGAGTGAGTGAGTGTGACTGTGTGTGTATGATCAATTAAAATAACAAATTTAACTGTAACGTAAAATAATTACTTTATGTATTATAATATCATTACATAATACTTCAATTAACTCAGTGTATTTTCTAAATAAAATTTGAAATGATAATTTAAGATATGCAGTATCTATCTAAAAATTATTGGATGTGGAAATCGCAATTTGTATAAAATGCATTTATGATGGCCACTTTTTATAAGACTCTTACAATTTTTTTTTTCAAGCAAGCCTTCTATTAGTTCATCGGTTTGGAAATATTAACACATATAACTGAATGAAAAATATGAAACTAAAATTTTAAGTAAACCATGTTCTACTGCGAAAAATATTTAGATAATTTTTATATCGTAAAAAATAAGTATATTTCTGAAGTCCTCAGTGCATTCAATGAAGTTGTTTTGGGAGAACAATAATCTTTGCATATAAGCAAATAAGCGCAATTTTTTACAAGCAGTACAGAATCAACAATATCAAAACGAAAAATCTGCGGAGAAAATATTGTAAAATGGACTTACAGTGTAAAATCAAGGTCTAGAATGTCTAAGAAAACGGAAATTTATGATGAAATATCTTTGTTCATGTTAAGCTAAACAAGCCCTTTTAATTTGCATTTTGTCTATATCAAACATGTTATCATTGTTTGAAATATTTGACGAGAACAAATATTTTATATTGTAAATAAAACTAAGTATAAATTGGCAAATGATTGATTTTTAAAGGATGTAAATTAAATGACATTAGACTGTACTTCAATACACAATATTTAGATTTATACAATTTGGAAAATATTTTCTTTGTAATTTACGAAGCACGATTAAATACCAAGTTTATAAGAAAATAAAATAAATGCAAGAATTCGAAATTGGAAATTCAAAAGGTATTATTAGTCTTACAGTGAAAATAATTTCAACAAATTATTTGGTAATTTCATATAAGTACCATTATTACGCTTTATTTGCTTCGAAGCACTTCTGAAATTTATTTCATAATTAATTATAATCCAACCTAAATGTCTAAATATTAGCTGACAATTTAAATAAAATGTACATAACTTTTATTTCATAGCTATTTTCTGTCTTTAACTTAATACTATTCGGTATTTGAAAGCATTTAAAAGGCATGCAATCAAACGATACAAGTCCTACTCTTCTCAAGAAACACCAGGACTACTGCTGCCCAATACTTTTATTGAC
This sequence comes from Latrodectus hesperus, assembly GCA_037975125.1. NCBI lineage: Eukaryota > Metazoa > Arthropoda > Arachnida > Araneae > Theridiidae > Latrodectus > Latrodectus hesperus. The sequence goes on from CM075856.1 coordinate 82,651,890, forward strand.
TTCACTTCCCGAAATAATAGCCACTGGGATAAAGGCTTAAACCATACAATAAAACTTGGTGGAATTAGAAAACGAATTTCAGTTGGTTAGCCGAATAAAATGAAAGGCAACTAAGTCTCAAGATAACAACCTTTTGTAAAGATAAAGACTTCGGAAACTTTTCGAGTCGGAAGCTTTGTTCAGAAATTAGTATTCCACATGAATATTCCTCCAGTATTCTTCTATTCAAGTTACACAATCTAATCAAATTATATTGAGAATCGCGTATCACTGAGATAGATCCCCAAGGATATACGCTTTGTTTATTTTTAAGGCAGTTAAAGATTTGGAAATTAACAAGAACCACATTAGGATATGCCTGAGGCGAAAGTTAAAAAATACAATGAGCTTAATTGCATCAAATTTATGATGTAAAAAAAAAACTTGCTTATAACATAGCTTGCAGATGATTGAAGATTTCTCTAAAAATGTAGTATTTGCCCTTGGTAAACGTGAAACAAATATCTACTTGAATAAAAGTATTATTCAAATCCTAGTTTATTTTAAAGGATCTACTAAATAGCTGTGTAGTTTTATATATAAAATTACTTTACTACAATTAAAAGTAATTTTATATACAAAATTACTTTTAATTGAGTTGACTTTTCTTATCTATTTGAGAATGTTCTGAATATTTGAAATAAATCTAAATGTATTATAAAAATGGAATTATTTTTGTGGAATTTGCTTACATTCGGATATATTTTTTAAAACTAAATTGTGTGTGTGTGTGTGCATTATCTTATTTATCTGTTGTAAAATAAAAATGTTATATATAATAGTATTTATTTGTAAAAATAAAATTGGCTTTTAAAAAATTTATTTCAAAACATAATAAAAATAATATTATTATTTAGATAAAATTATGTAAATATATTTATAAAAAATAAATATTTTCAACGTCAACATTATAAAATGCCAAATAAATAATATTAGTATATATATAATTTTTTTTATATTAGAAAGAATTATATATCACTCTCTATCTTTATACGAAAATTCCAATTGAATATTTCCTAGAAATATTTCATCATCTTTTAATGTGCTTACAGGAATGTTAACAAAATTTAATTTTCTTTGTTTTATTTTAATTATAATGAAAGCAGAAGTGTTTAATATGCTATTTCAACTATAATTAAAATAATCAAAAATTATAGATTTTACATAAGTTAATCATGAATAAATGTTTTTCATTTGACATAAGATATTTTTGTTTGAGAAGAAGGATTTTTTTTACATGGTTTCTCTTAAATTTTGTGAAATTTCACATGTAAAATTAATTATTACTTTTATTCAAAATTGATATTTTTGATAAATTTATATTCTGATTACAATATAAATTTACTATTCGAATTTAATTCAATATTCTTATTGAATATTCATATAAAACTAATACTCGTTATCTTAACTATGGATCACCATCTTCTTATAAGACTCGTGACAATGTGGAAAGAATTTATCATAAAAATGTTTCCTATTAGTAATATGAAAAAATTAATAATGCTATAACTTTTATGATAATACATTGAGACTCTCTTTTTTAAATGTATATAAAGGGAAGATTTATAATTTCTAAGATATTTTTATTAATTTTAGTATTAATTTTTATAAAATACTTTAAGTCTTAATAAGAGAAAACTGTTTTACGAGGAATAAATCATGATAAATTAAAACTATTGAAAATATGCGATTTTATGAAAATGATTGTAAAAGAAATTGAATACCGAAAAGGAGCTGAAATAAGCTTACCATTTTGATAGAAATTACAAACGAAAATATCTCTAAAGCTATAATATTTAAGCTATAGAAAATATCTATAATATTTATCAAAGGTCACAATAAAGTAAACAAAATGTAAGTGTGAAAACTTTTTTAAATAAATTTCTCATATTACCAGGTAAAATATTTTGCGCTTGATAGTTATATATTTACGAGAGTCATTCCATACATTTGTAAAATAGAGAAAGTACTTTAAGACAATTCTACCAGTTATGGCTTTCGCAGCCACCAATGCATTCTTTGCAAAAGTGAAATACAATATAAATATTGCATACATACATTTTTAAAACATATCAGCGAAATCCTCTGATGTTTCTTGAATGGAAAATTTCACTCTTTGTTTTCAAAAAAGTGCTCTTTCGTAGATCCACTATAAAATGAATGGTAGATTTTGGAGAATAATTCAAAAGGACGAATAAACAATCCTTTAAAAATCTTACAAAAACGCTTCTCGTATGGCATGCATTCATAACACATTGAGTGCTATCCTGGATGGTAAACTTCCTTTATTACTTAAAATTCACGATTAAATTATTATTTAAACGATAATCGTGTCTTGAGATTTTTCTTAACACCATTCTTTATGGAAGGAAATCATTCATTAATATAAAACACACTACACATTTCAATTTACATTCGGATTTAATAAATGTTTATAGGTTTTACATTCTAACAGCTTGATTTTGTAAAAATAGTCAAAATAAATCTGGTTTAAATTTTCTCTTAATAAAGGAATTTTATTCATTATACCAAACATTTTAGAATTTTTCAAAGTTTAATATTTCTATATATTTTAATTTCTGATTTTTATTCAAGTTTGAGCTCTCAGTATGCAATTAATTTATCATTTAAATCTCAGCAGGATATTTTACAAAGATTTTTTTTAAAAACCTTAAAATATATTAAAATACTTGCGCTTTTATTATAGATTAAAGCACATGGTGTTGTCACTAATGAGATTTGGCCAATTAATTACACAACGGATTTATTAAAAAAATTCTTGATATAACAATAGATTTGCAATTTTCTGCAAATAGAAATGTTAAGAAAAAATAAGTTTTGTTCTTTAAAAATTTTCTTCCTACTTATCACTTAGAAGATATTTATTAATATCATAAGAAGTTATTTCAAACTTTAATGTTCTAAAACTCAACAGGTTTTTTCTGTCCAAATGACAGATTAAAGAGCAAAATTATGAATGGCAAGCTGCTTGTCTTTGAAAACAATTTAAAATATGTTTATTTGAAGAAATGCCATTTAAATTGAAAAATATAGTGCATAATATCATTTTGAATAATAAATTAATATGTATAAAAGTGACTCTGAAATTTTAGCTTAATTCATGAATTCAGATGACTTTTATTGTATTTTCATTGAATAAAATTCTAAAATATATGATCATATAATATTATAAAATGACACAAATAACATATTTAAATTTCATATTAATATTTAAAATATTTAAAATATAAAAGTCACTATATGTATATATATATATTGCACTTATATATATATATAAGTGCAATTTATAAGTTTTTGTAAAAGCTATTAGATTATTTTTGATGGGAAATTAGTAAGATAACTAAGGATTAAAAAAATAACTTAAGATCATCTGCTGTCAATTTAAGATATCTTAAATATTAAATAGGTAGATCCATATGTAAAAAAATTAAAAAGTTAAAAAATAATTCTAATTATGTAGATGTTTTGAATGAGTTATGTCACATATCTGACAAGGTATAAAAATTTTGAATATAAGACATTTTGTGAATATTTAATGTGAATTCATATGTATTGTGACATGTTTTAATATTGATACAATTGCATTATTTGATTTAATTCTAATAAATCTAAGAATTTCTAATCTAAGAATAAATTGAACCTTATTTCTCCTGAAATGTATATTTAATTGTGTAACTCTGCACTTAGTAATTTGAGGGTCTCAGATGCTGATGTCCAGAAGGCTTTCATCGGTGTTCATCGAGGATCAATGAGTCTTCAAAACATACTCAGTGAAAGCCTAATGCATTCAGCAGCAAAGTTAAAAGAGATGAGGGCGGCCGGAAGTAGCCTTAGTGGCCACTGAAGACGCAATCCTTTGATGAGTCGGAACAGTCATCTGGAGCAGTCAGACGCATTAATCGTACCTGTTCAATTTTGAACATAATTGAGTGAAAGGCAGTCAGATTTGGAATTCCAGGAAGTTGGGAAGATAATTAAGTTTTTGAGCAGATATATTTATATATCCTTTCATAGAAAATAATCTGTAACATTTGTTCAGTAGCTGTATTATGTATCAGAATTTATTTAATTAAAATGTTTCAAGAATGCTTGAATTAGGTTTCATGTAAAGGTTCCAAGTTTTCTCTCATTATAAATATTTGCTTTTTATGGATATAATTTTAAATTGTTAAGCATTTATAAATAATTTTTGTAGTTTTGAAGAACACATATAAAATAGTGTTAAGCTTATTAATCCCTGGTGCACATTAACTGACATGAATATTCTGTTTAGCAATTCTCGATTTTTAAATTTAATTAAAACAATTTTGATAGCTCAATTTTTCTTAAATTTTAATATACAATTGATATCTATAAGCTTAATTTAAAAATATCTCTATAAAATATATTTTTAAGATTTTGTTAAAATTTGAAAATGTTTCCACATAGTCTTTTTTTCAATAATTTACTTGCTTATTTTAGGTATATTTCTGTGCACAGTAAATTTCGTTCATACTGATAAACTATTATTTACTGCATTGAAGTATAGTTATCATATTAAACCAATAATTTCAAGCGGACAGTATTATTTTTAATCATTATATTTAAAATCAAACATATGTTTTTTTTTTACCTAAATTTTTTTGTGACATATTATCTTGGCTCTGTAAATTAGTGACTGTACATGATCACGGCACATGAAATTATCATTATAGCTTACGGATAAAAATTTCTTTTTATAACATTATTTTTTCATTATAAGATTATAAGCACTTCTATTATGATCAGTAATACCTTAAATTTGTTTTACATGTTATTCTTATTATTTTCGAAATTTAATTCCCTTTATTCACATTCCTATGTTTAGCTGAATATTAAATTTTCATTTTTTGTAACATCATTGATTACGCCATAGCGATGAATACCTTAAATATTTCATAATATTAAGAAATGAAATTATGTCATGAAATCTTATCGTTCAATGATTTAAATTGTTTATTTTTCATTTATTAAATAAGTAATTGCATACTACAGATGTACAGCAGAGCTCCAATTATTGTAATCAGTTGTGACCGAACTTCATTTGAATAATCAAAAATTCGTTTAATTGGATTTTTTCAATATAAGGTCAATTTTAATTAGTTATTGTAAGTTGAAAATGGGAGAAAAACTATATATTAAAAAAAAAGAATTGAATGAAAAGAGGTAACATTTTTACCTGTTAAAGTACTTACAAGTGTTGTACATTAAAGCAGTATGAAGGTATGTTGCTGTAAATAAAAGTCATTGCATACTGAGCATCTCAGTCATTGTAAACTGTTTCAGTGGCTCCATCTATTTTCGGGAAGCCAAGTCGCGCATCCGCTTGACATTGAGAATTTGTATGCGATCACACTCGGGTTGATGCTTCCTCCACTTCAAAGCTGGCAAATGTCTCACTAGCCGATTGTCCCAAGTCTGCTTCAACTTGGACAATAAGGCTATCTTCTTCCTCGAGGTTTTCAATAAGGTGGCCATCATTTGCAATTTGAAATCCATTGCCTAACTCATAGCACCCATTCTCCTATATCCTCAGCACTGACTTCTGAAGATCCAAGAATTTTCAAAGAATGTTGATTCTGGATTCCCTAAGTGATGTACCATTCTCATCTTCTCTCTTTTCTTACCTTTCCTTTTGTAGAGCTTTTTATTCATTTTTCGTTTATTTTTCAGTGAAATTAATTTCAATGAAATTCTGAAAGGGATTCGGATATACAGACTTGGGGTAGTTGAATTTGTACTTTCGCTTTTTATGCATAACTTGTAAAGTGACAAATAATTTGTAACTTGTAAAGACCCATGTAAAGTGACAAATAAAATTTTACTTTCATTACTGAAGTCTATGTTAGTTTCCAAGTCCTTGTGTTCATGAAAATAAAGTAAGGAATGCTGAGAAATATTTCAAAACACAATGAAGTTGATAAGACTTCAACGCAATCCGTATTTAATCAATTGCCTATCTACTTTTTCTCTGTTTATTCAATTTTTGAAACATTTATAATTATTTTAGAAACACAGCAATGAATTTAAGCTTTAACCCCTTTTCCCATGTAACCTTCTTATAATAATTTTTATAATTAATATTTGTGGGATATTTATATAAATTAATTATTGACTATTAAAATGGAGAATTAGATTCACTCTAGAATAATCGATAGATGTCTTATAATTTTGATTAATTGAATTCATTAAGTGAACCTCGTAAAAATAAACCCACAAAAATTATTTCACTGATTATTCAACTATCATAAGGCCTATCAACATTTTCACTCAAGAAAGTTTAGACTCCTATATCATCTTGCAATAGGTATGATAAAAGGGATATAGCACTTTGATATATTTTCTTAAACAAATTGTCACAGTGAAAAAAATAAATAATAATTATAGTGCTCTTAAATTTGAAACTATAACAACAATAAATTTTAGGCTTTGAACAAAGAGATTAAGATTTCGACCCAAAAGAAAAATTTTTGCGAAAAATTTTACAATGGAAACAGTAAACAAAGAATTTTCATTGAAAATAAATTGACTCCATATCTAATACTAAATGTTATTTAAACAAATCTTGAGTTGCGTCTGATTTTAAAAGTACTTCAGTATCTAGCAAAGTACTTCAGTATGTAAAAGTACTTCAGTATGTAAAATGTCCAAATTAGTGTCCCAAGTAACATCTTCATATATATCCCGAATTTGACATTTACAGCTTGTATGAAATCATAAATAAATAACCATAGGAAACATAAATTCAAATTATTTAAATTAACGTGGAAAAGTTGAATTATTTATAAAGAGCGATTTTAAAATTTTCTCTTTGAGGATGAAAATACCTTTTTCTTTGCATTGCTCAGAATTGGTAACATTGTACTTCTTCAATACAAAACTTATCTTGTTGGAAACTTTATGAAATAAACGATGATTTCAAGACGTTAGTCACTCATAATATCAATGAAAAATATATTACATATATATCTTACCTTTTTATACATTTAACATATCATTACTAAATCATTTGTAGAATATAAAACAAATACTTTATTAGTAAAATAAGTGCACATTCTTAATTTGTTACAATTTCGTAATTTTACCATCAACGTTCCTAGTTACAACTAGCTCTTTATTACGAAAACATAAATAAACAATTACTGAGGCAATTATTAACTTATATATGCTTACATACATTAATGATGCTATATAATAACTAAAGAAATTCTGAGATTTTCCTGGCCTCAAACAGGGTAAATACACTTTTAAATCAGTCAAGCAAGTGATTTGTCTAATGCAAAGTTCTATATTGTACCTTAAATGATAGATTAACGATAGATTCAAAAACTATTTCATTCCTACAAGGAACTTTCTGAAATGGCAGGGTAGACTTGGAATAAAAATAACACTTGAGAACATGTTCACAAGATGGAAGACAAGTAGCAACACATGTTGATCTCATTGCTGAGTTCTATTTTTCTTTAAGTTGCTTAAGGGAATTAATCAAAAAGCAAAAGAATGGTCCTCCAGATACATAATCTGAGAGATGAAGCCTTGCATAGGATCTCATGAAAAACAAGATTAACTATGGTTGTGTATCAGAAAGCATAAATAAAATCCTCGTTAAATATTTGAAAATAGTTCAATGAACGATGAACTCTTTCGTTCAAAGTATGATGACAGCTGTTTGTAAAACCTATTATCAGTTTTTTCATATCTTTCAACTATTGAAATTTATTGCCTTATACATAGCTGCCAAATCTACTGATTTTATCGGAAAACTCCTGACTTTTTTATCATTTCTCCCAATTTCCCACTAATGTATTAAAATCTGCTGATTTTTTGTAATTTCGAGGAAAAGCTTAAAAACACAGCCGAAATTTTACAGGAAAAAAGTCTATTGAGTTGTTTTAGTAGCTTAAACAGTCAAATATAATTCCTCATTCTGAAAAGAGGAAATATTCTGTTCTAAAAATGGAGAAAAAAATGTTTTGAACGGTAGTTCACCAATTCATTTCTAAAAAATGTTAAGTTAGCAACGTATGAAAAAAATAAATTGCCATAAGTTATTCGAAATGTATTATGTTTTTTATGGACAAAGTATTTGATAATTTCTATATTCTTATAGAAGTAATTTTCACTGACTTAAATTTATTTAGTAATGCATTTTATGTTTTTATGTTAAATTTATGTTTAATTTTATAATTTTAAAGTTTATAAATCGTACTAGTGTACTATAAAATAAATATTAATACACAAACATTGATGTTTATTTTTTAAATGTAGTATTCTCTTTATGAGGATGAATATCTTATTAAAATATTAAAATTAACACATGTTTAATATAAATCATTCTCAGAATATATAATCTAAAGAGCAAAATTGTATTTTTGAGGTGCTACTGTTTTAAACATTCTCTCTCAAGCAAAAATGTCGCTAGTAGTGTCTCCCGATTTTTTCCCTTAAAATCAGTAGAATGTACTAATTAATTTTTCTCCAAGGTTTACAGGTATGCTTATACACTAGAATATTGGGGTGAAACTGTTTTCTTTTGATTTCAATTTCTTTTATTAATGACTAGAAAGAAATAACAATTTTTAAATGTAATTTAATAATTTTTTAACTAAAGCAACTTTGGGCATTTGTTTATCATCGTTTTTCATATCTCTATGGTGCGATTTTTCAAAAAACGTCCCTGACCGCAGAAGTAATCTCAAAGAATTTCTTATGATAATTAAGGATAATCTGAGAAAGTAAATCAAATATTTTAAATGTTTGAGTTAATTAATGAACTATTTGTGGGAGGAAAAATGATTCAAAGTTTCAATAAACATTTCGCAAAGTCAGTATAGGCACGTTATGAGCATGATCTAATAAAGTTTTTAAATAGCTTTTTTATTTGTAAAATATTTAGTGACAAATTGTTATTTTCATTTGAAATGCTTAGTGTTTACTTATGTCAATAGTATTAGCAAATTTAAGATTTTTTACTTCTTTTCTTGGTATTGCAAATATATTGTTGAGTGTTCATTAAAAGAAAAGTTATGTTTTTTTATGTAATGGTGATGTCAGTAAATTTGGTAATCAAAATTTCTAACTTGTTGCTCTAATAAAAAGGTACACTTTTTAAGAAATTAAACTTTTCTCATCTCTGAAAATGTTTTAAATAATATTAGCAGAAACAATTCGAAAAAATCAATCATAATGTGTTTCATTCTCATGGCTTTTATAGATACTTTTTTATTTACAAAGTATATGTTTTTATGATAAATAAGTGCAAATATTGAATTTTTTGTAACAAGAGAAAGGAAAAGTAAACTATTAAAAAAACTAAGAAATGTAAATATATATTGAAAGGCAATGCTTTTAGTCACAGATGTCAATATTTCCTTTTCTTCTATAAATGATCAAAGAAAGACGTAAATCCTTCATCAAATATACAAACTTCTGATATGTTACTTATTGAAGTTAGTTGTTTGTTGTTTGTTTGAGATTTATTAAATATTTCAAACTTTTCACAATGCATTTCCAGTGTATATACTAAAAGAAAGCAATAGGAAAATTTGCCGTTTAAATGGATTCAAAGAATCATTGATTTTTTTATATCTTTAGATTTTTGTCTCCCTAAAAGTGAGACTAATATTTTCATTTGTAATATTTTTAACACCCTTTATATTTTGAAATATTAATAATATGTACTATATGTTGGTGTTACATAATAATTTAAAAAATCATAAAAATGCATAAAATATGTATATTAAATGGAAAATATAATTGAATTCATGTACAGAATAATTAATGATGAACAACTACTTTATAAAATATAAAAAATGTCATTTAATAAGCTAATATATTTCTTGTTTATTGAATTGTAAGAAAGATTAATTTATTTGGTCACAATGATCAAAAGATATTTTGATGGCATTTATTTTAGTCAAGGATTTATAATTTATGCCATTGTTTTCATTGCAGAATTAGTTGTGATAGATTCTTCCAAAATATTACATAGTAGACTCTTCAAATCTGGTTTAATTCATTACGGCAAAATCATCGTATTTTTCTGATAATTTCAGTGACCTAGACAACCACACAGAAATATTAGGTATTATTGACACAAAATGATTATAAAGTTTCATATTATAAAGTTTATGCGATAAAAATTTGGATTCTCATAAATTTATTGTTTATTTAAATTAAATTTAGAAAAATTGCTCTCTTCAACATCGTTTTAATCAATTCAAGAGCTTAGCAAATTATATCATTTACAAGATTTCTTTTTTATCGTTTGTATAGCTATTGTTTATTTTAACAGGCAGACATTTTTAGTACTAAAAATAGTTTTTGATGCCATTCACGTAAAGAAATAGGTAAATTTACTCATGATACCATAAATTGAGTTTTTCATTACTTTATATCATTTTATTTGTTTTCTATTCTATATCATTACACTGGGTAATTCTCATCTAAATATTCTTAAGCTTTTAAAATGAAATCGAATAATCAAATTTATTCATTTTCCATATGTTCTATTTTGTAAAAAATTATAATTATCTAGTAGAGTTATTTCATATTATTTCCCTGGATCATGTACAGATTTTGACAAAACTAATTGCACTTAAAATTTATCATCAACAAATAACATCTAGCCTAATTTTTTAAAGGAGAATTTACCACTTTCTTTTAAAATTATCAAAACCTATCAAAATTATAACAGAATTTTTACTGTAATATAAAAATTTTATAAATATTACATCAAATTGTATGTATATATATATATATATATATATATATATATATATATATATATATATATATATATATATATATATATAGTATATATATATATATATATATATATATATATATATATATATATATATATATATATATATATATATATATATATATATATATATATAATGAAATATTCCATCCAATAGTACCTCAAACATGAAATATTTTGCTCAGTGACTCAGAATTACTCCATGAGTGACTAAAATTCTTTATTAACTTTCAAAATTACTGGATAATACGTTCAAAGAAATTTTTGTCTCTTGTTGGAGATGAAAATGCGCTCAAAAGGTGCTATCTTTAATATCTAGTTTAAATATTATAGGACCTGAAATATGCCACTTGTTTTTCTAATCTTTAAATCTTTTTATTCTTCAGTGAGTTACATAACAGTTTAGAAAGGATTTATTTATGATCTGATCTGAAAAGATGTGAAAGAAAAAGCAATAGAGCCTCAAATTGGTGCATATTTTTTTTAACTGTAACATGGTAGGAAAAAATTTCGTCAATAGACTTTTTTTCTTGCACTTCATAAATTTTCCAAAATTATATTGAACTTCTTGCTTATATTTGAACCGATCTAATAACCCAAGGATATATTAATCAAAAATGTGAACACACATGAATCTGATTTTAAATGCTAGTGTGTAGTAATATTTTATTCTATTGAAATTATTTTTTATTATTGCTATAAACTTTAAGAGATTTTCTAATCTATGATTTTTGAAGTTAATTAATTGTAATTAATCTTTTTTATAGTGATTCTATACCATTCAACCAGTAAAACATAAATAAAAGTGTTTCTATTAGATGTTTTATAGTTTTCAATTTATATTTCTATGTGTTTTTATTAGTTCTACGTTCAAAAAATAAATTTTGTTGTTTGATATAAGGGGAAACTCATTTTTTAGAATATCATATCATTATCGCTCATAAAATAACAGGGGCTAATATTGTCAAGAGCATCCAAAATTCATAACTTTGGGGACATTCATTGGTAATAATTTAAAGATCGCTCAAAAATGATTTTTAATTTATTTGCAGTAATATATTTTTTAAAAGTTTTAGTTGATGCAATTTACTAAATATGTGTAGAAAAAGGAGTATAATACCAATGATGAAATAAATATACTTTGATAAAGATATATATTTTAATGTGTACACATGAATTTTAATATTACCTTTCACTGAACTCTCAGATTAACTAGTGTATACGAATTTATTAATGGATAATCAAAAATCTGTTGTTATAATTATTTCTACCATTTTAGAAGTGATACACTGCGTTGATAATTTGAATCACAAGTTTATATCTATAAAGGTAATATGGAATACCAATGCCTTAAGATATATATTTAATTTGCTTGGTCATTTATAAAATATTCATAATTCATGTGTTATATGACTTGCTGCTTAAAATTAAAGTTATAACATTAGGCAATTTCAAAATGTCTGCCAATATTTTTTTACTTCTATTTTTCGTAAAAGAAACATTTGAACAAACAGGATTACTTCAGGGTTTTTCTTTCTTTGCCAGTTATATTTATAATCAAACAAACTTCCAAATGCTGCGTTTTCTTCAGCTGGGTATGGAAGCTCAAAATAAGTTTGATAATGTCTGTCATAGCCAGTGTTCTCTCGTTTCTTTATATACTAATATTTATCTTTGTATAATGCATACTTGTACATATAAGCATATACTCAGATAAGCGCACACACATATACATACGCTTCTGTCAAGTCAATATGCAACAATACTGAAAAACTTGCAAAATCACGAGAATTTAACATCATATGACAATGGTGATAAGATATGCATATTTCTTTGCAACAGTCTCCTGATATGCGCACTGCAGCAAATATGCACATCACTGGAGATTTTAGTGTTATTAATCTTTAAGCATTATGTAAAGTGAGAAGAAATGCACAAAAACAATTGCGAATTACAGTAACTGATTTGTTTTTCCGTAATCTCTTTATCTATGCCTCGTCGAAAACATACAGCTCCTTTAAAGCAAATTTCTGAACTCGACGAGAAAAGAAAAGAAGAGTAGCCAATTAGGATTGCAGATTATCCCTCAGAGTAATCAGTGATCATGCCGGAAGAAACCAAAAATGCGGCTCTGGAAAGAAAGTTGGAGAACCGATAGTACCGATTACACACCCTCCTCATTGCACCACAGCAAGGGATGGCAAGCATATTATTTGCCTATTAGTGATGAACCAATCAACTACATTACGAATCATAGTTAAAATAGTTTCAGTCTATTACCCATCATTCGGTGTCCACTCCTACATTATACATCGTTTGCAGCTGAGTGGAATGACCCCAAGATGTGGATTGTTTTCATACTCTTGACTCAAAAACAGGCATCTGCACATCAAAGTAGTGCAATGAACGACAGTTCCAGACAACAAAATGAAAGCCATTGGGTTTACTGACGAATTCTGTTATTGTCTGAAACATCCCAATAACTTAATATATGCCTATAGACATCGTGAAAAGAGATTACTGAATTGCTGCGTTATACATTTCTTCCTTGTTCTGCACCCGGTATCATAGTTTTGAGTGGCATTAGTTTACTCCTGAATCTTCCTAGCACACATTGCTTGTTTAATGAACAGATTATGAGAATCTTAAGGAGTTCGAAGTAGTGGTCTTTTCATGCTTTCAGTGATTTTTATCATTGCACATTTCCACATTCTAAAACGCAGTTCCCCATTGCGCGCAATATTCAGGAGAAAAACCCGTCAGATTGGTTGGCTTCCTGGTCCTGCTTGTTCTCCTAATTAATCGTCAAACAAATTTGTTGCATTGCACAACAGATGGTCTGGAATACACCTCCAGTTACTACACTATAACAACTATGGCATTATGTGAAAGCTATATGGACTGCTATATATCCCAAGGATAATCAAAGCATATTTGATTCTATGGTGTAGCGTGTGTGAGCTGTTGTTTCCAACTGTGGCAGCTATTCGAACTATTGATTTCGTCTTCATCCACACTTCATAAGCGGCTATAATGTCAATCATGCGATCTTTAAGAAACGTGTTAGCTGTTACATAAATTTATCTGTGATAATTCTTGTCTTTCTATGTTTTGCACTTTGGGTGACAGTCATAAACATATTAAATTGACATACAAATATTACATAATATTGAAAGTATTTAATTACTTTCAATATAAATATATTGAAAATGATGAAAAGTAATAAATTAATTAAAAAAAGCACGTGTAAATTATATTAGTTATTCAGCTGATATGAGCTAAATTCAGTTTAGATTTCAATAAAAATTGGAGTGTAAACTAGTTAGAGAATTGTCCTGCAGTTAAAAATGGCAAAATTAGGAAACATTGAATTTTTTTATATATGGCATAACATAATTTTGTTTATATAAAAATACATTATGCCTGATCAGCTGTAAAAAGATCTGTATCAAAATTCAAAATAGAAAATGTATTTTAAATTCCTTTAGTATAATTTTTAATTGTTATAAAATCGCCTTAACTTGATTTCATATCAAGAAGACACGTCAGTAAATAGACTCAATCCCAAACAATATTGAATCTAATGTTGACATTTTGCTACTCACTTTCTTCAGCTCATAAGGTTTTTTGCGATTAATGGAATGCATACCATTATCCTACATCTATAGATATAGCCTAATGGAGGCTGCTTTGTAATGCTATGTCCTGTGTCAGAAAAATAAGTTCTTTGCAGCTGAATAGCATTGTTCGACGAATTGTTAACATGATATATTTGTTATAATTTGCTGTAGAAGTATATGGATGACTTTGTCCTGGTTGATATCTAATAAATGTTGTTTCTCGGAATCAATTGCAAATCTTTGAAACATATATGATAGTTCTTACAACAGAATACGCAGTATTTCTTTACAACATGATATGTAATAATTCTTTATATTTGTTTATATTCATGTCTTTTAATAATATTGCAGTTTGTTAAGTTACAATATTATTAAAACATAACATGAAAAGTCTCAAAGCATAAGCTAACGATTTGAATTTCATTACTGTGCCAGTAGAATAAAAAAGCTTCAAAAAATTATTTGCATACTTATAATCATTTGTTAACTTTTGATTACCTGAACATTTATTTGAATGCAGTTTTCTTTTTGCATAGAATTGAGCTTTAAATTATGGGCTTTTTTTATGAAAATTATATGTTTGACATTAATTATGGATATTAACATTTGAGAATATTATCAAAATTATTTGTGATTTCATAATTTTACCTCTATGGTGCTAAAGTAAAAAAATAATAATATATTTTTAAGATACATTATATAAAATGAATATGTTAAATTTTTACATCATGAAGGAGTTGGCAAACATTTAGAATTAAATATTTAAACATTTTATTTCGTATCGTAGTGTAAAATGAAAATTTGTAAGACATATTAACAGAAAACTCATCAAAAATATTTTCTACAGTATAAGTAAGCTAAATAAAGAAAAACAAAGCAAAAATTTAAAATACTGCTCAGATGACTTTAAAAATTCAGTTATTAATAATCAGTAAATTTGGCTTAAAATATTTTTGTAATTAAAATTTTTAAATTTTTTGGTAATTATATACATTTTTAATATAAATATTAATATAGGAATAATTTGAAGTAAATAGAACTATATATACATTTATAATCAATATTTATATTTTGTTAAATTATTTTGGAATGTAAAATAATTAATCCTAAGGATTTGACTATTTAGTATTTTGAATTTGTTTTTTTTCGCTGAAAATTTTTTTGATAAAAATTCATTTTTCGCTTCTGTTGAAATATAAATTTTCTTTCCATTGAAACCATAAAACTTATATGAATTATGTCCATCATAATTTTTTCTTTATATTAATTCATGTAATAGTAAAATGTTTTATAAAAACAGGCAGGGCTTTTCTTTTTGGTATAGAACTAACCATTAATAGTCACCTGTGATGTTTAATATAACTTCAGATATTAAATATAAAAATACAAATTTATAAAACTTTATAATAAAGCCAATAACTTTATTTTCACTCTCTTTCTTTCACAATTTTGTAATTATGAAAATACATTTCATTTATGGATGTTAAAAATGTTTTCAATAAAAACTGCAGAAAGTGCTAAAATATTGCTTTTGAAAAATTAACTATAAAGTTTTGAAAAATATTTTTTTATTTATTTTTGTGGGGCTTCACCGAAGACAAAATATAATTTGATTTTTGCGTACATAAATATACATTTAACTAAAGAATGAAATATTTATGCTGTTCATTTAATCTTTGTCATTTTGCATTTTAAATTTCTTATGTAAGAAGTAAATCTTTTAAAGTTTGAATAGTAATGCAAAAAATATTTCCAAAAATTTTCTTTAAAGATAAAGGACTCTGTCTTTTCTGATTTATGTCCTTGATTGTAAAGTGTTTGAAAAAATAATATAAATTTAAAATTAAAAGCTGTAGTCTTATTGACAATTTTTGCAAAATAAAAGCTATCTTGACTTAAGAAAAATACGCCAAATTTTAGCATAACAATTGTATGTCATTTTTTGTTCGGTAAATGTGTTTAATAATTGAATTCACCAAATATTAAATTTAGTTTTAACTATTAAAATAAAAGTTAATATTTAAAAAGGAGAATAAAATTATAACTTATTTGCTTTAAGTAATTATTTATAAAAATGTTTATATTAACCTTAATTTTCTCTATCAGGAGATTCAAAAGAATAGATTTGTCTTAATTATGAACTGTGATTACACGAATGAGGGATTGTAGCCAATAATTTTTGCTTACATTTAGATGTTTCTTGTATCCCCAATAACACACTTTTTGAAAGTAAAATTGGCTTAGTTTTTTCTTTAAAGTTTATATAAGAAAATCAGTGTTTCACAAATTTTACTTATGAAAATACATTTAAAAACTTGAAAATCATGATTAAACGTCAAAATTTAGTTTTATTTATTTATTTTTTATTATTATTATTATTATTATTATTTTTGGAATGCATAGGAACATGGGACAGATATAGATTCCTATTGATTTACATGCGTTTCTCAACAAAACGAATTTAAAATATATCTATTAGCATCTACAACCAGAATTTATGAAATTTCGGTAATCACAGTATAGAAAATTTTAGGTGAAATTTTATTACGATTGATCTATTTCACAGATTTATTATGATTAATTGTTAAAGGTATAATTATTGTTATGAAAAGTTTCTGCACATTGAAAGCCTTTTAGTATCAAATGGATGTAACATATCTTATAAGCAAGGGTATTTAAAATTAAAAAAAGTAAATATTATATATATGTTGTTTTTATTTATGACACTTGGACAGCCCAAGTTCGTTATGCCCTTTGTTATGTGAATTTAAGTCAGAAGAATCCGTCTTTCGTTTAATCAGAACACCACGAAGGTGAAAGTACAAATTTGTTTTAAACTCTTCCGATAGATGGCACCACTAGAGGATCAACTCCCTCAATTTTGACATTGATCTGAATGGGAAATAAACTTTCTTCAGACCGTTACACCCATGGTGATTGTTCAACGACCGACCGCGGGACTTCCGATTCCACAAGTTTAAGGAGCACGTATATAGCATGTACTCGGTAAGCCTTTGATGAAATTAGGAATCGAATACTGCCTTTCTGGACGGAAGACCGATGCCCTAATCACTAGTCTATCATAGCTATCACCATATATATAATTTATATAAATTATAATATTTAAATAAATCATTTAAAACAAATTTAATTTAGTAAAAACACATTGCACGGTTGAAAATGAAAATAGCTTTACAAAATTATTAGTTTGGAAGCTAACTTTCATTTAATGAATACCAGTTACATTAAATTCTTTTTAAAGGCCTTGCATTTTTTGTTTTCAAAGCAAGACGCATGAATTTTTTTAAAATATATATAAATTATTAACATTTCGTTAGTAATTAAATAAATAGATTGTAACTAAAATGAATTGAACAGAATTCAATAAATTAGGTTTTTGAATGTTTTTAAATTATATGTTAAAAAATTACAAACATATCATTAGTAATTAAGCTATATTTTAAAAACATTAAAGTACCTAATTTGCTGATTTCTGTTCAATTCATTTTACATCTGACTCAAGAAATTTGTAGTTTGTACATGATTAACTACATTCTTGATTCGTTTAGATTTTACCAAGAGAAAATGTGTGCCTTGAGTTGGAAAATTTTTTTAGTTATGAGCTGCAAAGAAAAATTAGAATAAAGGCATTGAAAACAGAAAACACATTTAATGTTTTTTGTATATGGCATACTGAAAAAAAAGCTTAAAAATTTTTTAAAAAATCATTTCTGATTGAAGTTTTAATTTAACCAATAATATCTTACTATAAATATGAAGTGAAAATATTACAAAATATTTTACTTAACAACTTTACAAAATGATGTTCCCCGTAATTAAATGGAGTACCATGTATAAATCAAATGACATATAATAATATTTGAAAACTGCTTTTAGTTACAAAATTATTAAATGATGAAGTTAAGACACTTTACATAAACTAAAACTTTTAATGTTTTAGTTTATGTAAAGTTAATGTAAAGTCCTTCACGTTTTAATGCGTTTCTGAGCGTTGACGCATTGGGAAAAAGGTAAGGTCATACGCTGCAAAGAACAAAACAATGCGTCTTCAAAAATCAAAAAAGATGTAAATGCTGTTATGTTTTCTTTATATACATTGTAAGAATGTCGAAAGAAAAGGTGGCCGTTGCGTTAAGTGTCTTTACTATACTACCAGCGCCAACGCATAAATTATAACTTTAAAAAATAATCAAAAAGATAAACCACACACTTTTTTTTGAAGCAAAAATAATTTTATAGAGGAATGTTATGTGCTTAAATTAATTATACATGATGGTATTAGTAGCATTAAACCAACCCAACAAACAGTAACAAATTTCAAATGAACACTAGTTAAGCTTAAAATTAATAACAATTACTATAATAAAAGCCACGAACAGAAAGAGATTTTATTTTAAGATAGTTAGAGAGACCAACATTTTGGCATAAATTTCCGTGCAGTTGTTCTCAAAATTACTAAATAAACTAAACAAATATTTTATTTATATAAATATTGTAATCAAGCTATGTTTACGCTTGATAGAAAAAGGTTACTTGAAACACTCAGAATATTATTAACAATTTTATCTGTTCAAGCTATACTTTAGTATAATTATTATGTGTATTGAACTTAGTCCTCGTCGGACTCCTACCAAAATATGGTTTAGTTGGAAAAGTTGAGCAGCGCACCATAATGCTAGCCTAGCTGCACAAGACAACAACAACAACTTAGTTCCCAGAACAACCATGACAAGCCATGCCACCTGCCATGACAAGACAACTCCAGTAAATATCACTTCGTTACATAATTCATGAATAAGAAAGTTTAAATATTTAGGTATGGCGGATTTCATCTGTTTGATCAATCTTTATTGG
Source organism: Latrodectus hesperus (assembly GCA_037975125.1). Taxonomy (NCBI): domain Eukaryota; kingdom Metazoa; phylum Arthropoda; class Arachnida; order Araneae; family Theridiidae; genus Latrodectus; species Latrodectus hesperus. The sequence continues at coordinate 82,671,228 of CM075856.1, forward strand.
ACTTTTTCTTATGAAGATATCTGAAATTGCAGGTGTATGTTCAGCAATTTCAGCAACATTGTAGGACTTTGAGGAACTATTACGGATACTTTTACTAAATATCTAGGTTCTGTGCCCAACATGTGGAACGTGATAAGTAAATAAAGATCCAAATGAGCATTGCAGTTACTAATGAGAAGTTTAAACATTTCCAATGAAGATATGTTATTATAATTAGTTGTATTTTTCTTTTTCAGATTGTTTTCTCACACGTACCAATGTAGGAAATCAAGGTAAATATTCACATTTTTTAACCGTTCTATTCTTTGTATTAATATGCGCATGGTGTCTTTTCGAAAAAAAAAACTGATGATGATCTTCAACTTTGTTCATTTCTTTTATTCCAGTCTAGTTTAGTGGCTAACTCTTCAACTTTCCACCAAATACCACTCTAAATGGTTTTATTTTGTTGTGCTCCTAGCAAATTAACTAAAACTGGATAGCAGTTTTATGAATACAGCAATTCAGTGGTGTATAGTGTATATATATATATATATATATATATATATATATATATATATATATATATATATATATATATATATATATATATATATATATATATATATATATATATATATATATATATATATATATATATATATATATATATATATATATATATATATATATATATATATATATATATATATATATATATATATATATATATATATATATATATATATATATATATATATATATATATATATATATATATATATATATATATATATATATATATATATATATATATATATATATATATATATATATATATATATATATATATATATATATATATATATATATATATATATATATATGCATACATGTATATATATATAATTGAATAAATTTTAAATTTAAACATTATAATTAAAAATTTGCTTTCTAAAATTGCCATTTCTGAATGTTAATAAATTATTTTTTTGTAATGAAAATTAAAAACAGCAAAACTTGCAAATCATTAAATATAGATATGGAAAACATTTAGGGAACATATTTATTTAAACCACAGATAAGATGTCTTTAATGTAAATTATATATTGAACGATAATTTATTTAACTTAAATTGATAAATAAGCATTACAATTTGATGAACTTACCATATGCAATTACATTTGAGTCAAAAAGGATAAATGTATTAAAAGCTTAAATAAAGTGCATTTAAAATTCTGTGTTTCAGAAATTGTTCGTGCAACATACAATCGAAATTTGTTCATTTGATGCTAGAGATCAGTTGGAAGATTGCATTCAGTAAAATTAGCTGTTTTAAATAAAGAAAGCAATTACTTAAATTCGTAACAAATTTGGCAGAAGAATGAGGTTCATAAAAGGAAATCATGTTGCCACCATCAATAAACATATTTTTTTTAAAAATGTGAAACTTACTTTGGACTTATACTTAATTAGATTAATTAGGTTCTCGTTTTAAATAAAAATTAAAAGAAAAATCTATTAATAAATTAAATCTAAAAATAGATTTTAAAAATAATAAGTAATTTTAAATTAGGAAACTTTAAACATCTATATAGTGCTTAATTACGATTGGTTCATTAATTTAAACTTATATTATTATCTTTCCTGCATTTAGTTAATTATCTTTAACATTGATAATGTAACTTCCAAGTTCATTTCAATAAATATTCCTATAATGGACTTTCTATGTAATCTGATCTCTTTTTGACATGAGTTCTTAAAAATATCTCATTCTAAGGAAATTAATTTGAGAAAGAATAAAAATTTTAATGATTCCTGAAGAATCTCAATTAAGTTATATAAAACTAAAAATAAAAGGAATTGACGAAATCAATTTTAAAATCGAAATCTTTTCTTTAACGAATTATTTTACATGTGTAAAATAATCTCTTTAAGTATTAAAGTTATAAATACTTAAGTTCATAAGATATTTTAATTATATCATACATTATAACATGTTCTCAATAGTACTTCAACATGTGCGAGTAAATTAAAATAATGAATTTTTATTTTACATTGTAAAAAAGAGTATTAAAATACTGTTGCAATTTTATGAATATTACAAATTTCTATGAAAAAACTTTGCAATTTTGTTTTCTCAAGATGTAATGTGATACATCTTTTCATATATGGATACATATGAAAATAACTGCACTAAGCATCTATTCTCTTGAGGAAAATTCATGATGACGTCAGAGCCGAAACTCCTTTCCGGTTGGTTAAATTCCATCAAGATGATATTACTTTATCTGCCAATCAATATTGCTACAATTATATGTTGCTGTATCATTTGGATGAAAACTTAAAGAAATATGGGATGAGCATTTTTTTTCTGGTTTCATGATTGCATTTTGATTTTAATCTATTTTACATTTAAATATACTAAAGTGTTGGAAAATAAAAATTTTTTTAATAATATACTTTAAACATAACATTCCTACTCTGTATATTAGTAACTATTTTTTTAGATCTATGATCTTTCATTTTCCTTTTACTTTTCATTTTTCCAAATAATATTAATAAGAGGAAACTTAGAATTAAAGTAAATAATATTTAATACTGCCTTATTTTTTACCATTTTGTAATTATATTTATTTAAGTCAAAACTTTATGTTGCTTCAATCTCAGTTGCAATTGTAATTAAAAAGTAATTAATTATATATATTTTGAAAGATATATTACTCTATGCAGATGATGAAATACTGATACTATTACATTAGTACTGTTATTATTTATATTTATGACTTTGAATAGGTACTTCGTGTATGTGCCTATCTTCCCATTAATAAAATACGTTACTGAATATTTGATTTCTATAACTTATTAATCAACATTAAAAACAAAATTTAGGGGATGTCATGTTAGCTTTTTAAATTCATTTTATAAAATAAATACAATATTTAATTATAGGTAATAATAAAGAATACACCATTGGAAAAATAAGATGAACCTTAAATCATTCAAAAAATTGGAAGTTAGTTTGCTTCCATAATAAATAATTTCCAATTAATAAAAAATTATGTAGCTAGTATTTAATCCTTCTAATTACACAAATAGCTAAGTTTTTTGTTGAACCTGAAACAAAAAATGTTCTGGCCCATTATAACATAAAGGAAATCATGTATGCTGGTCTATTTGCAGAATTGTTTTCAGCAAACAACTTTACAATATTAAACTAACAGAGATGGTTTGCAGAAAGATATATTTTAGATAAGTATCTTATTAATCCATCCATACAAAGCTCTTTACCTAATATTATCACAAAACTTTCAATTGACAAAGAACTTGATACTTGGAAGACTATTTATGTGCCATTATTGTAAACTCCTTATTGTTGTCTTAATTCTGTTTGCCAAGTATTCAACTGAATGGTTAACACTGACACTTTACAGTAAAAAGTTTATAGGTTTGATTTCAATTTCAAATAAGAATAGTTGTAGGGTTTGAAATACGATTTAAATCATAAGTCCCAATCAAATTTATCTTAATGTGAAAAAAAGAGACGTTAAATAAGCAAATAATTTAAGCAAAACCCACCTCATTATCATTTTCACTTATTTATTACACGCAATTAATTTTACTATTTATAACTTTAGTTAACTTGATTTCAAAAGGTGTTATATAACTCAGTAGAAATTTTCTGTACGATAAACCATTAAAATCAAGTCATGTTCTTTGACATTCCAGCAAACAATGGTAATTTAAAATTTTGTTGAGTACGATCAGTGATATTCTAATCAACAAAATGAGTTTCATGGTTTGGAACTAGAAAACTTATTAAAAATCTTCCCAATCGAAAATTTTCCATTTCAAAAGGTTCCCTTTTTGAAAATATGTTAGTAATACTACTAGTCTGCAATTTTGTTGGACCGTAGTAGCCTAGCGGTCCTCCATACGGAAGACTGGGGGTTCGATACTAATGCCCCCAGAGATCCACCGAGTACATGTGATATACGTACTCGTTAAATCTGAGGAATCAAAAGTCCTGTAATCGGTCACTAAGCAGTTACGATGGGTATAATGGTCTGTAGAAAATTTCCTCCCCCTTATGATCAATGTCAAAATTGAGGGATTTGATCCTCTGGTGGTGCCATCTATTGAATGAGTCTTGGAGCAACGATTGTTTTTAATTTATGATAGTTTTTATTCAAAATATTAAAAATAACTAATTTTAATTAAATAGAACATTTGACAAAAGATACACACTTCTTTTTGTAAATCGCATGCATCTGTTGTAAGTATTAAACTTTCTCAGTCTTTTGTTTTTTCAGAAAGAATTTTCATCAGAGATAATGAGTTATATTCAAGGAGAAAAACTGTAAAACCCAAGAACTCTTCTTTATAGATTTGTATATAGAGAGAATATTGATTTGCATATCCTTTTACCTTGTGAATAGCAATGCATCATTCGTTTATGGAATTAACAAGGGTTTTTTAGGTAATTCTACTTTAAGAAGCTTTGTTAATTCCAATATAACTGAAATAGGGGAAAATGATCCAAAACATCTTATTGGCATACAAATTAAAATTTTCAAAAATCCATTTTCGAAATATGGACTTTCGTTTATATTGAATGTACATCCTCAAAAAAATATTCAAAACTAAGAGAATGTTACTATGTTCTGGCTTTTCTTGTGTAATCGTTAAATTTATTAGTTATAAATGACTTTTTCAACATTTCAGAGGTATACTGTGATTAGTATCCTATTAAAACGCACATTCATTAGGTTACTTTATCCCAAAATAAAGCATATGAACTGATATCTTCTAAAAGTTTATCTAACATTTTGATCTATAACCCCACCAATGCGTGGAAAGAGGACATCTAGAGGAGGTTCACACGCCGTTAGTGGTCCTTGGATTAGTGATGGATATTTCTACCTAAGATCAATTCTGAATTTTGTATTCATGTCTCAAAAAGAGCTTTTAAACGTTATAAAGGATTTCAGTTTCATCATTGTGTTTTTCATAAGGATGAGACATTTTCCTGATTGACGAATGCAGTGGCAACACTATGGAGTCATAACTGTCTAGGAGTCAACGCTCAGTGGCTATGTCCTTGCACATTTGAACTGTATTTTATTTGAGTTAATGACTATTTGAATAAACATATCTTGAAATTTTGGAGTATCTCCTGAGGTTTTTGAACTTGGAATATCAAATGTACTTTTACCATCCTTCTACTATGTAACAGACAGTTGAATTTAGAATTTCTAGCTTTCTAGCAAAGAATGAACACAGAAATTAACTCCCATCTTCTTAATAATTAAAAGGCGAATCTATATTTATATTTAGATAAACATATATAAAATTAATATTTTTATATAAGAGTTTTTCTCAGAACAATATAATTTTAGTGCAATATAGGAATACAAAATTAGTTTTGTATTCCTATATTGTATTAAAACCATAATTTATATAGATTATATATATATATATATATATATATATATATATATATATATATATATATATATATATATATATATATATATATATATATATATATATATATATATATATATATATATATATATATATATATATATATATATATATATATATATATATATATATATATATATATATATATATATATATATATATATATATATATATATATATATATATATATATATATATATATATATATATATATATACATATATATATATATATACGTACATACATACATATATATATATACATATATATATATATATACATACGTACGTATATATATATATATATATATATATATATATATATCGTATCATCGATCTAATATTATTACATAATGAAAGAATTAATCAGAAAGGAAATTTTCATAATGATGGATGTTTATAAGTAATATTACAGATTTAAAATTAAAACCAGTGTAAGTAGGACTATAGAGCAAGGCTTATGTTGCAGTTGAATTTTATTTGGTAAAAGGGAAAAAGAATAGGGACTTCCTGAAAGGAATTCTTAATCACCGTCTTCATAAAAATTAATAATGAAGAGATCGCAATCCTTTGGATCAGAATCCTGATGAGGCACTCAGACATAGAACTAAGGAATTTTCTTCACCAAAGAAGTTTTTTTCTTTTATGCTGTTTTCGTGATACTTGATATCATTATGACAAGTGATTCTATTTTTACAATATTTGGAAATTGCAAGTTTTATTATAATTAACGTATGATGTTTTTCAAATTAATGTTTATTTATTTCACATAATTAAGTTTATTATAAACTGTCACTTCTTAACTAAATATAATAATTAAAATAGTATTGATTATTAACAAATGATAATAAATATAGTGTTCTCAAGAAGTTTTTCTTATAATTATATGTTGAATTATTTAAACAAAGGCTTCAATATTATAAAAAGTTATTAATCTTCATAGAAAATCTAATTTTTTAATCTAATTTTAAAGCTTTTTTCATATTTAATCATTATAATAACAGATTTTTAACAATATATAACACTACTAAATCTATTTTATTATTATAATGTGTCCGTTTAAAGTCCTGATTTCATCACTTTTTTTATTTTGAAGAGTATTTTAGTTTCTTTAATTAATTTTCTTACATTAAAGTTTTTATGAGGACTTCTAAATTCATAAAACTTTTAAAAGTATGTGATTGTCATTAGAAACAAAAAAATTATATGGAAAATCACATTTTTTATTTGAGGAATTGGTGAGAATGTGCAGCAAAATATAGTTTAATATTTATTATTTGCAAACTATATGCAAGTAGTTACAGAAAATTCTTTAAAATATTTCATTTCAATTTATAAAGGAACAAACATTAAATGTTATACTATTTTATTAATAATAATATAATTATTAGTAATCTAATAACAATTGCATGATAGAAATAGTTTTGAAAATTAATAATAACAGATTTATTTTTGTTTGTATTAATCCATTTTTAATATCATTTTATTAATGTGATTTAAAATTTAGCATAAGAATTATTTTTTAATGTTGCATTAAATTTTAAAGTTAAACATAACTAGTAAATCAAATTCAACAATATTTGCATTTCATCATTACTTAAATATTTTCTACTTTTTAACTGTAGATAAATTGTATGTTCTTAGAAAATATCGATATTTTTTTATAATAATAATAATTATTTCAGAAACGTTGCATAAAATAAGCTTTTCAAATATGTTGGTTTATACTTTTTTAAATTTTTATGTATGTAACAATGTCAAAATATTTAAGGTTAAATAATTATAAAGTTTTCTTAGAAAAGAAATTATGTTTTTTTAAAAATAATATTTAAAGCTTTTATTCGATTATAAAAACTTAAGCTCTTGAAATCTGGAAGAATGCCCACACAAGGCTTATATTTTAAAAAGGATAAGAGAAAGAGAAAGTTATTTGGTTATTTAAATTACATTATATTGTGAGGGGGGGGGGGGGCGCATTATTAAAATGTGATCAAAATTAATCAAAATTTTAAACTTTGATTTCACGTAAGCAAATAGTCACTTTGATTTCGCCTGGTTTTCGGAGAATAAATCTTTTAAGAGGATATTAAAAATATACAAATATTTTTAATCAACAATTTTTCCGTTTTTAATAAATAAAATCAAATATGAATTTTTCTATTTTCAATACACGAAAATGAGGCATCAAACACGTAAATGAATGTATTTTTTTAATGTTTCTTTTAATAATGATGATTTATTAATACCAGCTCAACTACATCGATACATTATTTACATGTGTTATCTTTTAATATTATGATAAATATATTTCCATTTTTTAATCATAATTATACATGGAAATTATGTATTCTTTCTTAGAGAATTCATTAATTTTCATACTTAGTAACCAATAAATAATTTGTTTGAGAATTCAGATGTGCAACTTATTCTTGAAAATTAATATTAGTTAAAATTACCAGTAAAGCCCATAAAGATTATTAAGAAGAAGCATTTATTCTTACTACCGTATTTACGCTAATCAAATGCGTATCTTTTTTGGCCAAATGTAGTATTCGAAATTGGGGTGCACATTAGATTCGAGTGCAAGGTCAGCAATCCTGGAACCAGGGGGTATGCGTACCCCTCTGGGGCTTGAGCTAGCCACCAGGCGCGTCGGCAGGTGGTGGATCGCCGAACGTCCTGTAGGAATGACAGGATAGCCTTGAATATAGAATAAGAGGCCGCGAACCAGCTCCCGTAAACCCTGGTGTTATGCGATCCGTGCCTAGGGCTAATTGGCACCGCGGTATTGGTGTCTTAACGGAGCCTCTAGTTGCCTGGCAAACTTCTAGAGTAATTTGCCTTGCCCAGTATCTCAGGCAATGCTGGGTGGACTTATATTACCTGAGCTTATTAATTGTTATCTTGTGGCTGAAAAGACACAAGAAATAACAAATCTTTCTGCATTTGCAGGTGATGCCTCTGAAGTAGACCTTGGTGAAAAAGACAAGGGAACTCAGAGGCAATCTTGTAAAGGGGCAGTAATGAATCTTTTACTTGAGGTAGAAATGACCTCCAAACCATCTTCTGGTGAAAGCCAGGAAGCTATCCCTAGCATGACTGACTTTCTGACCAGATGGGACTGTTTTAGCAAGATCCTATCTGCTGGAAATGTCAAACGCAAGAGGAAACGGCAGAGCATATCATTTATGAATGCGAGGCTCTTGCCCTCCCTAGATTAACTTCTTTAGGCATCATCCATACTAGAGAGTTACACCTAGGCTCCATTATAGGGTTATCAGACTTTATTAATAAAGTGGGTGACCCGAGCAACTGGAACTAGGAAACATTGGGTTTGGAGTTAATGGTACAAAATGCTGATAAAAGCAGAGGTGCCCAATGACATACAAACCCAACCTTAAGAAGAAGAAGAAGAAGGTCAGCAATCCGCCGATGACGTCAACCAATTTTAAATCGTTACAATGTATTACTGTATTTCTCGACTACATTCACCGTTACATTTATCGTTAACACATTGTTGCATAGAGGATACAAACTTCAGTGTACGTAGTTGGAGGGTAAATAAAGAAGAATGTCATATAACGCTACTTTCAAACGTAAATTAATTCTTTATGCTGAAAAAATGTCTATAGAAAGGTAGGTAGAGAGTTCAACATAGCTGAGAGCAATGATCGCTTGTGGCGGCAACAGAAATTGGCACTGTTTGCAACTAAAGCTAGTAGAAAGAAATATCACTGGCCCTTCGCAAAGGAAGACACCCTAAAATTGAAGAAAAAGTATTTAGAATTTGTACGTGAAAGGAGGAAGAATGGACAACCTATGACTAGTGACGTTATAAGAAATAAAGCTAAAGAGGAGGCTGAAGTTCTTATATATATCGAAACAAAATAATGTTAGCCGTGAATGGGTGGATCGGTTTATCAAGCGGATGGGCTTATCTCTAAGACGCCGTAAAACAATATGCCAAAAGCTTCCTGCAAATTTTGAGGAAAACTACTGACATTTCAGCGGTATGTCATTACACTTCGGAAGGAAAAGAATTTTTCAGTGAGGCAAATTGGCAACGCTGACAAGACGCCAATTTGATTTGATATGCCTCGTAACTACACCTTTACGGAGAAAGGAACTAATGAAGTTATCATCAAAACTTCGGGATGTGAAAAACAACGCGTAACAGTGATGGTGACAATAACAGCAGACGGTAACAGCAAACTTCCACCTTTCTTAAGCTTCAAATCGGAAAACATTCCCTAAAACCCCTAAGAATGAAAAGCTGTTCCTAGATGATGTCCAAATTTGAAACCAAGAGAAGAGGTGGATGACGGAATCATTAATGCTTGATTGGCTCCGAAATGTATTGGAACGCCGTCCCGGTGGGCTCTCCAATCCACCATCAGTACTTTGGACGCATTTTGTGGTCATCTCACTGACGACGTAAAAAGAAGATGCACAGCTCTAGGCAGTGATCTTGTTAGCATTCCTGGAGGGATAACGTCTATGTTACAAACCCTGGTGGTTAGTATAAATAAACCTTTTAAGTGGTACGCTCAGGCAAAGTACGAAAAATGGTTTAGTGAGCCAAACCATGAATTGACCCCGACAAGAAAAATTAAGCGTGCTGCGTCGCACATTGTTGCACACTGGGTTTTTGTTGCCTGGAAAAGCATCGAAGCACCAATGATTGTGAAATCTTTCCAGAAATGCTGCATTTCAAATTCATTGAATGGCAGTGAAGATGACGTGCTCTGGAACGCCGAGGATGACGATGACGATGAGGAAAGAAGAAATGAATCTGCTTCTGACGAAGAGTGCTACGAGGATTTCAGTGAAGGAAACATTAGGGAATCAAGACGTTTACAATTAATCCCTGATTGTAGAAACTCTTAGCTAGATAGAAATGTCACGATTTATTTTATGTTCATATTTTACGATAGGTACCGTACATGTGGTAGTGGTAAATAACAATGATTGTTTCACATAACAATAGCCAACTAATAGGTTAATTCTGTGTTCTGCTACTTTATGTATAAATCCGTTGTTATATAAAATATGGTATCTAAATTTAAATAAAATTATCATACCATTGATTGATAGTTCATATACAAATCCATCGCTGTATAAAATAAGATTCAATAAATTCTTCATACCATTGATGCGCATTACATTCGCCGAAAAACAATTTTTTTATTATTTAAAGTTTTAAAATGCGGGGATGCGCATTAAATTCGATGGCGCATTAGATTCGCATAAATATGGTATTTGAATTACAGTAGGCATTTAATGACATCTTTAATATTAAATTTTATCTTTTCTAATTTCAATAGAATATGCCCTCATTAATGTGAAAATTGTATTTTATAAAAGTTCATTATTTAGAAAATTTAAGCACTAGAAATCGATTTTATAAAATTGTTGATAAATATGAAAATTAATTATATTACAGTAGCATTCATTTTACAACAGTAATACCTTTTTTTAAATTAGAACTAATTTATTAAAAAATAATTTTAAGTTAATACTTATCTTCCTTACAGAAAATCCAAGTTTTAAACTATCTTGATTCATAGGTAAGTAATTAAGAAAAGAAATAGCACTTTTAAATGAAATTCATGAAACAATTTCTATATTTTATATTTGATTTTACTGCACACAGCACATAAAAATTTATAATTTTTTCATAAATATATATATATATATATATATATATATATATATATATATATATATATATATATATATATATATATATAAAAAAAAAAATAAAAATAATAAGCGATACGAAGTTGCTATGCTTTTACATGATATTTTATCCTTCATAAAGTAAAAAATATGTACTTATTGTAACAAGTGTTTCATTTAAAATAAATAAAACTTAATTAACATTATTTACTTTGAAAATGTTGAGTAATTAAGAAGACTATAAAATAAATTACACAATTTAGTTTATAATATTTTATGAACGTGCGACAAACATGATATTGTTGTAAAATCAATTATGACATCATATGTTGTTCTAATTAACAACTTAGCAACACACATTACACAGTATATGCTTCAAGTAAATAAATATTTCCACTTCGTTAAAACATAAGTAGTAATGTAAGAAATTATAAAAATATTATCTTAATGAAATTATAAAATATATAGTAAATTATAAAAATACAAATAAACATAAATATTTTATTTAAGAAAAATAATACACTATTAGTTTTTAATGCCAAAATTTAGATAAAAATATTAAGATATCAGGGAAATTTTTAGAGTGCAATTTTATCATTTGTGACTTAAACTGAAATAAGTATATTCACTTATTGTAAAAATATTCAGTAAGAAGGAATAGAGAAATTAACTTATTTTAAAGCCTGATTTAACTTATTTGAAAGCATGTTTCAAAATTAAGTATTAATAATAATTCATAGTGTCAGAAAAATTATGACACTATGAATTGATTATAATTCACATGTTTAATATATGAATCAAGTAATAAGATAAATTAAAAGAAAGGAATAAAAGAAGGTAAACTGCAGTAATTATTTTATAGAAATAAATAACAAAATATTCCCATTAAGTAAAAAAAATTGAGCGTAATTGAAGACAAAGTACAGGGGTTAAGCAAATTAACGTCGACATTAAAAATATTTATGGGAAGAAAAGACAATTTATTCAAGCATGTAAAACTATTTTCTAATTATTTACCATGCCACGAAAGAATTAAAGAAAGATTAAGAAGGCTGTGCCAGTGCATTAATTATGTGACATAGTTTCAAGTGCGATTTCTTCACTATCAATATTTTAATTTTATTTCCATAACTATGAGAAAATAGCATTTTTGATAGTTAAAAATTAAAGCGAGTAGATAAAATATTTTGTAGAATTTTAATTTTAAATGTAAGTGAATTTTTATAATTAGATTAGTTATAATCTTTAAAAATAGAACTTTTTATATAATTTTAAAAGCACATTTATCCTTTTTAATAAATATTTATGCAGAAATCTGGAAAAAATTTAAATGGTGTGAAAAATAGGTGATCCATTTGTTATTTCAAGATATAGCTGTATAGCGGAAATTTAATTGTAAATCTATTATACAGGCTACAAAGAACATAAATATATTAAGACCCCAAAAGTATAACATATGCACAGATTTTAATGATAGAGTCTTTCAGCCAAAAATTTAAATGCCATAATAAATGTATGTATAATCTAATTCGAATATAAAAATATCGTTAGTGATAAACACTAACTATATTTTTTGATAAGAAATATTTTTATAAAGAGCATTTTTTACAGTTATTCATAAAGAAATTACTGATGGTAAAAACATGGGAACAAAAAATTTCTTTTCGTATTTCGAGGGAATTTGTATTTAGAAAATTGAATTTTTTTGATATATTTTTTTCATAGAAACGGAAAATATTTGTTCACATTTCTTGTATTTTCAAATTGATGAACTGTATTAAGAATAAGCCAAAAAGAATGAAAATTGTGTTTTTAATAGTAATAATTATTTAAGAAAATTAAAATAATACTTATAAATTTAGCTATACTGATACATTTAACTGTTCGAAAAGCTATCAACTAAGTACATTCTTCTGGAAACACAATACAGAATATACAATTTACGCTAATAAAATAAAAAAATTATTCTAAGAGGAAATGCCACTGTAAAAGATTAAATTTAAGTTACAGTTTTAACTTATTTTCAAATTAGAAGAAACTTAGTCGCGGACGATGCTCTGCTTGATTATGTTTTGGGAATAAAAAGAAAAATAAAGCTGCAAATAATTACATTCGTATTAAGTTCAGCTTAAGGAACTTCGCTGAATTCTTTATAAGTAAGTTTTACCAGGTATTCAGTTTCCTAATTAATACATTTAATATTCAATCAGTTTTTAAAGTTTTAAATCGCAATTATTAATATCACCTTATTTGATCAATTATTAGTTTTTAAA